>OX328096.1:40562251-41762251 GCA_946811185.2 Hippopus hippopus
GGACGAAAAAGTTTCGGGTCTATGGTTCGACTCCCTACCTCAAGCTGTTCTAATTTCTTTTTAAGATCTTTTTATATATTCAATGCGACAGGATTCATTCTTTTCTTATCGCCGATCAACGTTTCGACTTGTTTATGTAGGAAAGCAGACAGTGGTTTAAAAATGACAGTGTGCAAAGTACTGGTAAAAGAAACTTCAATAAAGCATGGGTAGGTGAATTGACCGCCGGGATATTACGTAAGTAATGTTGAAATTGGCGTTAAACACCAAGAAAACAAACACATCTATCTCCACGAATAAATCCGGTATCAGCACTACCACCATCACTACCAACTCAACGCTCAAAACTACCACCACCATTATTACAATCATCATCATCATCATCATCATCATCAAAGCAATCATTAAAAAGCATTAAAAACTCCATAGCTTTGTGTTAAGTTCTAGCAAACTCTAAAAGAATTCAGGAAAAAAAAACTTTCTCGATTCAAATCCGTTCCCTTTCTTTGATTAATCTGAAAATCTTTCACAGCATTTCCAAATCGACACTTTATCTTCACGTTTGACTACAGAGATGATTGAACAGCAATTCGGTCGGTAGCGTACAGAATTTGAGAAAGGGGTTAGCTGGTTTGAATCCCCTGCTCGGCCATTTCTTTCCGAGGTTTGATGATACTCATTGCGACAGGATTATTTCTTCTCTAACATCTCAAAAGCAATTTTGACAATAGTTATGTGGAAAGGCTGTCAGTGGCTTGGGGAGAATATCGTGCAAAGGACTGATTATTGAAACTTCAGATAAGTATGAGTAGGTGCACTGGACGCAACGATATAACTGAAATATTGTTAAAAACGGTGTTAAACACATACAATCAATCAATCGTTAATGGTGATTTCGGTAGCTTAGTCGTTTTTGAGACAAGGGGGTCGCCGATCCCCAGCTCGGAAAATTACTTTCCCAGGTTTGCTTATAGTCATTGCGGAAGGATTCATTCTTCTCTCTTACTGCTGGTCATTGTTTCGACGATGGCTATGTGGAAAAGAAGCCAGTGGCTAGAGTATAAAATACAGCTTTAAGAACCCCAGGAATGCATGGAGAGACGCACTGGCCGCCTTGATATAACTGACATAATTTTGAATACGGTGTGAAACACCATACAAACATACAATATCGCAAATGGTCATGCGTTATCATTTGATATTAAACAAGTTGTATTTAATCATATGGTGCGAACTTTTGTTTATTCGGCATGTTAAAAATTAAAAGCTGAGGTCGATACAGCATTGAGAGTGATCGTGTGTATTAATGCACAGGGCGATTCCACAACTCTGTATGATCTAACCAGTACGTTTCAGTTGTGTCAGGAACGGCAGTAATATTTAATAGTAAAAGACCTATTTCAGAACTGTATTTAGTTAATGATCTACATCTCTTTCAAAGCATTCAACATTCAAACTTACGGTCTGAGGGAACATACTAGCAAACGATACTTCATACAGGCAGAGGGTATAAAGGACCGAAGAAAGATAAATCTAAAGTTTTGGGGGAAAAGAGAAAAACCCTGCGGCCTGTGAACTTGAGGAAGCCAATAAAAAGAGGTAATGTATATCTGATTAGTGAGAGAGAGAGAGAGAGAGAGAGAGAGAGATCGAGCGAGAGCCAGACAAAGAGCAAGACAGAGAGGCAGAGAGATAGAGCCTGAGAGAGGCAGAGAGAGAGAAAGATTGAGCCAAAGAGAGGCAGAGGGAGGCTCAGAAAGAGAAAGATAAAGCAAGAGAAAGGGAGAGGAGAGACAGACAGATGCTGAGAGAAAAAAGAGAAACAGAGATAGAGACAGACAGAGAGAGGAAGGATGGAGGGAGTGAGATCAAAAGAAAAAAGGAGTCAGGAAAGGAGAAGAAATGGGTTAGACAGAATTAGAGAGAAACAGACAGACAAATAGATAGAGAGATGGAGACAGAGAGAAAGAAAACGTTAGAAAGAGACAGAGACAGAGAGACCGGGATAGTGACAGAGAAAGATATGAAAGGAAAGAATTAGTGAATGACTCAGATATAAAGGGAAGAAAGAGAGACAGCTTCAGAAAGAGGGATAGACAGAACGACAGACAGTGACAAAGTAAGGAAAAGAGTGAGACAGGAAAAGCGAGAGACAGCTAGAGAGAATGATACTAAGAGAGAGAGGCAGATAGAAAAAGGGAGTAAGAGAGAAAAAAAGTGGGACAGAGAGAAAGAGCGATAGAGTAAAAGAGAGAGAGAACAAACGGTTTTTGGATAAAACTTATTGTCAAAGAATAGAAAGGACACATTTAAAACGCCAGAAAAACGAGAGTAAGGAAATAGCAACAGGGTTCAATGGTATTCGACATCGACTGATCGCTTAATTGCATAGGTCAAGAGCTCTAGGATTGTGGAAACAGTTCACAAAGTGGGGGAAAATTGCACAGACCTAGTGCACAAGCTAATCGACTGAAGGTAAATCAAAAGTTTGGCCACAGTTGTAAATAGAGAGGTTACATCAGTAGAACTTAAAGAAAATATTGATCAGTGGATACAGGCACGCGGCATAAGGTTGACATAAGGGTAGAGACACATTGTCAGGGTATGTGCGTACTTAAGGGTGCAAAGTCACAGTCAAACAGTGCGGAGAAGGGAAAATGGGAACATCTCACTGAGTGATGGTGAAAGATGACAGACTGGGAGTAAAATCACAGTTTTATGGCCTGAGAATACATCTCACTAAGACAAGGATCTCAATTCCTTAGAAGACATGACACGGAATGTGGGAATATCCACAGAGGGCACATCTTACAAAACTTGAGTACATCAGACGGGCATGGGGTATAGTCTTTTAGAAAACAAGTATATCCAAATTTAGAACACAGTTCTCGGGCCTCAGGGCACAGTTATTCGCTGAGGGTACATCTCATAGATTTAGGATACATCTTAGGGACTGACGGTATGGGCAAACAGGGCAAAGAATAGCATTCGAGTAAGGTCAGTAGTTCAGTGCTTGAGGGTACATCCAACTGACTATAGGTACGAGTTTAAAGTCTAAGAGGAAATGAAAAACACTGAGGGAACATTCCACAAACAAAGGATACAATCTTAAGAACTCGGTGTAATGGCTTGAGGTTTGAGTTAAAGACTATGGATATGATAGCACAGACTGTGGGTACAAGCTCAGGAATCCGGGCGATCACATTAACGTGCCTAATGGTAATTTCCAACAATCAAGGGGTCGATTTTAAAGGCATAAATGTAAATCAAAAAAAATGAAGAAACCTTTCTCGGATTGGAGGTACATCTCATGGACTAAGCTTCATCGAACAGACTGAGGGTAAGAGCTAACGGCATTCAGTTATAATCAAAGTAAATACCAGATTCTGGGCATCCATTTCCATCTGAACAACCAAGGGAACATCTTATGGAGAGAGGAAAACATATAGTTGAATGACGGTAAATCATACTAGAAAGTTCTTTTAGGGGGAATGGCTGATCTCATGGACTGAGAGTACAGGGTAATCAACTGAAGGAAAAAGGACTTGGCTAAATCTCAAGCGTTTGTTGACTCCCCTCAGGGGCTAAGGGTACATCGCACGGACTGAGGGTACTAACTGACCGAGAGCTAGCTAAACGAAAGTAAAGACAATGATACTGACTAAACACCCACTATCTTCGACTGAAAGTATTTCAAACGTTTTAAAGGAATAGATATTTCGCGATTCAAATCAGTTCCCTTTCTTTTATTAATCTAAATACCTTTCACAACATTTCCAAATCAACACTCTATTGACGTTTAACTCCAAAGATGATTAGACAGCAATTCTGTCTGTAGCGCACAGAACTTGAGACAGGGTTTAGCTGGTTTGAATCCCCTGCTCGGCCATTCCTTTCCGAGAGTTGATGATACTCATTGCGACAGGATTAATTCTTCTCTAACCTCTGAGCAGCAGTTTTGGTAATAGTTATGTGGAAAAACAGTCGGTGGCTTTGGAAGAATATCGTGCAAAGTACTGGTTACTGAAACTCCAGGAAAGCATGGGTCAGTGTACTGGCCGCCGTAATATAATCAAATATTGTTGAAAACGGTGTTAAACACATACAGACAATTAATCACTCAATCAATTAATCGTAAAAGACTAGTTTGGTAGCTACGTCGTTTACCTACAGGTCTAGAGACAAGGGGGTCGCCAATCCCTAGCTCGGAAGATTGTTTTCCCAAATTTGATGATAGTAATTGCGATTCTTCTCTTTCACTGCTGTTCATTGTTTCAACGAGGGTAACGTGGAAAAGAAGCCAGTGGCTAAAATATTAATTCTGATATTTACCCTCTGAACACTTTTAAACGCATGCCTATTAAAATCTAGCATGGTAAAGTTATTTCGTTTTTCCGTCATTATTCTTTACAAATTAACAATTTCTTTATACACAATACAACCCTTCCACTATAAAGTAAAAATGTCAAAATTAAAAGCACTCTCAAACTCACTCTCTCACAAACTCTCTGTCTCTTGGTCTCTCTGTCTCTCTCTCTGAAAATCCAGATGCTCCGTCAGTAGCATTCCTGACGTAAAACTCTCGGGTCTATGGTTCGACTCCCTACCTAAAGCTGTTCTAATTTCTTTTTAAGATCTTTTTATATATTCAATGCGACAGGATTCATTCTTTTCTTATCGCCGATCAGCGTTTCGACTTGTTTATGTGGGAAAGCAGACAGTGGTTTAAAAATGACAATGTGCAAAGTACAGGTAAAAGAAACTTCACTATAGCATGGATAGGTGAATTGACCGCCGGGATATTACGTAAGTAATGTTGAAATTGGCGTTAAAACACCAAGAAAACAAACACATCTATCTCCTCCAATTAATCAGGAATCGGCACTATCATCATCACTATCAACTTAACCATCAAAATTACCACCACCATTATAATAATAATAATAATAATAATAATCATCATCATCATCATCAAATCATCATCATCATCATCATCATCAAAGCAATGCTTAAAAAGCATTAAAAACTCCATAGCTTTAAGTTCTCGCAAACTCTAAAAGAATTCAGGAAAAAAACTTTCCGAATTCAAATCAGTTCCCTTTCTTTGGTCAATCTGAAAATCTTTCACAGCATTTCCAAATCGACACTTTATCTTCACGTTTGACTATGTACAGAGATGATTGAACAGCAATTCGGTCGGAAGCTTACAGAACTTGAGACATGGGTTAGCTGGTTTGAATCCTCTGCTCGGCCATTTCTTTCCGAGGTTTGACGATACTCATTGCGACAGGATTAATTCTTCTCTAACCTCTCAAAAGCAATTTTGACAATAGTTATGTAGAAAGGCTGTCAGTGGTTTGGGGAGAATATCGTGCAAAGGACTGGTTACTGAAACTTCAGAAAAGTATGGGTAGGTGCACTGGCCGCCGCGATATAACTGAAATATTGTTGAAAACGGTGTTAAACACATGTAATCAATCAATCAAATCAGTTCCCCTTCTTTTATTTATCTGAAATATTTCACAGCATTTCCAAATCAACACTTTATTTTCACGTTTAACTCCAAAGATGATTAAACAGCAATTCGGTCTGTATTGCACGGAACTTGAGACACGGGTTAGCTGGTTTCAATCCCCTGCTCGGCCATTCCTTTCCGAGAGTTGATGATACTCATTGCGACAGGATTATTTTTTCTCTAACCTCTGGACAGCAATTTTGACAATAGGTATGAGGAAAAGCATTCAGTGGCTTGGGAAGAATATCGTGCGAAGTACTGGTTACTAAAACTCCAGGAAAGCATGGGTAAGTGTACTGGCCGCCATAATATAACTCAAATTTCGTTAAAAAAGGTGTTAAACACATACAGTCCATCAATCACTCAAATCAATCGATCGTAAAAGACTAGTTCGGTAGCTAAATCGTTTACCTACAGGTCTAGAGACAAGGGATTCGCCAATCCCTAGCTCGGAAGATTATTTTCCCACATTTGATGATAGTAATTGCAATTCTTCTCTCTCACTGCTATTCATTGTTTCACCGATGGTTATGTGGAAAAGAAGCCAGTGGCTAAAATATTAATTCTGATATTTACCCTCTGAACACTTTTTAACGCATGCCTATTAAAATCTAGCACGGTAAAGATATTTCGCTTATCTGTAATTATTCTTTACAAATTAACAATTTCTTCATCCACAATACAACCCTTCCACTATAAAGTAAACATGTCAAAATCAAAAGCGCTTTCAAACTCACTCTCTCACAAACTCTCTGTCTCTTGGTCTCTCTGTCTGTCTGTCTCTCTCTCTCTCTCTGAAAATCCAGAGGTTCCGTCAGTAACGTTCCGGACGAAAAAGTTTCGGGTCTATGGTTCGACTCCCTACCTCAAGCTGTTCTAATTTCTTTTTAAGATCTTTTTATATATTCAATGCGACAGGATTCATTCTTTTCTTATCGCCGATCAACGTTTCGACTTGTTTATGTAGGAAAGCAGACAGTGGTTTAAAAATGACAGTGTGCAAAGTACTGGTAAAAGAAACTTCAATAAAGCATGGGTAGGTGAATTGACCGCCGGGATATTACGTAAGTAATGTTGAAATTGGCGTTAAACACCAAGAAAACAAACACATCTATCTCCACGAATAAATCCGGTATCAGCACTACCACCATCACTACCAACTCAACGCTCAAAACTACCACCACCATTATTACAATCATCATCATCATCATCATCATCAAAGCAATCATTAAAAAGCATTAAAAACTCCATAGCTTTGTGTTAAGTTCTAGCAAACTCTAAAAGAATTCAGGAAAAAAAAACTTTCTCGATTCAAATCCGTTCCCTTTCTTTGATTAATCTGAAAATCTTTCACAGCATTTCCAAATCGACACTTTATCTTCACGTTTGACTACAGAGATGATTGAACAGCAATTCGGTCGGTAGCGTACAGAATTTGAGAAAGGGGTTAGCTGGTTTGAATCCCCTGCTCGGCCATTTCTTTCCGAGGTTTGATGATACTCATTGCGACAGGATTATTTCTTCTCTAACATCTCAAAAGCAATTTTGACAATAGTTATGTGGAAAGGCTGTCAGTGGCTTGGGGAGAATATCGTGCAAAGGACTGATTATTGAAACTTCAGATAAGTATGAGTAGGTGCACTGGACGCAACGATATAACTGAAATATTGTTAAAAACGGTGTTAAACACATACAATCAATCAATCGTTAATGGTGATTTCGGTAGCTTAGTCGTTTTTGAGACAAGGGGGTCGCCGATCCCCAGCTCGGAAAATTACTTTCCCAGGTTTGCTTATAGTCATTGCGGAAGGATTCATTCTTCTCTCTTACTGCTGGTCATTGTTTCGACGATGGCTATGTGGAAAAGAAGCCAGTGGCTAGAGTATAAAATACAGCTTTAAGAACCCCAGGAATGCATGGAGAGACGCACTGGCCGCCTTGATATAACTGACATAATTTTGAATACGGTGTGAAACACCATACAAACATACAATATCGCAAATGGTCATGCGTTATCATTTGATATTAAACAAGTTGTATTTAATCATATGGTGCGAACTTTTGTTTATTCGGCATGTTAAAAATTAAAAGCTGAGGTCGATACAGCATTGAGAGTGATCGTGTGTATTAATGCACAGGGCGATTCCACAACTCTGTATGATCTAACCAGTACGTTTCAGTTGTGTCAGGAACGGCAGTAATATTTAATAGTAAAAGACCTATTTCAGAACTGTATTTAGTTAATGATCTACATCTCTTTCAAAGCATTCAACATTCAAACTTACGGTCTGAGGGAACATACTAGCAAACGATACTTCATACAGGCAGAGGGTATAAAGGACCGAAGAAAGATAAATCTAAAGTTTTGGGGGAAAAGAGAAAAACCCTGCGGCCTGTGAACTTGAGGAAGCCAATAAAAAGAGGTAATGTATATCTGATTAGTGAGAGAGAGAGAGAGAGAGAGAGAGAGAGAGAGATCGAGCGAGAGCCAGACAAAGAGCAAGACAGAGAGGCAGAGAGATAGAGCCTGAGAGAGGCAGAGAGAGAGAAAGATTGAGCCAAAGAGAGGCAGAGGGAGGCTGAGAAAGAGAAAGATAAAGCAAGAGAAAGGGAGAGGAGAGACAGACAGATGCTGAGAGAAAAAAGAGAAACAGAGATAGAGACAGACAGAGAGAGGAAGGATGGAGGGAGTGAGATCAAAAGAAAAAAGGAGTCAGGAAAGGAGAAGAAATGGGTTAGACAGAATTAGAGAGAAACAGACAGACAAATAGATAGAGAGATGGAGACAGAGAGAAAGAAAACGTTAGAAAGAGACAGAGACAGAGAGACCGGGATAGTGACAGAGAAAGATATGAAAGGAAAGAATGAGTGAATGACTCAGATATAAAGGGAAGAAAGAGAGACAGCTTCAGAAATAGGGATAGACAGAACGACAGACAGTGACAAAGTAAGGAAAAGAGTGAGACAGGAAAAGCGAGAGACAGCTAGAGAGAATGATACTAAGAGAGAGAGGCAGATAGAAAAAGGGAGTAAGAGAGAAAAAAAGTGGGACAGAGAGAAAGAGCGATAGAGTAAAAGAGAGAGAGAACAAACGGTTTTTGGATAAAACTTATTGTCAAAGAATAGAAAGGACACATTTAAAACGCCAGAAAAACGAGAGTAAGGAAATAGCAACAGGGTTCAATGGTATTCGACATCGACTGATCGCTTAATTGCATAGGTCAAGAGCTCTAGGATTGTGGAAACAGTTCACAAAGTGGGGGAAAATTGCACAGACCTAGTGCACAAGCTAATCGACTGAAGGTAAATCAAAAGTTTGGCCACAGTTGTAAATAGAGAGGTTACATCAGTAGAACTTAAAGAAAATATTGATCAGTGGATACAGGCACGCGGCATAAGGTTGACATAAGGGTAGAGACACATTGTCAGGGTATGTGCGTACTTAAGGGTGCAAAGTCACAGTCAAACAGTGCGGAGAAGGGAAAATGGGAACATCTCACTGAGTGATGGTGAAAGATGACAGGCTGGGAGTAAAATCACAGTTTTATGGCCTGAGAATACATCTCACTAAGACAAGGATCTCAATTCCTTAGAAGACATGACACGGAATGTGGGAATATCCACAGAGGGCACATCTTACAAAACTTGAGTACATCAGACGGGCATGGGGTATAGTCTTTTAGAAAACAAGTATATCCAAATTTAGAACACAGTTCTCGGGCCTCAGGGCACAGTTATTCGCTGAGGGTACATCTCATAGATTTAGGATACATCTTAGGGACTGACGGTATGGGCAAACAGGGCAAAGAATAGCATTCGAGTAAGGTCAGTAGTTCAGTGCTTGAGGGTACATCCAACTGACTATAGGTACGAGTTTAAAGTCTAAGAGGAAATGAAAAACACTGAGGGAACATTCCACAAACAAAGGATACAATCTTAAGAACTCGGTGTAATGGCTTGAGGTTTGAGTTAAAGACTATGGATATGATAGCACAGACTGTGGGTACAAGCTCAGGAATCCGGGCGATCACATTAACGTGCCTAATGGTAATTTCCAACAATCAAGGGGTCGATTTTAAAGGCATAAATGTAAATAAAAAAAATGAAGAAACCTTTCTCGGATTGGAGGTACATCTCATGGACTAAGCTTCATCGAACAGACTGAGGGTAAGAGCTAACGGCATTCAGTTATAATCAAAGTAAATACCAGATTCTGGGCATCCATTTCCATCTGAACAACCAAGGGAACATCTTATGGAGAGAGGAAAACATATAGTTGAATGACGGTAAATCATACTAGAAAGTTCTTTTAGGGGGAATGGCTGATCTCATGGACTGAGAGTACAGGGTAATCAACTGAAGGAAAAAGGACTTGGCTAAATCTCAAGCGTTTGTTGACTCCCCTCAGGGGCTAAGGGTACATCGCACGGACTGAGGGTACTAACTGACCGAGAGCTAGCTAAACGAAAGTAAAGACAATGATACTGACTAAACACCCACTATCTTCGACTGAAAGTATTTCAAACGTTTTAAAGGAATAGATATTTCGCGATTCAAATCAGTTCCCTTTCTTTTATTAATCTAAATACCTTTCACAACATTTCCAAATCAACACTCTATTGACGTTTAACTCCAAAGATGATTAGACAGCAATTCTGTCTGTAGCGCACAGAACTTGAGACAGGGTTTAGCTGGTTTGAATCCCCTGCTCGGCCATTCCTTTCCGAGAGTTGATGATACTCATTGCGACAGGATTAATTCTTCTCTAACCTCTGAGCAGCAGTTTTGGTAATAGTTATGTGGAAAAACAGTCGGTGGCTTTGGAAGAATATCGTGCAAAGTACTGGTTACTGAAACTCCAGGAAAGCATGGGTCAGTGTACTGGCCGCCGTAATATAATCAAATATTGTTGAAAACGGTGTTAAACACATACAGACAATCAATCACTCAATCAATCAATCGTAAAAGACTAGTTTGGTAGCTACGTCGTTTACCTACAGGTCTAGAGACAAGGGGGTCGCCAATCCCTAGCTCGGAAGATTATTTTCCCAAATTTGATGATAGTAATTGCGATTCTTCTCTTTCACTGCTGTTCATTGTTTCAACGATGGTTATGTGGAAAAGAAGCCAGTGGCTAAAATATTAATTCTGATATTTACCCTCTGAACACTTTTTAACGCATGCCTATTAAAATCTAGCATGGTAAAGTTATTTCGTTTTTCCGTCATTATTCTTTACAAATTAACAATTTCTTTATACACAATACAACCCTTCCACTATAAAGTAAAAATGTCAAAATTAAAAGCTCTCTCAAACTCACTCTCTCACAAACTCTCTGTCTCTTGGTCTCTCTGTCTCTCTCTCTGAAAATCCAGATGCTCCGTCAGTAGCATTCCTGACGTAAAACTCTCGGGTCGATGGTTCGACTCCCTACCTAAAGCTGTTCTAATTTCTTTTTAAGATCTTTTTATATATTCAATGCGACAGGATTCATTCTTTTCTTATCGCCGATCAACGTTTCGACTTGTTTATGTGGGAAAGCAGACAGTGGTTTAAAAATGACAATGTGCAAAGTACAGGTAAAAGAAACTTCACTATAGCATGGATAGGTGAATTGACCGCCGGGATATTACGTAAGTAATGTTGAAATTGGCGTTAAAACACCAAGAAAACAAACACATCTATCTCCTCCAATTAATCAGGAATCGGCACTATCATCATCACTATCAACTTAACCATCAAAACTACCACCACCATTATAATAATAATAATCATCATCATCATCATCATCATCAAATCATCATCATCATCATCATCATCATCAAAGCAATGCTTAAAAAGCATTAAAAACTCCATAGCTTTAAGTTCTCGCAAACTCTAAAAGAATTCAGGAAAAAAACTTTCCGAATTCAAATCAGTTCCCTTTCTTTGGTCAATCTGAAAATCTTTCACAGCATTTCCAAATCGACACTTTATCTTCACGTTTGACTATGTACAGAGATGATTGAACAGCAATTCGGTCGGTAGTTTACAGAACTTGAGACATGGGTTAGCTGGTTTGAATCCTCTGCTCGGCCATTTCTTTCCGAGGTTTGACGATACTCATTGCGACAGGATTAATTCTTCTCTAACCTCTCAAAAGCAATTTTGACAATAGTTATGTAGAAAGGCTGTCAGTGGTTTGGGGACAATATCGTGCAAAGGACTGGTTACTGAAACTTCAGAAAAGTATGGGTAGGTGCACTGGCCGCCGCGATATAACTGAAATATTGTTGAAAACGGTGTTAAACACATGTAATCAATCAATCAAATCAGTTCCCCTTCTTTTATTTATCTGAAATATTTCACAGCATTTCCAAATCAACACTTTATTTTCACGTTTAACTCCAAAGATGATTAAACAGCAATTCGGTCTGTATTGCACGGAACTTGAGACACGGGTTAGCTGGTTTCAATCCCCTGCTCGGCCATTCCTTTCCGAGAGTTGATGATACTCATTGCGACAGGATTATTTTTTCTCTAACCTCTGGACAGCAATTTTGACAATAGGTATGAGGAAAAGCATTCAGTGGCTTGGGAAGAATATCGTGCGAAGTACTGGTTACTAAAACTCCAGGAAAGCATGGGTAAGTGTACTGGCCGCCATAATATAACTCAAATTTCGTTAAAAAAGGTGTTAAACACATACAGTCCATCAATCACTCAAATCAATCGATCGTAAAAGACTAGTTCGGTAGCTAAGTCGTTTACCTACAGGTCTAGAGACAAGGGGTTCGCCAATCCCTAGCTCGGAAGATTATTTTCCCAAATTTGATGATAGTAATTGCAATTCTTCTCTCTCACTGCTATTCATTGTTTCACCGATGGTTATGTGGAAAAGAAGCCAGTGGCTAAAATATTAATTCTGATATTTACCCTCTGAACACTTTTTAACGCATGCCTATTAAAATCTAGCATGGTAAAGATATTTCGCTTATCTGTAATTATTCTTTACAAATTAACAATTTCTTCATCCACAATACAACCCTTCCACTATAAAGTAAACATGTCAAAATCAAAAGCGCTTTCAAACTCACTCTCTCACAAACTCTCTGTCTCTTGGTCTCTCTGTCTGTCTGTCTCTCTCTCTCTCTCTCTGAAAATCCAGAGGTTCCGTCAGTAACGTTCCGGACGAAAAAGTTTCGGGTTTATGGTTCGACTCCCTACCTCAAGCTGTTCTAATTTCTTTTTAAGATTTTTTTTTGTGTTCAGTGCGACAGGATTCATTCTTTTCTTATCGCCGATCAACGTTTCGACTTGTTTATGTAGGAAAGCAGACAGTGGTTTAAAAATGACAGTGTGCAAAGTACTGGTAAAAGAAACTTCAATAAAGCATGGGTAGGTGAATTGACCGCCGGGATATTACGTAAGTAATGTTGAAATTGGCGTTAAACACCAAGAAAACAAACACATCTATCTCCACGAATAAATCCGGTATCAGCACTACCACCATCACTACCAACTCAACGCTCAAAACTACCACCACCATTATTACAATCATCATCATCATCATCATCATCAAAGCAATCATTAAAAAGCATTAAAAACTCCATAGCTTTGTGTTAAGTTCTAGCAAACTCTAAAAGAATTCAGGAGAAAAAAAAACTTTCCCGATTCAAATCAGTTCCCTTTCTTTGATTAATCTGAAAATCTTTCACAGCATTTCCAAATCGACACTTTATCTTCACGTTTGACTACAGAGATGACTGAACAGCAATTCGGTCGGTAGCGTACAGAATTTGAGAAAGGGGTTAGCTGGTTTGAATCCCCTGCTCGGCCATTTCTTTCCGAGGTTTGATGATACTCATTGCGACAGGATTATTTCTTCTCTAACATCTCAAAAGCAATTTTGACAATAGTTATGTGGAAAGGCTGTCAGTGGCTTGGGGAGAATATCGTGCAAAGGACTGATTATTGAAACTTCAGATAAGTATGAGTAGGTGCACTGGACGCAACGATATAACTGAAATATTGTTAAAAACGGTGTTAAACACATACAATCAATCAATCGTTAATGGTGATTTCGGTAGCTTAGTCGTTTTTGAGACAAGGGGGTCGCCAATCCCCAGCTCGGAAAATTACTTTCCCAGGTTTGCTTATAGTCATTGCGGAAGGATTCATTCTTCTCTCTTACTGCTGGTCATTGTTTCGACGATGGCTATGTGGAAAAGAAGCCAGTGGCTAGAGTATAAAATACAGCTTTAAGAACCCCAGGAATGCATGGAGAGACGCACTGGCCGCCTTGATATAACTGACATAATTTTGAATACGGTGTGAAACACCATACAAACATACAATATCGCAAATGGTCATGCGTTATCATTTGATATTAAACAAGTTGTATTTAATCATATGGTGCGAACTTTTGTTTATTCGGCATGTCAAAAATTAAAAGCTGAGGTCGATACAGCATTGAGAGTGATCGTGTGTATTAATGCACAGGGCGATTCCACAACTCTGTATGATCTAACCAGTACGTTTCAGTTGTGTCAGGAACGGCAGTAATATTTAATAGTAAAAGACCTATTTCAGAACTGTATTTAGTTAATGATCTACATCTCTTTCAAAGCATTCAACATTCAAACTTACGGTCTGAGGGAACATACTAGCAAACGATACTTCATACAGGCAGATGGTATAAAGGACCGAAGAAAGATAAATCTAAAGTTTTGGGGGAAAAGAGAAAAACCCTGCGGCCTGTGAACTTGAGGAAGCCATTAAAAAGAGGTAATGTATATCTGGTTAGTGACAGAGAGAGAGAGAGAGAGAGATCGAGCGAGAGCCAGACAAAGAGCAAGACAGAGAGGCAGAGAGATAGAGCCTGAGAGAGGCAGAGAGAGAGAAAGATTGAGCCAAAGAGAGGCAGAGGGAGGCTGAGAAAGAGAAAGATAAAGCAAGAGAAAGGGAGAGGAGAGACAGACAGATGCTGAGAGAAAAAAGAGAAACAGAGATAGAGACAGGCAGAGAGAGGAAGGATGGAGGGAGTGAGATCAAAAGAAAAAAGGAGTCAGGAAAGGAGAAGAAATGGGTTAGACAGAATTAGAGAGAAACAGACAGACAAATAGATAGAGAGATGGAGACAGAGAGAAAGAAAACGTTAGAAAGAGACAGAGACAGAGAGACCGGGATAGTGACAGAGAAAGATATGAAAGGAAAGAATGAGTGAATGACTCAGATATAAAGGGAAGAAAGAGAGACAGCTTCAGAAAGAGGGATAGACAGAACGACAGACAGTGACAAAGTAAGGAAAAGAGTGAGACAGGAAAAGCGAGAGACAGCTAGAGAGAATGATACTAAGAGAGAGAGGCAGATAGAAAAAGGGAGTAAGAGAGAAAAAAAGTGGGACAGAGAGAAAGAGCGATAGAGTAAAAGAGAGAGAGAACAAACGGTTTTTGGATAAAACTTATTGTCAAAGAATAGAAAGGACACATTTAAAACGCCAGAAAAACGAGAGTAAGGAAATAGCAACAGGGTTCAATGGTATTCGACATCGACTGATCGCTTAATTGCATAGGTCAAGAGCTCTAGGATTGTGGAAACAGTTCACAAAGTGGGGGAAAATTGCACAGACCTAGTGCACAAGCTAATCGACTGAAGGTAAATCAAAAGTTTGGCCACAGTTGTAAATAGAGAGGTTACATCAGTAGAACTTAAAGAAAATATTGATCAGTGGATACAGGCACGCGGCATAAGGTTGACATAAGGGTAGAGACACATTGTCAGGGTATGTGCGTACTTAAGGGTGCAAAGTCACAGTCAAACAGTGCGGAGAAGGGAAAATGGGAACATCTCACTGAGTGATGGTGAAAGATGACAGGCTGGGAGTAAAATCACAGTTTTATGGCCTGAGAATACATCTCACTAAGACAAGGATCTCAATTCCTTAGAAGACATGACACGGAATGTGGGAATATCCACAGAGGGCACATCTTACAAAACTTGAGTACATCAGACGGGCATGGGGTATAGTCTTTTAGAAAACAAGTATATCCAAATTTAGAACACAGTTCTCGGGCCTCAGGGCACAGTTATTCGCTGAAGGTACATCTCACAGATTTAGGATACATCTTAGGGACTGACGGTATGGGCAAACAGGGCAAAGAATAGCATTCGAGTAAGGTCAGTAGTTCAGTGCTTGAGGGTACATCCAACTGACTATAGGTACGAGTTTAAAGTCTAAGAGGAAATGAAAAACACTGAGGGAACATTCCACAAACAAAGGATACAATCTTAAGAACTCGGTGTAATGGCTTGAGGTTTGAGTTAAAGACTATGGATATGATAGCACAGACTGTGGGTACAAGCTCAGGAATCCGGGCGATCACATTAACGTGCCTAATGGTAATTTCCAACAATCAAGGGGTCGATTTTAAAGGCATAAATGTAAATCAAAAAAAATGAAGAAACCTTTCTCGGATTGGAGGTACATCTCATGGACTAAGCTTCATCGAACAGACTGAGGGTAAGAGCTAACGGCATTCAGTTATAATCAAAGTAAATACCAGATTCTGGGCATCCATTTCCATTTGAACAACCAAGGGAACATCTTATGGAGAGAGGAAAACATATAGTTGAATGACGGTAAATCATACTAGAAAGTTCTTTTAGGGGGAATGGCTGATCTCATGGACTGACAGTACAGGGTAATCAACTGAAGGAAAAAGGACTTGGCTAAATCTCAAGCGTTTGTTGACTCCCCTCAGGGGCTAAGGGTACATCGCACGGACTGAGGGTACTAACTGACCGAGAGCTAGCTAAACGAAAGTAAAGACAATGATACTGACTAACGACCCACTATCTTCGACTGAAAGTATTTCAAACGTTTTAAAGGAATAGATATTTCGCGATTCAAATCAGTTCCCTTTCTTTTATTAATCTAAATACCTTTCACAACATTTCCAAATCAACACTCTATTGACGTTTAACTCCAAAGATGATTAGACAGCAATTCGGTCTGTAGCGCACAGAACTTGAGACAGGGTTTAGCTGGTTTGAATCCCCTGCTCGGCCATTCCTTTCCGAGAGTTGATGATACTCATTGCGACAGGATTAATTCTTCTCTAACCTCTGAGCAGCAGTTTTGGTAATAGTTATGTGGAAAAACAGTCGGTGGCTTTGGAAGAATATCGTGCAAAGTACTGGTTACTGAAACTCCAGGAAAGCATGGGTCAGTGTACTGGCCGCCGTAATATAATCAAATATTGTTGAAAACGGTGTTAAACACATACAGACAATCAATCACTCAATCAATTAATCGTAAAAGACTAGTTTGGTAGCTACGTCGTTTACCTACAGGTCTAGAGACAAGGGGGTCGCCAATCCCTAGCTCGGAAGATTGTTTTCCCAAATTTGATGATAGTAATTGCGATTCTTCTCTTTCACTGCTGTTCATTGTTTCAACGAGGGTAACGTGGAAAAGAAGCCAGTGGCTAAAATATTAATTCTGTTATTTACCCTCTGAACACTTTTAAACGCATGCCTATTAAAATCTAGCATGGTAAAGTTATTTCGTTTTTCCGTCATTATTCTTTACAAATTAACAATTTCTTTATACACAATACAACCCTTCCACTATAAAGTAAAAATGTCAAAATTAAAAGCACTCTCAAACTCACTCTCTCACAAACTCTCTGTCTCTTGGTCTCTCTGTCTCTCTCTCTGAAAATCCAGATGCTCCGTCAGTAGCATTCCTGACGTAAAACTCTCGGGTCTATGGTTCGACTCCCTACCTAAAGCTGTTCTAATTTCTTTTTAAGATCTTTTTATATATTCAATGCGACAGGATTCATTCTTTTCTTATCGCCGATCAGCGTTTCGACTTGTTTATGTGGGAAAGCAGACAGTGGTTTAAAAATGACAATGTGCAAAGTACAGGTAAAAGAAACTTCACTATAGCATGGATAGGTGAATTGACCGCCGGGATATTACGTAAGTAATGTTGAAATTGGCGTTAAAACACCAAGAAAACAAACACATCTATCTCCTCCAATTAATCAGGAATCGGCACTATCATCATCACTATCAACTTAACCATCAAAACTACCACCACCATTATAATAATAATAATAATAATAATCATCATCATCATCATCAAATCATCATCATCATCATCATCAAAGCAATGCTTAAAAAGCATTAAAAAC
Organism: Hippopus hippopus; assembly: GCA_946811185.2. Lineage (NCBI taxonomy): Eukaryota > Metazoa > Mollusca > Bivalvia > Cardiida > Cardiidae > Hippopus > Hippopus hippopus. Next base: position 40,579,949 of record OX328096.1, read on the forward strand.
TCCATAGCTTTAAGTTCTCGCAAACTCTAAAAGAATTCAGGAAAAAAACTTTCCGAATTCAAATCAGTTCCCTTTCTTTGGTCAATCTGAAAATCTTTCACAGCATTTCCAAATCGACACTTTATCTTCACGTTTGACTATGTACAGAGATGATTGAACAGCAATTCGGTCGGTAGCTTACAGAACTTGAGACATGGGTTAGCTGGTTTGAATCCTCTGCTCGGCCATTTCTTTCCGAGGTTTGACGATACTCATTGCGACAGGATTAATTCTTCTCTAACCTCTCAAAAGCAATTTTGACAATAGTTATGTAGAAAGGCTGTCAGTGGTTTGGGGAGAATATCGTGCAAAGGACTGGTTACTGAAACTTCAGAAAAGTATGGGTAGGTGCACTGGCCGCCGCGATATAACTGAAATATTGTTGAAAACGGTGTTAAACACATGTAATCAATCAATCAAATCAGTTCCCCTTCTTTTATTTATCTGAAATATTTCACAGCATTTCCAAATCAACACTTTATTTTCACGTTTAACTCCAAAGATGATTAAACAGCAATTCGGTCTGTATTGCACGGAACTTGAGACACGGGTTAGCTGGTTTCAATCCCCTGCTCGGCCATTCCTTTCCGAGAGTTGATGATACTCATTGCGACAGGATTATTTTTTCTCTAACCTCTGGACAGCAATTTTGACAATAGGTATGAGGAAAAGCATTCAGTGGCTTGGGAAGAATATCGTGCGAAGTACTGGTTACTAAAACTCCAGGAAAGCATGGGTAAGTGTACTGGCCGCCATAATATAACTCAAATTTCGTTAAAAAAGGTGTTAAACACATACAGTCCATCAATCACTCAAATCAATCGATCGTAAAAGACTAGTTCGGTAGCTAAGTCGTTTACCTACAGGTCTAGAGACAAGGGGTTCGCCAATCCCTAGCTCGGAAGATTATTTTCCCAAATTTGATGATAGTAATTGCAATTCTTCTCTCTCACTGCTATTCATTGTTTCACCGATGGTTATGTGGAAAAGAAGCCAGTGGCTAAAATATTAATTCTGATATTTACCCTCTGAACACTTTTTAACGCATGCCTATTAAAATCTAGCATGGTAAAGATATTTCGCTTATCTGTAATTATTCTTTACAAATTAACAATTTCTTCATCCACAATACAACCCTTCCACTATAAAGTAAACATGTCAAAATCAAAAGCGCTTTCAAACTCACTCTCTCACAAACTCTCTGTCTCTTGGTCTCTCTGTCTGTCTCTGTCTCTCTCTCTCTCTGAAAATCCAGAGGTTCCGTCAGTAACGTTCCGGACGAAAAAGTTTCGGGTCTATGGTTCGACTCCCTACCTCAAGCTGTTCTAATTTCTTTTTAAGATTTTTTTTTTTTGTGTTCAGTGCGACAGGATTCATTCTTTTCTTATCGCCGATCAACGTTTCGACTTGTTTATGTAGGAAAGCAGACAGTGGTTTAAAAATGACAGTGTGCAAAGTACTGGTAAAAGAAACTTCAATAAAGCATGGGTAGGTGAATTGACCGCCGGGATATTACGTAAGTAATGTTGAAATTGGCGTTAAACACCAAGAAAACAAACACATCTATCTCCACGAATAAATCCGGTATCAGCACTACCACCATCACTACCAACTCAACGCTCAAAACTACCACCACCATTATTACAATCATCATCATCATCATCATCATCATCAAAGCAATCATTAAAAAGCATTAAAAACTCCATAGCTTTGTGTTAAGTTCTAGCAAACTCTAAAAGAATTCAGGAAAAAAAAACTTTCTCGATTCAAATCCGTTCCCTTTCTTTGATTAATCTGAAAATCTTTCACAGCATTTCCAAATCGACACTTTATCTTCACGTTTGACTACAGAGATGATTGAACAGCAATTCGGTCGGTAGCGTACAGAATTTGAGAAAGGGGTTAGCTGGTTTGAATCCCCTGCTCGGCCATTTCTTTCCGAGGTTTGATGATACTCATTGCGACAGGATTATTTCTTCTCTAACATCTCAAAAGCAATTTTGACAATAGTTATGTGGAAAGGCTGTCAGTGGCTTGGGGAGAATATCGTGCAAAAGACTGATTATTGAAACTTCAGATAAGTATGAGTAGGTGCACTGGACGCAACGATATAACTGAAATATTGTTAAAAACGGTGTTAAACACATACAATCAATCAATCGTTAATGGTGATTTCGGTAGCTTAGTCGTTTTTGAGACAAGGGGGTCACCAATCCCCAGCTCGGAAAATTACTTTCCCAGGTTTGCTTATAGTTATTGCGGAAGGATTCATTCTTCTCTCTTACTGCTGATCATTGTTTCGACGATGGCTATGTGGAAAAGAAGCCAGTGGCTAGAGTATAAAATACAGCTTTAAGAACCCCAGGAATGCATGGAGAGACGCACTGGCCGCCTTGATATAACTGACATAATTTTGAATACGGTGTGAAACACCATACAAACATACAATATCGCAAATGGTCATGCGTTATCATTTGATATTAAACAAGTTGTATTTAATCATATGGTGCGAACTTTTGTTCATTCGGCATGTTAAAAATTAAAAGCTGAGGTCGATACAGCATTGAGAGTGATCGTGTGTATTAATGCACAGGGCGATTCCACAACTCTGTATGATCTAACCAGTACGTTTCAGTTGTGTCAGGAACGGCAGTAATATTTAATAGTAAAAGACCTATTTCAGAACTGTATTTAGTTAATGATCTACATCTCTTTCAAAGCATTCAACATTCAAACTTACGGTCTGAGGGAACATACTAGCAAACGATACTTCATACAGGCAGAGGGTATAAAGGACCGAAGAAAGATAAATCTAAAGTTTTGGGGGAAAAGAGAAAAACCCTGCGGCCTGTGAACTTGAGGAAGCCAATAAAAAGAGGTAATGTATATCTGGTTAGTGACAGAGAGACAGAGAGAGAGAGAGAGAGATCGAGCGAGAGCCAGACAAAGAGCAAGACAGAGAGGCAGAGAGATAGAGCCTGAGAGAGGCAGAGAGAGAGAAAGATTGAGCCAAAGAGAGGCAGAGGGAGGCTGAGAAAGAGAAAGATAAAGCAAGAGAAAGGGAGAGGAGAGACAGACAGATGCTGAGAGAAAAAAGAGAAACAGAGATAGAGACAGGCAGAGAGAGGAAGGATGGAGGGAGTGAGATCAAAAGAAAAAAGGAGTCAGGAAAGGAGAAGAAATGGGTTAGACAGAATTAGAGAGAAACAGACAGACAAATAGATAGAGAGATGGAGACAGAGAGAAAGAAAACGTTAGAAAGAGACAGAGACAGAGAGACCGGGATAGTGACAGAGAAAGATATGAAAGGAAAGAATGAGTGAATGACTCAGATATAAAGGGAAGAAAGAGAGACAGCTTCAGAAAGAGGGATAGACAGAACGACAGACAGTGACAAAGTAAGGAAAAGAGTGAGACAGGAAAAGCGAGAGACAGCTAGAGAGAATGATACTAAGAGAGAGAGGCAGATAGAAAAAGGGAGTAAGAGAGAAAAAAAGTGGGACAGAGAGAAAGAGCGATAGAGTAAAAGAGAGAGAGAACAAACGGTTTTTGGATAAAACTTATTGTCAAAGAATAGAAAGGACACATTTAAAACGCCAGAAAAACGAGAGTAAGGAAATAGCAACAGGGTTCAATGGTATTCGACATCGACTGATCGCTTAATTGCATAGGTCAAGAGCTCTAGGATTGTGGAAACAGTTCACAAAGTGGGGGAAAATTGCACAGACCTAGTGCACAAGCTAATCGACTGAAGGTAAATCAAAAGTTTGGCCACAGTTGTAAATAGAGAGGTTACATCAGTAGAACTTAAAGAAAATATTGATCAGTGGATACAGGCACGCGGCATAAGGTTGACATAAGGGTAGAGACACATTGTCAGGGTATGTGCGTACTTAAGGGTGCAAAGTCACAGTCAAACAGTGCGGAGAAGGGAAAATGGGAACATCTCACTGAGTGATGGTGAAAGATGACAGGCTGGGAGTAAAATCACAGTTTTATGGCCTGAGAATACATCTCACTAAGACAAGGATCTCAATTCCTTAGAAGACATGACACGGAATGTGGGAATATCCACAGAGGGCACATCTTACAAAACTTGAGTACATCAGACGGGCATGGGGTATAGTCTTTTAGAAAACAAGTATATCCAAATTTAGAACACAGTTCTCGGGCCTCAGGGCACAGTTATTCGCTGAAGGTACATCTCACAGATTTAGGATACATCTTAGGGACTGACGGTATGGGCAAACAGGGCAAAGAATAGCATTCGAGTAAGGTCAGTAGTTCAGTGCTTGAGGGTACATCCAACTGACTATAGGTACGAGTTTAAAGTCTAAGAGGAAATGAAAAACACTGAGGGAACATTCCACAAACAAAGGATACAATCTTAAGAACTCGGTGTAATGGCTTGAGGTTTGAGTTAAAGACTATGGATATGATAGCACAGACTGTGGGTAAAAGCTCAGGAATCCGGGCGATCACATTAACGTGCCTAATGGTAATTTCCAACAATCAAGGGGTCGATTTTAAAGGCATAAATGTAAATCAAAAAAAATGAAGAAACCTTTCTCGGATTGGAGGTACATCTCATGGACTAAGCTTCATCGAACAGACTGAGGGTAAGAGCTAACGGCATTCAGTTATAATCAAAGTAAATACCAGATTCTGGGCATCCATTTCCATTTGAACAACCAAGGGAACATCTTATGGAGAGAGGAAAACATATAGTTGAATGACGGTAAATCATACTAGAAAGTTCTTTTAGGGGGAATGGCTGATCTCATGGACTGAGAGTACAGGGTAATCAACTGAAGGAAAAAGGACTTGGCTAAATCTCAAGCGTTTGTTGACTCCCCTCAGGGGCTAAGGGTACATCGCACGGACTGAGGGTACTAACTGACCGAGAGCTAGCTAAACGAAAGTAAAGACAATGATACTGACTAAACACCCACTATCTTCGACTGAAAGTATTTCAAACGTTTTAAAGGAATAGATATTTCGCGATTCAAATCAGTTCCCTTTCTTTTATTAATCTAAATACCTTTCACAACATTTCCAAATCAACACTCTATTGACGTTTAACTCCAAAGATGATTAGACAGCAATTCGGTCTGTAGCGCACAGAACTTGAGACAGGGTTTAGCTGGTTTGAATCCCCTGCTCGGCCATTCCTTTCCGAGAGTTGATGATACTCATTGCGACAGGATTAATTCTTCTCTAACCTCTGAGCAGCAGTTTTGGTAATAGTTATGTGGAAAAACAGTCGGTGGCTTTGGAAGAATATCGTGCAAAGTACTGGTTACTGAAACTCCAGGAAAGCATGGGTCAGTGTACTGGCCGCCGTAATATAATCAAATATTGTTGAAAACGGTGTTAAACACATACAGACAATCAATCACTCAATCAATTAATCGTAAAAGACTAGTTTGGTAGCTACGTCGTTTACCTACAGGTCTAGAGACAAGGGGGTCGCCAATCCCTAGCTCGGAAGATTGTTTTCCCAAATTTGATGATAGTAATTGCGATTCTTCTCTTTCACTGCTGTTCATTGTTTCAACGAGGGTAACGTGGAAAAGAAGCCAGTGGCTAAAATATTAATTCTGTTATTTACCCTCTGAACACTTTTAAACGCATGCCTATTAAAATCTAGCATGGTAAAGTTATTTCGTTTTTCCGTCATTATTCTTTACAAATTAACAATTTCTTTATACACAATACAACCCTTCCACTATAAAGTAAAAATGTCAAAATTAAAAGCACTCTCAAACTCACTCTCTCACAAACTCTCTGTCTCTTGGTCTCTCTGTCTCTCTCTCTGAAAATCCAGATGCTCCGTCAGTAGCATTCCTGACGTAAAACTCTCGGGTCTATGGTTCGACTCCCTACCTAAAGCTGTTCTAATTTCTTTTTAAGATCTTTTTATATATTCAATGCGACAGGATTCATTCTTTTCTTATCGCCGATCAGCGTTTCGACTTGTTTATGTGGGAAAGCAGACAGTGGTTTAAAAATGACAATGTGCAAAGTACAGGTAAAAGAAACTTCACTATAGCATGGATAGGTGAATTGACCGCCGGGATATTACGTAAGTAATGTTGAAATTGGCGTTAAAACACCAAGAAAACAAACACATCTATCTCCTCCAATTAATCAGGAATCGGCACTATCATCATCACTATCAACTTAACCATCAAAACTACCACCACCATTATAATAATAATAATAATAATCATCATCATCATCATAAAATCATCATCATCATCATCATCAAAGCAATGCTTAAAAAGCATTAAAAACTCCATAGCTTTAAGTTCTCGCAAACTCTAAAAGAATTCAGGAAAAAAACTTTCCGAATTCAAATCAGTTCCCTTTCTTTGGTCAATCTGAAAATCTTTCACAGCATTTCCAAATCGACACTTTATCTTCACGTTTGACTATGTACAGAGATGATTGAACAGCAATTCGGTCGGTAGCTTACAGAACTTGAGACATGGGTTAGCTGGTTTGAATCCTCTGCTCGGCCATTTCTTTCCGAGGTTTGACGATACTCATTGCGACAGGATTAATTCTTCTCTAACCTCTCAAAAGCAATTTTGACAATAGTTATGTAGAAAGGCTGTCAGTGGTTTGGGGACAATATCGTGCAAAGGACTGGTTACTGAAACTTCAGAAAAGTATGGGTAGGTGCACTGGCCGCCGCGATATAACTGAAATATTGTTGAAAACGGTGTTAAACACATGTAATCAATCAATCAAATCAGTTCCCCTTCTTTTATTTATCTGAAATATTTCACAGCATTTCCAAATCAACACTTTATTTTCACGTTTAACTCCAAAGATGATTAAACAGCAATTCGGTCTGTATTGCACGGAACTTGAGACACGGGTTAGCTGGTTTCAATCCCCTGCTCGGCCATTCCTTTCCGAGAGTTGATGATACTCATTGCGACAGGATTATTTTTTCTCTAACCTCTGGACAGCAATTTTGACAATAGGTATGAGGAAAAGCATTCAGTGGCTTGGGAAGAATATCGTGCGAAGTACTGGTTACTAAAACTCCAGGAAAGCATGGGTAAGTGTACTGGCCGCCATAATATAACTCAAATTTCGTTAAAAAAGGTGTTAAACACATACAGTCCATCAATCACTCAAATCAATCGATCGTAAAAGACTAGTTCGGTAGCTAAGTCGTTTACCTACAGGTCTAGAGACAAGGGGTTCGCCAATCCCTAGCTCGGAAGATTATTTTCCCAAATTTGATGATAGTAATTGCAATTCTTCTCTCTCACTGCTATTCATTGTTTCACCGATGGTTATGTGGAAAAGAAGCCAGTGGCTAAAATATTAATTCTGATATTTACCCTCTGAACACTTTTTAACGCATGCCTATTAAAATCTAGCATGGTAAAGATATTTCGCTTATCTGTAATTATTCTTTACAAATTAACAATTTCTTCATCCACAATACAACCCTTCCACTATAAAGTAAACATGTCAAAATCAAAAGCGCTTTCAAACTCACTCTCTCACAAACTCTCTGTCTCTTGGTCTCTCTGTCTGTCTCTGTCTCTCTCTCTCTCTGAAAATCCAGAGGTTCCGTCAGTAACGTTCCGGACGAAAAAGTTTCGGGTCTATGGTTCGACTCCCTACCTCAAGCTGTTCTAATTTCTTTTTAAGATTTTTTTTTTTTGTGTTCAGTGCGACAGGATTCATTCTTTTCTTATCGCCGATCAACGTTTCGACTTGTTTATGTAGGAAAGCAGACAGTGGTTTAAAAATGACAGTGTGCAAAGTACTGGTAAAAGAAACTTCAATAAAGCATGGGTAGGTGAATTGACCGCCGGGATATTACGTAAGTAATGTTGAAATTGGCGTTAAACACCAAGAAAACAAACACATCTATCTCCACGAATAAATCCGGTATCAGCACTACCACCATCACTACCAACTCAACGCTCAAAACTACCACCACCATTATTACAATCATCATCATCATCATCATCAAAGCAATCATTAAAAAGCATTAAAAACTCCATAGCTTTGTGTTAAGTTCTAGCAAACTCTAAAAGAATTCAGGAAAAAAAAACTTTCTCGATTCAAATCCGTTCCCTTTCTTTGATTAATCTGAAAATCTTTCACAGCATTTCCAAATCGACACTTTATCTTCACGTTTGACTACAGAGATGATTGAACAGCAATTCGGTCGGTAGCGTACAGAATTTGAGAAAGGGGTTAGCTGGTTTGAATCCCCTGCTCGGCCATTTCTTTCCGAGGTTTGATGATACTCATTGCGACAGGATTATTTCTTCTCTAACATCTCAAAAGCAATTTTGACAATAGTTATGTGGAAAGGCTGTCAGTGGCTTGGGGAGAATATCGTGCAAAAGACTGATTATTGAAACTTCAGATAAGTATGAGTAGGTGCACTGGACGCAACGATATAACTGAAATATTGTTAAAAACGGTGTTAAACACATACAATCAATCAATCGTTAATGGTGATTTCGGTAGCTTAGTCGTTTTTGAGACAAGGGGGTCGCCAATCCCCAGCTCGGAAAATTACTTTCCCAGGTTTGCTTATAGTTATTGCGGAAGGATTCATTCTTCTCTCTTACTGCTGATCATTGTTTCGACGATGGCTATGTGGAAAAGAAGCCAGTGGCTAGAGTATAAAATACAGCTTTAAGAACCCCAGGAATGCATGGAGAGACGCACTGGCCGCCTTGATATAACTGACATAATTTTGAATACGGTGTGAAACACCATACAAACATACAATATCGCAAATGGTCATGCGTTATCATTTGATATTAAACAAGTTGTATTTAATCATATGGTGCGAACTTTTGTTCATTCGGCATGTTAAAAATTAAAAGCTGAGGTCGATACAGCATTGAGAGTGATCGTGTGTATTAATGCACAGGGCGATTCCACAACTCTGTATGATCTAACCAGTACGTTTCAGTTGTGTCAGGAACGGCAGTAATATTTAATAGTAAAAGACCTATTTCAGAACTGTATTTAGTTAATGATCTACATCTCTTTCAAAGCATTCAACATTCAAACTTACGGTCTGAGGGAACATACTAGCAAACGATACTTCATACAGGCAGAGGGTATAAAGGACCGAAGAAAGATAAATCTAAAGTTTTGGGGGAAAAGAGAAAAACCCTGCGGCCTGTGAACTTGAGGAAGCCAATAAAAAGAGGTAATGTATATCTGGTTAGTGACAGAGAGACAGAGAGAGAGAGAGAGAGATCGAGCGAGAGCCAGACAAAGAGCAAGACAGAGAGGCAGAGAGATAGAGCCTGAGAGAGGCAGAGAGAGAGAAAGATTGAGCCAAAGAGAGGCAGAGGGAGGCTGAGAAAGAGAAAGATAAAGCAAGAGAAAGGGAGAGGAGAGACAGACAGATGCTGAGAGAAAAAAGAGAAACAGAGATAGAGACAGACAGAGAGAGGAAGGATGGAGGGAGTGAGATCAAAAGAAAAAAGGAGTCAGGAAAGGAGAAGAAATGGGTTAGACAGAATTAGAGAGAAACAGACAGACAAATAGATAGAGAGATGAAGACAGAGAGAAAGAAAACGTTAGAAAGAGACAGAGACAGAGAGACCGGGATAGTGACAGAGAAAGATATGAAAGGAAAGAATGAGTGAATGACTCAGATATAAAGGGAAGAAAGAGAGACAGCTTCAGAAAGAGGGATAGACAGAACGACAGACAGTGACAAAGTAAGGAAAAGAGTGAGACAGGAAAAGCGAGAGACAGCTAGAGAGAATGATACTAAGAGAGAGAGGCAGATAGAAAAAGGGAGTAAGAGAGAAAAAAAGTGGGACAGAGAGAAAGAGCGATAGAGTAAAAGAGAGAGAGAACAAACGGTTTTTGGATAAAACTTATTGTCAAAGAATGGAAAGGACACATTTAAAACGCCAGAAAAACGAGAGTAAGGAAATAGCAACAGGGTTCAATGGTATTCGACATCGACTGATCGCTTAATTGCATAGGTCAAGAGCTCTAGGATTGTGGAAACAGTTCACAAAGTGGGGGAAAATTGCACAGACCTAGTGCACAAGCTAATCGACTGAAGGTAAATCAAAAGTTTGGCCACAGTTGTAAATAGAGAGGTTACATCAGTAGAACTTAAAGAAAATATTGATCAGTGGATACAGGCACGCGGCATAAGGTTGACATAAGGGTAGAGACACATTGTCAGGGTATGTGCGTACTTAAGGGTGCAAAGTCACAGTCAAACAGTGCGGAGAAGGGAAAATGGGAACATCTCACTGAGTGATGGTGAAAGATGACAGGCTGGGAGTAAAATCACAGTTTTATGGCCTGAGAATACATCTCACTAAGACAAGGATCTCAATTCCTTAGAAGACATGACACGGAATGTGGGAATATCCACAGAGGGCACATCTTACAAAACTTGAGTACATCAGACGGGCATGGGGTATAGTCTTTTAGAAAACAAGTATATCCAAATTTAGAACACAGTTCTCGGGCCTCAGGGCACAGTTATTCGCTGAGGGTACATCTCACAGATTTAGGATACATCTTAGGGACTGACGGTATGGGCAAACAGGGCAAAGAATAGCATTCGAGTAAGGTCAGTAGTTCAGTGCTTGAGGGTACATCCAACTGACTATAGGTACGAGTTTAAAGTCTAAGAGGAAATGAAAAACACTGAGGGAACATTCCACAAACAAAGGATACAATCTTAAGAACTCGGTGTAATGGCTTGAGGTTTGAGTTAAAGACTATGGATATGATAGCACAGACTGTGGGTACAAGCTCAGGAATCCGGGCGATCACATTAACGTGCCTAATGGTAATTTCCAACAATCAAGGGGTCGATTTTAAAGGCATAAATGTAAATCAAAAAAAATGAAGAAACCTTTCTCGGATTGGAGGTACATCTCATGGACTAAGCTTCATCGAACAGACTGAGGGTAAGAGCTAACGGCATTCAGTTATAATCAAAGTAAATACCAGATTCTGGGCATCCATTTCCATTTGAACAACCAAGGGAACATCTTATGGAGAGAGGAAAACATATAGTTGAATGACGGTAAATCATACTAGAAAGTTCTTTTAGGGGGAATGGCTGATCTCATGGACTGAGAGTACAGGGTAATCAACTGAAGGAAAAAGGACTTGGCTAAATCTCAAGCGTTTGTTGACTCCCCTCAGGGGCTAAGGGTACATCGCACGGACTGAGGGTACTAACTGACCGAGAGCTAGCTAAACGAAAGTAAAGACAATGATACTGACTAAACACCCACTATCTTCGACTGAAAGTATTTCAAACGTTTTAAAGGAATAGATATTTCGCGATTCAAATCAGTTCCCTTTCTTTTATTAATCTAAATACCTTTCACAACATTTCCAAATCAACACTCTATTGACGTTTAACTCCAAAGATGATTAGACAGCAATTCTGTCTGTAGCGCACAGAACTTGAGACAGGGTTTAGCTGGTTTGAATCCCCTGCTCGGCCATTCCTTTCCGAGAGTTGATGATACTCATTGCGACAGGATTAATTCTTCTCTAACCTCTGAGCAGCAGTTTTGGTAATAGTTATGTGGAAAAACAGTCGGTGGCTTTGGAAGAATATCGTGCAAAGTACTGGTTACTGAAACTCCAGGAAAGCATGGGTCAGTGTACTGGCCGCCGTAATATAATCAAATATTGTTGAAAACGGTGTTAAACACATACAGACAATCAATCACTCAATCAATCAATCGTAAAAGACTAGTTTGGTAGCTACGTCGTTTACCTACAGGTCTAGAGACAAGGGGGTCGCCAATCCCTAGCTCGGAAGATTGTTTTCCCAAATTTGATGATAGTAATTGCGATTCTTCTCTTTCACTGCTGTTCATTGTTTCAACGAGGGTAACGTGGAAAAGAAGCCAGTGGCTAAAATATTAATTCTGATATTTACCCTCTGAACACTTTTTAACGCATGCCTATTAAAATCTAGCATGGTAAAGTTATTTCGTTTTTCCGTCATTATTCTTTACAAATTAACAATTTCTTTATACACAATACAACCCTTCCACTATAAAGTAAAAATGTCAAAATTAAAAGCTCTCTCAAACTCACTCTCTCACAAACTCTCTGTCTCTTGGTCTCTCTGTCTCTCTCTCTGAAAATCCAGATGCTCCGTCAGTAGCATTCCTGACGTAAAACTCTCGGGTCGATGGTTCGACTCCCTACCTAAAGCTGTTCTAATTTCTTTTTAAGATCTTTTTATATATTCAATGCGACAGGATTCATTCTTTTCTTATCGCCGATCAACGTTTCGACTTGTTTATGTGGGAAAGCAGACAGTGGTTTAAAAATGACAATGTGCAAAGTACAGGTAAAAGAAACTTCACTATAGCATGGATAGGTGAATTGACCGCCGGGATATTACGTAAGTAATGTTGAAATTGGCGTTAAAACACCAAGAAAACAAACACATCTATCTCCTCCAATTAATCAGGAATCCGCACTATCATCATCACTATCAACTTAACCATCAAAACTACCACCACCATTATAATAATAATAATAATCATCATCATCATCATCATCAAATCATCATCATCATCATCATCATCATCAAAGCAATGCTTAAAAAGCATTAAAAACTCCATAGCTTTAAGTTCTCGCAAACTCTAAAAGAATTCAGGAAAAAAACTTTCCGAATTCAAATCAGTTCCCTTTCTTTGGTCAATCTGAAAATCTTTCACAGCATTTCCAAATCGACACTTTATCTTCACGTTTGACTATGTACAGAGATGATTGAACAGCAATTCGGTCGGTAGCTTACAGAACTTGAGACATGGGTTAGCTGGTTTGAATCCTCTGCTCGGCCATTTCTTTCCGAGGTTTGACGATACTCATTGCGACAGGATTAATTCTTCTCTAACCTCTCAAAAGCAATTTTGACAATAGTTATGTAGAAAGGCTGTCAGTGGTTTGGGGACAATATCGTGCAAAGGACTGGTTACTGAAACTTCAGAAAAGTATGGGTAGGTGCACTGGCCGCCGCGATATAACTGAAATATTGTTGAAAACGGTGTTAAACACATGTAATCAATCAATCAAATCAGTTCCCCTTCTTTTATTTATCTGAAATATTTCACAGCATTTCCAAATCAACACTTTATTTTCACGTTTAACTCCAAAGATGATTAAACAGCAATTCGGTCTGTATTGCACGGAACTTGAGACACGGGTTAGCTGGTTTCAATCCCCTGCTCGGCCATTCCTTTCCGAGAGTTGATGATACTCATTGCGACAGGATTATTTTTTCTCTAACCTCTGGACAGCAATTTTGACAATAGGTATGAGGAAAAGCATTCAGTGGCTTGGGAAGAATATCGTGCGAAGTACTGGTTACTAAAACTCCAGGAAAGCATGGGTAAGTGTACTGGCCGCCATAATATAACTCAAATTTCGTTAAAAAAGGTGTTAAACACATACAGTCCATCAATCACTCAAATCAATCGATCGTAAAAGACTAGTTCGGTAGCTAAGTCGTTTACCTACAGGTCTAGAGACAAGGGGTTCGCCAATCCCTAGCTCGGAAGATTATTTTCCCAAATTTGATGATAGTAATTGCAATTCTTCTCTCTCACTGCTATTCATTGTTTCACCGATGGTTATGTGGAAAAGAAGCCAGTGGCTAAAATATTAATTCTGATATTTACCCTCTGAACACTTTTTAACGCATGCCTATTAAAATCTAGCATGGTAAAGATATTTCGCTTATCTGTAATTATTCTTTACAAATTAACAATTTCTTCATCCACAATACAACCCTTCCACTATAAAGTAAACATGTCAAAATCAAAAGCGCTTTCAAACTCACTCTCTCACAAACTCTCTGTCTCTTGGTCTCTCTGTCTGTCTGTCTCTCTCTCTCTCTCTCTCTCTGAAAATCCAGAGGTTCCGTCAGTAACTTTCCGGACGAAAAAGTTTCGGGTCTATGGTTCGACTCCCTACCTCAAGCTGTTCTAATTTCTTTTTAAGATTTTTTTTTGTGTTCAGTGCGACAGGATTCATTCTTTTCTTATCGCCGATCAACGTTTCGACTTGTTTATGTAGGAAAGCAGACAGTGGTTTAAAAATGACAGTGTGCAAAGTACTGGTAAAAGAAACTTCAATAAAGCATGGGTAGGTGAATTGACCGCCGGGATATTACGTAAGTAATGTTGAAATTGGCGTTAAACACCAAGAAAACAAACACATCTATCTCCACGAATAAATCCGGTATCAGCACTACCACCATCACTACCAACTCAACGCTCAAAACTACCACCACCATTATTACAATCATCATCATCATCATCATCATCAAAGCAATCATTAAAAAGCATTAAAAACTCCATAGCTTTGTGTTAAGTTCTAGCAAACTCTAAAAGAATTCAGGAGAAAAAAAAACTTTCCCGATTCAAATCAGTTCCCTTTCTTTAATTAATCTGAAAATCTTTCACAGCATTTCCAAATCGATACTTTATCTTCACGTTTGACTACAGAGATGACTGAACAGCAATTCGGTCGGTAGCGTACAGAATTTGAGAAAGGGGTTAGCTGGTTTGAATCCCCTGCTCGGCCATTTCTTTCCGAGGTTTGATGATACTCATTGCGACAGGATTATTTCTTCTCTAACATCTCAAAAGCAATTTTGACAATAGTTATGTGGAAAGGCTGTCAGTGGCTTGGGGAGAATATCGTGCAAAGGACTGATTATTGAAACTTCAGATAAGTATGAGTAGGTGCACTGGACGCAACGATATAACTGAAATATTGTTAAAAACGGTGTTAAACACATACAATCAATCAATCGTTAATGGTGATTTCGGTAGCTTAGTCGTTTTTGAGACAAGGGGGTCGCCAATCCCCAGCTCGGAAAATTACTTTCCCAGGTTTGCTTATAGTCATTGCGGAAGGATTCATTCTTCTCTCTTACTGCTGGTCATTGTTTCGACGATGGCTATGTGGAAAAGAAGCCAGTGGCTAGAGTATAAAATACAGCTTTAAGAACCCCAGGAATGCATGGAGAGACGCACTGGCCGCCTTGATATAACTGACATAATTTTGAATACGGTGTGAAACACCATACAAACATACAATATCGCAAATGGTCATGCGTTATCATTTGATATTAAACAAGTTGTATTTAATCATATGGTGCGAACTTTTGTTTATTCGGCATGTCAAAAATTAAAAGCTGAGGTCGATACAGCATTGAGAGTGATCGTGTGTATTAATGCACAGGGCGATTCCACAACTCTGTATGATCTAACCAGTACGTTTCAGTTGTGTCAGGAACGGCAGTAATATTTAATAGTAAAAGACCTATTTCAGAACTGTATTTAGTTAATGATCTACATCTCTTTCAAAGCATTCAACATTCAAACTTACGGTCTGAGGGAACATACTAGCAAACGATACTTCATACAGGCAGAGGGTATAAAGGACCGAAGAAAGATAAATCTAAAGTTTTGGGGGAAAAGAGAAAAACCCTGCGGCCTGTGAACTTGAGGAAGCCATTAAAAAGAGGTAATGTATATCTGGTTAGTGACAGAGAGAGAGAGAGAGAGAGAGAGAGATCGAGCGAGAGCCAGACAAAGAGCAAGACAGAGAGGCAGAGAGATAGAGCCTGAGAGAGGCAGAGAGAGAGAAAGATTGAGCCAAAGAGAGGCAGAGGGAGGCTGAGAAAGAGAAAGATAAAGCAAGAGAAAGGGAGAGGAGAGACAGACAGATGCTGAGAGAAAAAAGAGAAACAGAGATAGAGACAGGCAGAGAGAGGAAGGATGGAGGGAGTGAGATCAAAAGAAAAAAGGAGTCAGGAAAGGAGAAGAAATGGGTTAGACAGAATTAGAGAGAAACAGACAGACAAATAGATAGAGAGATGGAGACAGAGAGAAAGAAAACGTTAGAAAGAGACAGAGACAGAGAGACCGGGATAGTGACAGAGAAAGATATGAAAGGAAAGAATGAGTGAATGACTCAGATATAAAGGGAAGAAAGAGAGACAGCTTCAGAAAGAGGGATAGACAGAACGACAGACAGTGACAAAGTAAGGAAAAGAGTGAGACAGGAAAAGCGAGAGACAGCTAGAGAGAATGATACTAAGAGAGAGAGGCAGATAGAAAAAGGGAGTAAGAGAGAAAAAAAGTGGGACAGAGAGAAAGAGCGATAGAGTAAAAGAGAGAGAGAACAAACGGTTTTTGGATAAAACTTATTGTCAAAGAATAGAAAGGACACATTTAAAACGCCAGAAAAACGAGAGTAAGGAAATAGCAACAGGGTTCAATGGTATTCGACATCGACTGATCGCTTAATTGCATAGGTCAAGAGCTCTAGGATTGTGGAAACAGTTCACAAAGTGGGGGAAAATTGCACAGACCTAGTGCACAAGCTAATCGACTGAAGGTAAATCAAAAGTTTGGCCACAGTTGTAAATAGAGAGGTTACATCAGTAGAACTTAAAGAAAATATTGATCAGTGGATACAGGCACGCGGCATAAGGTTGACATAAGGGTAGAGACACATTGTCAGGGTATGTGCGTACTTAAGGGTGCAAAGTCACAGTCAAACAGTGCGGAGAAGGGAAAATGGGAACATCTCACTGAGTGATGGTGAAAGATGACAGGCTGGGAGTAAAATCACAGTTTTATGGCCTGAGAATACATCTCACTAAGACAAGGATCTCAATTCCTTAGAAGACATGACACGGAATGTGGGAATATCCACAGAGGGCACATCTTACAAAACTTGAGTACATCAGACGGGCATGGGGTATAGTCTTTTAGAAAACAAGTATATCCAAATTTAGAACACAGTTCTCGGGCCTCAGGGCACAGTTATTCGCTGAAGGTACATCTCACAGATTTAGGATACATCTTAGGGACTGACGGTATGGGCAAACAGGGCAAAGAATAGCATTCGAGTAAGGTCAGTAGTTCAGTGCTTGAGGGTACATCCAACTGACTATAGGTACGAGTTTAAAGTCTAAGAGGAAATGAAAAACACTGAGGGAACATTCCACAAACAAAGGATACAATCTTAAGAACTCGGTGTAATGGCTTGAGGTTTGAGTTAAAGACTATGGATATGATAGCACAGACTGTGGGTACAAGCTCAGGAATCCGGGCGATCACATTAACGTGCCTAATGGTAATTTCCAACAATCAAGGGGTCGATTTTAAAGGCATAAATGTAAATCAAAAAAAATGAAGAAACCTTTCTCGGATTGGAGGTACATCTCATGGACTAAGCTTCATCGAACAGACTGAGGGTAAGAGCTAACGGCATTCAGTTATAATCAAAGTAAATACCAGATTCTGGGCATCCATTTCCATTTGAACAACCAAGGGAACATCTTATGGAGAGAGGAAAACATATAGTTGAATGACGGTAAATCATACTAGAAAGTTCTTTTAGGGGGAATGGCTGATCTCATGGACTGACAGTACAGGGTAATCAACTGAAGGAAAAAGGACTTGGCTAAATCTCAAGCGTTTGTTGACTCCCCTCAGGGGCTAAGGGTACATCGCACGGACTGAGGGTACTAACTGACCGAGAGCTAGCTAAACGAAAGTAAAGACAATGATACTGACTAACGACCCACTATCTTCGACTGAAAGTATTTCAAACGTTTTAAAGGAATAGATATTTCGCGATTCAAATCAGTTCCCTTTCTTTTATTAATCTAAATACCTTTCACAACATTTCCAAATCAACACTCTATTGACGTTTAACTCCAAAGATGATTAGACAGCAATTCGGTCTGTAGCGCACAGAACTTGAGACAGGGTTTAGCTGGTTTGAATCCCCTGCTCGGCCATTCCTTTCCGAGAGTTGATGATACTCATTGCGACAGGATTAATTCTTCTCTAACCTCTGAGCAGCAGTTTTGGTAATAGTTATGTGGAAAAACAGTCGGTGGCTTTGGAAGAATATCGTGCAAAGTACTGGTTACTGAAACTCCAGGAAAGCATGGGTCAGTGTACTGGCCGCCGTAATATAATCAAATATTGTTGAAAACGGTGTTAAACACATACAGACAATCAATCACTCAATCAATTAATCGTAAAAGACTAGTTTGGTAGCTACGTCGTTTACCTACAGGTCTAGAGACAAGGGGGTCGCCAATCCCTAGCTCGGAAGATTGTTTTCCCAAATTTGATGATAGTAATTGCGATTCTTCTCTTTCACTGCTGTTCATTGTTTCAACGAGGGTAACGTGGAAAAGAAGCCAGTGGCTAAAATATTAATTCTGTTATTTACCCTCTGAACACTTTTAAACGCATGCCTATTAAAATCTAGCATGGTAAAGTTATTTCGTTTTTCCGTCATTATTCTTTACAAATTAACAATTTCTTTATACACAATACAACCCTTCCACTATAAAGTAAAAATGTCAAAATTAAAAGCACTCTCAAACTCACTCTCTCACAAACTCTCTGTCTCTTGGTCTCTCTGTCTCTCTCTCTGAAAATCCAGATGCTCCGTCAGTAGCATTCCTGACGTAAAACTCTCGGGTCTATGGTTCGACTCCCTACCTAAAGCTGTTCTAATTTCTTTTTAAGATCTTTTTATATATTCAATGCGACAGGATTCATTCTTTTCTTATCGCCGATCAGCGTTTCGACTTGTTTATGTGGGAAAGCAGACAGTGGTTTAAAAATGACAATGTGCAAAGTACAGGTAAAAGAAACTTCACTATAGCATGGATAGGTGAATTGACCGCCGGGATATTACGTAAGTAATGTTGAAATTGGCGTTAAAACACCAAGAAAACAAACACATCTATCTCCTCCAATTAATCAGGAATCGGCACTATCATCATCACTATCAACTTAACCATCAAAACTACCACCACCATTATAATAATAATAATAATAATCATCATCATCATCATCAAATCATCATCATCATCATCATCAAAGCAATGCTTAAAAAGCATTAAAAACTCCATAGCTTTAAGTTCTCGCAAACTCTAAAAGAATTCAGGAAAAAAACTTTCCGAATTCAAATCAGTTCCCTTTCTTTGGTCAATCTGAAAATCTTTCACAGCATTTCCAAATCGACACTTTATCTTCACGTTTGACTATGTACAGAGATGATTGAACAGCAATTCGGTCGGTAGCTTACAGAACTTGAGACATGGGTTAGCTGGTTTGAATCCTCTGCTCGGCCATTTCTTTCCGAGGTTTGACGATACTCATTGCGACAGGATTAATTCTTCTCTAACCTCTCAAAAGCAATTTTGACAATAGTTATGTAGAAAGGCTGTCAGTGGTTTGGGGAGAATATCGTGCAAAGGACTGGTTACTGAAACTTCAGAAAAGTATGGGTAGGTGCACTGGCCGCCGCGATATAACTGAAATATTGTTGAAAACGGTGTTAAACACATGTAATCAATCAATCAAATCAGTTCCCCTTCTTTTATTTATCTGAAATATTTCACAGCATTTCCAAATCAACACTTTATTTTCACGTTTAACTCCAAAGATGATTAAACAGCAATTCGGTCTGTATTGCACGGAACTTGAGACACGGGTTAGCTGGTTTCAATCCCCTGCTCGGCCATTCCTTTCCGAGAGTTGATGATACTCATTGCGACAGGATTATTTTTTCTCTAACCTCTGGACAGCAATTTTGACAATAGGTATGAGGAAAAGCATTCAGTGGCTTGGGAAGAATATCGTGCGAAGTACTGGTTACTAAAACTCCAGGAAAGCATGGGTAAGTGTACTGGCCGCCATAATATAACTCAAATTTCGTTAAAAAAGGTGTTAAACACATACAGTCCATCAATCACTCAAATCAATCGATCGTAAAAGACTAGTTCGGTAGCTAAGTCGTTTACCTACAGGTCTAGAGACAAGGGGTTCGCCAATCCCTAGCTCGGAAGATTATTTTCCCAAATTTGATGATAGTAATTGCAATTCTTCTCTCTCACTGCTATTCATTGTTTCACCGATGGTTATGTGGAAAAGAAGCCAGTGGCTAAAATATTAATTCTGATATTTACCCTCTGAACACTTTTTAACGCATGCCTATTAAAATCTAGCATGGTAAAGATATTTCGCTTATCTGTAATTATTCTTTACAAATTAACAATTTCTTCATCCACAATACAACCCTTCCACTATAAAGTAAACATGTCAAAATCAAAAGCGCTTTCAAACTCACTCTCTCACAAACTCTCTGTCTCTTGGTCTCTCTGTCTGTCTCTGTCTCTCTCTCTCTCTCTGAAAATCCAGAGGTTCCGTCAGTAACGTTCCGGACGAAAAAGTTTCGGGTCTATGGTTCGACTCCCTACCTCAAGCTGTTCTAATTTCTTTTTAAGATTTTTTTTTTTTGTGTTCAGTGCGACAGGATTCATTCTTTTCTTATCGCCGATCAACGTTTCGACTTGTTTATGTAGGAAAGCAGACAGTGGTTTAAAAATGACAGTGTGCAAAGTACTGGTAAAAGAAACTTCAATAAAGCATGGGTAGGTGAATTGACCGCCGGGATATTACGTAAGTAATGTTGAAATTGGCGTTAAACACCAAGAAAACAAACACATCTATCTCCACGAATAAATCCGGTATCAGCACTACCACCATCACTACCAACTCAACGCTCAAAACTACCACCACCATTATTACAATCATCATCATCATCATCATCATCATCAAAGCAATCATTAAAAAGCATTAAAAACTCCATAGCTTTGTGTTAAGTTCTAGCAAACTCTAAAAGAATTCAGGAAAAAAAAACTTTCTCGATTCAAATCCGTTCCCTTTCTTTGATTAATCTGAAAATCTTTCACAGCATTTCCAAATCGACACTTTATCTTCACGTTTGACTACAGAGATGATTGAACAGCAATTCGGTCGGTAGCGTACAGAATTTGAGAAAGGGGTTAGCTGGTTTGAATCCCCTGCTCGGCCATTTCTTTCCGAGGTTTGATGATACTCATTGCGACAGGATTATTTCTTCTCTAACATCTCAAAAGCAATTTTGACAATAGTTATGTGGAAAGGCTGTCAGTGGCTTGGGGAGAATATCGTGCAAAAGACTGATTATTGAAACTTCAGATAAGTATGAGTAGGTGCACTGGACGCAACGATATAACTGAAATATTGTTAAAAACGGTGTTAAACACATACAATCAATCAATCGTTAATGGTGATTTCGGTAGCTTAGTCGTTTTTGAGACAAGGGGGTCACCAATCCCCAGCTCGGAAAATTACTTTCCCAGGTTTGCTTATAGTTATTGCGGAAGGATTCATTCTTCTCTCTTACTGCTGATCATTGTTTCGACGATGGCTATGTGGAAAAGAAGCCAGTGGCTAGAGTATAAAATACAGCTTTAAGAACCCCAGGAATGCATGGAGAGACGCACTGGCCGCCTTGATATAACTGACATAATTTTGAATACGGTGTGAAACACCATACAAACATACAATATCGCAAATGGTCATGCGTTATCATTTGATATTAAACAAGTTGTATTTAATCATATGGTGCGAACTTTTGTTCATTCGGCATGTTAAAAATTAAAAGCTGAGGTCGATACAGCATTGAGAGTGATCGTGTGTATTAATGCACAGGGCGATTCCACAACTCTGTATGATCTAACCAGTACGTTTCAGTTGTGTCAGGAACGGCAGTAATATTTAATAGTAAAAGACCTATTTCAGAACTGTATTTAGTTAATGATCTACATCTCTTTCAAAGCATTCAACATTCAAACTTACGGTCTGAGGGAACATACTAGCAAACGATACTTCATACAGGCAGAGGGTATAAAGGACCGAAGAAAGATAAATCTAAAGTTTTGGGGGAAAAGAGAAAAACCCTGCGGCCTGTGAACTTGAGGAAGCCAATAAAAAGAGGTAATGTATATCTGGTTAGTGACAGAGAGACAGAGAGAGAGAGAGAGAGATCGAGCGAGAGCCAGACAAAGAGCAAGACAGAGAGGCAGAGAGATAGAGCCTGAGAGAGGCAGAGAGAGAGAAAGATTGAGCCAAAGAGAGGCAGAGGGAGGCTGAGAAAGAGAAAGATAAAGCAAGAGAAAGGGAGAGGAGAGACAGACAGATGCTGAGAGAAAAAAGAGAAACAGAGATAGAGACAGGCAGAGAGAGGAAGGATGGAGGGAGTGAGATCAAAAGAAAAAAGGAGTCAGGAAAGGAGAAGAAATGGGTTAGACAGAATTAGAGAGAAACAGACAGACAAATAGATAGAGAGATGGAGACAGAGAGAAAGAAAACGTTAGAAAGAGACAGAGACAGAGAGACCGGGATAGTGACAGAGAAAGATATGAAAGGAAAGAATGAGTGAATGACTCAGATATAAAGGGAAGAAAGAGAGACAGCTTCAGAAAGAGGGATAGACAGAACGACAGACAGTGACAAAGTAAGGAAAAGAGTGAGACAGGAAAAGCGAGAGACAGCTAGAGAGAATGATACTAAGAGAGAGAGGCAGATAGAAAAAGGGAGTAAGAGAGAAAAAAAGTGGGACAGAGAGAAAGAGCGATAGAGTAAAAGAGAGAGAGAACAAACGGTTTTTGGATAAAACTTATTGTCAAAGAATAGAAAGGACACATTTAAAACGCCAGAAAAACGAGAGTAAGGAAATAGCAACAGGGTTCAATGGTATTCGACATCGACTGATCGCTTAATTGCATAGGTCAAGAGCTCTAGGATTGTGGAAACAGTTCACAAAGTGGGGGAAAATTGCACAGACCTAGTGCACAAGCTAATCGACTGAAGGTAAATCAAAAGTTTGGCCACAGTTGTAAATAGAGAGGTTACATCAGTAGAACTTAAAGAAAATATTGATCAGTGGATACAGGCACGCGGCATAAGGTTGACATAAGGGTAGAGACACATTGTCAGGGTATGTGCGTACTTAAGGGTGCAAAGTCACAGTCAAACAGTGCGGAGAAGGGAAAATGGGAACATCTCACTGAGTGATGGTGAAAGATGACAGGCTGGGAGTAAAATCACAGTTTTATGGCCTGAGAATACATCTCACTAAGACAAGGATCTCAATTCCTTAGAAGACATGACACGGAATGTGGGAATATCCACAGAGGGCACATCTTACAAAACTTGAGTACATCAGACGGGCATGGGGTATAGTCTTTTAGAAAACAAGTATATCCAAATTTAGAACACAGTTCTCGGGCCTCAGGGCACAGTTATTCGCTGAAGGTACATCTCACAGATTTAGGATACATCTTAGGGACTGACGGTATGGGCAAACAGGGCAAAGAATAGCATTCGAGTAAGGTCAGTAGTTCAGTGCTTGAGGGTACATCCAACTGACTATAGGTACGAGTTTAAAGTCTAAGAGGAAATGAAAAACACTGAGGGAACATTCCACAAACAAAGGATACAATCTTAAGAACTCGGTGTAATGGCTTGAGGTTTGAGTTAAAGACTATGGATATGATAGCACAGACTGTGGGTAAAAGCTCAGGAATCCGGGCGATCACATTAACGTGCCTAATGGTAATTTCCAACAATCAAGGGGTCGATTTTAAAGGCATAAATGTAAATCAAAAAAAATGAAGAAACCTTTCTCGGATTGGAGGTACATCTCATGGACTAAGCTTCATCGAACAGACTGAGGGTAAGAGCTAACGGCATTCAGTTATAATCAAAGTAAATACCAGATTCTGGGCATCCATTTCCATTTGAACAACCAAGGGAACATCTTATGGAGAGAGGAAAACATATAGTTGAATGACGGTAAATCATACTAGAAAGTTCTTTTAGGGGGAATGGCTGATCTCATGGACTGAGAGTACAGGGTAATCAACTGAAGGAAAAAGGACTTGGCTAAATCTCAAGCGTTTGTTGACTCCCCTCAGGGGCTAAGGGTACATCGCACGGACTGAGGGTACTAACTGACCGAGAGCTAGCTAAACGAAAGTAAAGACAATGATACTGACTAAACACCCACTATCTTCGACTGAAAGTATTTCAAACGTTTTAAAGGAATAGATATTTCGCGATTCAAATCAGTTCCCTTTCTTTTATTAATCTAAATACCTTTCACAACATTTCCAAATCAACACTCTATTGACGTTTAACTCCAAAGATGATTAGACAGCAATTCGGTCTGTAGCGCACAGAACTTGAGACAGGGTTTAGCTGGTTTGAATCCCCTGCTCGGCCATTCCTTTCCGAGAGTTGATGATACTCATTGCGACAGGATTAATTCTTCTCTAACCTCTGAGCAGCAGTTTTGGTAATAGTTATGTGGAAAAACAGTCGGTGGCTTTGGAAGAATATCGTGCAAAGTACTGGTTACTGAAACTCCAGGAAAGCATGGGTCAGTGTACTGGCCGCCGTAATATAATCAAATATTGTTGAAAACGGTGTTAAACACATACAGACAATCAATCACTCAATCAATTAATCGTAAAAGACTAGTTTGGTAGCTACGTCGTTTACCTACAGGTCTAGAGACAAGGGGGTCGCCAATCCCTAGCTCGGAAGATTGTTTTCCCAAATTTGATGATAGTAATTGCGATTCTTCTCTTTCACTGCTGTTCATTGTTTCAACGAGGGTAACGTGGAAAAGAAGCCAGTGGCTAAAATATTAATTCTGTTATTTACCCTCTGAACACTTTTAAACGCATGCCTATTAAAATCTAGCATGGTAAAGTTATTTCGTTTTTCCGTCATTATTCTTTACAAATTAACAATTTCTTTATACACAATACAACCCTTCCACTATAAAGTAAAAATGTCAAAATTAAAAGCACTCTCAAACTCACTCTCTCACAAACTCTCTGTCTCTTGGTCTCTCTGTCTCTCTCTCTGAAAATCCAGATGCTCCGTCAGTAGCATTCCTGACGTAAAACTCTCGGGTCTATGGTTCGACTCCCTACCTAAAGCTGTTCTAATTTCTTTTTAAGATCTTTTTATATATTCAATGCGACAGGATTCATTCTTTTCTTATCGCCGATCAGCGTTTCGACTTGTTTATGTGGGAAAGCAGACAGTGGTTTAAAAATGACAATGTGCAAAGTACAGGTAAAAGAAACTTCACTATAGCATGGATAGGTGAATTGACCGCCGGGATATTACGTAAGTAATGTTGAAATTGGCGTTAAAACACCAAGAAAACAAACACATCTATCTCCTCCAATTAATCAGGAATCGGCACTATCATCATCACTATCAACTTAACCATCAAAACTACCACCACCATTATAATAATAATAATAATAATCATCATCATCATCATCAAATCATCATCATCATCATCATCAAAGCAATGCTTAAAAAGCATTAAAAACTCCATAGCTTTAAGTTCTCGCAAACTCTAAAAGAATTCAGGAAAAAAACTTTCCGAATTCAAATCAGTTCCCTTTCTTTGGTCAATCTGAAAATCTTTCACAGCATTTCCAAATCGACACTTTATCTTCACGTTTGACTATGTACAGAGATGATTGAACAGCAATTCGGTCGGTAGCTTACAGAACTTGAGACATGGGTTAGCTGGTTTGAATCCTCTGCTCGGCCATTTCTTTCCGAGGTTTGACGATACTCATTGCGACAGGATTAATTCTTCTCTAACCTCTCAAAAGCAATTTTGACAATAGTTATGTAGAAAGGCTGTCAGTGGTTTGGGGAGAATATCGTGCAAAGGACTGGTTACTGAAACTTCAGAAAAGTATGGGTAGGTGCACTGGCCGCCGCGATATAACTGAAATATTGTTGAAAACGGTGTTAAACACATGTAATCAATCAATCAAATCAGTTCCCCTTCTTTTATTTATCTGAAATATTTCACAGCATTTCCAAATCAACACTTTATTTTCACGTTTAACTCCAAAGATGATTAAACAGCAATTCGGTCTGTATTGCACGGAACTTGAGACACGGGTTAGCTGGTTTCAATCCCCTGCTCGGCCATTCCTTTCCGAGAGTTGATGATACTCATTGCGACAGGATTATTTTTTCTCTAACCTCTGGACAGCAATTTTGACAATAGGTATGAGGAAAAGCATTCAGTGGCTTGGGAAGAATATCGTGCGAAGTACTGGTTACTAAAACTCCAGGAAAGCATGGGTAAGTGTACTGGCCGCCATAATATAACTCAAATTTCGTTAAAAAAGGTGTTAAACACATACAGTCCATCAATCACTCAAATCAATCGATCGTAAAAGACTAGTTCGGTAGCTAAGTCGTTTACCTACAGGTCTAGAGACAAGGGGTTCGCCAATCCCTAGCTCGGAAGATTATTTTCCCAAATTTGATGATAGTAATTGCAATTCTTCTCTCTCACTGCTATTCATTGTTTCAACGATGGTTATGTGGAAAAGAAGCCAGTGGCTAAAATATTAATTCTGATATTTACCCTCTGAACACTTTTTAACGCATGCCTATTAAAATCTAGCATGGTAAAGATATTTCGCTTATCTGTAATTATTCTTTACAAATTAACAATTTCTTCATCCACAATACAACCCTTCCACTATAAAGTAAACATGTCAAAATCAAAAGCGCTTTCAAACTCACTCTCTCACAAACTCTCTGTCTCTTGGTCTCTCTGTCTGTCTCTGTCTCTCTCTCTCTCTGAAAATCCAGAGGTTCCGTCAGTAACGTTCCGGACGAAAAAGTTTCGGGTCTATGGTTCGACTCCCTACCTCAAGCTGTTCTAATTTCTTTTTAAGATTTTTTTTTTTTGTGTTCAGTGCGACAGGATTCATTCTTTTCTTATCGCCGATCAACGTTTCGACTTGTTTATGTAGGAAAGCAGACAGTGGTTTAAAAATGACAGTGTGCAAAGTACTGGTAAAAGAAACTTCAATAAAGCATGGGTAGGTGAATTGACCGCCGGGATATTACGTAAGTAATGTTGAAATTGGCGTTAAACACCAAGAAAACAAACACATCTATCTCCACGAATAAATCCGGTATCAGCACTACCACCATCACTACCAACTCAACGCTCAAAACTACCACCACCATTATTACAATCATCATCATCATCATCATCAAAGCAATCATTAAAAAGCATTAAAAACTCCATAGCTTTGTGTTAAGTTCTAGCAAACTCTAAAAGAATTCAGGAAAAAAAAACTTTCTCGATTCAAATCCGTTCCCTTTCTTTGATTAATCTGAAAATCTTTCACAGCATTTCCAAATCGACACTTTATCTTCACGTTTGACTACAGAGATGATTGAACAGCAATTCGGTCGGTAGCGTACAGAATTTGAGAAAGGGGTTAGCTGGTTTGAATCCCCTGCTCGGCCATTTCTTTCCGAGGTTTGATGATACTCATTGCGACAGGATTATTTCTTCTCTAACATCTCAAAAGCAATTTTGACAATAGTTATGTGGAAAGGCTGTCAGTGGCTTGGGGAGAATATCGTGCAAAAGACTGATTATTGAAACTTCAGATAAGTATGAGTAGGTGCACTGGACGCAACGATATAACTGAAATATTGTTAAAAACGGTGTTAAACACATACAATCAATCAATCGTTAATGGTGATTTCGGTAGCTTAGTCGTTTTTGAGACAAGGGGGTCGCCAATCCCCAGCTCGGAAAATTACTTTCCCAGGTTTGCTTATAGTTATTGCGGAAGGATTCATTCTTCTCTCTTACTGCTGATCATTGTTTCGACGATGGCTATGTGGAAAAGAAGCCAGTGGCTAGAGTATAAAATACAGCTTTAAGAACCCCAGGAATGCATGGAGAGACGCACTGGCCGCCTTGATATAACTGACATAATTTTGAATACGGTGTGAAACACCATACAAACATACAATATCGCAAATGGTCATGCGTTATCATTTGATATTAAACAAGTTGTATTTAATCATATGGTGCGAACTTTTGTTCATTCGGCATGTTAAAAATTAAAAGCTGAGGTCGATACAGCATTGAGAGTGATCGTGTGTATTAATGCACAGGGCGATTCCACAACTCTGTATGATCTAACCAGTACGTTTCAGTTGTGTCAGGAACGGCAGTAATATTTAATAGTAAAAGACCTATTTCAGAACTGTATTTAGTTAATGATCTACATCTCTTTCAAAGCATTCAACATTCAAACTTACGGTCTGAGGGAACATACTAGCAAACGATACTTCATACAGGCAGAGGGTATAAAGGACCGAAGAAAGATAAATCTAAAGTTTTTGGGGAAAAGAGAAAAACCCTGCGGCCTGTGAACTTGAGGAAGCCAATAAAAAGAGGTAATGTATATCTGGTTAGTGACAGAGAGACAGAGAGAGAGAGAGAGAGATCGAGCGAGAGCCAGACAAAGAGCAAGACAGAGAGGCAGAGAGATAGAGCCTGAGAGAGGCAGAGAGAGAGAAAGATTGAGCCAAAGAGAGGCAGAGGGAGGCTGAGAAAGAGAAAGATAAAGCAAGAGAAAGGGAGAGGAGAGACAGACAGATGCTGAGAGAAAAAAGAGAAACAGAGATAGAGACAGACAGAGAGAGGAAGGATGGAGGGAGTGAGATCAAAAGAAAAAAGGAGTCAGGAAAGGAGAAGAAATGGGTTAGACAGAATTAGAGAGAAACAGACAGACAAATAGATAGAGAGATGAAGACAGAGAGAAAGAAAACGTTAGAAAGAGACAGAGACAGAGAGACCGGGATAGTGACAGAGAAAGATATGAAAGGAAAGAATGAGTGAATGACTCAGATATAAAGGGAAGAAAGAGAGACAGCTTCAGAAAGAGGGATAGACAGAACGACAGACAGTGACAAAGTAAGGAAAAGAGTGAGACAGGAAAAGCGAGAGACAGCTAGAGAGAATGATACTAAGAGAGAGAGGCAGATAGAAAAAGGGAGTAAGAGAGAAAAAAAGTGGGACAGAGAGAAAGAGCGATAGAGTAAAAGAGAGAGAGAACAAACGGTTTTTGGATAAAACTTATTGTCAAAGAATGGAAAGGACACATTTAAAACGCCAGAAAAACGAGAGTAAGGAAATAGCAACAGGGTTCAATGGTATTCGACATCGACTGATCGCTTAATTGCATAGGTCAAGAGCTCTAGGATTGTGGAAACAGTTCACAAAGTGGGGGAAAATTGCACAGACCTAGTGCACAAGCTAATCGACTGAAGGTAAATCAAAAGTTTGGCCACAGTTGTAAATAGAGAGGTTACATCAGTAGAACTTAAAGAAAATATTGATCAGTGGATACAGGCACGCGGCATAAGGTTGACATAAGGGTAGAGACACATTGTCAGGGTATGTGCGTACTTAAGGGTGCAAAGTCACAGTCAAACAGTGCGGAGAAGGGAAAATGGGAACATCTCACTGAGTGATGGTGAAAGATGACAGGCTGGGAGTAAAATCACAGTTTTATGGCCTGAGAATACATCTCACTAAGACAAGGATCTCAATTCCTTAGAAGACATGACACGGAATGTGGGAATATCCACAGAGGGCACATCTTACAAAACTTGAGTACATCAGACGGGCATGGGGTATAGTCTTTTAGAAAACAAGTATATCCAAATTTAGAACACAGTTCTCGGGCCTCAGGGCACAGTTATTCGCTGAGGGTACATCTCACAGATTTAGGATACATCTTAGGGACTGACGGTATGGGCAAACAGGGCAAAGAATAGCATTCGAGTAAGGTCAGTAGTTCAGTGCTTGAGGGTACATCCAACTGACTATAGGTACGAGTTTAAAGTCTAAGAGGAAATGAAAAACACTGAGGGAACATTCCACAAACAAAGGATACAATCTTAAGAACTCGGTGTAATGGCTTGAGGTTTGAGTTAAAGACTATGGATATGATAGCACAGACTGTGGGTACAAGCTCAGGAATCCGGGCGATCACATTAACGTGCCTAATGGTAATTTCCAACAATCAAGGGGTCGATTTTAAAGGCATAAATGTAAATCAAAAAAAATGAAGAAACCTTTCTCGGATTGGAGGTACATCTCATGGACTAAGCTTCATCGAACAGACTGAGGGTAAGAGCTAACGGCATTCAGTTATAATCAAAGTAAATACCAGATTCTGGGCATCCATTTCCATTTGAACAACCAAGGGAACATCTTATGGAGAGA
Source organism: Hippopus hippopus (assembly GCA_946811185.2). NCBI lineage: Eukaryota > Metazoa > Mollusca > Bivalvia > Cardiida > Cardiidae > Hippopus > Hippopus hippopus. The sequence goes on from OX328096.1 coordinate 40,610,045, forward strand.
GGAAAACATATAGTTGAATGACGGTAAATCATACTAGAAAGTTCTTTTAGGGGGAATGGCTGATCTCATGGACTGAGAGTACAGGGTAATCAACTGAAGGAAAAAGGACTTGGCTAAATCTCAAGCGTTTGTTGACTCCCCTCAGGGGCTAAGGGTACATCGCACGGACTGAGGGTACTAACTGACCGAGAGCTAGCTAAACGAAAGTAAAGACAATGATACTGACTAAACACCCACTATCTTCGACTGAAAGTATTTCAAACGTTTTAAAGGAATAGATATTTCGCGATTCAAATCAGTTCCCTTTCTTTTATTAATCTAAATACCTTTCACAACATTTCCAAATCAACACTCTATTGACGTTTAACTCCAAAGATGATTAGACAGCAATTCTGTCTGTAGCGCACAGAACTTGAGACAGGGTTTAGCTGGTTTGAATCCCCTGCTCGGCCATTCCTTTCCGAGAGTTGATGATACTCATTGCGACAGGATTAATTCTTCTCTAACCTCTGAGCAGCAGTTTTGGTAATAGTTATGTGGAAAAACAGTCGGTGGCTTTGGAAGAATATCGTGCAAAGTACTGGTTACTGAAACTCCAGGAAAGCATGGGTCAGTGTACTGGCCGCCGTAATATAATCAAATATTGTTGAAAACGGTGTTAAACACATACAGACAATCAATCACTCAATCAATCAATCGTAAAAGACTAGTTTGGTAGCTACGTCGTTTACCTACAGGTCTAGAGACAAGGGGGTCGCCAATCCCTAGCTCGGAAGATTGTTTTCCCAAATTTGATGATAGTAATTGCGATTCTTCTCTTTCACTGCTGTTCATTGTTTCAACGAGGGTAACGTGGAAAAGAAGCCAGTGGCTAAAATATTAATTCTGATATTTACCCTCTGAACACTTTTTAACGCATGCCTATTAAAATCTAGCATGGTAAAGTTATTTCGTTTTTCCGTCATTATTCTTTACAAATTAACAATTTCTTTATACACAATACAACCCTTCCACTATAAAGTAAAAATGTCAAAATTAAAAGCTCTCTCAAACTCACTCTCTCACAAACTCTCTGTCTCTTGGTCTCTCTGTCTCTCTCTCTGAAAATCCAGATGCTCCGTCAGTAGCATTCCTGACGTAAAACTCTCGGGTCGATGGTTCGACTCCCTACCTAAAGCTGTTCTAATTTCTTTTTAAGATCTTTTTATATATTCAATGCGACAGGATTCATTCTTTTCTTATCGCCGATCAACGTTTCGACTTGTTTATGTGGGAAAGCAGACAGTGGTTTAAAAATGACAATGTGCAAAGTACAGGTAAAAGAAACTTCACTATAGCATGGATAGGTGAATTGACCGCCGGGATATTACGTAAGTAATGTTGAAATTGGCGTTAAAACACCAAGAAAACAAACACATCTATCTCCTCCAATTAATCAGGAATCCGCACTATCATCATCACTATCAACTTAACCATCAAAACTACCACCACCATTATAATAATAATAATAATCATCATCATCATCATCATCAAATCATCATCATCATCATCATCATCATCAAAGCAATGCTTAAAAAGCATTAAAAACTCCATAGCTTTAAGTTCTCGCAAACTCTAAAAGAATTCAGGAAAAAAACTTTCCGAATTCAAATCAGTTCCCTTTCTTTGGTCAATCTGAAAATCTTTCACAGCATTTCCAAATCGACACTTTATCTTCACGTTTGACTATGTACAGAGATGATTGAACAGCAATTCGGTCGGTAGCTTACAGAACTTGAGACATGGGTTAGCTGGTTTGAATCCTCTGCTCGGCCATTTCTTTCCGAGGTTTGACGATACTCATTGCGACAGGATTAATTCTTCTCTAACCTCTCAAAAGCAATTTTGACAATAGTTATGTAGAAAGGCTGTCAGTGGTTTGGGGACAATATCGTGCAAAGGACTGGTTACTGAAACTTCAGAAAAGTATGGGTAGGTGCACTGGCCGCCGCGATATAACTGAAATATTGTTGAAAACGGTGTTAAACACATGTAATCAATCAATCAAATCAGTTCCCCTTCTTTTATTTATCTGAAATATTTCACAGCATTTCCAAATCAACACTTTATTTTCACGTTTAACTCCAAAGATGATTAAACAGCAATTCGGTCTGTATTGCACGGAACTTGAGACACGGGTTAGCTGGTTTCAATCCCCTGCTCGGCCATTCCTTTCCGAGAGTTGATGATACTCATTGCGACAGGATTATTTTTTCTCTAACCTCTGGACAGCAATTTTGACAATAGGTATGAGGAAAAGCATTCAGTGGCTTGGGAAGAATATCGTGCGAAGTACTGGTTACTAAAACTCCAGGAAAGCATGGGTAAGTGTACTGGCCGCCATAATATAACTCAAATTTCGTTAAAAAAGGTGTTAAACACATACAGTCCATCAATCACTCAAATCAATCGATCGTAAAAGACTAGTTCGGTAGCTAAGTCGTTTACCTACAGGTCTAGAGACAAGGGGTTCGCCAATCCCTAGCTCGGAAGATTATTTTCCCAAATTTGATGATAGTAATTGCAATTCTTCTCTCTCACTGCTATTCATTGTTTCACCGATGGTTATGTGGAAAAGAAGCCAGTGGCTAAAATATTAATTCTGATATTTACCCTCTGAACACTTTTTAACGCATGCCTATTAAAATCTAGCATGGTAAAGATATTTCGCTTATCTGTAATTATTCTTTACAAATTAACAATTTCTTCATCCACAATACAACCCTTCCACTATAAAGTAAACATGTCAAAATCAAAAGCGCTTTCAAACTCACTCTCTCACAAACTCTCTGTCTCTTGGTCTCTCTGTCTGTCTGTCTCTCTCTCTCTCTCTCTCTCTGAAAATCCAGAGGTTCCGTCAGTAACTTTCCGGACGAAAAAGTTTCGGGTCTATGGTTCGACTCCCTACCTCAAGCTGTTCTAATTTCTTTTTAAGATTTTTTTTTGTGTTCAGTGCGACAGGATTCATTCTTTTCTTATCGCCGATCAACGTTTCGACTTGTTTATGTAGGAAAGCAGACAGTGGTTTAAAAATGACAGTGTGCAAAGTACTGGTAAAAGAAACTTCAATAAAGCATGGGTAGGTGAATTGACCGCCGGGATATTACGTAAGTAATGTTGAAATTGGCGTTAAACACCAAGAAAACAAACACATCTATCTCCACGAATAAATCCGGTATCAGCACTACCACCATCACTACCAACTCAACGCTCAAAACTACCACCACCATTATTACAATCATCATCATCATCATCATCATCAAAGCAATCATTAAAAAGCATTAAAAACTCCATAGCTTTGTGTTAAGTTCTAGCAAACTCTAAAAGAATTCAGGAGAAAAAAAAACTTTCCCGATTCAAATCAGTTCCCTTTCTTTAATTAATCTGAAAATCTTTCACAGCATTTCCAAATCGATACTTTATCTTCACGTTTGACTACAGAGATGACTGAACAGCAATTCGGTCGGTAGCGTACAGAATTTGAGAAAGGGGTTAGCTGGTTTGAATCCCCTGCTCGGCCATTTCTTTCCGAGGTTTGATGATACTCATTGCGACAGGATTATTTCTTCTCTAACATCTCAAAAGCAATTTTGACAATAGTTATGTGGAAAGGCTGTCAGTGGCTTGGGGAGAATATCGTGCAAAGGACTGATTATTGAAACTTCAGATAAGTATGAGTAGGTGCACTGGACGCAACGATATAACTGAAATATTGTTAAAAACGGTGTTAAACACATACAATCAATCAATCGTTAATGGTGATTTCGGTAGCTTAGTCGTTTTTGAGACAAGGGGGTCGCCAATCCCCAGCTCGGAAAATTACTTTCCCAGGTTTGCTTATAGTCATTGCGGAAGGATTCATTCTTCTCTCTTACTGCTGGTCATTGTTTCGACGATGGCTATGTGGAAAAGAAGCCAGTGGCTAGAGTATAAAATACAGCTTTAAGAACCCCAGGAATGCATGGAGAGACGCACTGGCCGCCTTGATATAACTGACATAATTTTGAATACGGTGTGAAACACCATACAAACATACAATATCGCAAATGGTCATGCGTTATCATTTGATATTAAACAAGTTGTATTTAATCATATGGTGCGAACTTTTGTTTATTCGGCATGTCAAAAATTAAAAGCTGAGGTCGATACAGCATTGAGAGTGATCGTGTGTATTAATGCACAGGGCGATTCCACAACTCTGTATGATCTAACCAGTACGTTTCAGTTGTGTCAGGAACGGCAGTAATATTTAATAGTAAAAGACCTATTTCAGAACTGTATTTAGTTAATGATCTACATCTCTTTCAAAGCATTCAACATTCAAACTTACGGTCTGAGGGAACATACTAGCAAACGATACTTCATACAGGCAGAGGGTATAAAGGACCGAAGAAAGATAAATCTAAAGTTTTGGGGGAAAAGAGAAAAACCCTGCGGCCTGTGAACTTGAGGAAGCCATTAAAAAGAGGTAATGTATATCTGGTTAGTGACAGAGAGAGAGAGAGAGAGAGAGAGAGATCGAGCGAGAGCCAGACAAAGAGCAAGACAGAGAGGCAGAGAGATAGAGCCTGAGAGAGGCAGAGAGAGAGAAAGATTGAGCCAAAGAGAGGCAGAGGGAGGCTGAGAAAGAGAAAGATAAAGCAAGAGAAAGGGAGAGGAGAGACAGACAGATGCTGAGAGAAAAAAGAGAAACAGAGATAGAGACAGGCAGAGAGAGGAAGGATGGAGGGAGTGAGATCAAAAGAAAAAAGGAGTCAGGAAAGGAGAAGAAATGGGTTAGACAGAATTAGAGAGAAACAGACAGACAAATAGATAGAGAGATGGAGACAGAGAGAAAGAAAACGTTAGAAAGAGACAGAGACAGAGAGACCGGGATAGTGACAGAGAAAGATATGAAAGGAAAGAATGAGTGAATGACTCAGATATAAAGGGAAGAAAGAGAGACAGCTTCAGAAAGAGGGATAGACAGAACGACAGACAGTGACAAAGTAAGGAAAAGAGTGAGACAGGAAAAGCGAGAGACAGCTAGAGAGAATGATACTAAGAGAGAGAGGCAGATAGAAAAAGGGAGTAAGAGAGAAAAAAAGTGGGACAGAGAGAAAGAGCGATAGAGTAAAAGAGAGAGAGAACAAACGGTTTTTGGATAAAACTTATTGTCAAAGAATAGAAAGGACACATTTAAAACGCCAGAAAAACGAGAGTAAGGAAATAGCAACAGGGTTCAATGGTATTCGACATCGACTGATCGCTTAATTGCATAGGTCAAGAGCTCTAGGATTGTGGAAACAGTTCACAAAGACGGGGAAAATTGCACAGACCTAGTGCACAAGCTAATCGACTGAAGGTAAATCAAAAGTTTGGCCACAGTTGTAAATAGAGAGGTTACATCAGTAGAACTTAAAGAAAATATTGATCAGTGGATACAGGCACGCGGCATAAGGTTGACATAAGGGTAGAGACACATTGTCAGGGTATGTGCGTACTTAAGGGTGCAAAGTCACAGTCAAACAGTGCGGAGAAGGGAAAATGGGAACATCTCACTGAGTGATGGTGAAAGATGACAGGCTGGGAGTAAAATCACAGTTTTATGGCCTGAGAATACATCTCACTAAGACAAGGATCTCAATTCCTTAGAAGACATGACACGGAATGTGGGAATATCCACAGAGGGCACATCTTACAAAACTTGAGTACATCAGACGGGCATGGGGTATAGTCTTTTAGAAAACAAGTATATCCAAATTTAGAACACAGTTCTCGGGCCTCAGGGCACAGTTATTCGCTGAAGGTACATCTCACAGATTTAGGATACATCTTAGGGACTGACGGTATGGGCAAACAGGGCAAAGAATAGCATTCGAGTAAGGTCAGTAGTTCAGTGCTTGAGGGTACATCCAACTGACTATAGGTACGAGTTTAAAGTCTAAGAGGAAATGAAAAACACTGAGGGAACATTCCACAAACAAAGGATACAATCTTAAGAACTCGGTGTAATGGCTTGAGGTTTGAGTTAAAGACTATGGATATGATAGCACAGACTGTGGGTACAAGCTCAGGAATCCGGGCGATCACATTAACGTGCCTAATGGTAATTTCCAACAATCAAGGGGTCGATTTTAAAGGCATAAATGTAAATCAAAAAAAATGAAGAAACCTTTCTCGGATTGGAGGTACATCTCATGGACTAAGCTTCATCGAACAGACTGAGGGTAAGAGCTAACGGCATTCAGTTATAATCAAAGTAAATACCAGATTCTGGGCATCCATTTCCATTTGAACAACCAAGGGAACATCTTATGGAGAGAGGAAAACATATAGTTGAATGACGGTAAATCATACTAGAAAGTTCTTTTAGGGGGAATGGCTGATCTCATGGACTGAGAGTACAGGGTAATCAACTGAAGGAAAAAGGACTTGGCTAAATCTCAAGCGTTTGTTGACTCCCCTCAGGGGCTAAGGGTACATCGCACGGACTGAGGGTACTAACTGACCGAGAGCTAGCTAAACGAAAGTAAAGACAATGATACTGACTAAACACCCACTATCTTCGACTGAAAGTATTTCAAACGTTTTAAAGGAATAGATATTTCGCGATTCAAATCAGTTCCCTTTCTTTTATTAATCTAAATACCTTTCACAACATTTCCAAATCAACACTCTATTGACGTTTAACTCCAAAGATGATTAGACAGCAATTCTGTCTGTAGCGCACAGAACTTGAGACAGGGTTTAGCTGGTTTGAATCCCCTGCTCGGTCATTCCTTTCCGAGAGCTGATGATACTCATTGCGACAGGATTAATTCTTCTCTAACCTCTGAGCAGCAGTTTTGGTAATAGTTATGTGGAAAAACAGTCGGTGGCTTTGGAAGAATATCGTGCAAAGTACTGGTTACTGAAACTCCAGGAAAGCATGGGTCAGTGTACTGGCCGCCGTAATATAATCAAATATTGTTGAAAACGGTGTTAAACACATACAGACAATCAATCACTCAATCAATCAATCGTAAAAGACTAGTTTGGTAGCTACGTCGTTTACCTACAGGTCTAGAGACAAGGGGTTCGCCAATCCCTAGCTCGGAAGATTATTTTCCCAAATTTGATGATAGTAATTGCGATTCTTCTCTTTCACTGCTGTTCATTGTTTCAACAATGGTTATGTGGAAAAGAAGCCAGTGGCTAAAATATTAATTCTGATATTTACCCTCTGAACACTTTTTAACGCATGCCTATTAAAATCTAGCATGGTAAAGTTATTTCGTTTTTCCGTCATTATTCTTTACAAATTAACAATTTCTTTATACACAATACAACCCTTCCACTATAAAGTAAAAATGTCAAAATTAAAAGCTCTCTCAAACTCACTCTCTCACAAACTCTCTGTCTCTTGGTCTCTCTGTCTCTCTCTCTGAAAATCCAGATGCTCCGTCAGTAGCATTCCTGACGTAAAACTCTCGGGTCGATGGTTCGACTCCCTACCTAAAGCTGTTCTAATTTCTTTTTAAGATCTTTTTATATATTCAATGCGACAGGATTCATTCTTTTCTTATCGCCGATCAACGTTTCGACTTGTTTATGTGGGAAAGCAGACAGTGGTTTAAAAATGACAATGTGCAAAGTACAGGTAAAAGAAACTTCACTATAGCATGGATAGGTGAATTGACCGCCGGGATATTACGTAAGTAATGTTGAAATTGGCGTTAAAACACCAAGAAAACAAACACATCTATCTCCTCCAATTAATCAGGAATCCGCACTATCATCATCACTATCAACTTAACCATCAAAACTACCACCACCATTATAATAATAATAATAATAATCATCATCATCATCATCAAATCATCATCATCATCATCATCATCATCATCATCAAAGCAATGCTTAAAAAGCATTAAAAACTCCATAGCTTTAAGTTCTCGCAAACTCTAAAAGAATTCAGGAAAAAAACTTTCCGAATTCAAATCAGTTCCCTTTCTTTGGTCAATCTGAAAATCTTTCACAGCATTTCCAAATCGACACTTTATCTTCACGTTTGACTATGTACAGAGATGATTGAACAGCAATTCGGTCGGTAGCTTACAGAACTTGAGACATGGGTTAGCTGGTTTGAATCCTCTGCTCGGCCATTTCTTTCCGAGGTTTGACGATACTCATTGCGACAGGATTAATTCTTCTCTAACCTCTCAAAAGCAATTTTGACAATAGTTATGTAGAAAGGCTGTCAGTGGTTTGGGGACAATATCGTGCAAAGGACTGGTTACTGAAACTTCAGAAAAGTATGGGTAGGTGCACTGGCCGCCGCGATATAACTGAAATATTGTTGAAAACGGTGTTAAACACATGTAATCAATCAATCAAATCAGTTCCCCTTCTTTTATTTATCTGAAATATTTCACAGCATTTCCAAATCAACACTTTATTTTCACGTTTAACTCCAAAGATGATTAAACAGCAATTCGGTCTGTATTGCACGGAACTTGAGACACGGGTTAGCTGGTTTCAATCCCCTGCTCGGCCATTCCTTTCCGAGAGTTGATGATACTCATTGCGACAGGATTATTTTTTCTCTAACCTCTGGACAGCAATTTTGACAATAGGTATGAGGAAAAGCATTCAGTGGCTTGGGAAGAATATCGTGCGAAGTACTGGTTACTAAAACTCCAGGAAAGCATGGGTAAGTGTACTGGCCGCCATAATATAACTCAAATTTCGTTAAAAAAGGTGTTAAACACATACAGTCCATCAATCACTCAAATCAATCGATCGTAAAAGACTAGTTCGGTAGCTAAGTCGTTTACCTACAGTTCTAGAGACAAGGGGTTCGCCAATCCCTAGCTCGGAAGATTATTTTCCCAAATTTGATGATAGTAATTGCAATTCTTCTCTCTCACTGCTATTCATTGTTTCACCGATGGTTATGTGGAAAAGAAGCCAGTGGCTAAAATATTAATTCTGATATTTACCCTCTGAACACTTTTTAACGCATGCCTATTAAAATCTAGCATGGTAAAGATATTTCGCTTATCTGTAATTATTCTTTACAAATTAACAATTTCTTCATCCACAATACAACCCTTCCACTATAAAGTAAACATGTCAAAATCAAAAGCGCTTTCAAACTCACTCTCTCACAAACTCTCTGTCTCTTGGTCTCTCTGTCTGTCTGTCTCTCTCTCTCTCTCTCTCTGAAAATCCAGAGGTTCCGTCAGTAACTTTCCGGACGAAAAAGTTTCGGGTCTATGGTTCGACTCCCTACCTCAAGCTGTTCTAATTTCTTTTTAAGATTTTTTTTTGTGTTCAGTGCGACAGGATTCATTCTTTTCTTATCGCCGATCAACGTTTCGACTTGTTTATGTAGGAAAGCAGACAGTGGTTTAAAAATGACAGTGTGCAAAGTACTGGTAAAAGAAACTTCAATAAAGCATGGGTAGGTGAATTGACCGCCGGGATATTACGTAAGTAATGTTGAAATTGGCGTTAAACACCAAGAAAACAAACACATCTATCTCCACGAATAAATCCGGTATCAGCACTACCACCATCACTACCAACTCAACGCTCAAAACTACCACCACCATTATTACAATCATCATCATCATCATCATCATCAAAGCAATCATTAAAAAGCATTAAAAACTCCATAGCTTTGTGTTAAGTTCTAGCAAACTCTAAAAGAATTCAGGAGAAAAAAAACTTTCCCGATTCAAATCAGTTCCCTTTCTTTGATTAATCTGAAAATCTTTCACAGCATTTCCAAATCGACACTTTATCTTCACGTTTGACTACAGAGATGACTGAACAGCAATTCGGTCGGTAGCGTACAGAATTTGAGAAAGGGGTTAGCTGGTTTGAATCCCCTGCTCGGCCATTTCTTTCCGAGGTTTGATGATACTCATTGCGACAGGATTATTTCTTCTCTAACATCTCAAAAGCAATTTTGACAATAGTTATGTGGAAAGGCTGTCAGTGGCTTGGGGAGAATATCGTGCAAAGGACTGATTATTGAAACTTCAGATAAGTATGAGTAGGTGCACTGGACGCAACGATATAACTGAAATATTGTTAAAAACGGTGTTAAACACATACAATCAATCAATCGTTAATGGTGATTTCGGTAGCTTAGTCGTTTTTGAGACAAGGGGGTCGCCAATCCCCAGCTCGGAAAATTACTTTCCCAGGTTTGCTTATAGTCATTGCGGAAGGATTCATTCTTCTCTCTTACTGCTGGTCATTGTTTCGACGATGGCTATGTGGAAAAGAAGCCAGTGGCTAGAGTATAAAATACAGCTTTAAGAACCCCAGGAATGCATGGAGAGACGCACTGGCCGCCTTGATATAACTGACATAATTTTGAATACGGTGTGAAACACCATACAAACATACAATATCGCAAATGGTCATGCGTTATCATTTGATATTAAACAAGTTGTATTTAATCATATGGTGCGAACTTTTGTTTATTCGGCATGTCAAAAATTAAAAGCTGAGGTCGATACAGCATTGAGAGTGATCGTGTGTATTAATGCACAGGGCGATTCCACAACTCTGTATGATCTAACCAGTACGTTTCAGTTGTGTCAGGAACGGCAGTAATATTTAATAGTAAAAGACCTATTTCAGAACTGTATTTAGTTAATGATCTACATCTCTTTCAAAGCATTCAACATTCAAACTTACGGTCTGAGGGAACATACTAGCAAACGATACTTCATACAGGCAGAGGGTATAAAGGACCGAAGAAAGATAAATCTAAAGTTTTGGGGGAAAAGAGAAAAACCCTGCGGCCTGTGAACTTGAGGAAGCCATTAAAAAGAGGTAATGTATATCTGGTTAGTGACAGAGAGAGAGAGAGAGAGAGATCGAGCGAGAGCCAGACAAAGAGCAAGACAGAGAGGCAGAGAGATAGAGCCTGAGAGAGGCAGAGAGAGAGAAAGATTGAGCCAAAGAGAGGCAGAGGGAGGCTCAGAAAGAGAAAGATAAAGCAAGAGAAAGGGAGAGGAGAGACAGACAGATGCTGAGAGAAAAAAGAGAAACAGAGATAGAGACAGACAGAGAGAGGAAGGATGGAGGGAGTGAGATCAAAAGAAAAAAGGAGTCAGGAAAGGAGAAGAAATGGGTTAGACAGAATTAGAGAGAAACAGACAGACAAATAGATAGAGAGATGGAGACAGAGAGAAAGAAAACGTTAGAAAGAGACAGAGACAGAGAGACCGGGATAGTGACAGAGAAAGATATGAAAGGAAAGAATGAGTGAATGACTCAGATATAAAGGGAAGAAAGAGAGACAGCTTCAGAAAGAGGGATAGACAGAACGACAGACAGTGACAAAGTAAGGAAAAGAGTGAGACAGGAAAAGCGAGAGACAGCTAGAGAGAATGATACTAAGAGAGAGAGGCAGATAGAAAAAGGGGGTAAGAGAGAAAAAAAGTGGGACAGAGAGAAAGAGCGATAGAGTAAAAGAGAGAGAGAACAAACGGTTTTTGGATAAAACTTATTGTCAAAGAATAGAAAGGACACATTTAAAACGCCAGAAAAACGAGAGTAAGGAAATAGCAACAGGGTTCAATGGTATTCGACATCGACTGATCGCTTAATTGCATAGGTCAAGAGCTCTAGGATTGTGGAAACAGTTCACAAAGTGGGGGAAAATTGCACAGACCTAGTGCACAAGCTAATCGACTGAAGGTAAATCAAAAGTTTGGCCACAGTTGTAAATAGAGAGGTTACATCAGTAGAACTTAAAGAAAATATTGATCAGTGGATACAGGCACGCGGCATAAGGTTGACATAAGGGTAGAGACACATTGTCAGGGTATGTGCGTACTTAAGGGTGCAAAGTCACAGTCAAACAGTGCGGAGAAGGGAAAATGGGAACATCTCACTGAGTGATGGTGAAAGATGACAGGCTGGGAGTAAAATCACAGTTTTATGGCCTGAGAATACATCTCACTAAGACAAGGATCTCAATTCCTTAGAAGACATGACACGGAATGTGGGAATATCCACAGAGGGCACATCTTACAAAACTTGAGTACATCAGACGGGCATGGGGTATAGTCTTTTAGAAAACAAGTAAATCCAAATTTAGAACACAGTTCTCGGGCCTCAGGGCACAGTTATTCGCTGAGGGTACATCTCACAGATTTAGGATACATCTTAGGGACTGACGTTATGGGCAAACAGGGCAAAGAATAGCATTCGAGTAAGGTCAGTAGTTCAGTGCTTGAGGGTACATCCAACTGACTATAGGTACGAGTTTAAAGTCTAAGAGGAAATGAAAAACACTGAGGGAACATTCCACAAACAAAGGATACAATCTTAAGAACTCGGTGTAATGGCTTGAGGTTTGAGTTAAAGACTATGGATATGATAGCACAGACTGTGGGTACAAGCTCAGGAATCCGGGCGATCACATTAACGAGCCTAATGGTAATTTCCAACAATCAAGTGGTCGATTTTAAAGGCATAAATGTAAATCAAAAGAAATGAAGAAACCTTTCTCGGATTGGAGGTACATCTCATGGACTAAGCTTCATCGAACAGACTGAGGGTAAGAGCTAACGGCATTCAGTTATAATCAAAGTAAATACCAGATTCTGGGCATCCATTTCCATTTGAACAACCAAAGGAACATCTTATGGAGAGAAGAAAGCAAATAGTTGAATGACGGTAAATCATACTAGAAAGTTCTTTTAGGGGGAATGGCTGATCTCATGGACTGAGAGTACAGGGTAATCAACTGAAGGAAAAAGGACTTGGCTAAATCTCAAGCGTTTGTTGACTCCCCTCAGGGGCTAAGGGTACATCGCACGGACTGAGGGTACTAACTGACCGAGAGCTAGCTAAACGAAAGTAAAGACAATGATACTGACTAAACACCCACTATCTTCGACTGAAAGTATTTCAAACGTTTTAAAGGAATAGATATTTCGCGATTCAAATCAGTTCCCTTTCTTTTATTAATCTAAATACCTTTCACAACATTTCCAAATCAACACTCTATTGACGTTTAACTCCAAAGATGATTAGACAGCAATTCTGTCTGTAGCGCACAGAACTTGAGACAGGGTTTAGCTGGTTTGAATCCCCTGCTCGGCCATTCCTTTCCGAGAGTTGATGATACTCATTGCGACAGGATTAATTCTTCTCTAACCTCTGAGCAGCAGTTTTGGTAATAGTTATGTGGAAAAACAGTCGGTGGCTTTGGAAGAATATCGTGCAAAGTACTGGTTACTGAAACTCCAGGAAAGAATGGGTCAGTGTACTGGCCGCCGTAATATAATCAAATATTGTTGAAAACGGTGTTAAACACATACAGACAATCAATCACTCAATCAATCAATCGTAAAAGACTAGTTCGGTAGCTACGTCGTTTACCTACAGGTCTAGAAACAAGGGGGTCGCCAATCCCTAGCTCGGAAGATTATTTTCCCAAATTTGATGATAGTAATTGCGATTCTTCTCTTTCACTGCTGTTCATTGTTTCAACGAGGGTAACGTGGAAAAGAAGCCAGTGGCTAAAATATTAAATCTGATATTTACCCTCTGAACACTTTTAAACGCATGCCTATTAAAATCTAGCATGGTAAAGTTATTTCGTTTTTCCGTCATTATTCTTTACAAATTAACAATTTCTTTATACACAATACAACCCTTCCACTATAAAGTAAAAATGTCAAAATTAAAAGCTCTCTCAAACTCACTCTCTCACAAACTCTCTGTCTCTTGGTCTCTCTGTCTCTCTCTCTGAAAATCCAGATGCTCCGTCAGTAGCATTCCTGACGTAAAACTCTCGGGTCGATGGTTCAACTCCCTACCTAAAGCTGTTCTAATTTCTTTTTAAGATCTTTTTATATATTCAATGCAACAGGATTCATTCTTTCCTTATCGCCGATCAACGTTTCGACTTGTTTATGTGGGAAAGCAGACAGTGGTTTAAAAATAACAATGTGCAAAGTACTGGTAAAAGAAACTTCAATAAAGCATGGATAGGTGAATTGACCGCCGGGATATTACGTAAGTAATGTTGAAATTGGCGTTAAAATACCAAGAAAACAAACACATCTATCTCCACCAATTAATCAGGAATCGGCACTATCATCATCACTATCAACTTAACCATCAAAACTACCACCACCATTATAAAAATCAGCATCATCATCATCATCATCATCATCATCAAAGCAATGATTAAAAAGCATTAAAAACTCCATAGCTTTAAGTTCTCGCAAACTGTAAAAGAATTCAGGAAAAAAAACTTTCCCAATTCAAATCAGTTCCCTTTCTTTGGTCAATCTGAAAATCTTTCACAGCATTTCCAAATCGACACTTTATCTTCACGTTTGACTATGTACAGAGATGATTGAACAGCAATTCGGTCGGTAGCTTACAGAACTTGAGACATGGGTTAGCTGGTTTGAATCCTCTGCTCGGCCATTTCTTTCCGAGGTTTGACGATACTCATTGCGACAGGATTAATTCTTCTCTAACCTCTCAAAAGCAATTTTGACAATAGTTATGTAGAAAGACTGTCAGTGGTTTGGGGAGAATATCGTGCAAAGGACTGGTTACTGAAACTTCAGAAAAGTATGGGTAGGTGCACTGGCCGCCGCGATATAACTGAAATATTGTTGAAAACGGTGTTAAACACATGTAATCAATCAATCAAATCAGTTCCCCTTCTTTTATTTATCTGAAATATTTCACAGCATTTCCAAATCAACACTTTATTTTCACGTTTAACTCCAAAGATGATTAAACAGCAATTCGGTCTGTATTGCACGGAACTTGAGACACGGGTTAGCTGGTTTCAATCCCCTGCTCGGCCATTCCTTTCCGAGAGTTGATGATACTCATTGCGACAGGATTATTTTTTCTCTAACCTCTGGACAGCAGTTTTGACAATAGGTATGAGGAAAAGCATTCAGTGGCTTGGGAAGAATATTGTGCGAAGTACTGGTTACTAAAACTCCAGGAAAGCATGGGTAAGTGTACTGGCCGCCATAATATAACTCAAATTTCGTTAAAAAAGGTGTTAAACACATACAGTCCATCAATCACTCAAATCAATCGATCGTAAAAGACTAGTTCGGTAGCTAAGTCGTTTACCTACAGGTCTAGAGACAAGGGGTTCGCCAATTCCTAGCTCGGAAGATTATTTTCCCAAATTTGATGATAGTAATTGCAATTCTTCTCTCTCACTGATATTCATTGTTTCAACGATGGTTATGTGGAAAAGAAGCCAGTGGCTAAAATATTAATTCTGATATTTACCCTCTGAACACTTTTTAACGCATGCCTATTAAAATCTAGCATGGTAAAGATATTTCGCTTATCTGTAATTATTCTTTACAAATTAACAATTTCTTCATCCACAATACAACCCTTCCACTATAAAGTAAAAATGTCAAAATCAAAAGCGCTTTCAAACTCACTCCTTCACAAACTCTCTGTCTCTTGGTCTCTCTGTCTCTCTCTCTCTCTCTCTCTGAAAATCCAGAGGTTCCGTCAGTAACGTTCCGGACGAAAAAGTTTCGGGTCTATGGTTCGACTCCCTACCTAAAGCTGTTCTAATTTCTTTTTAAGATTTTTTTTTGTTTTTTTTGTGTTCAATGCGACAGGATTCATTCTTTCTTATCGCCGATCAACGTTTCGACTTGTTTATGTGGGAAAGCAGACAGTGGTTTAAAAATGACAATGTGCAAAGTACTGGTAAAAGAAACTTCAATAAAGCATGGGTAGGTGAATTGACCGCCGGGATATTACGTAAGTAATGTTGAAATTGGCGTTAAACACCAAGAAAACAAACACATCTATCTCCACGAATAAATCCGGTATCAGCACTACCACCATCACTACCAACTCAACGCTCAAAACTACCACCACCATTATTACAATCATCATCATCATCATCAAAGCAATCATTAAAAAGCATTAAAAACTCCATAGCTTTGTGTTAAGTTCTAGCAAACTCTAAAAGAATTCAGGAAAAAAAAAAACTTTCCCGATTGAAACCCGTTCCTTTTCTTTGATTAATCTGAAAATCTTTCACAGCATTTCCAAATCGACACTTTATCTCCACGTTTGACTACAGAGATGAATGAACAGCAATTCGGTCGGTAGCGTACAGAATTTGAGAAAGGGGTTAGCTGGTTTGAATCCCCTGCTCGGCCATTTCTTTCCGAGGTTTGATGATACTCATTGCGACAGGATTAATTCTTTTCTAACATCTCAAAAGCAATTTTGACAATAGTTATGTGGAAAGGCTGTCAGTGGCTTGGGGAGAATATCGTGCAAAGGACTGATTATTGAAACTTCAGATAAGTATGAGTAGGTGCACTGGACGCAACGATATAACTGAAATATTGTTAAAAACGGTGTTAAACACATACAATCAATCAATCGTTAATGATGATTTCGGTAGCTTAGTCGTTTTTGAGACAAGGGGGTCGCCAATCCCCAGCTCGGAAAATTACTTTCCCAGGTTTGCTTATAGTCATTGCGGAAGGATTCATTCTTCTCTCTTACTGCTGGTCATTGTTTCGACGATGGCTATGTGGAAAAGAAGCCAGTGGCTAGAGTATAAAATACAGCTTTAAGAACCCCAGGAATGCATGGAGAGACGCACTGGCCGCCTTGATATAACTGACATAATTTTGAATACGGTGTGAAACACCATACAAACATACAATATCGCAAATGGTCATGCGTTATCATTTGATATTAAACAAGTTGTATTTAATCATATGGTGCGAACTTTTGTTTATTCGGCATGTTAAAAATTAAAAGCTGAGGTCGATACAGCATTGAGAGTGATCGTGTGTATTAATGCACAGGGCGATTCCACAACTCTGTATGATCTAACCAGTACGTTTCAGTTGTGTCAGGAACGGCAGTAATATTTAATAGTAAAAGACCTATTTCAGAACTGTATTTAGTTAATGATCTACATCTCTTTCAAAGCATTCAACATTCAAACTTACGGTCTGAGGGAACATACTAGCAAACGATACTTCATACAGGCAGAGGGTATAAAGGACCGAAGGAAGATAAATCTAAAGCTTTGGGGGAAAAGAGAAAAACCCTGCGGCCTGTGAACTTGAGGAAGCCAATAAAAAGAGGTAATGTATATCTGGTTAGTGACAGAGAGAGAGTACGGAGAGAGAGAGATCGAGCGAGAGCCAGACAAAGAGCAAGACAGAGAGGCAGAGAGATAGAGCCTGAGAGAGGCAGAGAGAAAGATTGAGCCAAAGAGTGGCAGAGGGAGGCTGAGAAAGACAAAGATAAAGCAAGAGAAAGGGAGAGGAGAGACGAACAGATGCTGAGAGAAAAAAGAGAGACAGAGATAGAGACAGACAGAGAGAGGAAGGATGGAGGGAGTGAGATCAAAAGAAAAAAGGAGTCAGGAAAGGAGAAGAAATGGGTTAGACAGAATTAGAGAGAAACAGACAGACAAATAGATAGAGAGGTGGAGACAGAGAGAAAGAAAACGTTAGAAACAGACAGAGACAGAGAGACCGGGATAGTGACAGAGAAAGATATGAAAGGAAAGAATGAGTGAATGACTCAGATATAAAGGGAAGAAAGAGAGACAGCTTCAGAAAGAGGGATAGACAGAACGACAGACAGTGACAAAGTTAGGAAAAGAGTGAGACAGGGAAAGCGAGAGACAGCTAGAGAGAATGATACTAAGAGAGAGAGGCAGATAGAAAAAGGGAGTAAGAGAGAAAAAAAGTGGGACAGAGAGAAAGAGCGATAGAGTAAAAGAGAGAGAGAACAAACGGTTTTTGGATAAAACTTATTGTCAAAGAATAGAAAGGACACATTTAAAACGCCAGAAAAACGAGAGTAAGGAAATAGCACCAGGGTTCAATGGTATTCGACATCGACTGATCGCTTAATTCCATAGACTTAGGTCAAGAGCTCTAGGATTGTGGAAACAGTTAACAAAGTGGGGGAAAATTGCACAGACCTAGTGCACAAGCTAATCGACTGAAGGTAAATCAAAAGTTTGGCCACAGTTGTAAATAGAGAGGTTACATCAGTAGAACTTAGAGAAAATATTGATCAGTGGATACAGGCACGCGGCATAAGGTTGACATAAGTGTAGAGACACATTGTCAGGGTTTGTGCGTACTTAAGGGTGCAAAGTCACAGTCAAACAGTGCGGAGAAGGGAAAATGGGAACATCTCACTGAGTGATGGTGAAAGATGACAGGCTGTGAGTAAAATCACAGTTTTATGGCCTGAGAATACATCTCACTGACTAAGACAAGGATCTCAATTCCTTAGAAGACATGACACGGAATGTGGGAATATCCACAGAGGGCACATCTTACAAAACTTGAGTACATCAGACGGGCATGGGGTATAGTCTTTTAGAAAACAAGTAAATCCAAATTTAGAACACAGTTCTCGGGCCTCAGGGCACAGTTATTCGCTGAGGGTACATCTCACAGATTTAGGATACATCTTAGGGACTGACGGTATGGCAAACAGGGCAAAGAATAGCATTCGAGTAAGGTCAGTACTTCAGGGCTTGAGGGTACATCAAACTGACTATAGGTACGAGTTTAAAGTCTAAGAGGAAATGAAAAACACTGAGGGAACATTCCACAAACAGAGGATACAATCTTAAGAACTCGGTGTAATGGCTTGAGGTTTGAGTTAAAGACTATGGATATGATAGCACAGACTGTGGGTAAAAGCTCAGGAATCCGGGCGATCACATTAACGTGCCTAATGGTAATTTCCAACAATCAAGGGGTCGATTTTAAAGGCATAAATGTAAATTAAAAGAAATGAAGAAACCTTTCTCGGACTGGAGGTACATCTCATGGACTAAGCTTCATCGAACAGACTGAGGGTAAGAGCTAACGGCATTCAGTTATAATCAAAGTAAATACCAGATTCTGGGCATCCATTTCCATTTGAACAACCAAGGGAACATCTTATGGAGAGAGGAAAACATATAGTTGAATGACGGTAAATCATACTAGAAAGTTCTTTTAGGGGGAATGGCTGATCTCATGGACTGAGAGTACAGGGTAATCAACTGAAGGAAAAAGGACTTGGCTAAATCTCAAGCGTTTGTTGACTCCCCTCAGGGGCTAAGGGTACATCGCACGGACTGAGGGTACTAACTGACCGAGAGCTAGCTAAACGAAATTAAAGACAATGATACTGACTAAACACCCACTATCTTCGACTGAAAGTATTTCAAACGTTTTAAAGGAATAGATATTTCGCGATTCAAATTAGTTCCCTTTCTTTTATTAATCTAAATACCTTTCACAACATTTCCAAATCAACACTCTATTGACGTTTAACTCCAAAGATGATTAGACAGCAATTCTGTCTGTAGCGCACAGAACTTGAGACAGGGTTTAGCTGGTTTGAATCCCCTGCTCGGCCATTCCTTTCCGAGAGTTGATGATACTCATTGCGACAGGATTAATTCTTCTCTAACCTCTGAGCAGCAGTTTTGGTAATAGTTATGTGGAAAAACAGTCGGTGGCTTTGGAAGAATATCGTGCAAAGTACTGGTTACTGAAACTCCAGGAAAGCATGGGTCAGTGTACTGGCCGCCGTAATATAATCAAATATTGTTGAAAACGGTGTTAAACACATACAGACAATCAATCACTCAATCAATCAATCGTAAAAGACTAGTTCGGTAGCTACGTCGTTTACCTACAGGTCTAGAGACAAGGGGGTCGCCAATCCCTAGCTCGGAAGATTATTTTCCCAAATTTGATGATAGTAATTGCGATTCTTCTCTTTCACTGCTGTTCATTGTTTCAACGAGGGTAACGTGGAAAAGAAGCCAGTGGCTAAAATATTAATTCTGATATTTACTCTCTGAACACTTTTAAACGCATGCCTATTAAAATCTAGCATGGTAAAGTTATTTCGTTTTTCCGTCATTATTCTTTACAAATTAACAATTTCTTTATACACAATACAACCCTTCCACTATAAAGTAAAAATGTCAAAATTAAAAGCTCTCTCAAACTCACTCTCTCACAAACTCTCTGTCTCTTGGTCTCTCTCTCTGAAAATCCAGATGCTCCGTCAGTAGCATTCCTGACGTAAAACTCTCGGGTCGATGGTTCGACTCCCTACCTAAAGCTGTTCTAATTTCTTTTTAAGATCTTTTTATATATTCAATGCGACAGGATTCATTCTTTTCTTATCGCCGATCAACGTTTCGACTTGTTTATGTAGGAAAGCAGACAGTGGTTTAAAAATGACAATGTGCAAAGTACTGGTAAAAGAAACTTCAATAAAACATGGATAGGTGAATTGACCGCCGGGATATTACGTAAGTAATGTTGAAATTGGCGTTAAAACAGCAAGAAAACAAACACATCTATCTCCACCAATTAATCAGGAATCGGCACTATCATCATCACTATCAACTTAACCATCAAAACTACCACCACCATTATAATAATCAGCATCATCATCAGCATCATCATCATCATAAAAGCAATGAATAAAAAGCATTAAAAACTCCATAGCTTTAAGTTCTAGCAAACTCAAAAAGAATTCAGGAAAAAAAAACTTTCCCGATTCAAATCAGTTCCCTTTCTTTGGTCAATCTGAAAATCTTTCACAGCATTTCCAAATCGACACTTTATCTTCACGTTTGACTATGTACAGAGATGATTGAACAGCAATTCGGTCGGTAGCTTACAGAACTTGAGACATGGGTTAGCTGGTTTGAATCCTCTGCTAGGCCATTTCTTTCCGAGGTTTCACGATACTCATTGCGACAGGATTAATTCTTCTCTAACCTCTCAAAAGCAATTTTGACAATAGTTATGTAGAAAGGCTGTCAGTGGTTTGGGGATAATATCGTGCAAAGGACTGGTTACTGAAACTTCAGAAAAGTATGGGTAGGTGCACTGGCCGCCGCGATATAACTGAAATATTGTTGAAAACGGTGTTAAACACATGTAATCAATCAATCAAATCAGTTCCCCTTCTTTTATTTATCTGAAATATTTCACAGCATTTCCAAATCAACACTTTATTTTCACGTTTAACTCCAAAGATGATTAAACAGCAATTCGGTCTGTATTGCACGGAACTTGAGACACGGGTTAACTGGTTTGAATCCCCTGCTCGGCCATTCTTTTCCGAGAGTTGATGATACTCATTGCGACAGGATTATTTTTTCTCTAACCTCTGGACAGCAATTTTGACAATAGGTATGAGGAAAAGCATTCAGTGGCTTGGGAAGAATATCGTGCGAAGTACTGGTTACTAAAACTCAGGGAAAGCATGGGTAAGTGTACTGGCCGCCATAATATAACTCAAATTTCGTTAAAAAAGGTGTTAAACACATACAGTCCATCAATCACTCAAATCAATCGATCGTAAAAGACTAGTTCGGTAGCTAAGTCGTTTACCTACAGGTCTAGAGACAAGGGGTTCGCCAATCCCTAGCTCGGAAGATTATTTTCTCAAATTTGATGATAGTAATTGCAATTCTTCTCTCTCACTGCTATTCATTGTTTCAACGATGGTTATGTGGAAAAGAAGCCAGTGGCTAAAATATTAATTCTGATATTTACCCTCTGAACACTTTTTAACGCATGCCTATTAAAATCTAGCATGGTAAAGATATTTCGCTTATCTGTAATTATTCTTTACAAATTAACAATTTCTTCATCCACAATACAACCCTTCCACTATTAAGTAAAAATGTCAAAATCAAAAGCGCTTTCAAACTCACTCTCTCACAAACTCTCTGTCTCTTGGTCTCTCTGTCTCTCTCTCTCTCTCTCTCTCTCTGAAAATCCAGAGGTTCCGTCAGTAACGTTCCGGACGAAAAAGTTTCGGGTCTATGGTTCGACTCCCTACCTAAAGTTGTTACAATTTCTTTTTAAGATTTTTTTTTTTTTTTGGTGTTCAGTGCGACAGGATTCATTCTTTTCTTATCGCCGATCAACGTTTCGACTTGTTTATGTGGGAAAGCAGACAGTGGTTTAAAAATGACAATGTGCAAAGTACTGGTAAAAGAAACTTCAATAAAGCATGGGTAGGTGAATTGACCGCCGGGATATTACGTAAGTAATGTTGAAATTGGCATTAAACACCAAGAAAACAAACACATCTATCTCCACGAATAAATCCGGTATCAGCACTACCACCATCACTACCAACTCAACGCTCAAAACTACCACCACCATTATTACAATCATTATCATCATTATCATCAAAGCAATCATTAAAAAGCATTAAAAACTCCATAGCTTTGTGTTAAGTTCTAGCAAACTCTAAAAGAATTCAGGAGAAAAAAAACTTTCCCGATTCAAATCAGTTCCCTTTCTTTGATTAATCTGAAAATCTTTCACAGCATTTCCAAATCGACACTTTATCTTCACGTTTGACTACAGAGATGATTGAACAGCAATTCGGTCGGTAGCGTACAGAATTTGAGAAAGGGGTTAGCTGGTTTGAATCCCCTGCTCGGCCATTTCTTTCCGAGGTTTGATGATACTCATTGCGACAGGATTATTTCTTCTCTAACATCTCAAAAGCAATTTTGACAATAGTTATGTGGAAAGGCTGTCAGTGGTTTGGGGACAATATCGTGCAAAGGACTGGTTACTGAAACTTCAGGAAAGTATGAGTAGGTGCACTGGCCGCAGCGATATAACTGAAATATTGTTGAAAACGGTGTTAAACACATACAATCAATCAATCGTTAATGATGATTTCGGTAGCTTAGTCGTTTTTGAGACAAGGGGGTCGCCAATCCCCAGCTCGGAAAATTACTTTCCCAGGTTTGCTTATAGTCATTGCGGAAGGATTCATTCTTCTCTCTTACTGCTGGTCATTGTTTCGACGATGGCTATGTGGAAAAGAAGCCAGTGGCTAGAGTATAAAATACAGCTTTAAGAACCCCAGGAATGCATGGAGAGACGCACTGGCCGCCTTGATATAACTGACATAATTTTGAATACGGTGTGAAACACCATACAAACATACAATATCGCAAATAGTCATGCGTTATCATTTGATATTAAACAAGTTGTATTTAATCATATGGTGCGAACTTTTGTTTATTCGGCATGTTAAAAATTAAAAGCTGAGGTCGATACAGCATTGAGAGTGATCGTGTGTATTAATGCACAGGGCGATTCCACAACTCTGTATGATCTAACCAGTACGTTTCAGTTGTGTCAGGAACGGCAGTAATATTTAATAGTAAAAGACCTATTTCAGAACTGTATTTAGTTAATGATCTACATCTCTTTCAAAGCATTCAACATTCAAACTTACGGTCTGAGGGAACATACTAGCAAACGATACTTCATACAGGCAGAGGGTATAAAGGACCGAAGGAAGATAAATCTAAAGCTTTGGGGGAAAAGAGAAAAACCCTGCGGCCTGTGAACTTGAGGAAGCCAATAAAAAGAGGTATTGTATATCTGGTTAGTGACAGAGAGAGAGAGAGAGAGAGAGAGAGAGACATCGAGCGAGAGCCAGACAGAGAGCAAGACAGAGAGGCAGAGAGATAGAGCCTGAGAGAGGCAGAGAGAGAGAAAGATTGAGCCAAAGAGAGGCAGAGGGAGGCTGAGAAGAGAAAGATAAAGCAGGAGAAAGGGAGAGGAGAGACGAACAGATGCTGAGAGAAAAAAGAGAGACAGAGATAGAGACAGACAGAGAGAGGAAGGATGGAGGGAGTGAGATCAAAAGAAAAAAGGAGTCAGGAAAGGAGAAGAAATGGGTTAGACAGAATTAGAGAGAAACAGACAGACAAATAGATAGAGAGATGGAGACAGAGAGAAAGAAAACGTTAGAAAGAGACAGAGACAGAGAGACCGGGATAGTGAGAGAGAGAGAGATATGAAAGGAAAGAATGAATGAATGACTCAGATATAGAGGGAAGAAAGAGAGACAGCTTCAGAAAGAGGGATAGACAGAACGACAGACAGTGACAAAGTAAGGAAAGGAGTGAGACAGGGAAAGCGAGAGACAGCTAGAGAGAATGATACTAAGAGAGAGAGGCAGATAGAAAAAGGGAGTAAGAGAGAAAAAAAGTGGGACAGAGAGAAAGAGCGATAGAGTAAAAGAGAGAGAGAACAAACGGTTTTTGGATAAAACTTATTGTCAAAGAATAGAAAGGACACATTTAAAACGCCAGAAAAACGAGAGTAAGGAAATAGCACCAGGTTCAATGGTATTCGACATCGACTGATCGCTTAATTCCATAGACTTAGGTCAAGAGCTCTAGGATTGTGGAAACAGTTCACAAAGTGGGGGAAAATTGCACAGACCTAGTGCACAAGCTAATCGACTGAAGGTAAATCAAAAGTTTGGCCACAGTTGTAAATAGAGAGGTTACATCAGTAGAACTTAAAGAAAATATTGATCAGTGGATACAGGCACGCGGCATAAGGTTGACATAAGTGTAGAGACACATTGTCAGGGTTTGTGCGTACTTAAGGGTGCAAAGTCACAGTCAAACAGTGCGGAGAAGGGAAAATGGGAACATCTCACTGAGTGATGGTGAAAGATGACAGGCTGGGAGTAAAATCACAGTTTTATGGCCTGAGAATACATCTCACTGACTAAGACAAGGATCTCAATTCCTTAGAAGACATGACACGGAATGTGGGAATATCCACAGAGGGCACATCTTACAAAACTTGAGTACATCAGACGGGCATGGGGTATAGTCTTTTAGAAAACAAGTAAATCCAAATTTAGAACACAGTTCTCGGGCCTCAGGGCACAGTTATTCGCTGAGGGTACATCTCACAGATTTAGGATACATCTTAGGGACTAACGGTATGGGCAAACAGGGCAAAGGATAGCATTCGAGTAAGGTCAGTTGTTCAGTGCTTGAGGGTACATCCAACTGACTATAGGTACGAGTTTAAAGTCTAAGAGGAAATGAAAAACACTGAGGGAACATTCCACAAACAAAGGATACAATCTTAAGAACTCGGTGTAATGGCTTGAGGTTTGAGTTAAAGACTATGGATATGATAGCACAGACTGTGGGTACAAGCTCAGGAATCCGGGCGATCACATTAACGTGCCTAATGGTAATTTCCAACAATCAAGGGGTCGATTTTAAAGGCATCAATGTAAATCAAAAGAAATGAAGAAACCTTTCTCGGATTGGAGGTACATCTCATGGACTAAGCTTCATCGAACAGACTGAGGGTAAGAGCTAACGGCATTCAGTTATAATCAAAGTAAATACCAGATTCTGGGCATCCATTTCCATTTGAACAACCAAGGGAACATCTTATGGAGAGAGGAAAACATATAGTTGAATGACGGTAAATCATACTAGAAAGTTCTTTTAGGGGGAATGGCTGATCTCATGGACTGAGAGTACAGGGTAATCAACTGAAGGAAAAAGGACTTGGCTAAATCTCAAGCGTTTGTTGACTCCCCTCAGGGGCTAAGGGTACATCGCACGGACTGAGGGTACTAACTGACCGAGAGCTAGCTAAACGAAATTAAAGACAATGATACTGACTAAACACCCACTATCTTCGACTGAAAGTATTTCAAACGTTTTAAAGGAATAGATATTTCGCGATTCAAATTAGTTCCCTTTCTTTTATTAATCTAAATACCTTTCACAACATTTCCAAATCAACACTCTATTGACGTTTAACTCCAAAAATGATTAGACAGCAACTCTGTCTGTAGCGCACAGAACTTGAGACAGGGTTTAGCTGGTTTGAATCCCCTGCTCGGCCATTCCTTTCCGAGAGTTGATGATACTCATTGCGACAGGATTAATTCTTCTCTAACCTCTGAGCAGCAATTTTGGTAATAGTTATGTGGAAAAACAGTCGGTGGCTTTGGAAGAATATCGTGCAAAGTACTGGTTACTGAAACTCCAGGAAAGCATGGGTCAGTGTACTGGCCGCCGTCATATAATCAAATATTGTTGAAAACGGTGTTAAACACATACAGACAATCAATCACTCAATCAATCAATCGTAAAAGACTAGTTCGGTAGCTAAGTCGTTTACCTACAGGTCTAGAGACAAGGGGGTCGCCAATCCCTAGCTCGGAAGATTATTTTCCCAAATTTGATGATAGTAATTGCGATTGTTGTCTTTCACTGCTGTTCATTGTTTCAACGAGGGTAACGTGGAAAAGAAGCCAGTGGCTAAAATATTAATTCTGATATTTACCCTCTGAACACTTTTAAACGCATGCCTATTAAAATCTAGCATGGTAAAGTTATTTCGTTTTTCCGTCATTATTCTTTACAAATTAACAATTTCTTTATACACAATACAACCCTTCCACTATAAAGTAAAAATGTCAAAATTAAAAGCTCTCTCAAACTCACTCTCTCACAAACTCTCTGTCTCTTGGTCTCTCTGTCTCTCTCTCTGAAAATCCAGATGCTCCGTCAGTAGCATTCCTGACGTAAAACTCTCGGGTCGATGGTTCGACTCCCTACCTAAAGCTGTTCTAATTTCTTTTTAAGATCTTTTTATATATTCAATGCGACAGGATTCATTCTTTTCTTATCGCCGATCAACGTTTCGACTTGTTTATGTGGGAAAGCAGACAGTGGTTTAAAAATGACAATGTGCAAAGTACTGGTAAAAGAAACTTCACTAAAGCATGGATAGGTGAATTGACCGCCGGGATATTACATAAGTAATGTTGAAATTGGCGTTAAAACACCAAGAAAACAAACACATCTATCTCCACCAATTAATCAGGAATCGGCACTATCATCATCACTATCAACTTAACCATCAAAACTACCACCACCATTATAATAATAATCAGCATCATCATCATCATCATAAAAGCAATGAATAAAAAGCATTAAAAACTCCATAGCTTTAAGTTCTCGCAAACTCTAAAAGAATTCAGGAAAAAAAACTTTCCCGATTCAAATCAGTTCCCTTTCTTTGGTCAATCTGAAAATCTTTCACAGCATTTCCAAATCGACATTTTATCTTCACATTTGACTACGACAGAGATGATTGAACAGCAATTCGGTCGGTAGCTTACAGAACTTGAGACATGGGTTAGCTGGTTTGAATCCTCTGCTCGGCCATTTCTTTCCGAGGTTTGACGATACTCATTGCGACAGGATTAATTCTTCTCTAACCTCTCAAAAGCAATTTTGACAATAGTTATGTAGAAAGGCTGTCAGTGGTTTGGGGAGAATATCGTGCAAAGGACTGGTTACTGAAACTTCAGAAAAGTATGGGTGGGTGCACTGGCCGCCGCGATATAACTGAAATATTGTTGAAAACGGTGTTAAACACATGTAATCAATCAATCAAATCAGTTCCCCTTCTTTTATTTATCTGAAATATTTCACAGCATTTCCAAATCAACACTTTATTTTCACGTTTAACTCCAAAGATGATTAAACAGCAATTCGGTCTGTATTGCACGGAACTTGAGACACGGGTTAGCTGGTTTCAATCCCCTGCTCGGCCATTCCTTTCCGAGAGTTGATGATACTCATTGCGACAGGATTATTTTTTCTCTAACCTCTGGACAGCAATTTTGACAATAGGTATGAGGAAAAGCATTCAGTGGCTTGGGAAGAATATCGTGCGAAGTACTGGTTACTAAAACTCCAGGAAAGCATGGGTAAGTGTACTGGCCGCCATAATATAACTCACATTTCGTTAAAAAAGGTGTTAAACACATACAGTCCATCAATCACTCAAATCAATCGATCGTAAAAGACTTGTTCGGTAGCTAAGTCGTTTACCTACAGGTCTAGAGACAATGGGCTCGCCAATCCCTAGCTCGGAATATTATTTTCTCAAATTTGATGATAGTAATTGCAATTCTTCTCTCTCACTGCTATTCATTGTTTCAACGATGGTTATGTGGAAAAGAAGCCAGTGGCTAAAATATTAATTCTGATATTTACCCTCTGAACACTTTTTAACGCATGCCTATTAAAATCTAGCATGGTAAAGATATTTCGCTTATCTGTAATTATTCTTTACAAATTAACAATTTCTTCATCCACAATACAACCCTTCCACTATAAAGTAAAAATGTCAAAATCAAAAGCGCTGTCAAACTCACTCTCTCACAAACCCTCTGTCTCTTGATCTCTCTGTCTCTCTCTCTCTCTCTCTGAAAATCCAGAGGTTCCGTCGCTAACGTTCCGGACGAAAAAGTTTCGGGTCTATGGTTCGACTCCCTACCTAAAGCTGTTCTAATTTCTTTTTAAGATTTTTTTTTGTGTTCAGTGCGACAGGATTCATTCTTTTCTTATCGCCGATCAACGTTTCGACTTGTTTATGTGGGAAAGCAGACAGTGGTTTAAAAATGACATTGTGCAAAGTAGGTGAATTGACCGCCGGGATATTACGTAAGTAATGTTGAAATTGGCGTTAAACACCAAGAAAACAAACACATCTATCTCCACGAATAAATCCGGTATCAGCACTACCACCATCACTACCAACTCAACGCTCAAAACTACCACCACCATTATTACAATTATCATTATCATCATCATCAAAGCAATCATTAAAAAGCATTAAAAACTCCATAGCTTTGTGTTAAGTTCTAGCAAACTCTAAAAGAATTCAGGAGAAAAAAAACTTCCCCGATTCAAATCAGTTCCCTTTCTTTGATTAATCTGAAAATCTTTCACAGCATTTCCAAATCGACACTTTATCTTCACGTTTGACTACAGAGATGATTGAACAGCAATTCGGTCGGTAGCGTACAGAATTTGAGAAAGGGGTTAGCTGGTTTGAATCCCCTGCTCGGCCATTTCTTTCCGAGGTTTGATGATACTCATTGCGACAGGATTATTTCTTCTCTAACCTCTCAAAAGCAATTTTGACAATAGTTATGTGGAAAGGCTGTCAGTGGCTTGGGGACAATATCGTGCAAAGGACTGGTTACTGAAACTTCAGAAAAGTATGAGTAGGTGCACTGGCCGCAGCGATATAACTGAAATATTGTTGAAAACGGTGTTAAACACATACAATCAATCAATCGTTAATGATGATTTCGGTAGCTTAGTCGTTTTTGAGACAAGGGGGTCGCCAATCCCCAGCTCGGAAAATTACTTTCCCAGGTTTGCTTATAGTCATTGCGGAAGGATTCATTCTTCTCTCTTACTGCTGGTCATTGTTTCGACGATGGCTATGTGGAAAAGAAGCCAGTGGCTAGAGTATGAAATACAGCTTTAAGAACCCCAGGAATGCATGGAGAGACGCACTGGCCGCCTTGATATAACTGACATAATTTTGAATACGGTGTGAAACACCATACAAACATACAATATCGCAAATGTTCATGCGTTATCATTTGATATTAAACAAGTTCTATTTAATCATATGGTGCGACCTTTTGTTTATTCGGCATGTTAAAAATTAAAAGCTGAGGTCGATACAGCATTGAGAGTGATCATGTGTATTAATGCACAGGGCCATTCCACAACTCTGTATGATCTAACCAGTACGTTTCAGTTGTGTCAGGAACGGCAGTAATATTTAATAGTAAAAGACCTATTTCAGAACTGTATTTAGTTAATGATCTACATCTCTTTCAAAGCATTCAACATTCAAACTTACAGTCTGAGGGAACATACTAGCAAACGATACTTCATACAGGCAGAGGGTATAAAGGACCGAAGGAAGATAAATCTAAAGTTTTGGGGGAAAAGAGAAAAACCCTGCGGCCTGTGAACTTGAGGAAGCCAATAAAAAGAGGTAATGTATATCTGGTTAGTGACAGAGAGAGAGATAGAGAGAGAGAGGCAGAGAGATCGAGCGAGAGCCAGACAGAGAGCAAGACAGAGAGGCAGAGAGATAGAGCCTGAGACAGGCAGAGAGAGAGAAAGATTGAGCCAAAGAGTGCCAGAGGGAGGCTGAGAAAGAGAAAGATAAAGCAAGAGAAAGGGAGAGGACAGACAGACAGATGCTGAGAGAAAAAAGAGAGACAGAGATAGAGACAGACAGAGACAGGAAGGATGGAGGGAGTGAGATCAAAAGAAAAAAGGAGTCAGGAAAGGAGAAGAAATGGGTTAGACAGAATTAGAGAGAAACAGACAGACAAATAGATAGAGAGATGGAGACAGAGAGAAAGAAAACGTTAGAAACAGACAGAGACAGAGAGACCGGGATAGTGACAGAGAAAGATATGAAAGGAAAGAATGAGTGAATGACTCAGATATAAAGGGAAGAAAGAGAGACAGCTTCGGAAAGAGGGATAGACAGAACGACAGACAGTGGCAAAGTAAGGAAAAAAGTGAGACAGGGAAAGCGAGACAGCTAGAGAGAATGATACTAAGAGAGAGAGGCAGATAGAAAAAGGGAGTAAGAGAGAAAAAAAGTGGGACAGAGAGAAAGAGCGATAAAGTAAAAGAGAGAGAGAACAAACGGTTTTTGGATAAAACTTATTGTCAAAGAATAGAAAGGACACATTTAAAACGCCAGAAAAACGAGAGTAAGGAAATAGCACCAGGGTTCAATGGTATTCGACATCGACTGATCGCTTAATTCCATAGACTTAGGTCAAGAGCTCTAGGATTGTGGAAACAATTCACAAAGTGGGGGAAAATTAAACAGACCTAGTGCACAAGCTAATCGACTGAAGGTAAATCAAAAGTTTGGCCACAGTTGTAAATAGAGAGGTTACATCAGTAGAACTTAAAGAAAATATTGATCAGTGGATACAGGCACGCGGCATAAGGTTGACATAAGGGTAGAGACACATTGTCAGGGTTTGTGCGTACTTAAGGGTGCAAAGTCACAGTCAAACAGTGCGGAGAAGGGAAAATGGGAACATCTCACTGAGTGATGGTGAAAGATGACAGGCTGGGAGTAAAATCACAGTTTTATGGCCTGAGAATACATCTCACTGACTAAGACAAGGATCTCATTTCCTTAGAAGACATGACACGGAATGTGGGAATATCCACAGAGGGCACATCTTACAAAACTTGAGTACATCAGACGGGCATGGGGTATAGTCTTTTAGAAAACAAGTAAATCCAAATTTAGAACACAGTTCTCGGGCCTCAGGGCACAGTTATTCGCTGAGGGTACATCTCACAGATTTAGGATACATCTTAGGGACTGACGGTATGGGCAAACAGGGCAAAGAATAGCATTCGAGTAAAGTCAGTAGTTCAGTGCTTGAGGGTACATCCAACTGACTATAGGTACGAGTTTAAAGTCTAAGAGGAAATGAAAAACACTGAGGGAACATTCCACAAACAAAGGATACAATCTTAAGAACTCGGTGTAATGGCTTGAGGTTTGAGTTAAAGACTATGGATATGATAGTACAGACTGTGGGTACAAGCTCAGGAATCCGGGCGATCACATTAACGTGCCTAATGGTAATTTCCAACAATCAAGGGGTCGATTTTAAAGGCATAAATGTAAATCAAAAGAAATGAAGAAACCTTTCTCGGATTGGAGGTACATCTCATGGACTAAGCTTCATCGAACAGACTGAGGGTAAGAGCTAACGGCATTCAGTTATAATCAAAGTAAATACCAGATTCTGGGCATCCATTTCCATTTGAACAACCAAGGGAACATCTTATGGAGAGAGGAAAACATATAGTTGAATGACGGTAAATCATACTAGAAAGTTCTTTTAGGGGGAATGGCAGATCTCATGGACTGAGAGTACAGGGTAATCAACTGAAGGAAAAAGGACTTGGCTAAATCTCAAGCGTTTGTTGACTCCCCTCAGGGGCTAAGGGTACATCGCACGGACTGAGGGTACTAACTGACCGAGAGCTAGCTAAACGAAAGTAAAGACAATGATACTGACTAAACACCCACTATCTTCGACTGAAAGTATTTCAAACGTTTTAAAGGAATAGATATTTCGCGATTCAAATCAGTTCCCTTTCTTTTATTAATCTAAATACCTTTCACAACATTTCCAAATCAACACTCTATTGACGTTTAACTCCAAAGATGATTAGACAGCAATTCTGTCTGTAGCGCACAGAACTTGAGACAGGGTTTAGCTGGTTTGAATCCCATGCTCGGCCATTCCTTTCCGAGAGTTGATGATACTCATTGCGACAGGATTAATTCTTCTCTAACCTCTGAGCAGCAGTTTTGGTAATAGTTATCTGGAAAAACAGTCGGTGGCTTTGGAAGAATATCGTGCAAAGTACTGGTTACTGAAACTCCAGGAAAGGATGGGTCAGTGTACTGGCCGCCGTAATATAATCAAATATTGTTGAAAACGGTGTTAAACACATACAGACAATCAATCACTCAATCAATCAATCGTAAAAGACTAGTTCAGTAGCTACGTCGTTTACCTACAGGTCTAGAGACAAGGGGGTCGCCAATCCCTAGCTCGGAAGATTATTTTCCCAAATTTGATGATAGTAATTGCGATTCTTCTCTTTCACTGCTGTTCATTGTTTCAACGAGGGTAACGTGGAAAAGAAGCCAGTGGCTAAAATTTTAATTCTGATATTTACCCTCTGAACACTTTTAAACGCATGCCTATTAAAATCTATTATGGTAAAGTTATTTCGTTTTTCCGTCATTATTCTTTACAAATTAACAATTTCTTTATACACAATACAACCCTTCCACTATAAAGTAAAAATGTCAAAATTAAAAGCTCTCTCAAACTCACTCTCTCACAAACTCTGTCTCTTGGTCTCTCTGTCTCTCTCTCTGAAAATCCAGATGCTCCGTCAGTAGCATTCCTGACGTAAAACTCTCGGGTCGATGGTTCGACTCCCTACCTAAAGCTGTTCTAATTTCTTTTTAAGATCTTTTTATATATTCAATGCGACAGGATTCATTCTTTTCTTATCGCCGATCAACGTTTCGACTTGTTTATGTGGGAAAGCAGACAGTGGTTTAAAAATGACAATGTGCAAAGTACTAGTAAAAGAAACTTCACTAAAGCATGGATAGGTGAATTGACCGCCGGGATATTACGTAAGTAATGTTGAAATTGGCGTTAAAACACCAAGAAAACAAACACATCTATCTTCTCCAATTAATCAGGAACCGGCACTATCATCATCACTATCAACTTAACCATCAAAACTACCACCACCATTATAATAATAATCAGCATCATCATCATCATCATCATCAAAGCAATGATTAAAAAGCATTAAAAACTCCATAGCTTTAAGTTCTCGCAAACTCTAAAAGAATTCAGGAAAAAAAACTTTCCCGATTCCAATCAGTTCCCTTTCTTTGGTCAATCTGAAAATCTTTCACAGCATTTCCAAATCGACACTTTATCTTCACGTTTGACTATGTACAGAGATGATTGAACAGCAATTCGGTCGGTAGTTTACAGAACTTGAGACATGGGTTAGCTGGTTTGAATCCTCTGCTCGGCCATTTCTTTCCGAGGTTTGACGATACTCATTGCGACAGGATTAATTCTTCTCTAACCTCTCAAAAGCAATTTTGACAATAGTTATGTAGAAAGGCTGTCAGTGGTTTGGGGAGAATATCGTGCAAAGGACTGGTTACTGAAACTTCAGAAAAGTATGGGTAGGTGCACTGGCCGCCGCGATATAACTGAAATATTGTTGAAAACGGTGTTAAACACATGTAATCAATCAATCAAATCAGTTCCCCTTCTTTTATTTATCTGAAATATTTCACAGTATTTCCAAATCAACACTTTACTTTCACGTTTAACTCCAAAGATGATTAAACAGCAATTCGGTCTGTATTGCACGGAACTTGAGACACGGGTTAGCTGGTTTCAATCCCCTGCTCGGCCATTCCTTTCCGAGAGTTGATGATACTCATTGCGACAGGATTACTTTTTCTCTAACCTCTGGACAGCAATTTTGACAATAGGTATGAGGAAAAGCATTCAGTGGCTTGGGAAGAATATCGTGCGAAGTACTGGTTACTAAAACTCCAGGAAAGCATGGGTAAGTGTACTGGCCGCCATAATATAACTCAAATTTCGTTAAAAAAGGTGTTAAACACATACAGTCCATCAATCACTCAAATCAATCGATCGTAAAAGACTAGTTCGGTAGCAAAGTCGTTTACCTACAGGTCTAGAGACAAGGGGTTCGCAAATCCCTAGCTCGGAAGATTATTTTCCCAAATTTGATGATAGTAATTGCAATTCTTCTCTTTCACTGCTATTCATTGTTTCAACGATGGTTATGTGGAAAAGAAGCCAGTGGCTAAAATATTAATTCTGATATTTACCCTCTGAACACTTTTTAACGCATGCCTATTAAAACCTAGCATGGTAAAGATATTTCGCTTATCTGTAATTATTCTTTACAAAATAACAATTTCTTCATCCATAATACAACCCTTCCACTATAAAGTAAAAATGTCAAAATCAAAAGCGCTTTCAAACCCACTCTCTCACAAACTCTCTGTCTCTTGGTCTCTCTGTCTCTGTCTCTTTCTCTCTCTGGAAATCCAGAGGTTCCGTCAGTAACGTTACGGACGAAAAAGTTTCGGGTCTATGCTTCGACTCCCTACCTAAAGCTGTTACAATTTCTTTTTAAGATTTTTTTTGTGTGTTTGTTCAGGCGACAGGATTCATTCTTTTCTTATCGCCGATCAACGTTTCGACTTGTTTATGTGGCAAAGCAGCCAGTGGTTTAAAAATGACAATGTGCAAAGTACTGGTAAAAGAAACTTCAATAAAGCATAGGTAGGTGAATTGACCGCTGGGATGTTACGTAAGTAATGTTGAAATTGGCGTTAAACACCAAGAAAACAAACACATATATCTCAACGAATAAATCCGGTATCAGCACTACCACCATCACTACCAACTCAACGCTCAAAACTACCACCACCATTATTACAATCATCATCATCATTATCATCATCATCAAAGCCATCATTAAAAAGCATTAAAAACTCCATAGCTTTGTGTTAAGTTCTAGCAAACTCTAAAAGAATTCAGGAGAAAAAAAACTTTCCCGATTCAAATCAGTTCCCTTTCTTTGATTAATCTGAAAATCTTTCACAGCATTTCCAAATCGACACTTTATCTTCACGTTTGACTACAGAGATGATTGAACAGCAATTCGGTCGGTAGCGTACAGAATTTGAGAAAGGGGTTAGCTGGTTTGAATCCCCTGCTCGGCCATTTCTTTCCGAGGTTTGATGATACTCATTGCGACAGGATTATTTCTTCTCTAACATCTCAAAAGCAATGTTGACAATAGTTATGTGGAAAGGCTGTCAGTGGCTTGGGGACAATATCGTGCAAAAGACTGATTATTGAAACTTCAGTTAAGTATGAGCAGGTGCACTGGCCGCAACGATATAACTGAAATATTGTTAAAAACGGTGTTAAACACATACAATCAATCAATCGTTAATGATGATTTCGGTAGCTTAGTCGTTTTTGAGACAAGGGGGTCGCCAATCCCCAGCTCGGAAAATTACTTTCCCAGGTTTGCTTATGGTCATTGCGGAAGGATTCATTCTTCTCTCTTACTGCTGGTCATTGTTTCGACGATGGCTATGTGGAAAAGAAGCCAGTGGCTAGAGTATAAAATACAGCTTTAAGAACCCCAGGAATGCATGGAGAGACGCACTGGCCGCCTTGATATAACTGACATAATTTTGAATACGGTGTTAAACACCATACAAACATACAATATCGCAAATGGTCATGCGTTATCATTTGATATTAAACAAGTTCTATTTAATCATATGGTGCGACCTTTTGTTTATTCGGCATGTTAAAAATTAAAAGCTGAGGTCGATACAGCATTGAGAGTGATCGTGTGTATTAATGCACAGGGCGATTCCACAACTCTGTATGATCTAACCAGTACGTTTCAGTTGTGTCAGGAACGGCAGTAATATTTAATAGTAAAAGACCTATTTCAGAACTGTATTTAGTTAATGATCTACATCTCTTTCAAAGCATTCAACATTCAAACTTACGGTCTGAGGGAACATACTAGCAAACGATACTTCATACAGGCAGAGGGTATAAAGGACCGAAGGAAGATAAATCTAAAGTTTTGGGGGAAAAGAGAAAAACCCTGCGGCCTGTGAACTTGAGGAAGCCAATAAAAAGAGGTAATGTATATCTGGTTAGTGAGAGAGAGAGAGATCGAGCGAGAGCCAGACAGAGAGCAAGACAGAGAGGCAGAGAGATAGAGCCTGAGACAGGCAGAGAGAGAGAAAGATTGAGCCAAAGAGAGGCAGAGGGAGGCTGAGAAAGAGAAAGATAAAGCAAGAGAAAGGGAGAGGAGAGACAGACAGATGCTGAGAGAAAAAAGAGAGACAGAGATAGAGACAGACAGAGACAGGAAGGATGGAGGGAGTGAGATCAAAAGAAAAAAGGAGTCAGGAAAGGAGAAGAAATGGGTTAGACAGAATTAGAGAGAAACAGACAGACAAATAGATAGAGAGATGGAGACAGAGAGAAAGAAAACGTTAGAAACAGACAGAGACAGAGAGACCGGGATAGTGAGAGAGAGAGATATGAAAGGAAAGAATGAGTGAATGACTCAGATATAAAGGGAAGAAAGAGAGACAGCTTCAGAAAGAGGGATAGACAGAACGACAGACAGTGACAAAGTAAGGAAAAGAGTGAGACAGGGAAAGCGAGAGACAGCTAGAGAGAATGATACTAAGAGAGAGAGGCAGATAGAAAAAGGGAGTAAGAGAGAAAAAAAGTGGGACAGAGAGAAAGAGCGATAGAGTAAAAGAGAGAGAGAACAAACGATTTTTGGATAAAACTTATTGTCAAAGAATAGAAAGGACACATTTAAAACGCCAGAAAAACGAGAGTAAGGAAATAGCACCAGGGTTCAATGGTATTCGACATCGACTGATCGCTTAATTCCATAGACTTAGGTCAAGAGCTCTAGGATTGTGGAAACAGTTCACAAAGTGGGGGAAAATTAAACAGACCTAGTGCACAAGCTAATCGACTGAAGGTAAATCAAAAGTTTGGCCACAGTTGTAAATAGAGAGGTTACATCAGTAGAACTTAAAGAAAATACTGATCAGTGGATACAGGCACGCGGCATAAGGTTGACATAAGGGTAGAGACACGTTGTCAGGGTTTGTGCGTACTTAAGGGTGCAAAGTCACAGTCAAACAGTGCGGAGAAGGGAAAATGGGAACATCTCACTGAGTGATGGTGAAAGATGACAGGCTGGGACTAAAATCACAGTTTTATGGCCTGAGAATACATCTCACTGACTAAGACAAGGATCTCATTTCCTTAGAAGACATGACACGGAATGTGGGAATATCCACAGAGGGCACATCTTACAAAACTTGAGTACATCAGACGGGCATGGGGTATAGTCATTTAGAAAAGAAGTAAATTCAAATTTAGAACACAGTTCTCGGGCCTCAGGGCACAGTTATTCGCTAAGGGTACATCTCAGAGATTTAGAATACATCTTAGGGACTGACGGTATGGGCAAACAGTGCAAAGAATAGCATTCGAGTAAGGTCAGTAGTTCAGTGCTTGAGGGTACATCCAACTGACTATAGGTACGAGTTTAAAGTCTAAGAGGAAATGAAAAACACTGAGGGAACATTCCACAAACAAAGGATACAATCTTAAGAACTCGGTGTAATGGCTTGAGGTTTGAGTTAAAGACTATGGATATGATAGTACAGACTGTGGGTACAAGCTCAGGAATCCGGGCGATCACATTAACGTGCCTAATGGTAATTTCCAACAATCAAGGGGTCGATTTTAAAGGCATAAATGTAAATCAAAAGAAATGAAGAAACCTTTCTCGGATTGGAGGTACATCTCATGGACTAAGCTTCATCGAACAGACTGAGGGTAAGAGCTAACGGCATTCAGTTATAATCAAAGTAAATACCAGATTCTGGGCATCCATTTCCATTTGAACAACCAAGGGAACATCTTATGGAGAGAGGAAAACATATAGTTGAATGACGGTAAATCATACTAGAAAGTTCTTTTAGGGGGAATGGCTGATCTCATGGACTGAGAGTACAGGGTAATCAACTGAAGGAAAAAGGACTTGGCTAAATCTCAAGCGTTTGTTGACTCCCCTCAGGGGCTAAGGGTACATCGCACGGACTGAGGGTACTAACTGACCGAGAGCTAGCTAAACGAAAGTAAAGACAATGATACTGACTAAACACCCACTATCTTCGACTGAAAATATTTCAAACGTTTTAAAGGAATAGATATTTCGCGATTCAAATCAGTTCCCTTTCTTTTATTAATCTAAATACCTTTCACAACATTTCCAAATGAACACTCTATTGACGTTTAACTCCAAAGATGATTAGACAGCAATTCTGTCTGTAGCGCACAGAACTTGAGACAGGGTTTAGCTGGTTTGAATCCCCTGCTCGGCCATTCCTTTCCGAGAGTTGATGATACTCATTGCGACAGGATTAATTCTTCTCTAACCTCTGAGCAGCAGTTTTGGTAATAGTTATCTGGAAAAACAGTCGGTGGCTTTGGAAGAATATCGTGCAAAGTACTGGTTACTGAAACTCCAGGAAAGCATGGGTCAGTGTACTGGCCGCCGTAATATAATCAAATATTGTTGAAAACGGTGTTAAATACATACATACAATCAATCACTCAATCAATCAATCGTAAAAGACTAGTTCGATAGCTACGTCGTTTACCTACAGGTCTAGAGACAAGGGGGTCGCCAATCCCTAGCTCGGAAGATTATTTTCCCAAATTTGATGATAGTAATTGCGATTCTTCTCTTTCACTGCTGTTCATTGCTTCAACGAGGGTAACGTGGAAAAGAAGCCAGAGGCTAAAATATTAATTCTGTTATTTACCCTCTCAACACTTTTAAACGCATGCCTATTAAAATCTAGCATGGTAAAGTTATTTCGTTTTTCCGTCATTATTCTTTACAAATTAACAATTTCTTTATACACAATACAACCCTTCCACTATAAAGTAAAAATGTCAAAATTAAAAGCTCTCTCAAACTCACTCTCTCACAAACTCTCTGTCTCTTGGTCTCTCTGTCTCTCTCTCTGAAAATCCAGATGCTCCGTCAGTAGCATTCCTGACGTAAAACTCTCTCACTTTTTAACGCATGCCTATTAAAATCTAGCATGGTAAAGACATTTCGCTTATCTGTAATTATTCTTTACAAATTAACAATTTCTTCATCCACAATACAACCCTTCCACTATAAAGTAAACATGTCAAAATCAAAAGCGCTTTCAAACTCACTCTCTCACAAACTCTGTCTCTTGGTCTCTCTGTCTCTCCCTCTCTCTGAAAATCCAGAGGTTCCGTCAGTAACGTTCCGGACGAAAAAGTTTCGGGTCTATGGTTCGACTCCCTACCTAAAGCTGTTACAATTTCTTTTTAAGATTTTTTTTTTTTTTTTTGGTGTTCAGTGCGGCAGGATTCATTCTTTTCTTATCGCCGATCAACGTTTCGACTTGTTTATGTGGGAAAGCAGACAGTGGTTTAAAAATGACAATGTGCAAAGTACTGGTAAAAGAAACTTCAATAAAGCATGGGTAGGTGAATTGACCGCCGGGATATTACGTAAGTAATGTTGAAATTGGCGTTAAACACCAAGAAAACAAACACATATATCTCCACGAATAAATCCGGTATCAGCACTACCACCATCACTACCAACTCAACGCTCAAAACTACCACCACCATTATTACAATCATCACCATCATCATCAAAG
The DNA here is from genome assembly GCA_946811185.2 of Hippopus hippopus. Taxonomy (NCBI): domain Eukaryota; kingdom Metazoa; phylum Mollusca; class Bivalvia; order Cardiida; family Cardiidae; genus Hippopus; species Hippopus hippopus. Next base: position 40,649,728 of record OX328096.1, read on the forward strand.
CAATCATTAAAAAGCATTAAAAACTCCATAGCTTTGTGTTAAGTTCTAGCAAACTCTAAAAGAATTCAGGAGAAAAAAAACTTTCCCGATTCAAATCAGTTCCCTTTCTTTGATTAATCTGAAAATCTTTCACAGCATTTCCAAATCGACACTTTATCTTCACGTTTGACTACAGAGATGATTGAACAGCAATTCGGTCGGTAGCGTACAGAATTTGAGAAAGGGGTTAGCTGGTTTGAATCCCCTGCTCGGCCATTTCTTTCCGAGGTTTGATGATACTCATTGCGACAGGATTATTTCTTCTCTAACATCTCAAAAGCAATTTTGACAATAGTTATGTGGAAAGGCTGTCAGTGGCTTGGGGACAATATCGTGCAAAGGACTGGTTACTGAAACTTCAGAAAAGTATGAGTAGGTGCACTGGCCGCAGCGATATAACTGAAATATTGTTGAAAACGGTGTTAAACACATACAATCAATCAATCGTTAATGATGATTTCGGTATCTTAGGCGTTTTTGAGACAAGGGGGTCGCCAATCCCCAGCTCGGAAAATTACTTTCCCAGGTTTGCTTATAGTCATTGCGGAAGGATTCATTCTTCTCTCTTACTGCTGGTCATTGTTTCGACGATGGCTATGTGGAAAAGAAGCCAGTGGCTAGAGTATAAAATACAGCTTTAAGAACCCCAGGAATGCATGGAGAGACGCACTGGCCGCCTTGATATAACTGACATAATTTTGAATACGGTGTGAAACACCATACAAATATACAATATCGCAAATGGTCATGCGTTATAATTTGATATTAGACAAGTTGTATTTAATCATATGGTGCGACCTTTTGTTTATTCGGCATGTTAAAAATCAAAAGCTGAGGTCGATACAGCATTGAGAGTGATCGTGTGTATTAATGCACAGGGCGATTCCACAACTCTGTATGATCTAACCAGTACGTTTCAGTTGTGTCAGGAACGGCAGTAATATTTAATAGTAAAAGACCTATTTCAGAACTGTATTTAGTTAATGATCTACATCTCTTTCAAAGCATTCAACATTCAAACTTACGGTCTGAGGGAACATACTAGCAAACGATACTTCATACAGGCAGAGGGTATAAAGGACCGAAGGAAGATAAATCTAAAGTTTTGGGGGAAAAGAGAAAAACCCTGCGGCCTGTGAACTTGAGGAAGCCAATAAAAAGAGGTAATGTATATCTGGTTAGTGAGAGAGAGAGAGAGAGAGATCGAGCGAGAGCCAGACAGAGAGCAAGACAGAGAGGCAGAGAGATAGAGCCTGAGACAGGCAGAGAGAGAGAAAGATTGAGCCAAAGAGAGGCAGAGGGAGGCTGAGAAAGAGAAAGATAAAGCAAGAGAAAGGGAGAGGAGAGACAGACAGATGCTGAGAGAAAAAATAGAGACAGAGATAGAGACAGACAGAGAGAGGAAGGATGAAGGGAGTTAGATCAAAAGAAAAAAGGAGTCAGGAAAGGAGAAGAAATGGGTTAGACAGAATTAGAGAGAAACAGACAGAGAAATAGATAGAGAGATGGAGACAGAGAGAAAGAAAACGTTAGAAACAGACAGAGACAGAGAGACCGGGATAGTGAGAGAGAGAGATATGAAAGGAAAGAATGAGTGAATGACTCAGATATAAAGGGAAGAAAGAGAGACAGCTTCAGAAAGAGGGATAGACAGAACGACAGACAGTGACAAAGTAAGGAAAAGAGTGAGACAGGGAAAGCGAGAGACAGCTAGAGAGAATGATACTAAGAGAGAGAGGCAGATAGAAAAAGGGAGTAAGAGAGAAAAAAAGTGGGACAGAGAGAAAGAGCGATAAAGTAAAAGAGAGAGAGAACAAACGGTTTTTGGATAAAACTTGTTGTCAAAGAATAGAAAGGACACATTTAAAACGCCAGAAAAACGAGAGTAAGGAAATAGCACCAGGGTTCAATGGTATTCGACATCGACTGATCGCTTAATTCCATAGACTTAGGTCAAGAGCTCTAGGATTGTGGAAACAGTTCACAAAGTGGGGGAAAATTAAACAGACCTAGTGCACAAGCTAATCGACTGAAGGTAAATCAAAAGTTTGGCCACAGTTGTAAATAGAGAGGTTACATCAGTAGAACTTAAAGAAAATATTGATCAGTGGATACAGGCACGCGGCATAAGGTTGACATAAGGGTAGAGACACATTGTCAGGGTTTGTGCGTACTTAAGGGTGCAAAGTCACAGTCAAACAGTGCGGAGAAGGGAAAATGGGAACATCTCACTGAGTGATGGTGAAAGATGACAGGCTGGGAGTAAAATCACAGTTTTATGGCCTGAGAATACATCTCACTGACTAAGACAAGGATCTCAATTCCTTAGAAGACATGACACGGAATGTGGGAATATCCACAGAGGGCACATCTTACAAAACTTGAGTACATCAGACGGGCATGGGGTATAGTCTTTTAGAAAACAAGTATATCCAAATTTAGAACACAGTTCTCGGGCCTCAGGGCACAGTTACTCGCTAAGGGTACATCTCACAGATTTAGGACACATCTTAGGGACTAACGGTCTGAGCAAACAGGGCAAAGGATAGCATTCGAGTAAGGTCAGTAGTTCAGTGCTTGAGGGTACGTCCAACTGACTATAGGTACGAGTTTAAAGTCTAAGAGGAAATGAAAAACACTGAGGGAACATTCCACAAACAAAGGATACAATCTTAAGAACTCGGTGTAATGGCTTGAGGTTTGAGTTAAAGACTATGGATATGATAGCACAGACTGTGGGTACAAGCTCAGGAATCCGGGCGATCACATTAACGTGCCTAATGGTAATTTCCAACAATCAAAAGGGTCGATTTTAAAGGCATAAATGTAAATCAAAAGAAATGAAGAAACCTTTCTCGGATTGGAGGTACATCTCATGGACTAAGCTTCATCGAACAGACTGAGGGTAAGAGCTAACGGCATTCAGTTATAATCAAAGTAAATACCAGATTCTGGGCATCCATTTCCATTTGAACAACCAAGGGAACATCTTATGGAGAGAGGAAAACATATAGTTGAATGACGGTAAATCATACTAGAAAGTTCTTTTAGGGGGAATGGCTGATCTCATGGACTGAGAGTACAGGGTAATCAACTGAAGGAAAAAGGACTTGGCTAAATCTCAAGCGTTTGTTGACTCCCCTCAGGGGCTAAGGGTACATCGCACGGACTGAGGGTACTAACTGACCGAGAGCTAGCTAAACGAAAGTAAAGACAATGATACTGACTAAACACCCACTATCTTCGACTGAAAGTATTTCAAACGTTTTAAAGGAATAGATATTTCGCGATTCAAATCAGTTCCCTTTCTTTTATTAATCTAAATACCTTTCACAACATTTCCAAATCAACACTCTATTGACGTTTAACTCCAAAGATGATTAGACAGCAATTCTGTCTGTAGCGCACAGAACTTGAGACAGGGTTTAGCTGGTTTGAATCCCCTGCTCGGCCATTCCTTTCCGAGAGTTGATGATACTCATTGCGACAGGATTAATTCTTCTCTAACCTCTGAGCAGCAGTTTTGGTAATAGTTATCTGGAAAAACAGTCGGTGGCTTTGGAAGAATATCGTGCAAAGTACTGGTTACTGAAACTCCAGGAAAGCATGGGTCAGTGTACTGGCCGCCGTAATATAATCAAATATTGTTGAAAACGGTGTTAAACACATACAGACAATCAATCACTCAATCAATCAATCGTAAAAGACTAGTTCGGTAGCTAAGTCGTTTACCTACAGGTCTAGAGAAAAGGGGGTCGCCAATCCCTAGCTCGGAAGATTATTTTCCCAAATTTGATGATAGTAATTGCGATTCTTCTCTTTCACTGCTGTTCATTGTTTCAACGAGGGTAACGTGGAAAAGAAGCCAGTGGCTAAAATATTAATTCTGATATTTACCCTCTGAACACTTTTTAACGCATGCCTATTAAAATCTAGCATGGTAAAGTTATTTCGTTTTTCCGTCATTATTCTTTACAAATTAACAATTTCTTTATACACAATACAACCCTTCCACTATAAAGTAAAAATGTCAAAATTAAAAGCTCTCTCAAACTCACTCTCTCACAAACTCTCTGTCTCTTGGTCTCCCTGTCTGTCTCTCTGAAAATCCAGATGCTCCGTCAGTAGCATTCCTGACGTAAAACTCTCGGGTCGATGGTTCGACTCCCTACCTAAAGCTGTTCTAATTTCTTTTTAAGATCTTTTTATATATTCACTGCGACAGGATTCATTCTTTTCTTATCGCCGATCAACGTTTCGACTTGTTTATGTGGGAAAGCAGACAGTGGTTTAAAAATGACAATGTGCAAAGTACTGGTAAAAGAAACTTCACTAAAGCATGGATAGGTGAATTGACCGCCGGGATATTACGTAAGTAATGTTGAAATTGGCGTTAAAACACCAAGAAAACAAACACATCTATCTCCACCAATTAATCAGGAATCGGCAATATCATCATCACTATCAACTTAACCATCAAAACTACCACCACTATTATGATAATAATCAGCATCATCATTATCATAAAAGCAATGAATAAAAGCATTAAAAACTCCATAGCTTTAAGTTCTCGCAAACTCTAAAAGAATTCAGGAAAAAAAACTTTCCCGATTTAAATCAGTTCCCTTTCTTTGGTCAATCTGAAAATCTTTCACAGCATTTCCAAATCGACACTTTATCTTCACGTTTGACTATGTACAGAGATGATTGAATAGCAATTCGGTCGGTAGCTTACAGAACTTGAGACATGGGTTAGCTGGTTTGAATCCTCTGCTCGGCCATTTCTTTCCGAGGTTTGACGATACTCATTGCGACAGGATTAATTCTTCTCTAACCTCTCAAAAGCAATTTTGACAATAGTTATGTAGAAAGGCTGTCAGTGGTTTGGGGAGAATATCGTGCAAAGGACTGGTTACTGAAACTTCAGAAAAGTATGGGTAGGTGCACTGGCCGCCGCGATATAACTGAAATATTGTTGAAAACGGTGTTAAACACGTGTAATCAATCAATCAAATCAGTTCCCCTTCTTTTATTTATCTGAAATATTTCACAGCATTTCCAAATCAACACTTTATTTTCATGTTTAACTCCAAAGATGATTAAACAGCAATTCGGTCTGTATTGCACGGAACTTGAAACACGGGTTAGCTGGTTTGAATCCCCTGCTCGGCCATTCCTTTCCGAGAGTTGATGATACTCATTGCGACAGGATTATTTTTTCTCTAACCTCTGGACAGCAATTTTGACAATAGGTATGAGGAAAAGCATTCAGTGGCTTGGGAAGAATATCGTGCGAAGTACTGGTTACTAAAACTCAAGGAAAGCATGGGTAAGTGTACTGGCCGCCATAATATAACTCACATTTCGTTAAAAAAAGGTGTTAAACACATACAGTCCATCAATCACTCAAATCAATCGATCGTAAAAGACTAGTTCGATAGCTAAGTCGTTTACCTACAGGTCTAGAGACAAGGGATTCGCCAATCCCTAGCTCGGAAGATTATTTTCCCAAATTTGATGATAGTAATTGCAATTCTTCTCTCTCACTGCTATTCATTGTTTCAACGATGGTTATGTGGAAAAGAAGCCAGTGGCTAAAATATTAATTCTGATATTTACCCTCTGAACACTTTTTAACGCATGCCTATTAAAATCTAGCATGGTAAAGATATTTCGCTTATCTGTAATTATTCTTTACAAATTAACAATTTCTTCATCCACAATACAACCCTTCCACTATAAAGTAAAAATGTCAAAATCAAAAGCGCTTTCAAACTCACTCTCTCACAAACTCTCTGTCTCTTGGTCTCTCTGTCTCTCTCTCTCTCTCTCTCTCTGAAAATCCAGAGGTTCCGTCACTAACGTTCCGGACGAAAAAGTTTCGGGTCTATGGTTCGACTCCCTACCTAAAGCTGTTACAATTTCTTTTTAAGATTTTTTTTTTTTGGTGTTCAGTGCGACAGGATTCATTCTTTTCTTATCGCCGATCAACGTTTCGACCTGTTTATGTGGGAAAGCAGACAGTGGTTTAAAAATGACAATGTGCAAAGTACTGGTAAAAGAAACTTCAATAAAGCATGGGTAGGTGAATTGACCGCCGGGATATTACGTAAGTAATGTTGAAATTGGCGTTAAACACCAAGAAAACAAACACATATATCTCCACGAATAAATCCGGTATCAGCACTACCACCATCACCACCAACTCAACGCTCAAAACTACCACCACCATTATTACAACCATCATCATCATCATCATCATCAAAGCAATCATTAAAAAGCATTAAAAACTCCATAGCTTTGTGTTAAGTTTTAGCAAACTCTAAAAGAATTCAGGAGAAAAAAAACTTTCCCGATTCAAATCAGTTCCCTTTCTTTGATTAATCTGAAAATCTTTCACAGCATTTCCAAATCGACACTTTATCTTCACGTTTGACTACAGAGATAATTGAACAGCAATTCGGTCGGTAGCGTACAGAATTTGAGAAAGGGGTTAGCTGGTTTGAATCCCCTGCTCGGCCATTTCTTTCCGAGGTTTGATGATACTCATTGCGACAGGATTATTTCTTCTCTAACATCTCAAAAGCAATTTTGACAATAGTTATGTGGAAAGGCTGTCAGTGGCTTGGGGACAATATCGTGCAAAGGACTGGTTACTGAAACTTCAGAAAAGTATGAGTAGGTGCACTGGCCGCAGCGATATAACTGAAATATTGTTGAAAACGGTGTTAAACACATACAATCAATCAATCGTTAATGATGATTTCGGTAGCTTAGTCGTTTTTGAGACAAGGGGGTCGCCAATCCCCAGCTCGGAAAATTACTTTCCCAGGTTTGCTTATAGTTATTGCGGAAGGATTCATTCTTCTCTCTTACTGCTGGTCATTGTTTCGACGATGGCTATGTGGAAAAGAAGCCAGTGGCTAGAGTATAAAATACAGCTTTAAGAACCCCAGGAATGCATGGAGAGACGCACTGGCCGCCTTGATATAACTGACATAATTTTGAATACGGTGTGAAACACCATACAAACATACAATATCGCAAATGGTCATGCGTTATCATTTGATATTAAACAAGTTCTATTTAATCATATGGTGCGAACTTTTGTTTATTCGGCATGTTAAAAATTAAAAGCTGAGGTCGATACAGCATTGAGAGTGATCGTGTTTATTAATGCACAGGGCGATTCCACAACTCTGTATGATCTAACCAGTACGTTTCAGTTGTGTCAGGAACGGCAGTAATATTTAATAGTAAAAGACCTATTTCAGAACTGTATTTAGTTAATGATCTACATCTCTTTCAAAGCATTCAACATTCAAACTTACGGTCTGAGGGAACATACTAGCAAACGATACTTCATACAGGCAGAGGGTATAAAGGACCGAAGGAAGATAAATCTAAAGTTTTGGGGGAAAAGAGAAAAACCCTGCGGCCTGTGAACTTGAGGAAGCCAATAAAAAGAGGTAATGTATATCTGGTTAGTGACAGAGAGAGAGATCGAGCGAGAGCCAGACAGAGAGCAAGACAGAGAGGCAGAGAGATAGAACCTGAGACAGGCAGAGAGAGAAAGATTGAGCCAAAGAGAGGCAGAGGGAGGCTCAGAAAGAGAAAGATAAAGCAAGAGAAAGGGAGAGGAGAGACAGACAGATGCTGAGAGAAAAAAGAGAGACAGAGATAGAGACAGACAGAGATAGGAAGGATGGAGGGAGTGAGATCAAAAGAAAAAAGGAGTCAGGAAAGGAGAAGAAATGGGTTAGACAGAATTAGAGAGAAACAGACAGACAAATAGATAGAGAGATGGAGACAGAGAGAAAGAAAACGTTAGAAAGAGACAGAGACAGAGAGACCGGGATAGTGAGAGAGAGAGATATGAAAGGAAAGAATGAGTGAATGACTCAGATATAAAGGGAAGAAAGAGAGAGCTTCAGAAAGAGGGACAGACAGAACGACAGACAGTGACAAAGTAAGGAAAAGAGTGAGACAGGGAAAGCGAGAGACAGCTAGAGAGAATGATACTAAGAGAGAGAGGCAGATAGAAAAAGGGAGTAAGAGAGAGAAAAAAGTGGGACAGAGAGAAAGAGCGATAAAGTAAAAGAGAGAGAGAACAAACGGTTTTTGGATAAAACTTATTGTCAAAGAATAGAAAGGACACATTTAAAACGCCAGAAAAACGAGAGTAAGGAAATAGCACCAGGGTTCAATGGTATTCGACATCGACTGATCGCTTAATTCCATAGACTTAGGTCAAGAGCTCTAGGATTGTGGAAACAGTTCACAAAGTGGGGGGAAATTGCACAGACCTAGTGCACAAGCTAATCGACTGAAGGTAAATCAAAAGTTTGGCCACAGTTGTAAATAGAGAGGTTACATCAGTAGAACTTAAAGAAAATATTGATCAATGGATACAGGCACGCGGCATAAGGTTGACATAAGGGTAGAGACACATTGTCAGGGTTTGTGCGTACTTAAGGGTGCAAAGTCACAGTCAAACAGTGCGGAGAAGGGAAAATGGGAACATCTCACTAAGTGATGGTGAAAGATGACAGGCTGGGAGTAAAATCACAGTTTTATGGCCTGAGAATACATCTCACTGACTAAGACAAGGATCTCAATTCCTTAGAAGACATGACACGGAATGTGGGAATATCCACAGAGGGCACATCTTACAAAACTTGAGTACATCAGACGGGCATGGGGTATAGTCTTTTAGAAAACAAATCCAAATTTAGAACACAGTTCTCGGGCCTCAGGGCACAGTTACTCGCTGAGGGTAACGGTATGGGCAAACAGGGCAAAGGATAGCATTCGAGTAAGGTCAGTAGTTCAGTGCTTGAGGGTACATCCAACTGACTATAGGTACGAGTTTAAAGTCTAAGAGGAAATGAAAAACACTGAGGGAACATTCCACAAACAAAGGATACAATCTTAAGAACTCGGTGTAATGGCTTGAGGTTTGAGTTAAAGACTATGGATATGATAGCACAGACTGTGGGTACAAGCTCAGGAATCCGGGCGATCACATTAACGTGCCTAATGGTAATTTCCAACAATCAAGGGGTCGATTTTAAAGGCATAAATGTAAATCAAAAGAAATGAAGAAACCTTTCTCGGATTGGAGGTACATCTCATGGACTAAGCTTCATCGAACAGACTGAGGGTAAGAGCTAACGGCATTCAGTTATAATCAAAGTAAATACCAGATTCTGGGCATCCATTTCCATTTGAACAACCAAGGGAACATCTTATGGAGAGAGGAAAACATATAGATGAATGACGGTAAATCATACTAGAAAGTTCTTTTAGGGGGAATGGCTGATCTCATGGACTGAGAGTACAGGGTAATCAACTGAAGGAAAAAGGACTTGGCTAAATCTCAAGCGTTTGTTGACTCCCCTCAGGGGCTAAGGGTACATCGCACGGACTGAGGGTACTAACTGACCGAGAGCTAGCTAAACGAAATTAAAGACAATAATACTGACTAAACACCCACTATCTTCGACTGAAAGTATTTCAAACGTTTTAAAGGAATAGATATTTCGCGATTCAAATCAGTTCCCTTTCTTTTATTAATCTAAATACCTTTCACAACATTTCCAAATCAACACTCTATTGACGTTTAACTCCAAAAATGATTAGACAGCAATTCTGTCTGTAGCACACAGAACTTGAGACAGGGTTTAGCTGGTTTGAATCCCCTGCTCGGCCATTCCTTTCCGAGAGTTGATGATACTCATTGCGACAGGATTAATTCTTCTCTAACCTCTGAGCAGCAGTTTTGGTAATAGTTATCTGGAAAAACAGTCGGTGGCTTTGGAAGAATATCGTGCAAAGTACTGGTTACTGAAACTCCAGGAAAGCATGGGTCAGTGTACTGGCCGCCGTAATATAATCAAATATTGTTGAAAACGGTGTTAAACACATACAGACAATCAATCACTCAATCAATCAATCGTAAAAGACTAGTTCGGTAGCTAAGTCGTTTACCTACAGGTCTAGAGAAAAGGGGGTCGCCAATCCCTAGCTCGGAAGATTATTTTCCCAAATTTGATGATAGTAATTGCGATTCTTCTCTTTCATTGCTGTTCATTGTTTCAACGAGGGTAACGTGGAAAAGAAGCCAGTGGCTAAAATATTAAGTCTGATATTTACTCTCTGAACACTTTTAAACGCATGCCTATTAAAATCTAGCATGGTAAAGATATTTCGCTTATCTGTAATTATTCTTTACAAATTAACAATTTCTTTATACACAATACAACCCTTCCACTATAAAGTAAAAATGTCAAAATTAAAAGCTCTCTCAAACTCACTCTCTAACAAACTCTCTGTCTCTTGGTCTCTCTGTCTGTCTCTCTGAAAATCCAGATGCTCCGTCAGTAGCATTCCTGACGTAAAACTCTCGGGTCGATGGTTCGACTCCCTACCTAAAGCTGTTACAATTTCTTTTCAAGATCTTTTTATATATTCAATGCGACAGGATTCATTCTTTTCTTATCGCCGATCAACGTTTCGACTTGTTTATGTGGGAAAGCAGACAGTGGTTTAAAAATGACAATGTGCAAAGTACTGGTAAAAGAAACTTCACTAAAGCATGGATAGGTGAATTGACCGCCGGGATATTACGTAAGTAATGTTGAAATTGGCGTTAAAACACCAAGAAAACAAACACATCTATCTCCACCAATTAATCAGGAATCGGCACTATCATCATCACTATCAACTTAACCATCAAAACTACCACCACCATTATAATAATAATCAGCATCATCATCATCATCATCATAAAAGCAATGAATAAAAAGCATTAAAAACTCCATACCTTTAAGTTCTCGCAAACTCTAAAAGAATTCAGGAAAAAAAACGTTCCCGATTCAAATCAGTTCCCTTTCTTTGGTCAATCTGAAAATCTTTCACAGCATTTCCAAATCGACACTTTATCTTCACGTTTGACTATGTACAGAGATGATTGAATAGCAATTCGGTCGGTAGCTTACAGAACTTGAGACATGGGTTAGCTGGTTTGAATCCTCTGCTCGGCCATTTCTTTCCGAGGTTTGACGATACTCATTGCGACAGGATTAATTCTTCTCTAACCTCTCAAAAGCAATTTTGACAATAGTTATGTAGAAAGGCTGTCAGTGGTTTGGGGAGAATATCGTGCAAAGGACTGGTTACTGAAACTTCAGAAAAGTATGGGTAGGTGCACTGGCCGCCGCGATATAACTGAAATATTGTTGAAAACGGTGTTAAACACGTGTAATCAATCAATCAAATCAGTTCCCCTTCTTTTATTTATCTGAAATATTTCACAGCATTTCCAAATCAACACTTTATTTTCACGTTTAACTCGGTCTGTATTGCACGGAACTTGAGACACGGGTTAGCTGGTTTGAATCCCCTGCTCGGCCATTCCTTTCCGAGAGTTGATGATACTCATTGCGACAGGATTATTTTTTCTCTAACCTCTGGACAGCAATTTTGACAATAGGTATGAGGAAAAGCATTCAGTGGCTTGGGAAGAATATCGTGCGAAGTACTGGTTACTAAAACTCCAGGAAAGCATGGGTAAGTGTACTGGCCGCCATAATATAAGTCAAATTTCGTTAAAAAAGGTGTTAAACACATACAGTCCATCAATCACTCAAATCAATCGATCGTAAAAGACTAGTTCGGTAGCTAAGTCGTTTACCTACAGGTCTAGAGACAAGGGGTTCGCCATTCCCTAGCTCGGAAGATTATTTTCCCAAATTTGATGATAGTAATTGCAATTCTTCTCTCTCACTGCTATTCATTGTTTCAACGATGGTTATGTGGAAAAGAAGCCAGTGGCTAAAATATTAATTCTGATATTTACCCTCTGAACACTTTTTGACGCATGCCTATTAAAATCTAGCATGGTAAAGATATTTCGCTTATCTGTAATTATTCTTTACAAATTAACAATTTCTTTATACACAATACAACCCTTCCACTATAAAGTAAACATGTCAAAATCAAAAGCGCTTTCAAATTCACTCTCTCACAAACTCTCTGTCTCTTGGTCTCTCTGTCTCTCTCTCTCTCTCTCTCTGAAAATCCAGAGGTTCCGTCAGTAACGTTCCGGACGAAAAATTTTCGGGTCTATGGTTCGACTCCCTACCTAAAGCTGTTACAATTTCTTTTTAAGATTTTTTTTTTTTTGGTGTTCAGTGCGACAGGATTCATTCTTTTCTTATCGCCGATCAACGTTTCGACTTGTTTATGTGGGAAAGCAGACAGTGGTTTAAAAATGACAATGTGCAAAGTACTGGTAAAAGAAACTTCAATAAAGCATGGGTAGGTGAATTGACCGCCGGGATATTACGTAAGTAATGTTGAAATTGGCGTTAAACACCAAGAAAACAAACACATCTATCTCCACGAATAAATCCGGTATCAGCACTACCACCATCACTACCAACTCAACGCTCAAAACTACCACCACCATTATTACAACCATCATCATCATCATCATCATCAAAGCAATCATTAAAAAGCATTAAAAACTCCATAGCTTTGTGTTAAGTTTTAGCAAACTCTAAAAGAATTCAGGAGAAAAAAAACTTTCCCGATTCAAATCAGTTCCCTTTCTTTGATTAATCTGAAAATCTTTCACAGCATTTCCAAATCGACACTTTATCTTCACGTTTGACTACAGAGATAATTGAACAGCAATTCGGTCGGTAGCGTACAGAATTTGAGAAAGGGGTTAGCTGGTTTGAATCCCCTGCTCGGCCATTTCTTTCCGAGGTTTGATGATACTCATTGCGACAGGATTATTTCTTCTCTAACATCTCAAAAGCAATTTTGACAATAGTTATGTGGAAAGGCTGTCAGTGGCTTGGGGACAATATCGTGCAAAGGACTGGTTACTGAAACTTCAGAAAAGTATGAGTAGGTGCACTGGCCACAGCGATATAACTGAAATATTGTTGAAAACGGTGTTAAACACATACAATCAATCAATCGTTAATGATGATTTCGGTAGCTTAGTCGTTTTTGAGACAAGGGGGTCGCCAATCCCCAGCTCGGAAAATTACTTTCCCAGGTTTGCTTATAGTCATTGCGGAAGGATTCATTCTTCTCTCTTACTGCTGGTCATTGTTTCGACGATGGCTATGTGGAAAAGAAGCCAGTGGCTAGAGTATAAAATACAGCTTTAAGAACCCCAGGAATGCATGGAGAGACGCACTGGCCGCCTTGATATAACTGACATAATTTTGAATACGGTGTGAAACACCATACAAACATACAATATCGCAAATGGTCATGCGTTATCATTTGATATTAAACAAGTTCTATTTAATCATATGGTGCGAACTTTTGTTTATTCGGCATGTTAAAAATTTCGCGATTCAAATCAGTTCCCTTTCTTTTATTAATCTAAATACCTTTCACAACATTTCCAAATCAACACTCTATTGACGTTTAACTCCAAAAATGATTAGACAGCAATTCTGTCTGTAGCACACAGAACTTGAGACAGGGTTTAGCTGGTTTGAATCCCCTGCTCGGCCATTCCTTTCCGAGAGTTGATGATACTCATTGCGACAGGATTAATTCTTCTCTAACCTCTGAGCAGCAGTTTTGGTAATAGTTATCTGGAAAAACAGTCGGTGGCTTTGGAAGAATATCGTGCAAAGTACTGGTTACTGAAACTCCAGGAAAGCATGGGTCAGTGTACTGGCCGCCGTAATATAATCAAATATTGTTGAAAACGGTGTTAAACACATACAGACAATCAATCACTCAATCAATCAATCGTAAAAGACCAGTTCGGTAGCTAAGTCGTTTACCTACAGGTCTAGAGACAAGGGGTCGCCAATCCCTAGCTCGGAAGATTATTTTCCCAAATTTGATGATAGTAATTGCGATTCTTCTCTTTCACTGCTGTTCATTGTTTCAACGAGGGTAACGTGGAAAAGAAGCCAGTGGCTAAAATATTAAGTCTGATATTTACTCTCTGAACACTTTTAAACGCATGCCTATTAAAATCTAGCATGGTAAAGTTATTTCGTTTTTCCGTCATTATTCTTTACAAATTAACACTTTCTTTATACACAATACAACCCTTCCACTATAAAGTAAAAATGTCAAAATTAAAAGCGCTTTCAAACTCACTCTCTCACAAACTCTCTGTCTCTTGGTCTGTCTGTCTGTCTCTCTGAAAATCCAGATGCTCCGTCAGTAGCATTCCTGACGTAAAACTCTCGGGTCGATGGTTCGACTCCCTACCTAAAGCTGTTACAATTTCTTTTTAAGATCTTTTTATATATTCAATGCGACAGGATTCATTCTTTTCTTATCGCCGATCAACGTTTCGACTTGTTTATGTGGGAAAGCAGACAGTGGTTTAAAAATGACAATGTGCAAAGTACTGGTAAAAGAAACTTCACTAAAGCATGGATAGGTGAATTGACCGCCGGGATATTACATAAGTAATGTTGAAATTGGCGTTAAAACACCAAGAAAACAAACACATCTATCTCCACCAATTAATCAGGAATCGGCACTATCATCATCACTATCAACTTAACCACCAAAACTACCACCACCATTATAATAATAATCAGCATCATCATCATCATCATAAAAGCAATGAATAAAAAGCATTAAAAACTCCATAGCTTTAAGTTCTCGCAAACTCTAAAAGAATTCAGGAAAAAAAACTTTCCCGATTCAAATCAGTTCCCTTTCTTTGGTCAATCTGAAAATCTTTCACAGCATTTCCAAATCGACACTTTATCTTCACGTTTGACTATGTACAGAGATGACTGAACAGCAATTCGGTCGGTAGCTTACAGAACTTGAGACATGGGTTAGCTGGTTTGAATCCTCTGCTCGGCCATTTCTTTCCGAGGTTTGACGATACTCATTGCGACAGGATTAATTCTTCTCTAACCTCTCAAAAGCAATTTTGACAATAGTTATGTAGAAAGGCTGTCAGTGGTTTGGGGAGAATATCGTGCAAAGGACTGGTTACTGAAACTTCAGAAAAGTATTGGTAGGTGCACTGGCCGCCGCGATATAACTGAAATATAGTTGAAAACGGTGTTAAACACATGTAATCAATCAATCGAATCAGTTCCCCTTCTTTTATTTATCTGAAATATTTCACAGCATTTCCAAATCAACACTTTATTTTCATGTTTAACTCCAAAGATGATTAAACAGCAATTCGGTCGGTATTGCACGGAACTTGAGACACGGGTTAGCTGATTTGAATCCCCTGCTCGGCCATTCCTTTCCGAGAGTTGATGATACTCATTGCGACAGGATTATTTTTTCTCTAACCTCTGGACAGCAATTTTGACAATAGGTATGAGGAAAAGCATTCAGTGGCTTGGGAAGAATATCGTGCGAAGTACTGGTTACTAAAACTCAAGGAAAGCATGGGTAAGTGTACTGGCCGCCATAATATAACTCACATTTCGTTAAAAAAGGTGTTAAACACATACAGTCCATCAATCACTCAAATCAATCGATCGTAAAAGACTAGTTCGGTAGCTAAGTCGTTTACCTACAGGTCTAGAGAAAAGGGGTTCGCCAATCCCTAGCTCGGAAGATTATTTTCCCAAATTTGATGATAGTAATTGCAATTCTTCTCTCTCTCTGCTATTCATTGTTTCAACGATGGTTATGTGGAAAAGAAGCCAGTGGCTAAAATATTAAGTCTGATATTTACCCTCTGAACACTTTTTAACGCATGCCTATTAAAATCTAGCATGGTAAAGATATTTCGCTTATCTGTAATTATTCTTTACAAATTAACAATTTCTTCATCCACAATACAACCCTTCCACTATAAAGTAAAAATGTCAAAATCAAAAGCGCTTTCAAACTCACTCTCTCACAAACCCTCTGTCTCTTGGTCTCTCTGTCTCTCTCTCTGTCTCTGAAAATCCAGAGGTTCCGTCGCTAACGTTCCGGACGAAAAAGTTTCGGGTCTATGGTTCGACTCCCTACCTAAAGCTGTTACAATTTCTTTTTAAGATTTTTTTTCTTGTGTTCAGTGCGACAGGATTCATTCTTTTCTTATCGCCGATCAACGTTTCGACTTGTTTATGTGGGAAAGCAGACAGTGGTTTAAAAATGACAATGTGCAAAGTACTGGTAAAAGAAACTTCAATAAAGCATGGGTAGGTGAATTGACCGCCGGGATATTACGTAAGTAATGTTGAAATTGGCGTTAAACACCAAGAAAACAAACACATCTATCTCCACGAATAAATCCGGTATCAGCACTACCACCATCACTACCAACTCAACGCTCAAAACTACCACCACCATTATTACAATCATCATCATCATCATCATCATCATCATCATCATCAAAGCAATCATTAAAAAGCATTAAAAACTCCATAGCTTTGTGTTAAGTTCTAGCAAACTCTAAAAGAATTCAGGAGAAAAAAAACTTTCCCGATTCAAATCAGTTCCCTTTCTTTGATTAATCTGAAAATCTTTCACAGCATTTCCAAATCGACACTTTATCTTCACGTTTGACTATGTACAGAGATGATTGAACAGCAATTCGGTCGGTAGCGTAAAGAATTTGAGACATGGGTTAGCTGGTTTGAATCCTCTGCTCGGCCATTTCTTTCCGAGGTTTAATGATACTCATTGCGATAGGATTAATTCTTCTCTAACCTCTCAAAAATAACTTTAATAATAGTTATGTGGAAAAGCTTTCAGTGGCTTGGGGAGAATATCGTGCAAAGGACTGGTTACTGAAACTTCAGAAAAGTATGGGTAGGTGCACTGGCTGCCGCGATATAACTGAAATACTGTTGAAAACGGTGTTAAACACATACAATCAATCAATCGTTAATGACGATTTCGGTAGCTTAGTCGTTTTTGAGACAAGGGGATCGCCAATCCCCAGCTCTTAAAATTACTTTTCCAGGTTTGCTTATACTCATTGCGGAAGGATTCATTCTTCTCTTTTACTGCTGGTCATTGTTTCGACGATGGCTATGTGGAAAAGAAGCCAGTGGCTCCGAGGTGTGGTGATGGTCATTGCGACATAATTCATTCTTTACACATCGCTGGTCAGTGTTGACAATTGTTATGTCGGAAAGCAGCCAGTGGCTTGGAAAAACTTTTGTGCGTAGCACTGGTCAAAAACAAACCCAGGAAGGTATAGATAGGTGCAATGGCGGGGCCTTATACCTTATGTACAGTCAAAACGGCATTAAGCACCAAACTAACAGATAAAGCTCCCTCCACCACTACAACAATCATCATCTTTATAATCATCATCATCATCATCATCCAAGCTATGATTAAACAGATTAGCAGCTCCTCTTACTAGTATCTGAAACAGTTTTGTTCCATAGCTTTTTATTCACTCCTAAAAACTCTTAAAGAAATAAGGGGAAAAAATCGTTGTCCCGATTCAAATCAATTCCTTTTCTTCAATTGATTTGTCGCTCTTCCACAGTATATCCAAAATGTTCATCTCATTTTGAGCTTTGAATTTATTTCGAAATCACTGATCATTATTTCAATATACACATTACACTTCCCGTGTCTTCTTACAAACAACTGCTTCTTCTACTGCCAATTCATTTGAACTCTGACAACTAATGTCAAGACTCTTCCGTAATTAAGCATTTTGAGGACGATAAGTTAAATGTGGCCAAAAACGTTAGGATTCACTTCTTTAAGGGTATCTATCAAAGAGTGAGGAGAGGGTGTGGGACATGATACTAATATCTTCTCCTACTGCAACCACGTCTTTCGCTCCACAGTCGTGGAAACATGATTCATGAACATGTATTTCGTTGAAAAAAACATGTCCCCCTTTAAGGTCCGATCGATTAAAAAAAAAGTAAACTTCATGAAACTTTCTTCTATTTCTTTCAAAACTAAAACTGTGTCAAGGATTTCTAAACGTAAAATGTGCCTCTCTCTCTCTCTCTTCCTTCTCTCTCCCCGCCCCCTTCTCTCTCTCTCTCTCTCTCTCTCTCTCTCTCTCTCTGCCAAATCACTGAATCCGGTGGCGAATCAAGACAACTTCCGGACTTGCAATTCCCAACATGAAGCTTGCCCTACTTCTTATTAAGGATTGTTTATGTTCCTTGCCACAGGATTCATTCCTTTCTCATCGTTGATCAATGTTTCGAATGTTTCGACTTTTTATATTATAAGGCAGGCAGTGCTTTGGGAAAAGATAATGTGCAAAGTACTGGTAAAAGAAACTTCAATAAAGAATGGGTAGGAGAATTGACCGCCGGGATATTACGTAAGTAATGTTGAAGTCGGCATTAAAACACCAAGAAAACAAACACATCTATCTCCACTAATAAATCCGGAATCAGCACTACCATCATCACTACCAACTCAACCATCAAAACTACCACCACCATTATCATCATCATCATCATCAAAGCAATGATTAAATAGCATCAAAACCACCACCACCATCATCATCAAAGCAATGATAAAAATCAGAGCTCCTTAGCTTTGTGTTAAGTTTACAAGAACTCTTAAAGAATTTGGGGAAAATATGTTGTTCTAGATTCAAATCAGTTCCCTTTCTTTGATCTGAAACTCTTTGATAGCATTTCCACATTGGCACCTTATTTTGAGATTTGACTCCAGAAATCATTGAACAGCAATCCAAAGTATACTTTCCAATTTCCAAGTCTTTTTTATAAACTTGAAAGCCTTAGCCCATGATAATCAGTTGAACTTTGGCGTCAAATGTTTAGATTCTTCCTGTAATAAACACTCTGGAGACGATTAAGTCTTTCAGCGCCAAATAAATAAACTCAATCTCTTTCGACGGCTCTAAAAACAATCCATTGAAACTTACAAAGAGTTTGATTGTATAGACTTAACTACACAAGAGGACGGTATAAATCAAAGATCAGACTGCACGTTCTGTGCAGTATGATCTTGATCTATGCCGTCCGCAAAAGTCACTGTTTTCGCCTTCGGCGCCGAAAGAGTTAATTACATGTGGCTGAAGTGTTACAATTTGTCTTTGTATTTCTCTCCAAAGTCATGAAAACACAAAACGTGATTGTAACTTTCTTTTTCATTAACATGGCCTTCTTAAAGATCTGGTCACAAAAAGAAAACTTCTTCAATATAATTCCTAACATTTTATTATTTCTTGAAAAAAAAAAACAATGCGTCAAGGATTCCAAAACATTGAATCTCTCTCTCTCTCTCTCTCTCTCTGTCTCTGTCCAACACATTGCCAAGCCCGGTCCCTTAGTCGGTTACCTTCAAGGCTTGAAACTAGGGGTCGCAGGTTCGATTCCCCAGCAGTCGGAAAGAAGTCGTTATCTTGTAATATTGTGAAAAGTACTGGTAAAGGAAATTTGCTCAAAAAACATTGACAAGTTGACAAGCCCGGTTGCTCAGTCGATAAAGTGCCGGGCTTGAACCTAGGGAAGTCGCAGGTTCAATATCCCAGTCGTTCCCATTTCTGTCCGAGGTTCGATGACAGTCATTGCGACAGGACTGCTTCTTTTCTCATCCCTTATGCTTGGTTTTACGAAAGTTATGTCGGAAAGCATCCACTGGTTTGGAATATCATGCAAAGTGCTACACCAAGATAGCATGGATAGGTGCAATGGCTCCCGCGATATAATTCAAAGAAATTTTCTCCACCACCAAATTCGCCACCACCATCACCACTATCATCATTGTCATCATTTTCATTATCCAAGCAACGATTAAATTACTGCACAGCTCCTCTAAATTCAACCAGTTTTACTACATGGATTTTTGTTCTCTTCTCTAAAACGAACTATTAGAATTTTTCAAAGAAATCTACTTTCAAGTAAGTTCCATTTTTTACATGGATTTGAAACTCTTCCACAACACTTCCGAAATTGGCATCTTATTTCTAGGTTTGAGTCTTTCCTGATATCACTGAACAACATACTTTCAACTTTCTGTGTGTCCGTTATAAACTTTAAGTTCAATCGACCGCCGTTAATCCCTTCGAACTCAGACAAGATATATTTAGATTCTCCCTAATAATTTTCATTCAGGACGACATATAAAATGTGGCTTAAATGATAGGATTTGTATTTGAACGGATACCATAGAGTAAGGGAAAGGCGGAGTGAAAGCAGTATTTTCTCCTTTTTCAACAATATTTTTAAAAGTTTTCCCCTCTAAGGTCGTGCTTGCAACATGGACCATGACATAACTGTCATTTACGTTAATGTTTAAAAATCTATTTTAAAACAAATTTATCCTCTTTTAACTGCTACCTTACTCTTTTAACGCTTAATGTACTAAACGATTAAACCGTCTCTCAATAAGAATATGTCGAATTCGATAGCTCAATGGATAACGTACAGGGCTGGAGACCGAGGGGTCGCTGATTCGAACCCCCAGCTCGGCAAACTTCTTCTGAGGACTGACGATAGTCATTGCGACAGGATTCCTTCCTCTCTCACTGCTGGTCATTGTTTCGACGATGGTTATCTGGGAAACTGCTAGTGGTTAGAATATTGTGCGGAGGAAATGGTTTAAGTAACTCCTGAGGAGCAAGGACGTAAAATTATGCGCTGGCCGCTACCTGAACTGAAATAATACTTAAAACGACATTAAGCAACACCCAAACCATAAAACTATAGGGCCATATGCCTCGCACACCAGAGCCTGTGTATCGTTGAAAAAATTATACGAAGTTAATGTATACATACAATTATGATACCAAGAATCTTACATGAATGTTAATATATGTTATCTTTTTTAATAACAAGTTGCATTAAATCATACCATGGGAACCATAGTTTATTCGACATTCATGTGCTTATTAATGCACCGGGCGATTGGGTGATTTAGTATAAAAATACGCGACTTTATGATCAGACATGTAACATTTCATTGTACAGGATCTAATGTAGAATTATACTGCGGGCTGAGGATCCATTTTATTTAACTTGATGACAGTCATTGCGACAGCATTCACTTCTCTCTCACCGCTGATCATTGTTACGACCAAGTGTATGAGAGAAAGTAGCAAGTTGCTTTTGAACAAGTCATGGTCAAAGAAATTCTAAGAAATCATGGTAGGTGCACTGGCTGCCGCAATAAAACTGAAATAAACTTGAAAGCGTTGTTAAACACCATACAAACAATTAAGCATCTTACGGACTGACAGTGCATTTCACAGTTGGTGAAAAAATCTCAACGACTAACAGAACAAGCTTATGGACATGGATAAATCCCTCTATTGCTATAGGTTGTGGGACAGAGGGGATTTCACTTGCTTTTTGGCTATATTCAATATCAGCTAACTAACAGCTGACGGGTGTTTTTTTTCTGGTGCGGGGCACATGGCTGGGGTCCCTATAAAGTAAGAAACGCAACCGAAACGCAACGAAACGAACGCAACGAAACGCAACGCAACGAAACGGAACGAAACGAAATAAAACGAAACAGAATAAAACGAGAACGAAACGGAATAAAACGAGAACGAAACGACATAGAACGAAACGAAGCGGAATGGATTTTTGGTACAAAATCAAACGGAAGGAAAACCTACATTTGTTTTTTTTTTAATTACCTTACTTTTGATCGCAGAAAGTGTAACAAAGTAAGAAATAAAATTTGATGGCGGCTGCGTGCATGATGATCGTGCTACTTTTGTGAATCTTGATAATTGTAATGAAGACATTTTATTGTTCTTTTGAATGAACTTCTATTGTTTACTTTGTTATGACATAAATCACCAATAAAATGTTCCTCATGTTTCCGGCAACAATCAGTACCGCTAATACGTCTCAGCCCGGTTAATATTTTTCCTGTTGTTTTCACAAAAACTGTGACTAAAAAATCATGTCCAAATACAGCAAAGTCGAGTGCACTGATAACTGATAATGATTGATTGATTGATTGTATGGTGTTGAACGCAGTTTACAACATTATTTCAGTTATATCGCGGAGGCCAGTGCAGGTCTATCCTTGCTCTCCTGGAATTTCTTATAAAAGTATTCAACACAATACTGTTTCCAAGCCACTGGCTGCTTTCCCACATAACCCTCGCCGAGACAACGGGCTGCGGTCAAAGATGAATGAATCCTGCTGCAATGACTAGGGCACAGCAGGGAATGGAACCAGCGACCATTTGTTATCAAGTCCTGTACGCTACTGACTGAGCTACCGAGGCTCGGCCTTTTGATAACACGTACTCCCGGTAATAAAACCAGTTTCGATTCTAATAAGATACATGTAGGTTAGAATAACCCATTTTACGTCGGGTGAATTAGAATGTTTACTCCCCCGACAGTGGTCAGATTATTATTTACCATTTTTAAATGCGACTGGAATGATTAGTTCGGGAAAATCTTTTAAGTCAGATTTCAGAGGTTCTTGCATTAAAGTCCTAAATGTCTTTGTTTATATTTTGTACATTTATGCAGATATCCTCTTTGCTCATGCGTTGTCTGCCTTTCAATCACTTTGATTTCTGTCCCCAAATATAGGCCTCGAAGACCTGATGTCACAGACCATGGCTAATTATATTCAACGTCTTCTTCTTTTCGCGTGAAACAGATATACATAAAAAAAATCTTGGGGACCGGGACAGCCGAAATAGAAAATGTGCTTATCTAATCAGCATTGAAGATATTATTCCTGGATCTTATATCGAAAAGGAGGGGGGGGGGGCATTTTTTATGTTGATATAACCGAGTATGTACTCGAGTTCACGGCAGTGCAGCTTGGATGCTCGATCAGTTAACGCTAGATACTTGGAATTTCTCTGCTGAAATATTCCTGTTACGTTTAAGGCCCAATAGCGACCAAATGTAAACAATAAGGATGTTGAAATGCATTAAGATTTAAACCATACCTTTAATAATTGATGTTATGATTGATTCTAGACTGAATGGTGTTTAAAGCTTTCAACAATTTTTCAGTTATATCACGGCGACAGCTCACGAATTCGTGTATTTCTTGAGTTTCACCAGTTCTGGCCTAGGGCTCAGAGTTGTCTTGCCTAAGGACACTCCCACGAAAAACCCAGTAGATCCAGTGAGGCTCGAACCCTGGGCCTCCAAGTCACGAGTCCTACCTCACGAGTACCACTGAGCCACGCAGGACCCTGGAAAGTATTGTGAAGAGGTCAATCTGTTATTGTGCAGCCGGTCCAAGTGTTAGTCGCTGGCAGAAAAATAAATTCTAAATTCAGATAAAAAGTAAATAAAAAGAACGAGCGACCTGGTAACTTTTAACTTACATGTAGGTTTGAAATTAATTTTTCTACTCGTGACTAAGAGCGATAAGATAATCATTTCTTTCAGACGAGATTATTTCCCCGGCATATATACCAATTCATTTTAAGGTTTCTGAGTACAGCAAAAGTTTTGTGCATTATTACGGGGGAAGCAACCTTCCAGTTTGCTCTCTGCTAGTTGAAAATAGAGTTTTCTTAAAAGTACGGAAAGAAATTGTTACTAACAGTAGCCCCAAAAGACGTAAAACCCATAAAACTTTAAAATAAGTTAATGCTAACTTACAGTCAGATCCTAAGCAAGTTTTGTGTGTCATTTATATTACGCATACTGTGCATTTATTGGTGATAAGATATTGGCCTTTCTTTGAAATTGCGGATGATTTCTTCTAGACTGGATTTATTTCCCCCTTCGTGTGTATCCATTCACCTTCAACAAGAAATATCTTCAGTAAAGACTGACGGCGTAAGAGATACTTGAATATGAATATTGAAACTCTTTAGTGGCTTAATCTAAAATAAAATAATGAAAAGTAACCTCACGAGCAATTGCCACTTTTTCCTCACTGTTTTTCATTTTGATGAAAAGTAGTACTGTGTTACTGGATAATGCTTATGAAGACGTGTGCAAATTTTTTCACCAATTGCAAATTAGCATCTATTCATTCTTTATCAGTCCCAAGAAGGTGGGTCAAAAGCCAGCGCATTCAGCTTCGCCGAAAAATACTGATACACCAACGTTAATAAAATACCCATGAAATACATGCCGTTAAAAGCGCACTTTAAATCTAGTGAAAAGTAGGCTTACTCTCCATGGGTATAAATGTATTTGCGAAATTAGGTTTGGTCATCATTGAACAATTTGAGCTACATGTATGTATGGTGTGATGGTGTGTATACCAGACACAAAGGTCCCATAAGGATGAGAGCATTGTGAGGACTTCTGCAACTGGTACAGTGAAGCCTCATCAAGTCAATACAACTAGGCAATAAAATGCTTTCTTTCATATTTAATGATAATTTCTCATCCAAATTTAGATTTTGGAGCTTGATAGAACCGCCTCATTCAGGTGGTTCTAAAGTGTAGTCCTACCGTTTTCTCTTTTCAGACCCGAAGTCATCTCTTTATCAAACAGGTTATGCCTGGACGTCCATTAAAGTGACTTATTAAAGCTAAAATTAGAACACAAAATATACAGTGAGCCATGCTCTGGCAAAAGGGAGCTTAATACATCTCCGTGATGAATGATACCAAGCAAGTCCTCACACAATTTTAGATCCATAAAATCTGTTTTTATAACAACCCACTGTATCATGAAGTACTCTGGTCCTTTGACATGCAGAAAATTGACCAATAACGAAAGGTTTCGGCTCAGGTCAGGCTGCGGGAACTGGGCAGGCTGTCCTGGGTCGATACTTTTTACGGATTCATTAAGCCCCCTTTTACAGAACATGGTTCAAATTAAGAAATAAAAATCTAGGAGAAAAACATATTCGCAAGGTTCAGCTGTAAGCATCTTAAAGGCATATTTGAGGGTATTGAAGGCAAGTTTCATTCGAAATATTCCGGCGCTTGATTGTATTAATTGATTGTATAGTGTTTAACGCCCTTTTCAACATTATTTCAGTTGTATCGCTGCATTGCAAAAAAAAAAGGTCAGCCTGCGCAATCTGCGCTGGCTGATCTGGGTTGAAATATTTGCTATTTAGCCAATATTCTACTTGTCAAAGGACCAGTGTTGCTCGTGACTCAGTCGGTTGTTATACAAAGAGGGAAATTATGCATCCGTGATTATATGATGACTTGCTTGGTATCATGCATTACTGAGAGGCATTAAACCCCCTTTTGCAAGAGTATGGCGCATACCTAATTGAAATTTTCATTTTTCAACAATATGCACAACTACGAGGAAAGAGGGGAAAATGCTTGTGTGATAAAACTAATAAAAAACGTCAACAAAGTCAACCGATGCTGTCATAGAATTGAAATCGTATTGAAAATGGTGTAAAACACCTTAATATTCAAAGGGCTGGAAAAAATTGTTCAGCTGTGCCGAGACAGCGACGATCACAGATTTGCCGTGACAAGGATTCGAACCTGAGATGTCGCGGCCACAGTGCGAAGCACTAACCACTATGCGATCACGGCTCTCACTGCTGAACTGATATAATCTGAGTCTTCGAAACTATTTCAGCATGAAAGAAACAAACCCTTTGCTACACAATCTCGAGTTTCACCGCCTCTAAAGGAGAAGACTTTTGAAAACTTTGCGAGAAAAGGAGAATATGCTGGTCACCAGCATTTTCTCCCTTTCCCGCGATGTCTTACGGTTTAACGCCCTTTTCAACATTATTTCAGTTGTATCGCTGCATTGAGCTCGGCCGGGTAGCTCAGTGGTTAGCGTATCTGACTCCTGACCTGGAGGTTGCGGGTTCGATACCCGATTGCGGAGAACATTCTTTCCGGCGATTTTTCGCCTTTCACCTCTGATGCATGTGAGAAAAGTAGTCAGTGGCTTTGGAAAGAAAGTTGTATCAGTGCTGGTGTGAAAAAGCCAGGAAACACATTGGTGCGTTACTGACAGCCATGATATGACCTAAGCTGTTAAAAAGGCGTTAAACTCTAATACAAACCAAACAAAACCACTGCACTGCACCTATCTGTGTTTTCCTGCAGTTCCTTTTTACCAGTGCTTCGCGTAATATCCTTCCCAAGCCACTGGCTCCTTTCCATCGCTAACAATCGGTGATCACCTGTCGCAATGACTATCATCAATCCTCGGAAAGAAATTTGTCGAGTGGGTATTTGAACTAGCGACCCTTGTTCTCAAGTCCTGTACGCTACCGACTGTGCTACCGAGGCTCGGCATATTCCGGCGCCCTGTGATAGTACTATGATACTACAATGACAGAAGAACAGAAAAGAAAGAAAAATTAAATTTTCCCTACATGCCAAATCTTTAAAATTGCACCAAATATATTAAATTTTTGTGCAACTTCCAAAGCCACAGGTCCTGGTTGAGGGTTATCGTTTTAAGTTCTTAATCTTGACTCTGACCAGATTTTCAAGCCATGAGATAATCGCAAAATTCAGCAACATATTCTTATTGTGCTCTACATAAAACGCAGGATAAAAAAAAAAATAAGAAACGGTGCAACAGAAAAACGATAAATTGAGACAAAAAGATAAGTTTTAAAAAAAAAAATCACTACTAGATTTCGTCTTATTTCCTTTCGTTCTATTTCGCTTCTTTTCGTTCCGTTTCGTTCTCGTTTTATTCCGTTTCGTATTATTTCGTTTCGTTTCGTTGCGTTGCGTTTCGGTTTCGTTTCTCACTTTATAGGGACCCCACATGGCTGGAGGTATATCTGAGACATCTTATGGCCTTGGATACAATTTCACGGCCTGGTGGTTCACCTTCCGTAATTAGGGTACATATGGCCTGCAACACGCGAAAAGGGGCATTCGGACATTTGCGCAATGTGTCGTCTCGGATCAGCCTGCGCGGACTCACAAACGACACTTTCCGTTTTTATGTGATTTTCTGTTTTGCGCAAGTCTACTGAAGAACAAAATCTAATGTAGTCGGAAAGTGCCGTCTCGGATCAGCCTGCGCGGACTGCACAGGCTGATCCGAGACGACACTTTACGCAAAGTCCGAATGCCCTTTTTGACGTGTTGCAAGTCATCGTTATAACGGACGGAGAATACATCTCACAGACTTGGGATGCAGGCTAACGGACTTGGGGTAATATGAGCGTAAGGGCCTTTTCTACGGACATAGGATAAGACTTTAAGGCATGTTGGTTCGATCTCTAGCGCTGAGGATTAATCACACGGGAAAAAGACTTACGCACATAATTTGACTATTTACTATAGTCTCAATCATACGAGACTTGAATAATGCCGCTTGTAACTGAAATCAACTGATAACTTATTTAAATCATAATACTAGTCATCTCGGTCAACATACTTTTTACGATTATTTACTTATTCAACAATTTAACAGAAAACATCAAGGCCATAAAAGCTAACTTCTGCAAACTTCTTAACACATGCTCTTAAAACCCACCATGGTACACAGATTTTACATTTTCATCATTATTTTTTACATCTTTACATAAAAAAATATTATATTTCTTGTTCCACACTACAACCTTCACGAATAAGCCAATACTCTCTCTCTCTCTCTCTAGCACATCGCAAAGCCTTGTTGCTCAGTAGAAAACGAACATGGCTTTAACCCGGGGGGGGGGGGGGGGGGTCGCAGATTCGTTTCCCCAGCTAGGCCAATTTCTTTTCGATATAACTGAAATAATTTTCAAGACGTGTTTACAGCACCGTAAAACCCAAATCTCTCTCTCTCTCTCCACCAGTAAATTCCCCACCACGATCAGCATCATTATTATAACAATCACAACCACTATTATCATCATCATCATCATCATCATCCAAGCAATGATTAAATAGCATCTCAATCCCTTTAAACTCAACCTATTGTGCTCCATAGTTTTTTTTTTTCTCTGTAACTTTTCAAGAATTTGGGGTGGAAAAAAACTTCTTTCTGTTTTTTAAAGTTCTATGATATTCAGATCAATTCCATATTTTTTTTTATCTGAAAGTCTTTTTCAAGATTTTCTAAATTTGCGCTTATTTTTTTAATTTTGAGGCTTGACTCTGGAAATCACTCAGCAGCAATTCAAATACACTTTGCACCTTTTGAGTCTCCGTGACAGACCGCTTGCCTCAACCGCGCATCGAGCTCGCAACCACCAGATCACGAGTCAGATACACTAACCACTGAGCTATCCGGGCAGGCTAGTTTATTTGAACTAAAACAACAAATGTTTCTATTCTTCTATGATATAACATTTTGAGTACGATAAATTCAATTTTAGTGGAAAGGTGACAAAAAGTAATAGAAGGGGGGGGGGGGTGAAACCAACATTGTCTCCTTTTCCAACAATGTCTTTAAAAGTCTACCTTACCTCCCATGTCGTGCACAAATGGATCGTAAACCATTTTAGTGAACAAGGTCATTTCTATTTGATCAATTACAAGAGAAAGCTTCATCAATGTACCAGTATTTTTTCTAGCAGTGCGTCAAGCATTCCTTTACATGTGTCATTCTCTCTCTCTCTCTCTCTCTCTCTCTCTCTCACACACACACACACAAACTATTAAATCTCTCAAAAAAATCATCCTCTTTCAGCAACTAATTTTACTCATTTGACGTATACTACACTAAACGGTTAAGTCTTTACTCAATACAACAAGAGTTCCACAATAGCTATAGATCGCTCACTTGAGCCTGTGTATCGTTGCGGGAATTATACGAAGTGTAGTTTTCGTGTATAATCATGATAATCTTGCACGAGTCTTTATATATTATCGTTTTTTTTCATAGGGTTGATTAAAATCATAAATTGTGAACACTGTTTTATTCGGCAACCTAAGTGTTAATAGTTGTGTTTAATACAGCATTTAAATTGACTGAATTTATTAACCCTTTTTCAAACGAAAAATTTTAGACTCTTTCAAATTCAAAACATCTGCAGACGACAAATTCAATATTGGTACAAATGAGCTTAAGCTCTCTGAAAGGGTAGAAAACATTGCGGGAAAGGGAGAAAATGCTGGTTACCAGCATTTTCTCATTTTCCCACAATGTTTTAATCTGCCTTCTTTCCATAGGGTCATGAAAATCAGTGATTTTTCTACGCTTTGACCTGGTGGCGTCCCTTTTGACCCGAGTTCCAAACCTGCCTCAAATATCATCATAGCAAAGATTCTGGTCAAGTTTCATGAGCATTGGATCGAAAATGTGGCCTCTTGAATGTACGTAAGATTCGTCTAAGGTTTGCCCAGTCATCTACTTGTTCACCTAACGTGGCCTAAAAAGTTGTATGGGATAGAAAACGAGTGCCTTGGTATATGGGAAATATATACGAGCGTTAGCGAGTGTATATTTCCCATATACCACGGCACGAGATTTTCTATCTAACTCAGACCACGTGACTATTTATTTGTGCTTGTCATGTCATATGAACATGTGTATAAAAGATAAAAAGCTTGCAACAAAATGGAGTCATCGTGTTTGTTAAAATGAATTACTGCACCAGATTGAAAAGAAGCAAAAAAAAGGTAGAATTTATATCAATATTCTAAATTATTCGTCATGATGCTTAAAGGTGGCCCTTCAGATATTGGGATGAAAATTTTACAAAAATACATAAAAATCATCCTTATACTCCTAAAGCCTTTTAATTTTCATTCATAAAACCCCAACAGTCGAAAACCATCCGACAACAAGAGAAATTAGAGATTTACTACGGCCCAGGTCGACACCGACGGGAAACACGGTCTATTTTTACATGAGCAACTCGCTCATTTACATGTACATACCGGAAATACACAGACGAAGCTTCAAACATAGCGTACGAAGAAGACATTATGGAAAATAATTGCATGTTTGTTATGTTATGGAATTTAAGCGTCATTAGTCACGTGCCAGTCACTTGACATTCCCACAATGCTTTTTTGATTTCTGGCGCGAAATCTAAAATACCTTAAGAGGCTACGTAGCCTTTTAAGGGAACACCATCAAAAAAAAATTTTTTTGTAATTTTATGACTCTTAATTATTGATGATTTGTATTGTTTTTTCATATAAATTTCAGTGATATATATATTTTTTTAATTTGGAGAGATGTGAAAAATCTGAATACCCACCTTTAATCAAAATAAACCTGTTTGTGGAGTATTAAGATCGAACTAGTATGTCTGCAATATTTTGAAAACGATCTGTTTCGATTTATGGTGGGTGTCCGAGACGAAATGGACGTTAATGTACATGTATTTAAAACTTACTACGTGTCTCTTAGAATTTGACAGAACTGTTCTATTTAATTACGAAGGACATAGAATGTTGTTGAGAAATATTACTTATTTATTTTTTGCAATTACATGTATGTTCAATATGTGAATTTCGACGAATCTGTTCATGATTCTTTTTTTAAATTTTGTAGAGCCATCGAGCTTAGCCCTTTGGCTGCTAAACGCGACCGAAGGACCTTTTGCGGACAATTAGGTCCGGATCAGACAGTATAGAACGCGCACAGTCTGATCTTGGATCCACACTGTCCGATCAGGAGATGCTTTCCCTCGAAATATCTTACTATCAGCTTGAAAGTTACATTAAACTTATTTAACAGGTAAAGGGTTAATATTACTAACAGCAAACTACGCTTGTGTATAGGCGCACTGACCACCGTCAAATGACAAAACTCAAATACAAATAAACTAAAGAAAGCAGTGAATTTGTTGCTATTTTTCTAGCTGAAATAAGGTTTTAATTTTTCTGAGATTAAAGAGAAAAATTGTTGTTAAGGCAATGGCATGTTTTTAAAAGCTAAAATGCGAACATTATAGCTTTTTTTTCCCCTAACTGGAGCATAATTTTTCTTTTAACAAATACACACACCACTCAAGAGGTTGCTTTAGTAAAAGCAATACTGTTTTAAGTGCCTTTACATTGTACAGGCACTTAGAATAATATTGCATCACTTATCAAAATGCTGCCGATAATTCAAAATGATTTACGGTAAAGGGTACATTTTGTCTTGACTCGATATTGCAAACAAAAATTGTCGGAATTCACGTGCGGGATATACTATCATGGTATCTCAAGATATACAACTGCGGGAGTTGTATCTGCGATATACTTTTGAAACACTGAACGCTGATTGGTCAACTCGCTACAAGCGTGGTCTTGCCATGAGTATTGGACTAAAAATCCGGCCTGTTGAACGCACACAAAGTTTGTCAAAGATTAGCCCCACTGACCTACGTTATGCTCTGGGGTGACCCATTTTCGCACTCGTTCGAGATATCATCAAGGCAAACACTATGAATAAGTTGCATCGTACTAGTCTAGCCTCTAGAGTTTACGCAAGGTTTTTTCCAGGATGTGTCCATATGCCCAACTTTTCGACCAAAGTGATCTATTTTCATGATTCCCGAAATATCGTGACAACATCATGACAAAATATCAGGGTCCGTATTCACCAACCATGCTTAAGAACGTTCTCGGTCTTATTCCCCGGAATTTTCTAAATTTGTAAGTAACGCAACCATTTGGTTTAGCCAATCAGAAGTTGTGTTACGTTCAAATTTAGTAAAATCATGGAGAATAAGATTCAGAATGTTCTGAAGAATGATTGGTGAATACGTACCCATGACGACCAATCTAACCAACTTTCACGAGCATTGGACTGAAAAAGTGTCCACCAATATTTTTTTTATACGATTTGTGCAAGTGGTTTTAAATTTTGACCCCACGTGACCTGTTTTG
Source organism: Hippopus hippopus (assembly GCA_946811185.2). Classification (NCBI taxonomy): domain Eukaryota; kingdom Metazoa; phylum Mollusca; class Bivalvia; order Cardiida; family Cardiidae; genus Hippopus; species Hippopus hippopus. Next base: position 40,681,353 of record OX328096.1, read on the forward strand.
ATAGTCCTCTGAAATATCATCTGGCCAAACATTCCGACCAACTTTCCAGAGTATTGGACTAGATTTCGTGAGTCATGCTCTGTCAAAAGGGGGTTTAATGCATCCGCAAAAAAATATCGAGCCATTTCGGCCTCCGAAATCCACGCAGGCTGTTATTGGTCTAAACTTTTCGCCGTCTTTAAATTTTCTGTAAAGGGAATAATATGCCTCATAATTCAGTCGGTTGTTATACGCAAATTAGACTTTAGGAATCCGTGAATATGTGATGACTTGCTGGTAAAATGCATCAAGAATATGTAATAAAGATCCTTTTCACACAGCATAACTAGTGAGTATTTGTCAGAAAATGTAGTCCTAGAGCGCACACCGGGTTACTGTTGACGCTCGGACGCCGGACACAGTGCAATCACTAAAGCTCACCTTGAGCACTTTGTACTCAAGTATGCTAAAGTATCATACTCTGTACTCTGCTACTCATTACAAAACGACAAAATTTTTAACTAGTCCAGATTCAAAACATTTACAGACGACAATTTAAACGTGGCTCAAGTAATGGAACTTGTTTTGATTGGGTAGACAACAAATTGGGAAAAGGAGAAACTGTTGGCTAACAGTATTTTTCCTTTTCCTACTATATTTCTAAAAGCCTTCTTTGTTATGGTCATTAAAACTCACAATTGTTTGACAAACGGATAACGAGCAATCCCCGGTTTAAACTACCCTAAAGATTGCTTTTGAAAACATTGTGGAAATGGGAGAAAATCTTGGTAACCAGCATTCACTTCCTTTCCCACAAGATTTTCTACCGTCCCAAAGACTAATTTCAAGTTTTTGTTCATATTTACCTTATTGTCTGCAAATGCTTTGAAATTTGTTGTTCGGAAAAGGGTTAGAAAAAATTATGCTAGAATTCACTTCTCCCTTTATCACAAAACCAATTTGAGCCATGCCCTGTGAAAAGGGGGCTAAATGTATTTGCGAAAAGTATCGACCAAAGTCAGCCTGCGCAGTCCGCGCAGGCTGACCTGGGCCAAAACTTTTCGTTATTGGTAAAATTTCTGTATGTCCAAAGACCAGTCTACCTCATGATTTAGTTGGTTGTTCAAAAAGGTGACTATTATGGATCCATAATTATATGATGGCTTGATTGGTACAATGCATCACGTAGACGCATTAAGCCCCCTTTTCCCAGAGCATGGCTCATTTATATCGTCTTCATATCCTACCACTTATCCGCACATGCCACCATCTCAAAACAAACAAAAAAATTCGGACTCTTTTCGGTTATCTGAGACCATTAGTAGAAAGGTTTAATTCTTAACCAGACGACAAAATCTCAGATATCTCCAAATTAAAAGAGGCGACAGTCACAATTTACTCAAATGATAGGAACTGTCTTTGAAAAGAGAGACACATTGCTCTAGGAGAAAGAGAAAAATCCGGCTACTAGAGTTTTTTCCTTTTCCCACAATGTATCCCAAAGACTTTTTTCTCATGATCGTTTAACTCCTTCAGCGCCAAATAAACAAACTCGATCTCTTTCGACGGCTCTAAATACAGTCTATTAAATACATACTATTGATACTTACAAAGATTTTGATTGTATTTGCTTGACTACACGAGCGGACGGTATAGATCAAAGATCAGACTGCACGTTCTGATCTTCATCTATGCCGTCCGCATAAGTCACTGTTTTCACCTGTGCCGCCGAAAGGGTTAAACACTGGATTGTTTGGTAAAGGGTCAAAGAAATAACCTCACTTACCTTTCGTTATAGTGTCCCGCCCTTTAACCTGAAGTCCTTGCTGAAAATCTAACACAAACATTGAAAACTAACAGGAAAAAAAAATGATAAACTGTGTAACAAGCATGCACAGTATTAATTACACCAGAAATCAAGTGATTAAAATGTAAACTTACTTTTTATATATGATAACTAGAACTGTCGCAGGCGAACAAAATACGCCCACCAAGTTCCGTGTCACTGAATGACTGCCCCTTTTCGTACCCAAAAAGTAAGGTAACAAAGGTCAAGAACTCAAAAAACTAAAGACAGAGTTATGGACCTTGTATGCTGCACTTGTCCTCAATGTGACCTATCTGTATTTGCAGTTTCGAGTCAATAGCTTGTATACTTTGGAAAACATGCTCTGGACAAAAAAAAAATTGGCAATAACTCAAAAGATACTGAAGACAGGATTGCGGATCTTGTGCACTTCACTTTTCCTCAATATTATCTATCTGTATTTGAAGTATAAAATCAATAGCTGTAATACTTTGGGAGTTATGTTTCTGTCAAAAACCCAAAATGTAAAATAACAAAGAGAAATAATGAGAGTTACAGATCTTGTGGAGGGCAGTGTGATCTCTCTGTATCTGAAGTTTTAAGTCCATAGCTTTTGCAGTTATGCTCCGAACATTGTTTAAATAGCAAAGAAATAATGAAGACAGAGTTATGGGTCTTGTGCACTGCACTTTGCCTCAATGTGATCTAACTATATGTAGTTTGACGTCGACAGCTTATTACTTTAGAAGTTAGGCTCCACATAAAATTCAAATATGTAAAAAACAAAAAGTTATGTATCTTTTGTACTGCATGTGTCCTTAATGTGATCTATCTATGAAGTTTGAAGCCGAAGGCTTTTACAAGTTATGCTCTGGACAAAAATGCAAATTGTAAAATAGCAAAGGGCAATAACTCCAAAAATATTGTTGATAGGGTTATAGATCTTTGACACTGCACGTGTCCTCAATGTGATCTATCTGCATATGAAGTTTGAAGCCGATAGATTTTATACTTTAGAAGTTATTTTCCGGACAACGCACGTACAGAAAAGGAGAGACAGACGGATGGACAAGGTTACTGAAGTATTCCCCTACTAATTTTCGTTTGTGGGGGTTTAATAAACGTCACGTGTGTATAAAAAATTGATGCCATGATAATTCTGTATAAAATACTTATACCACAAGTTGTTCAGGTCTAATTTTTTCCTCCAGATTTATGTGATGAATTCAAAATCGTCTTAAATTTACGCTACGAAATTAAAGCACTTGATTTCTGACGACAAACTACGGGTTTGTCGAAGACAGAATGGACAGAATAAGGTTTTATACTAATTTAACGATATTATATATGTGTCTATCAACAATGTTATGTTTTTGCTAATTGATCTTTTTTCTCCCTTATATTATCAAAAAGTTGTACAAGTCACTGCAAGAAAGTAGACTTTGCTCATTGCATGAACACTAATTTTCATGTATTCTTAATAGTAGCATGGCCCGTTTAACTTTAATAAGGCTTGGTCAGACCGGCTAACGGATATGTAACGGAGGGGAAACGGACAAAAACATGCAGAATTTGGTTATCCGGTGACAAAATTCGTCTCCTCTGCCGCTCGAGGCTCACGCGATCGGTGTGTGGAGCGAGGAAGCCACACAATGACCGCACGAGTACCGCACATGTAACGGAAAAAAACGCACGTTTACCGGATATGTACAGGATAATAAACGGTCTATTAACGGATATCACCGTACGAGTAAGGGACTTGTACCGGATAAAACAGAAGTGCAATGCATGAGAACCGGACAAAACGTTCTTCCAACGTACGATGAACGGAAATGTATCGAACACCAACGTACGAGGAACGTATCGGTCACGTGACATGCCGAGGGTATAAATTGTCAGATGCATCCAAAGTCTATCATTTGCATGTCTCTGTCCGTTTTGTCCGGTGGAAAGTTTTGAACATGCTCAAAACTTCCCACCGGACGGAACGGACATCGCCGGACATCGCCGGACAAGTAGCGGATTCACCGGATAAGAAACGGACATAAAACGGATACGAACGGACACGAACGGATAAAATGATTTTTTATCCGTTACTCGTCCGTTAGCTCGGTGTGACCAAGGCTTTAGGTAGTTACGAACAAAATTTTCGTAATTTTTGCGTAATTCTGGAGAATACGCTTTAGTGCGTTTTATTAAAAAGTTCGTAACTGATTCCGGCGTAAGTTTCTGCGTAACTTGACGAGCACAAAAAAATGTAACTTTTGTGTAAATGTTGCCCATATCAGTGGGTTAGAACTATTAAGCGAGAATCATTTGAAATTAAAACACGTATTGGCGATTTGGTTAAATGAGATCGTCCAGGATGACAACAAACTCCAAAAAAGTCGATTTATGCAGCTTTTGAACACTACTGTTGTATGAAGGTCACGGCACACTTTTGCATATGTTTTATGTTTTGTCACCACTGGGCAAGTGCCCAACAATGCCTTGCAAAATTGAAAAATTACAATAGAAACTCTCAAAAAAGATTTCAACAATATAATAAGCACTGAGCCTCCGACGATCCTGTCGATGTTGGTGATCAACAGTTATATTATTCTATAAAATAAAGAATATTTTTAACGGCACAAACTATACCCTATTGCTTTATACAACAAATTGTACATAACTGCGTAAGCCTTGAGTTAATGAAAAAATAGCGATGCAGATGGCCATATTTACAGGAGACATGTCGCTATAAGTATACAGGAGATACTAAGATTGATTGAGTTATTAAGTGATTGAACGGCGTTTTACTCCGCATCAACATTTTTGAGTTATATCATATCCATGTGTGTCCTGGGTTTCAGTACTCGGCTAGGGCTCCGAGATGTTTTGCCGAATGACATTACCTCGAGCGCTGATCGAAATCAGAACTTTCAGGCTTCGAGCTCTACTCTCTGCCACAAGCCACGAGGGCACGCAAACATGTTTGGAGAAGCAATCGATAGATTAAAGCCCCCGTCACACTCAGACAAAGACCGTACTGCATTCTTAAAACTTGACAAACGTAGGGAGAACGGGATGAAATGCAGAAATCAAAGTACTGAAAGTACTGACAAACTAGCGAATTTGAAATAAGTGGCTATGGTAAATGTAAATCTTGGATGGTTTATACAAGACTGAAGAAAAATTGTCAAATTTGGTTTTTAAGTCCGTTCCAGTTCCATAGGTTCATTCCGGTTATTAAGTCCAATCCGGTCTAATTCAGATCCAGATCAATCCATTGACTTTACCCGAAGCTCTTGACTATTTACTTCTCAAAACAAGAAATATCATGAAAAACTTCAGTTTGTTAACTTTCAATTTAAAACTGGTAACCAGTATTTTCTTCTTTTCCCGCATTGTTTTCAAAGGGCTTCTTCCCCACTTTTGTGGAAACTCGGGATTGTGTGGTAAAGGGTTACTATACAAGACATAAAATAACAGTTTAACATATCAGTTCCACATTCACAATGATCTAAATAATGAATGACTGAAGGAATGAGAAGGGTTCCCTGGCCAGTGAGGGTTTGTGAAGCTGGAATTTGCTACAAGTCACCTGGGGGGTATCTATTTTTAGATCCATTCATACTTTTATGTACTGCTGAGTAGGAATCAGTGATATGAGCCTGATTTGCATAGGTCACTTAATTTACATATAAGCAAACATCGTGTACCTTATCAATGACATTTTGTACAGTCTATTACTTTGTAAGTAGACATGTTCAAATTGGGATGGTAGAGATTCTGTGCTTTCTGTCAAAACTGTCATATATCACAGAATTAAGATTCCTAACAGTAAGTAATTATTTTTCTGTGAGGCAGTATTTGGCAACTGTGGGGTTCTTTGTTTACATTGAGTCTGGCTCAAACTGGATGCCTATAGACTAGCTTCGCTAGTCTAAAAAACACAGTTTTCAAGTTGGTTCTACGTCTTTACTACGCCCCTGCCAGGATGTCACTGCGTCTAACACGTCCCAGCTGAGTTTTGTCGCGCGCTTGATAAAGTACGCACCACGTCCTTTGCGTTTTTATTACGTTCTTTCTAAGACCTTTCAGATCGCACCACGCGCTTATTGCGCGTTTACTACGTTTTCATAGCGCCCTTCGTGATCTTATAAATTTAAGTCCACGCACTCTCCGTTCTCATTCGTTCTGCAAGTTTTCTTGAGTGAACAACCCGCATACAACTATGCCTCCAAAAGGTCGTGGGAGAAGAAGACAAAATGGCCAGAAAATGGGTAGCACTTCACAACCTGGCCCCAGTGTTGATGCCTGTGCTGCCGGTATAGCAGAACCACCAGGAGCACCAGAGCCTCCTGCAGAGCAGCTTGAAATTACCAAAGTCCGTGAGAGTGATAAGAGTTGAAACATAAGTGAAAATGTGAGAAATTCGGCGAAGTATTTATACTAAAATGCTGGACGTGACATGGGCGCTATGAGAACTTGTTGCAAGCGTACAACGGACGTGTTAAGCACCGAACGAACGTGTAACAAACGTAATGTCTTATACAACGTGGTATGAACGTACCTTTGCCTTTGCAGAAACATAGAACGGTGGTGATGGGTACGCAATTGTCGTGGTATGAACGCAGTAAGAACGCAGTGCAATCTTTCCCGTCCATACCAGGTTTGTACTTCGTCAATGAAGACCCTATTAGGTTCATGCCCCGTTGGTACTATGTCAGTGCCGTTGTTCCCACGTCCTTATTGAGTCCTTACTGCGTCCTGATTGGATCAGGTCCTCGCTACGATTTTTTGAACATGTTCAAAATTCACCCACGTCAGCAAAGACCATGAAGATCGCATTACGTCCTTATCGGTTTCTACCGTGTTCCTTCTACGTCGTAAAAGTTCGTACTATGTCGGACCGGTTTTACATTGACGTAGTGGGAACATGGTCTAGTGTGACTGGGGTTTAACGCTTACATTTCTCCAGTATATGTATACTGCAGTAGTATATGATTGTATTATCTTTTGTAAACCGTGTTCTGTACTGACGAATGAAATGAGCCATGGTCTGAGAAAAGGGGGCTTAATGCATCTGCAAAAAGTATCGACCCAGGTCAGCCTGCGAAGTCCGCGCAAGCTTACCTGAGCCGACACTTTTTGTTTTGCTGTTGGTCAATTTTCTTCATGCCCTAGGACTGCTCTACCTCATGCTTGAGTCTGTTGTAATACAAAGTGGATTTTATGGATCCATAATAATGTGATGTCTTACTTGGTCTCATGTACCAGAGATGCCGTAAACCCCCTTTTGTCAGAGCATGGCTACATATGTATATTTCAACTATCTAACAGTGTTAATGCACTGTCATGATCACTTAAAGCCTTCCATTGGTAATTGAGAATGTGCAGTCTGATCTTTAATATGGCTAGATTTCCTTATAGGAAAGAAAATTAAACTCGCAAAAGTCGGGGTTTTGGTACTTTCATTTAAAAAAAAACACAATTTAGTATATCGCGCAGTTTAAAGTTCGACTCAGCAATCATCAGTGTTTTTCTTTGCAAGCATTGCACCAGTACTCGCGCCGAATGTGTGGGCTACAAGGTTGACATCCGCCTCCGGGTATCGAGCTCGGGACCTCATGATTAGGAGGCCGACGCTCTACCTCACTACCACGGACTGACCTAATAGGAAGGCTTTATACTTTTAAGAAAAGGGTTTTGGGGTTTTAACCCCTTCCAAAACGACAAATTTTAGACTTTTTCAAATCGAAAGCATCTGCAGACGACGACGTTCTTTGACTAGCTACAAACATGACCGAAAAAGAAGAAAATGATGCTTACCAGCATCTTCTACTTTCTCACATTTGTGGACCCCAAAACTCGGGATGGTGTGTTAAAGAGATAAAGACTCAGTGTCTTTTTAAAAGTGGTCGATGGACCAAAACAAAATGCAAAGTTGTCGTTTGTTTCTTTTCATACTGATCTTGAACGGTAATGTATCCTGTATTTTTTCTCTGAGTCGTATTTTTGTATGTTTTTTTCAGGTTTGTTTCCAATCTTTCTAATTTTGTGAAATCATTTGCAACAGTATTTACTATCTTGAAATAAAATCCATAAATATATATTCACTATATGGAAGCTTTTTAACTGATGTAGATCTACTTACATGTCATTAATAAAAGATCGAACAATCCGCGGAAGAAAACTGATTTAAGAAGGACGAGGCAAACGACGGAAAAAGGGCCTTCTTTATAGTAACTCTATATATGCATCGATATCACCGAACTTAGGATATTTTTATTCTACCATCAAGTCATGTCAAGCGCTGTGAATCCAGCTTTAGATACGCTATAATAATTCCCTGCATAGCGACACCAGCAAGAAATCAGTGTGTCTAGTTTATATATGAGCCGCGCTCTGGCCAAAGGGAGTTTAATGCATCCATTATACCGAGCCAGTCATTCCATCGTTATGGGTCCATAAGATCTATTTTGTCTAACAACCTGCTGAATCATGAGGTAGACTGGTCCTTCGACATGCAAAAAATTAATAATAAACAAAAAGTTTCGACCCATGTAAGCCTGCGCGGAGTGCGCAGGCTGACATGAATCTAAACTTTTTGCAGATGCATTAAGCCCTCTTTCCATAGAACATGGCTCATATACATGTAACTTCAAAGTATTGACACTGTACGATGTACTTACGCAAGCTTTGTAAAATGCGCTTAATAACTGGGTAACTCTTTCGTAAGTCTTCCGATACGAAAAATTGTGTGAACATTTGAGTAAAACGGGCCCATGCATGCATGTATACACAGTACACAGAAAGTTATGGACTCTGAAGTTATTTATCCTCAGAAACTTCTGAAGATTACTGACTGAAGTACAAGATTTTCATTAACACTCGTGAGAAAAATTGTAAATAGAGTGGAGGAACGTGCAGAATCAGATTAGACCCAACCTACATACTGGATTATCTTCGTCCGTAAAGTAGCAGCACATGACCTATTTGTAACGCTTTCATTATGCATGAAATGGTACATAAACTTGAAAAGCTATCTTGACCAGTATACGGTGAATCAAACATCAGACTGCACTCTTTGTTCAGGCTGATCTTGATCGTTTAACACTGTAGCACTTTGGTTCAGTCTTATCTAAATCTGCACTGTCCGCAGAATTACCTAGGATTTTATCCCGCACCCTAAATGGTCAATTTTGCAATGTTGGATAAACTCAGTCTTAGTTTAATTTTACCCTTACTCTTAAAACTCTAATAAAGCTAACACAAATTATACTGCTTTTGCAGATAGAAAGCGCAATCTGATCGTGAATATATACAGTCCACTACTTTCAAAAAATGCTCCAGCCAAAACAGCGTTGGAATAGCAATCATTTTCGCTGTTTTCCTGAACCGAAAAAGTTTGTCATTTTTCATCGCATAAAGGGTGGAAACATAAGTTTGATACATGTGCAGTTTGCAATTTTTGTAAAACATTGTGATGAATGAAACTTGTACCTAATTCTTAACCATTAAACAATTCAATAAATGAAATGAAAATTTTCAGCCGATATTGCAAGTTCAAAGTTCCTTTCACCGAAAATGTCTCATGGTATCGGACGAAATAGATCCGAGATCAGACTGAACTTTCTGTGCAATCTGATCTTAATATATTCTGTCCGCAAGAGCGCCTCAGGTCGCGCTTCCCAGTTTAATGCTTGAATTTCATCTTCTGGCGTTTTGAGCGGATCTTATATTGTTGGATATCATTTCTTTAGAGTCCAACTTCAGCACATAATTTATGCACCAGCTAAACATATACGATCGTATAGATTGAATCATCTGAAAAACGTTCCTTGTCTCTTGCAACAGAAAATTGATGAAAAACACTGTGGCTGGGGAGAAATTGTTCGTACCCGGCATTTTATCCTTTTGCCTCTTTTATTCATGCATGACATTTTAAGTTGAGCTGATTTTCCATACCATTTTATGTCATCAGCTGCAAGTTTGTTTCGGGGGTTAATGAGTTGACTTTTTCCTAAACGACTTTTAGACTTGTTCATCTTGAAAGCATAAGCAGATGACAAATTAAACGTGTCTCTAATTGTGACATAATTCTTAGAAAGAGTAGAAAAATCATGGGAAAAGGAGAAATGCTGATTGCCAGCAGTTTTTCTTGGACCCACGATGTTTTCAACAGCCTTCTTCTTCACGGTCGTTAAAACATGTGATTAGTTGGTAAGGGTTTAAGAGCATTTGAGCCCCGCTCTGGCAAAAGGGGACATAAGGCATCTCCGTGATGCATGATACCAATCAAGCCATCACGTAATTATGGATCCATTATTGCTGCTTTTTTTAACAATAAACTTAATTGTGAGGTAGACTGGTCCTAGGGCATAAAAAATTGACCAATAGCGAAAAGTTTCAGCCCAGGTCAGACTGCGCTGACCTGGGTCTATAGTTTCGTAGATGCATTAAGCCCCCTTTTCACAGCGCACGGCTCATTTACAGATTTCAAGATGAATATGACTAAATGATTTGTTTTTGAAAGCAGCATTGCCTCCTTTTCCCTCCATGTTTTAAAAATGCGTTTTCATCACGGTAGTTAAAACATGGGTTTGTTTGGTACAGGGTTAATACTGTACCAAAGGGCAAAATTTTAGACTTATCCTAGAAGAATGCATTTGCAAGAAACGAATCAAATGTTAGGTTTCGTCTTTGAAAAGCCGAGGCTGGAAACGTCGGGCGAAAAAGGAAAAAATCCTTAGGTGCGTTTCCTCCTTTTTCAACAATGTTTTCAAACAAGTCTTCTCCTTCAAGGTCGTTAATATACGGGATTGTTTGGTAGAAGGTTAACCACACGACGAAAATATAGACTTGTCCAAATTCAAAGCAATCGTAGACTACAATTTAAATATGGCTCAAATGATGGAATATGTCTTCGGTTGAGTAGCAACATCGTGGGAAAAGGACAAAATGCTGATTACCAGCATTTTCTCCTTTTTCCGCAATGTATTCAACTTTTCCTCAGGGTCGTTAAGACGCGGAATTGTTTAGTAAAGGGTTAATAATCGTCAGGTGCATAAAGGAGTCAAAACAACAGGTGCAAGGGATTGGCTCAAGAAAACACGCCGTCGGAAGTGTCACCAAACGGAATTTGACCTTGTCGATTTCGTTCTCAATCGCCCTCTGACATATTTGTGTAGGGAAAAAAAAACCTTGAAAAACATTGAGGCAACTATTGTTATTCCTCAACACGTGTACTTTTCTTTACATAAAGTTTTCCCGCCTGTACGAGTACACGTGACCTCTGAGATCTGAACTCTGTTTCAAATGGTATTCGCGAGTAATCATGGAAAATTAGAATATCGACCGCTAAATAAATGAAAATGACGAAAATTCACAGCGAAATTTGTAATTTCAAGGCCGATTTTACCAGAATAGATTTACCCTTATCCTACTGAATAAATGTAAATGAAAATTTTCAAGCCGATAGTAAAAAACAAAGTGATGCTATTTCAAACGCTTTTTTTTTGAAGAAAAATATTTCGTTATCGGACAGTGTAGATCCAAGATCAGACTGCACGTCTGTGCAGTCTGATCTTGATCTACACTGTCCGCAAGGTTAGCGAGTCGCAATTAGCAGCCAAATGGTTAAGATATCGGACAGTGCAGATCCAAGATCAGACTGCTTGTTCGGTTTAGTCTGATCTTGATCTACTCGGGCAACAAATACCATGCAAAAAAGTGCAGTCTGATCTTCGATTTGCACTGATCAGTTACCTGAGATTTTCCGGCGAAAGAGAACTTTGAAATTGCTGTAATTGCGGTTTTAACATTGGCTGTAAATTCCCATTGGACCCTTTTCCAAACGATCCCGAGTTTTTACGACCTTGGGACATTTGAAAACATTGTGGGAAAAGGAGAAAATGCTAATAACCAACATTTTCTACCTTTTCCAAAATGTTTTCCACGCTTTCAAAAAACAAGTACATCTACCAAATCATGAGCGACATTTTGAATTGTCCTCTGCATTTTTTTTTTTTTTAATAAGAGCTAAAATGTCATTCGATAAAGGTTAATGAATAAATCAAAGACAGAGAAAAAAAAACACGATTTTATCATGTTCCAACTGATTTTGATTTCAGAAGCTAAGAATTCAGTTTGATTACACTTCCTCCGGCGAGAGAACAAAACAATAACAACACTATAGATATACCACAAAGACTAGAAAGACAGGTCCAAGTAAAAGGATTGTGTTAACCCTCATCCAACTGAATACGTTAAACGATACATTTAAGTCGATTGTAAAAAAAAACCCAATTATTGCTACATGTATTTCAAAGTTTTTTTGTTTTTTTTTGAGGGGGGAAATACATTTTTTTCCTACAATGTTTTCTACCCTATCAAAATCAAATTCAAGCATCTGAACTATATATAAATTTGCTGTCTGCAATTGCTTTCAATTTGGACTAGTCTAATTTTTTTGTCGTTTGGGAAAAAGTTAAAAAATCTCGAATTTTGGAACCCAGCATTTGCTCTACACCCTTCACTGTGGACGAGTCAATTGTTTAAAGTACACTTGTGTCTCAGTGTTTGTAGTATATCTATTTATGCAGAATTTTTTCCTCTTTGACATTAATGACCAAACCCCATTAACTAAACAATCCCTGGTTTTTACGACCCAGAAGAAGCCTTCTGAAAACATTGTGGGAAAAGGAGAAAATGCTGGTAACCAGCATTTTCTCCTTTTCCCACAATGTTTTCAACTCTTCTAAAGTCAAGTTTGAATTTTTGAGTCACGTTTATTTTGTCGTCTGCAAATGCTTTCAATTTGGACAAGTCGAAAATTTTGTCGTTTTGTCGTTTGGTAAAGGGTTAATTTACCCTTAACCTGCTAAATAAGTTAAACAAAACTTTCAAGCCAAAAGTGTACACCTAAACGTTGCTATTTCAAATGCTTTTTTGGGTAAAGCATACCTACTTATCGGACAGTGTAGAAGTATGATCAGACTGCACGTTCTGTGCAGTCTGATTTTGATCTAAATTGTCCGCAAAAGGTCCTTGATTCGCGCTTGGCAGCCTACGGGTTAAGTGCCTCCAAACTTTTGACTCGGTAATATGTAGCGATTATTCTTCATGAGCTCAATATTTAGGAAAAGATGGGAGTGAATGGGGTACCGGGTATAACATTTTTACTAAAAATTGACTGGATTGGAAGAGAAGAAACTTGTGATCCTTAATCCCTGAAGTGCTGTATTGATAAAATGACCATTTTCAATTAGGAAGAGCATGAAGACTTATGTTATGTCAAGGTTGCTTTTGCCAAAGTATGTAACAAAGCAGCATACACTGAAGATCCAATCTCAGTCTTCACGTTCTGTGCAGTCTGATCATAATCTACATTGTTTTTAAAAGCAACAGCTTCTAGCACTTTAAGAGCTAAACCTTTGACACCAAAAACATCAACATGCAACCAATCTATTCGCTTGTATTTATTAAACCCGATCTCTGAACTGAATGACAAAATTTTATACTGGTCCATTTTAATTCATTTGCAGACAAATGCTGGCATTTGTCTATGAAATGGTTGAAAGCATGGGAGGGTTGCCAGCATTTTCGTCTTTTCCAAAAGTGTTTTCCAAAGCTGTTTTTCCACAGGACTGTTTAACACTTTACCAAAAGACAAAAATTTAAGACTTGTATAGAGCGTTTATAGGGACCATATCAAATCTGGTTCATTCAATTTGAACAGACTTTTTCTCGAAATGGTTGAACTCATTATTGGAAAAGGGGAAATGCTGGTTTTCTCATTTTACAGCATTGTTCTCAAAAGCTTTCTTCCGCAGGATTATCATCTATCTTTACACAGCTGACCAATTCCTGAACCATGCTACACACCATAATTTTTTAAGTGTGTTTTTCTCTCTGGCTTGAAAGATGTATCTTTAAACACATAATTGCTTGGTAAAGGGTTAGAATGCTTATAAATGAAATCTATACTTTCAGCGAGGTCAAAGGCCTATCTGTGTATCAATGCTTTTCCATGAATAATTAACTGGAATAGCCAATGAGATGGAGTATAAAATGTAGATCCAAGATCAGACATAGGTGGTATGCAGTCTGATCTGTATGTACACTGTTCGTTAAATCAACCGCAGTTTAGTTTATATCATAAGGGTGTATCAATAAAAAAATTTCAACAGCTAGGTCATTGAGGAATGAATTCTGCATTTTAACAATTGTTTTCAACATACAGTTTCTGCTTCGGGACTAAATGTACTTCCTGCTCGTGCATTTACTGTTTTTCGGACTTTGTGCTGTTTCTGTCTGAGCTGAATTCTTGCAGATTTTGTCCCTGGCGGATTCGGTCCACGTTTTGTGTCTGTAGTACACGCCAGTCTACAACTTACCGTGAAAATACAATTATTTACATATGCTTTTACCAGAGTACCTACCTGCTTTTACTGCCAGATATTGTAGGTCATGCTCTTGGCAAATAGCCATGCTCTGGAAAAAGGTGATTTAATGCATACCCGTGATGCATTATACTAGGTAAGTCATCGCATGGTCATGGATCCATAAAACCCATTTTGTTTGACAACCGACCGAATAATGAGGTAGAATGGTCCTTTGACATGCAGAAAAATTACCAAAAAGCAAAATGTTTAGATCCAGGTCAACCTGCTTCAACTGCGCTGGCTGACCTGTGTCAGTACTTATTTGCAGATGCATTAAACCCCCTTTTCACAGAGTATGATTCAAATATTCTTTTCAAGTGGAAAAGTACTGTTGACCAATATCAGAAGCTGCATCTGATCTATGTCCACAGTGTATGCCATTGTCTACTTTTACAGAAAAGAGTACTAAGGGGAATAGCCCTCTCAGTACAATATGCAAAAACACTGGCTGTTGCAAAAGGCATAGATCAAGATCAGACAACAAAGGAACTGCAGTGCGATCTTTTATCTACACCATTCGTCCGTATTGCCTTTAATTAAAGATTTAAAAAAATCATTAAGAGATTGTATTTACAGCTATCGAAAGAGAGAGAGAGAGAGAGAGAAGGAGATTTGCATGGTAAAAAATTGATTGAATAGCATTTCTGTCATATCACGAAGGCCAGCGCATCTTTCCGTTCGTTCCTGGATTATGTTTACCAGTGCTACCGACTGGCCTCACTCTGTTCTTCTGACGGTGAAAACTTGCCTTATCCTAGCCCATATTCCCCTGAGTAATACGCTTTTGTTTTTGCAATAAAAGTTTACCAAGACCCGCCTGAACATCCCGGGGGTGTGATATTAGAATAGATGGGCGCAGATTGGCATCTTTTGCGGACAAGATCTTGCTGAATATCCATGAAGTTTGATCTTCCATAGGCACAGACAGGCGCTTTTTGTGAATAGCATAGATCAAAAACAGAACATGCAGTCTGATCTTGGATCTGTATCTTCCGCTTGTACAGCGAGAAATGGTGGAATTATTTATTTGGTCCTGAAAAAATTAAAAACTCTCCGGTCGTTTCACTTTTCCTTGCTCGGGAAGTCATAAAACTGGGTGTCGAACAATTTCAATCTTTCTTGCCATCTGAATAATTTTCCAAAAATAAAGGATTAAAACCCTTTTCGGTAACATTTGTTGCTTATCATATTGACTTTGCAGAGGAAGACTAAAAATAATATGTGATAAATACGGAAACCAGATGGAGACTTGAAATGCAAATGCTTCAAATTCAAAGACGGACGTTGGGCCACTGCCCTTAGATTCATTTTAACACAGAATTTATGTCAAAAAGTAGAAAATAAACCTGGTAAATTGTGTAATATTCAAATATTTTCAATAATTCATACCTGGAATAGCCTTATTCAATTCCTAATATGTAAAGATTCACTTTTTTCACTGAGAAAAAGCTGGGATGCTTGTTCCATTTATGAGCGCTGCAGCCGAAAAGAATCTTCATGTGCGCTGATTGGGTATTAGGATCATGTGGTAGCAATGCTATGCGCTGATTGGATATCTAGTCCAGATGATCAGGAAGCTATGCGCTGATGGGATATTTGGACCATGTAATCACTGAAGAATAGATTACATCTGCGCATGTACAACTTGGGACTTCCTGTCAATTTGTATTTAGATTTTAGAAATTAGAGTGCTCGAAAAACAGAGAAATACGCTTAAAATTACATCTCTTAACTTTGGTAGCTTATTGTTTGAAGTATTATTTTCCATATACCATTCTGATCCTTTAGAGAGGAATATGTAAAACGAACTAAATGTCTTCACAATGGAGCCCTCTGACTTCTTCCTCTAATGATGGGCTAACGGAAGGCTTGAGAATCGCTTTTCCACAATTATTTCTTAACTGTACGAAAATGAACCTTGTAAATCATGTATAATTCCGATAAAATCTGGTGTCCATACCTCAAAGTCAATTGTTAATCCAAAATAAAGTATATCCAACTCACAAGCAGAGAAAAATAGCAGTGCTTTTTCCATTACAAATTTCTACATCCGAAAGAAAGACTGAATCACGTGATCAGTTTTTATATTTAGATATGCCATGTTTTTTTCGATTGATTTTTGACAGAAATCAGGAGCGCACTGTTTATTGCATCATGCTAATAAATAAGGATTTCACAAAATTGCCGTTAGGTCATTCTCCCTCATCTTCTTCAATATTTATATTTCTACATGACCGTTTTTCTATTTTTTACTTCATGTGCTTTCTCGGGAAAGTCTGGGCAGGAAAAGGTTATCTGAGTGTCCTCAAATTTCTTCACCCAGTAATTGTTTCAACTATTATGTTTCTTTAATGCTAGCACCTTTTCGATCGTTTAGAGGCGAATATAGAGGACGAATTGAACATCTTCCTAATGGCTTCTCCAAATGATGGGCTACAGTTGGCTTCGAAATCGTTTATTTACAATAATTTCCCACCAAAGTGAAAAATAAACTTTGTAGGTCATGTATTCTTCCGTTAATACAAAGTATCCATACTTCAAATTCCTTTATTAATCCTAAATAAGTACATTCAACCGTTATGCTGAGAAAAATGCCAATTCTGCTGTACTCCCATTACGAGTTTCCGCAGCCGAAACGAATGACCGAACCACGTGGTCAGTACTGCTACATTTAGGTATGTCAAGTTCCTTTCAATTTTTTGAAGGTTTATTGATTGATTGTATGATGTTTAACGCCGTTTTCCACATCATTTGAGTTATATCGTGGCGGCCAGTACACCTATCCACGCTTTCCTGGAGTTTCTTTTACCAGTACTCCGCACAATATTCTTTCCAAACCATTGGATGCTTTCCAGCATAGCCATGATTGTCGAAACAATGGTCTGCAATTGGAGAGGAATGAAGTCCATCGCAATTACAATCATCAATCCTCGGAGAGAAATTGGCCCAGCCGGGATGGAACCAGCGACCTCCTGTTCTCAAGTCCTGTACGCTGCCGACTGAGCTACAATTTGGAAGGACTCAGGTGCATCGTGTTTGTCAGCTTTCAACATTAGTCCAGCCATTTCAAGGCGACAGCTCACATATTCATGTATGTCTAGAGTTTCACCATTAGTATGCTAGGGCTCTGAAGTATCTTGCCCAAGGACACTCCCACGAAAATCCAGCGCTTCTAGTGAGGCTCGAACCCGTGATTCAAGGTTAAAATCGCATGTTTTACCACTAAGCCACACAGGACCCAGTGCGAAAAGGATAAAGCAGCTCAATATTACAATGTCAAACGGGTGTTGTCTGGTTTTTACGAAAAGTAGCCGTCGGCAAATTTTAAAAACGGACAAGCTCCGTACGATTTCCTATTTATTCCGCACGATGAATTTGTGGACCAGACAGGATTAGCTCAGATACCAGCCGACCTTTGCCGATCAGCAGTTCAACATTGAATGTAGGAAAAATACCAGCAAAGAAGGGCAAAGGAAAATCGAAAGGCAAAGCTGTAGTTCGAGTTGCAAGTTGCCAAGAAGTGAACGGTAATGACAAGCTTCAGATCCGAGCCCCGTTAAAGTCCCCTTTCCCAACCTCGCGGATAGGCCAAATCGTTGTAAAATCTTCATTCCCCCATAAATTCCTACCATTTTTATGTTTCATTGACCAAAAGTTACATGTCGGGACGGCTTCTTTGTCATGATATTTGCATCTATCGATCTCTAAAAAAACTGTACGCAAAGTACGCAAATAATATTCAGGGTTACCTTTGCTTAAGAAGTACACACATTTACACGTGCAGTAATTTCTAAAACCGTTACATAGTTTATAAAATCGGTCAGTTAATCCTGAGTTAAAATTCCGGCCGGTGTAATGCAGAGAAATGACCCTCTCCTACAAAGTGACCCATGGGTCATTTCACTACGTAGAGGAATGACCCAGGTCATTATTCTACGTAGAGAAATGACCCCAGACCGTAGAGAAAGGACCCCCCTCTAGCTGTAGTAGAATGACCCCCTCATGAAAAGAAAGGACCCCCGCAGAGAAATGAACCCCCTTTTTTTCCCCTGTAACATTGTTGTTGTTGCTGATGCTGATACTACTACTACTACTACCATTACTACTACTACTACTACTACTCGTACTTCTACTACCCCCTTTTTGCCTTAACATTGTTGTTGCTACTGATGCTGCTGATGTTTCTACTACTACTACTACTATTACTACTGCAGCTGCTGCTGCAACTACTTCTACTAGAGGTGGGTCCTTTCTCTACAGTCTGGGGTCATTTCTCTACGTAGAATAATGACCCGGGTCATTCCTCTACGTAGTGAAATGACCCATGGGTCATTTTGTAGGGGAGGGTCATTTCTCTGCATTACACCGGCTTATCTAACGCAAAGTTTCTACGTACCAAAATATTGCTACAGTCGTATATTATAACGGTTATCGGCTATAATAATAATGACGTAAGGAGATAACCAAATATGCGCCGAGGTCACGTCCAACCTTGTATCATTATACCTAGAAATCCACGGAAACAGATACCAAAAACGGTTTAACGTTTCAATGAATGTTTTCTTAGAAATCTTAGAGCCAAGAATTCCAGAAAATTTACGAGAG
The DNA here is from genome assembly GCA_946811185.2 of Hippopus hippopus. Taxonomy (NCBI): domain Eukaryota; kingdom Metazoa; phylum Mollusca; class Bivalvia; order Cardiida; family Cardiidae; genus Hippopus; species Hippopus hippopus. The sequence goes on from OX328096.1 coordinate 40,700,175, forward strand.
AGGGTACGGTTTTGCCAAAAAATCATCCCCACTCATTGGTAATGAATTAAAACAACGAAGAAAGATCTCTACTAACTCTTCAGTTTTTGTCCAACAAGGCTCAACACGGCGTCCGCATTTTCCATATTATGTAGCATGTCGTCCGCATTTTCCGTATATGTGCTATACCGTCCGCGTTTTCCCTCTTTGTTTGTTTTGCCTGTTTAAAGCATAGAAGATATCCCTGTCATATTAGAAAGCGTCTGCATTTTCGTTTCTTTTTTTTTTTTAAACAAAATAGAAGTTATCTTCAAAATATTCAAAATGCTAAAATGCCACAAGGATTTCAGTGTAAAACAGCGACCGCATTTTTCCTTTTTGTTTCATATCATCAGCGATTTTCATCAATGTTCACTCTTTCTCTCTCTCTCTGGTCAGTTCGTGTTTGATTTTGCCATACTGTTTCTATTATGTACCGTTATTTATTACTTCTTTCAGTAATCCTTTTCCTCCTTTACCAAGTCAACCTTTCCCTTAACTCTTACCACATAATGCCGAGGTTTACGACCCTAAAAAGAGGCTTTTGAAAACACAGTAAGAAAAGGAGAAAATGCTGGTTACAAGCATTTTCTCCCCCCCCCCCTTTTTTTTTTTAAATCCTATCATAATCAAACTCTATCAGTTGAGCCAAATTTACATTGACGTGTTAAAATAATACAAAAAATGTTATTTAAAATGCTAATACCAGGTACCGATTGTAGTGTAAGACGGCGTCCGCGTTTTCCCTCTATGTTTCATATCGTCCACGTTTTCCCTCTTTGTTTCATATCGTCCGCATTTTCCTTTTTGCAACGGCATACGCGTTTTTGCCCTCTGTATATTAAATAACGTGGGCGTCTTCTAGTTAAATTTTATTGAATTTAAGGTCTTTTCAAAGATCCTTCCCTCTGATATCAATAATAGGCACTGGTTTTGGTATATTTATATATGCATTAATGATCAAAGTATCTAGGAAAGTGAAATAAAATATTCAATGATTTTGGTTCATCTATCTTAAATAACTTAGAATGATTATAGACAACATTAATTACAAAAGTATGTAGCATAGCACGAAAAATTATCTCGCTTAAAAAAAAAATGAATATAAAAAATCGAATTAAGTGCAAGACGGCGTCCGCTTTTTCCCTTGTTTCATATCGTCCGCGTCTTTCCTCTTTTTCTATATTGTCCGCTTAACGCGCCCGCGTTTTAGTCACACCCTTTGTAGTCACTTCGTACCTTAACCATTTCGTACCATTCCGTTTATGACCATTTCGTACCATAGATTTACCACGTCGTACCATAAATTTACCATTTCGTACCATAGCGTTACCACTTCGTACCATGATAATACCATCTCGTACCATGACCAAAAGTATCAATAAATGTGATAAAAAGAGACATTTAATATATTTACTTAGTATATAAACCAATGCTTTGGTAATCAAATTTACGGGATTATCATGTATCAATTAAATCAGTTGCGACTGAGAAAATAGGTAATTGGTCTGTTTGTTATGTTTGTTGTAGGTCGGGTAGTTTTGACTGGGATCAAACTGATTACATTAAATTGAACATTCAATCAAAGAATTATAGTTGTTTGATTATCCTTGATTGCCTAGATCAGGGATCTTATATACCCCCATCTGTCATCCATTCCATTTTGATCTGGTTTATCATTTATTTCAAACATGATGCCGAGACAAGGACAAGGATAAATGTCTTGGTCAATGTGACAATTTTATTTCATGTAAAAACGCCATTTTCCACAATATTCATTTGCTAAAACTACACATCTTACAAAAGCATTTCTTTTTTTTTTTTTTTTTTGACTGTCGGAGAAAATACTTTGAAAACATTATGGAAAAAGGAGATAATCAGAAAGTGCTATTGCGTATTTATTGTTTATTGATTCACTTCAATATAAATTTAACTTTAAGAAATAGCGTTTTTGATTTTGTTTTTCTTCTTTCAAAATTGTCATAACGGACGTATTTCATAGTCAAAACTTTGTCATAGGTCCCAAAAATATGGTACGAAATGGTAAAATTATGGTACGAAATGGTATAACCTATGGTACGAAATGGTATAACCTATGGTACGAAATGGTCAAATTATGGTACGAATTGACTGGTACGAAATGGTCATGGTACGAAACGTCCGTAATTCAATGCCATCTAGCGGGAGATAATGAGTAAACGACTCTTCACATTGGAGGAAATGAAATATCAAAACAATCGACATTCAAACGAAAAAAATGGAACACAGTTTTACAATGTTCAGTGAACCTGGGAATCCATGGAACGTTCAAGATAAATCTACTTCTGCGCTTCAAAAAGCTTTGGTCGTTGGAGAACATACTGGTCATGTTGCAAAGGCAAGAATTTCCCCCCCCTACAGACAAGGAAGAAAACTTGTTGGAACTCGAAACGTAGATCTATCTTGGGATTATCGATTCGCCACGGTGAAATAATTCTGCCCTTCGAACCTCATACTTACTTCAGTTTTAGCTGTAGTATGTCGAATGATTTGTTGTGCTTGGTTTTCCTCGGAGGTGTGTCAAAACGGCTCGGTTCAAAACGGCCCAAAGGATAGAATCTACTCTGTAAGTGTCATTTTGACACCCAGTTATTTCAACACTCGGTCAGTTTGACCTCTATGTTGGCCATTCGCCACCCAATAATTAATCTTCGTGCGAAAGTTGGTTGTTTTGACACTTGCTGAGGAAAAATAGGTCATTTATTGGGTAACAAGACGTTTCGCCCCAAGACGTTTCCCCCCTGGTCATTTCCCCCCTGGTCATTTCGCCTCTATTTTTCACCCCTAGTTGTTTTGCCCCCGAACCCTAGTTGTTTCGCTCCCAAACCATTTCCTCCTCTAGTCGTTTTGCACCCAAACAATTTAAGACAGAGAGTTGATTGATTAATTGTATGGTGCTTAACGCCATTTTCAACATTATTTCGGTTATATCGCGGCGGCCAGTGCACCTATCCATGCTTTCCTGGAGTCTCTTTTACCAGTACTCCGCACAATATTCTTTCCAAGCCACTGGCTGCTTTCCCACATAATCATTGTTGAAACAATGGTCAGTGGAGGGAGAGGAATGAATCCTGTCGCAGTGACTATCATCAATCCTTGGAAAGAAATTGGCCAAGCCAGGGGTCGCAGCCAGGGATCGAACCCTGGACCCTGTGTTCTCAGCCAGGGATCGAACCCTGGACCCTGTGTTCTCAAGTCCTGCATGCTACCGACTGAACTACAGGGGCTAGGCTAAGAGAGAGAGAGACAGAGAGAGAACAAGCACGTTTAGAGAATAATGGTTCAAAGAATCTTGAATGACAGTGTATATTAAGAATTATTACAATAATTTTAATTATAATTTTCTAAAAAGAAGAAGAAAGAAAAAATATATACATGTTTACCGATGTAAGTGTCCTTTGTTGTCTTTTAATATAATAAACTGAAGTATTACGGTTTTTGATCGATACTGTTGATCACCTTGTTTATTTGGTTTGAGTTATTAATCACACGATGTTCACGCAATTAATGCGATTAATGCTGAGGTGTGAAAACGCATGCTTTATGCAAAATTAAACATCTTTAATTATATCATTAGCACCTTTACCAGGTAAGTATTTTAAACTGGTCGAATGGTTCTTTAACAGTGTTGATGAGCAATGATTGAAAAAGGTAAAGTTTTCATGATAGGTTTATCTTTTGTTTCAAGAAAATTATTTATACACCTACGAAAGGGCTCATCATCATTCATCTTTGAAAATGTTGTACGTTGTGTAAAGGATATTAGAACGGAATTATGTAAGTTTTGTGCATTTCATGTCAGGAAGAAGTAAATGGCTGCCGCCATTCTATTTCTTATGATAGGTGTTAGGGATGGCAGCATTGGTTTTGTGAGACAGCTAAGCTTTTATTTTTGTGTTATATAGTTTGATAGCTTGTTTTCGCAATTGTACTCTCTCGTGCAGGCGTTGCATGTTTACCGACTGAACAAAGTACCCATAAAGCTAAGATTTGAAAAACAATACTGCATTGTTCGATATTTCAGCAATTGTAGCTCAAAGCAGTATATCCTCAAGAACAATCCTTAAGCAGATCGAGTTATAAGATCCATCAAAAGTAAAATGAAAAATCACGACCAAAAAAAAAGCAAACTAAACTGTATTAGATTAATATAATGATATTACTGCCATTGTGGTTATGTAATAGAATCAGTATATATCCAAAGGAAACGTGAATATTCATCCATAGTTATTTTTATATATATAGATCTAGTCAATCCTTGATTAAGATTAAAATTTAGTAACGGAAAAAAAACAACATTGAGGGAAAAGAATCATTTAGAACTGTATCTCCTTTTATCACGATGCTGATCACCTATAGTAGACAAAGATGATACTGCACATGACGCCGATCTGATCTCGGTCTTTACCTCTCTTTCACCTTCAAGGTTATCTTTTAAAGGATTAATGCCTTCCAAAATTGTTTTCTGGTTGAAAGAGTCCATCGTGTTGCTGGTCAAAAGGGTTTAGATTACGTGCCGTCATAATCCTATTACGCCCAATTATCAACTCGTTAATTACGTATTACGCAATCTATGTCATTTTGACTTTGCTACTGAGAAGTCGCGTAATTGATTACACAACTCTTTGTCACATTATGCATTACTTTCAGTATTTTGAGGATACATAACAGATTTTTTTTTTTCTCAACAAAACATTGATGTCTGCGCCTGTTTTTATCAAAAGGCATAGACGCGTTTATATATCTTTGTGTAGAAATACAAATGTGTAAAGAGATTTCACTGTCTTGATTTATCATTTGTATTCTGAGGTTCATCGGAAAAAGGGTTGATTGATATCAGACAGAAAAGTCGTAAACTTTGATCCAGATTTTGCATTTTTCCTGAAACGTGGGTGCGCTTAAAAGGGGAGAGAGAGAGAGAGAGAGAGAGAGAGAGAGAGAGAGAGAGAGAGAGAGGTGCAGTACGGGGTAAGACTGAGATTAGTTTTGTCTCCAATAGCATACAATAATCAAAGCAGGAAAGTAGCAGAACATTGGCAGCAGTTTTACTACATGTCTTTTTCATTAAATGTGCGCACAGAATTTATGGCTATCGGTGTGGTTCAAAGATCATACTACAACTTATGTGACGTCTGATCCTGATCCACCCCAACAGTCAGATAATTTGTCTGTATAAAGATAAAACCTGGATTGTGTTTTAATGGTTAATACTCGTAATCTTATCACGGCAAGCTTATATGAAGTCGCGTGCTGGATAAACATATCCCTATGTCAGTGTGATTTGGGGGTTTGCTGAAGTACTAATCTTTTTACTTTATTTTACTCATAATTTGAGCAACTCTTGATACTTCCTTTTTTTTTTGTCTGTTAAATGAAAAATTGGTCGTTGTAAAGCTAGGGTGATAAGTTTCTTTCATTAATAGAATCTTTTTGCCTTCTTTTAAATGTAATAACTTTGAACCTTTTACCACACAAACATGAATTTAATTTTTGATAAGGGTCTCATTGTCTTAATTATGCAAATGCCAAAAAAGAAATTGCGAACTATGTTTACTTACCAGTTTAAAGTTTGAAAAAATATACATGACCATATTCTGATTTTTTTTCCACATATCACCATTGTCCTGCTATAAAAATTTATAAAAGTTCTAAGGTGCAGTTCTGTTTTACCTTGTATAGGGGGCGAAACGACTAGGGGGGAAACAACCAGGGGGGCAAAACGACCAGGGGGGAAATGTCTTGGGGGCGAAATGACTAGGGGAGGAAATGGTTTTAGGGCGAAACGTCCCGGAACCATTTATTGTGCCATATGTATTTTTGCAACATAATGGAAGTTGTCTACATGCAGATTTCTGTGTTTGACTTCTTTTCTCATACTACTGTAGATGGAAAACTATGTTGATTGATACACATGTGTCAAATGCAGGAGGACCATAATTCTGTTATTTGTCGGTAATAATTAAATCGCTATGTACTTTTATGTTCTTTTATGTTGCTTTCATAAATGTTAATTATGCAACAAACTATTGGTTCAGTTGTAGTAATTGTTTTGATTGACTCGATCAAAAATATTTACTTAGTCATGATATCGTAAATTTGTTTTAGCATGTGGTCAAAATAGGGATTTTTTTTTTTTTCACTTCAATAACCATGTATCTGAAATCATTGATATGAATATATGCTTCGTTTCAGCAAAATGGGCATACAGAGCAAAATGGTTGGAGTGATTGATTGAATTTGTGTTTATTTATCGTCGCCACCAGTTGCCCATATGGGCGACGCCCACTGAAGGCTGTTAGTATTGTTACGGGGGATAGTGCAGATATAGGACGAAACCCATCTTAAGTTACGCCTGGTTCTTTTACGTGCTCGGTGTATAGCACCGTCACACGGGACCTCGGTTTAATGTCTCATCCGAAAGACTATTAGTAATTTTAGATGGCCAGCCGTGGGGATCGAACCCACACCCTCAAGTGACTCGAAACATCACGTTCACGAGTCCTACGCTGTACCTATTGAGCTATGCGGGCTGGTCAAATGGTTGGAGGTTTCAGTAAAATGGTTAATATAGATTATGCAGTCCAACGTTTATAACACCTTTACCTGGCTTCAGACTAACTGTTTTCATCTCTCAGACTAAATACACAATGAATAGACACCCTTATGTATATCAGATCTAGTCAGATAAAATCAAAGAAAATTATATAATTTTGAAACATTAATGGAAAGAATGGTGTCTATATAGGTTGTTTCTGTCTAACCCGTCATTCAAGGTTAGCAAAAACCCGCTAAATATGAATATTGACCGGGCTGGCGGTTTTAACCGGTCAATACTGGTCAATTGGTGGTCGATTGAAGACAAGTGGTTGATTGGGTCGATTAAATCTCTGGCTTACATACCCGACCTGTTTCTAAATTAGTCTTAAAAGCTCTCCTACATCCTGTACATGAAGGTATATTAAATATTATCATCAGTATCATAGTTTTTATCAATAAGGTCCTTTTTTATTTAACCATAATCCAAAAGACATTATTGCTGGTCAACTGAAGAGGTTGATTGGGTTGACTTTCTTATTTGAACTTACATACAGGTCAGTTCTTTTCATCTAAACAAATTTTATCTACATGTATCATCATTCCTTATAGGTTAGATAATTGTTTATAGTTCTACATCTCTCTCTCTCTCCCTCCCTCTTAAACACACTTAGGTTTTTAAAAATATAGATTATTTAACACATGTCTTTGATCATTAAAGTTTAAAGGTAGCATCAAAAAGCAGCTAATATATAATTTTCATGTAAGACTGCAGAAAAAAGTGTCGCCCATAAGCAAACATGTGGAATACACCTGTCATTAATCTTCAGGAATATTGAGGTACACATGAAGAAGGCTGTAACTGATTAACCAAACAATGGTTATGGATACATTAATGTCTTTGAAGTATATATTTGACTTCCTACACCTTTGAATTGCTGCCAAAACACATTAAAAGGTGTAAAGATTGCCCCTTTCTACCCCAGTGGGTGTGGCTTAAATTTAATTACCAAAATGACCAATCATGTTTACCTATTGGGGGTATTATACGTGACACCAGGCTTTATTCCTAAAGTGTGAAATATTGACTTATATGCAATCAAGATAACATCATGTCATCAAGCAATTACTTAAGGTGTCAAAAATGAAACCTAAAGACCTTATTTGGAACTTCTACTCAGTTATGGAAAACTGACAAAAGCCAGTTGATGAGTACTCTTGGCAGGGATAGAACAGTTTTTTCACAGAAGTCAACTCTTTCATATTGATGAATTCAACCAAATTGAGAACCAAAAAAAATCCTCCCAATAAATCATCCACTAAATAGCTTAACTGTCTTCTTAAAACTCGTCTGACCATTAGAATTTCCAAATGACCACTACAAATATTCGGTTGTTGTATTGGGGTTTAACGCCACTTTAACAGCTAAGGTCATATCATGGCGGTCGGTGACGCACATATGGTTCCTGGCTTTCTCACACCAGTACTAACACAACTTTCTTTCCAAAGCCACCGACTACTTTTCTTACATGCTTCAGCAGAGGTGAGAGGCGAAAATACGCCGGAAAGAAAGTTCACCTCAACCGGGTATCAAACTCACACCCACCAGGTCATGAGTCCGACACGCTCACCACTGAGCCACCCGGGCGGGCTACAAATATTCAATTGACCAGTATCGACCACTTCTGGAGTATTGACCAGGGTGGTTTTAACCGGTTAAAACCGCCCCTGGTTTCGACCACCCAACCTTGCTATCATTTACCAAAACTTCTGTAAATCAAACACAGCATGTTGGCACATCTGGAATTTAGAAATGGTTGGAATTCCCCATTCAAAACATTCCCTTTTCACCTTAGTCAAATCAGGACTCTACAGAGATTAAAAAAAAAAAAAACCTCAAATCATGACCATTATGCATAAAATATGACCATTATGAATAATATTTATTTTCTTCTCCGGCTGGGACAGGCCTGTTATGTTAAAAAAACTGCATATTCCAGCCTGTATTTTTTGTTTCCACTTATTCTTTGCAGACAATGACAAATCTGATAGCTGCATTAACTATTGTGTTGCAGCAATTTCTCCATACAAACAATTTTATTATCCTAATTTAGAACCACTCATGCATTAATCAAACATTCTTCTACCTATCTTTGTCATTTGGTCCAAATGGCTCACAAAGTCTACACTGGGGTTTCCTCGGATTGATAACTCTGCTCTTCCACAATGCTATCAAAAGTTACCCCACTGCACGATGAGAAAGTTGACTGTGCTGAATTTACAAACGTTTCTTTAAATGACAGGTTCGGAAAAATGGACCTACATAGATACCTTTTAATCTTGAATGTGTCAAGGATGTATTTGCTTTATTATTAGCTCCACTGGCCGAAGGCCAGAGAGCTATTGTCATGGCGTTGTGTCCGTCGTGCGTCCGTCCGTCCATCCGTTCGTGCGTGCATCCGTAAACTTTTTCTTTAAAAAACTTCTCCTCAGAAACTATTGACTGGATTTTTACCAAATTTCACAGGAATGTTCCTTTGGTGGTCCTCTTTCAAATTCCTTCAAATAATTGTGTTCCATGAAGAATTCTGGTTGCCATGGCAACCAAAGTAAAAAACCTTTAAAAATCTTCTCCTCCCAAACCGCTATTTGGATAGCACTATTATTTTGCAGGAATGTTCCTTAGATACAGGTTTACAGAATTCCTTAAAAAAAAAAAAGATCTGTCAAAAAACATGGCTTTTATGGGAGACTCATTTTCCTTTTATGGTATAAAGTAAAATCTTTGGAAAATTTCTTCTTTAAAACTATTCATTGAATTTCATTGTTGTTTTGCAGGTAAGTTCCTATGGTGGTTGTCTTCGGCCAGCGAGCTATTGTCATGGCGTTGTGTCCGTCGTGCGTCCGTCCGTTCGTCCGTCCGTGCGTGCGTCCGTAAACTTTTTCTTTAAAAAACTTCTCCTCAGAAACTATTGACTGGATTTTTACCAAATTTCACAGGAATGTTCCTTTGGTGGTCCTCTTTCAAATTCCTTCAAATAATTGTGTTCCATGAAGAATTCTGGTTGCCATGGCAACCAAAGTAAAAAACCTTTAAAAATCTTCTCCTCCCAAACCGCTATTTGGATAGCATTATTATTTTGCAGGAATGTTCCTTAGATACAGGTTTACAGAATTCCTTAAAAAAAAAAAGATCTTGTCAAAAAACATGGCTTTTATGGGAGACTCATTTTCCTTTTATGGTATAAAGTAAAATCTTTGAAAAATTTCTTCTCTAAAACTATTCATTGGATTTCATTGTTGTTTTGCAGGTAAGTTCCTATGGTGGTTGTCTACCAAATTGTTTCTTCAGTGAGCTAAAATGCAGGATTGAATGATAATTGTTAAAAACTTCCTTTCGCCATTATAGAAATATCAGGCCTGTGCAGCGATACAGGCGCTCAAGCGCCTCTAGTTTTTTTTCCTGGGTAGTTTTGATATTTGTAAGGTTGTCGTTAATTGTAATTACTCTGATCGGGGAAACAGCTGTTGGACACAGTTAAAGACAGGTAAAGTTGTGATAAACATTATATAATGCAAAATCTATTTAAAATGGCTACATTTGATATGGAAGATTGTACAGACATACCAATACCCGGAGTAAATGCCTTTGAACAAAGCTTGATAAACACATATTTTGATCACACACTAAAACAAAATCAATATGACAAAGTAAACATTTAAAGTAATTTAATTCTAGGAACTCAAGCTTAAAAAGTACTCCGAGAAAAACTGGGTGTTGAAATGACCAAAATTTGCAAAAAAAAAAAAACCCGCAACATTTTAGTTCATCATCTGTTATTCAAGAATTGAAATCTATACATCCATGCAAGGGCGGGGGAAAGCCCATATCAGAGAATAAACAAAGAAAGAATAGATAAACAAGTATATAGAAAGCATATTTGCTAAACTGCTGTTTACTAGGGTCCACTGATGTAGAAACTGAAAGACCTGCTTGTAAAATATAACTTGGTATTTTTCATTCATTTTTTTCAATTATGAATTTAAGTATTTTCTTCACGTTATCTATTGACAAAAAAAAAAAGAAACTAATTACTAGCATTGCTAGCATCTTGCTTGATTAACATGATTATGTTTCACTCAGATTATCTACTGTATAAGCTAAATGTGTGATGAAAGTAATGGTAAGTGTACAACTTAAATGATTAATTTTTAAAGCATTGAAAACATTTTTGGTAATGGGCTGTTTCGGTACAGAGCCTTCTGGGAGTGGCCATTTTTGACTCCCATCTGAGACAGAACCAGAAAAGTAAGGGGTGAGTACTGAGAAGTTTAATGAATTTAAGTTGTGGCAGAATCAACCGGTATGGATAGCTAAGTGGTCAGAGTGCTTGCTTTGTCTGCTTATGATCTCAGGTTGAACTCCTGTACCAGCCCACCTTTTCATCCTACAGAGTTGAGTCCATTTGAACATCTATATCTGGCAAGTGGGAATGATCCTTGTGCTTTAACTACAATTTAACCCTTATCCTGCTAAATAAATTAAACTTTCAAGCTGATAGGAAAAACCTGAATAATGCTGCTTTGAACTTATTTTTTCAAAGAAAATATATCTCTATCAGACGGTGTAGATCTAACATCAGACTGCATGTTCTGTGCAGTCTGATTTTGATCTATACTGCCTGCAAAAGGTCAGTGAGTCACGCTTAGCAGCCTAGGGGTTAAATTGGGAGCATAAAAAGACCCAACAAAAAAGCATTAAATCCCTTTTATGTAATTGTTATGCAGTAGCTATGTATTTCAGATCTGGTATCGTAAGTCATGTAATGTGATGAACTTCTCCCTGGTACCCCTTTTCAGTGCCAAAATAATAAAACTTGATTCACTGAGACTCAGAAGAATTTTTGTCTCATAGGTTTGACTAAACAAGGACTGCATGCAGTCTGATCTTGATCTATGCCGTCCGCAAAAGTCCCGATTTTTGCCTATGGCGCCAAAAGGGCTTAAGACATGGTACACTCAGCCTGGCATTCTTTTAGAGGACTATATTTGGGTTTGTTTTTTGGAAATTGCTGGAAACATTTCATTCATCAGGCAGTTTTTATCTTCAAATCATATTGAATATTTGACACGTTGTTTAGAACAACAAACTCTGGATCACCTTTGTTTGAAGATGTACATGTATTAAGAAATGCACAATTTAGAAATGTTTACTCTGTTCCAATATTCCAGCTTTTGCCTGTATCAAGAAATTTGACATGAAATTGATGCCTTCTACATTTTGTGACTATTTTCATACCACCATTAGACCGATCAGAATTGTTAAATAAATACGAAAGAAAAAGAAATGACAAAAGAGTTCCTTTAGTGATGACATATTCAAACCTCCTACTCAATGTTCATGAAATTGTGAGAAAACACATGAAAGTACTTTACAGCTCAGACAAGATGAAAGGCATTTTTAAGGATCCGCCCTTAGTGGCATTTAAAAGAGACATGAACCTGTGTGATGCTCTGATTCATGGGAAAACAAACAAGGGCCTTAAAGATAGCCAAGACAAATTGTAAATCAAACTGTAGAATGTGCAGTCTGATGTACAGGGAGAAATTTTATGACACCAAAAGGCAGACTGCGTACAACCCTGCCACAGATGTTAATTACCATACCCACAGTGTTGTGTATGGAATATTGTGCACGGTATGCCAATCAATTGTGAATGTGGGTGAAACAGAGTGGGAATCGCAGGCTTGGATGACAGAGCATCTTAGAGACATAAAACTCAAAAAAGACAAACCAATCAATTTTCACTTTGGAATGAAATGTCACTCAAAGAAAGACACAGTGATAGTTGTACTGGAGAAATTACATGTGGCAGAAAATATAGAAAAACAGTTAAAAGAAGGAATATGGATCCTGAAATTAGCAACAGTTCGACCCAATGGCTGCAATGTGAAAAACAGTTTTAAGACCCTATCAACAGTAATTCAGTAACAAAATGGCGCAAAATGACGTCAAAGTGCCAAATGCCATCAGTGTTTCAAATGACATCATGTCTTCAATAACAACATCATTTCATTTAAAAATGGTGCTATGAAAATAGTAACAAAATGTAGAAGGCATCGTTTTCTCGTCAAAATCTCAAATTTCTTGATAAAGGCAAAAGCCGAAATACTGAAACAGAGTAAACATTTCTAAATTGTGTATTATTCATTCCCTTAGTAATATTAAGTGGATTGAATATTAAGAAAATGGTTTCTCTCAACACTACGGTTTTGTCTGGTTTGGAATATAATACTAATTACTTGAAAACTCTGCCTTTCCTTCAGAAGTCATTGTAGATTTTAATTTCATAAAATGTTCTAGGCATTGTTAACACATTTAGTTGATACTGGGTAAAGTATGTTAAATACCATCACATTTTCTTTTCAGAAATTGGAATACACTGGTGAACCATCAGTGAAAGATTTAGATGTCAGACTGCCATCCTTTAAGCTGATCAAATTATTGAAAAGCATGAGTTCTACAAAAGCAGAGCTGAATAAGGTAAATAGAATTATAACGAATCCAGTTTACCTCAAATTTGTTTTCATTATGTTAAAGAAGAAAAATAGCCAAACAAGGTCTATCTGTATGCAAATTGAGGGGATGCAGGAGCATTGTTTTGACATCTGTCTACAAACTTTATGGATGGACTCAGATCGAGACAGGTATGATCATATTATACACATCAGCCAGCTAAGAAAGCTATTCATTCAAAGCAGATTGCAACCTGTTCAAAGATGCTTTTAGATCGGTGTTGAATGTTCTGAGAAAGAGTTTGTTGTAATAGGTCTCCAGAAAATTCAAATTATAGTGGTAAGTAAAGAATATACCCTGAGAACATTTTTGTGAAGTTGTCATCATGTTTCATGCTCCTACTTCCTTAAAGGCCCAGTAAAGGCCAAAATATCAAAGCAGATGTCATAATACATTTAAATTTAAATCATACCATTTAAAAGTATGAAAGATACTGTGGAGATGACAGTCTGTCACCTTGTGGTTGGGCCATTTGTTAGTCGCTGGCAAAAAAAAGAATTTTAAAATCAGGCAAAAAGTAAATAAAAGACACAGCTACCTGGCAGGTTTTAACCTAGTTTTGAAATTAATTTCTCTGTTGGCAAATAACACTTGGACCGACCATACAATGAAAGATTGTCATGTTAACAATAATTTCCATACTTTTAAATGGTATGATATAAATTCAAGTGCATTTAAACACCCACTTTGTTTACTTTTGGGCTTCATTGTTACTTTAATCTAAACCAAACAATCATATTCTGTAACAACCCTGAGGCTTTTGAAAACGTGGGAAAGGGAGAAAATGCTGATAACTAGCACTTTCTCCTTTATCCACAATGTTTTCTACTCTTCTAAAAACGAAACCCATGGTTTGAGCAAAATTTAATTTCTTGTCCGCAATAGCCTTTAATATGGACCAGTCTAATTTTTTTTTTGCATTGTTAAGATCTAATTAAAGTGCATGTACAATCAATATGAAAATGGAAGTAGCTAGTACAAAGTGTTAGCCTGTTTTGATCTAGAGATAAATCAAATTCTGAGAGATATATTGTTGGTTTGAACATTACCATCTGAAAAGCAGTTTTCCCTTTGGTCCCAATAATTTTACCGAAATTAATAAACCTAATTTCATGTCGGTTATTTTTATTTCACAAGGATATTTAGTTATTTACAAGATCTGCTGCTGCAGCTTTGTTTCAAGAGGTAATGGGGTCCTGTGTGGCTCAGTGGTAAAGTGTAGAACTCGTGACCTGGAGGCCCCGGGTTCAAGCCTCACTGGCTCCACTGGGTTTTTCACAGGAGTGTCCTTGGGCAAGACACTTCAGAGCCCAGCCTAGTACTGGTGAAACCCAGGAATACATGAATATGTGAACTGTCGCCGTGATATGACTGAAATAATGTTGAAAGCGGCGTAAAAAACCATTCAAACAAGAGGTAAAAGGTTGAAGCTTGTTATTCAAAATGTCTGATAAGTAGATAGAGGATATGCCTACTGGTGCTGCAGTATGACTGAGATACATGAACTGTGAAAATTGATCGTAAATACTATCGTCATTTGGTATCATATAAAACTAATGCTTAACTCTTTACCAAAGAATCCTGAATTTTAACGACCCCAAAGAAAGCTTTTGATGACATTGTGGGATAAGAAAAAAAGGCCAGTAGCTGGCATTTTCAAAACATTGTGGTAACCAGCATTTTCTCCTTTGCCACAGTATCTTTAGCCCTTTCAAAGAAAAATTTTATCGTTTGAGCCACATTCCATTTATTTTCTGCAAACCTATAATTTAGATGAGTCTAAAATTCTGTCATGTGGTAAAAAGATAAGAAGTTATTTTAATGAAGAGTGGGTATGTTTTAAATCTAAGAATGTCACTGTTGTCATTATTTTTTCATAGATTGTATACCAAAGTATGGAAAATGGAGGCTATTAAATTTTTGTTTTGATTTTTTTTGTGTTGTTTCAGATAAATCTGGAGATTCAGTGCCGAATGCAAGACAAAGAGACAAGTGACATTACACATCTTGATATTTTAGGTAAATATTCACAGAGCTGGTATTACTGAAAGCTGGTTAACCCTTTACAGCAGTCATGTTTCCAAAACATATTTCAATTTTTGAGTCACACTTGTTTTGTTGTCTCAAATGCTTTCAGTATGGACCAGTCTAAAATTTTGTCATTTGGGAAAGAGTTAAATGCATAAATTTATACAATATTTGAGCCTTGCTCTGTGAAAAGGGGAGTTTGCATAGAGTATCTACCCATGTCAGCATGCACAGTGACAATCCTCATAGGCTGACCTGGGTTGAAATTTTTTGCTATTTGTAAATGTTCTGCATGTTCAAGGACCATACTATCTCATTATCTAGTCAGTCGTTAGACAACTAAGATTTTATGGATCCATGATCATTTGACAACTAACATGGTATGATGCATCAAAGAGGTGCATTGAACCCCTTTTTCCATGAGCATGGCTCATGAAATGATTTATGAAGTTGTGCGTTACCAGCCAATTCTTCATATGCATTATTTTTTCAGACACAAAATCATTGATATTCCTCTATATAATTTAAAAATGTAATTATGAGGTACTATAGCTCACCCAAAACAAATGAGCCATGCTCTGACAAAAGGGTGCTTAATGCATCTCCATGATCCATAGTATCAAGCAAGCCATCACATACTTATGGATTCATAATATCCACTTTTTTTTAACAACCAACTTAATCATGAGATAGACTGGTCCATGAACATACAAAAAATTGAACAATAGTGAAAAGTTTTGAAAACATGAAAATATGCAATCTGCTTGTAATAGCACATATTTTCCAAAACAATTGTAGGATTGGGTAGGAAAAAAATCCTATTAACTCTCTACCACACATTACCCAGTTTTAACGACCCTGAGGAAATGGCCTTTTGAAAACCTTGTGGCAAAAGGAGAAAATGCTTGTAACCAGCATTTTCTCTTTTTTCCACAAGGTTTTCTACACTTTCAAAGACATTTTTTATCATTTAGGCTAAACTCAATATGTCATCTGCAAATGCTTTCAATTTGGACCTGTCTAAAATTCTGTCGTGTGGTAAAGGGTTATGTAATAATAGGGTGAGCTTTACTCTGGCATATCATTCATATGCTAGTTGTGGTTTGTCATTAAAAAAAATGACATTTTTCTTTCCTCCCAATGTAAGCAGTACTAGTCCCTTTCATGTCATAGATTATCTAGGGTTATCAAAATCAAATGGTTGTAAGATTATTTTCCTTTAACCCAAACCCAACTCACTGCTATCTGTCCTGACAGCATCAAAATAATACTGGTATGTCAAGGAATATTAGATTTTTTTTAACCCTTTTCCACACAATCCCGACTTTTAACCACCCGAAAAAAGAAGCCTTTTTGAAAACACTGTCGGAAAAGGAGAAAATGCTGGTAACCAGCATTTTCTCCTATTCCCACAATGTTTTGTACCCTTCCCAAAACAATCTTTGAAATTTGAGTCACATTTATTTTGTCATCGGCAAATGCTTTCAATTTGGACTAGTCTTAAATTTTGTTGTTTTGTTAAGAGTTATAGGTTGAAAAAGAACCAAAATATGGCATAATATCTGACTGTATTTGTGTGTGTGTTTTTTTTTGTTTTTCTTTCAGAAAAACGAATTGCACATATAAAAAATCTGAACAGCCATTTAGAGTCAATTATAGACAGTAAAGACCAGTTAATACAGAGACTTCAGCAGCCTTTTAAAGGAGATCATCTCAAGCTTGAGGCCCAGTATCACAGGTTTGGGGAGATATACCTTAAGCCTTTTCTACATAGAAAAATTTTTATTGAGACTCTTCCAGATTCAAAGCATTTGTAGAGTACATATAAAATGTGGCCTATGAAGTGAGATTTGTCTGCATTGGGATAGAACACATAGTGAAGAAAGAAGAATTCTCCTTTTTCCACAATGTTTTCTCAAGCCTCCTTCCTCAGGCTTGTTTGGTAAGGGGTTAACTCTATACCACACAATAAAAATTTTGACTTGTCCAGATTGAAAGCACTTGCACACAATATTCTAAATGTGGCTTGATTGAATTTGTCTCTGAAAGGGTAGAAAACATTGTGGGAAAAGAAGAAAATGCTGGTTACCAGCATTTTCTCCTTTTCACACAATGTTTTCAAGACTTCTTCCTTAGGGTTGTCAAGACTCAGGATTGTGTGGTAAAGGGTTAAATGAGATATTGTAGATGCAATCACTCTTTACCAGTCAACACAATTTTGAGCTTGTTCCACTTGTAGGCATTTAAATGTGGGCCCAATCAATTTGTCTTTGAAATGGCAGGCTAAATTTTCTTCCATTTTCTTTAATATTTTCATCGAGTTTTTGTAAATACCAAGATCATTTTTTAAAGGTTAAAGGCGGATAGATTATTAAACTAAAACAGCTTCACCAAGGCAGCCAAACCTTGTGCAGTTGCTCTTTAAAATTAAGCAATCACCTCTAATCCAAATATGAAGAGACTTTTTGATCATTTTTTGGATTGAAGTAGTGGATGATGTAGATTCAGGATACATTTTGTGAAATCTGATCTTGAGCTAAACATACACATCTCATGTCATTGTATGGCGATAACACACAGAGAAAGATTATGGACAACATTTATATTTACTGTATTTTCTATGATGGGAGGAAGAAAAGTGGACATGATTTAACCCCCAGGGTAAAATTAATGAAATGGACTTTGTCACTTGGGGGGGGACCTTGGCAGTATGTCAGATAGTCTCATCTTAATCTGCAAGTGACTGATAACTTGAGAGACATTCTGGTCTACACAGGCTTGCACATGCAGCAAAGGGGGCTGAGCCTCTTAGCTCAGTTGCTATTGTACAGAATTTTAAAGCAGGGGGTAGCTGGTTTGGATCCTCACCTTGGCCAATTTTCTGAGGATTATAAATCATTGCAGCAGGATTTATCTCTTTATCACTGCTGATCAGTGTTACAACCTTGCTCTTGTGGAAAAGCAGCTATTGGCTTGGGAAGAATATTGTGCAATGCACTGGTAAGGGAAACTCTAGGAATACATGGTTAAGTGCACTGGCTGCCAAAATATAATTCAAGTAATTTTGAAAAACAATGTTAAACACTATGCAAACATACAGTAGTCTAGGGGTAAGAGTTTAGGGTCATTGATTGAGTCAGTGACTGACTTACTTTCATGTACGTTATTTTCACATCATGTTTTATATTTATCCACAGATTTGCCAGTGAATTATTTCCACAGATAACACCACTGCTATCAGATTTGACAACAAATTTGGAAAACATTGTATGGACTCGGTCTCTCTCTGTTTCTGATGGTAAAATTGTAAGTAATGAAGTGCTGAAAAGGAGCATTTTTTTCTAATTTTACTATGTTTCACATGTACTTTCGTATTTCAACGAAGTTCCTAGTAAGCAAAGCTGTTTTCAAAGTTATCCTCTGTTTTGGGGGTATTAGTGAGAATCCTTTGTCACCTGCAAATGGTTTCAATTTGGTCAATATGTAAAATTTTGTTGTCTGGTAACAACAGAGGTAAATCAAACTGGGTTTTTTTGGTAGGTTACTTTAGTATGGTTTTGTCCATCATTTCTTTAACAATTTTAGGATTATTTCATTTCTAAAGGACAAAAACAATGAAATTCTGAATGATGACAAAGCAAAGCACTGTGACAAGAAAACGCTAATTGTTCATTTGTTGTCTTTTCACTGCAGGTTCATTGAAATGCCGCATTTGTTTAAGGTGTCTAAAAATGAAAAATTAATGCAATTGTTGTAAATCATGACTGCAACTGAACTTTCCTGTACTGCAGTTTTATTTTTTTTTTTTCCAAACTAATGCATACAGTAGATTGCTTAAAGTTAATTCACAAAACATTAATTACCACTGTTATCCGTGCTTAACTGTATGAAAAATTACCACTGTGAGGCAGAGTTTGGTCAGTTTACATGCATGTATTTATTTCTGAAAACACATGCTTGTTATTAAGGTTTAATTTTTTACCAGGTGACAAAAACTTTATACTTGTCCAATTTGAAAGCATGTTCAAACAACAAAATCAGAATGGGTTAAATAATTGGATTTTTTTTCGAGATTTTGTTTGTTTGAATGGTGTTTTACGCTGCTTTCAAAATTATTTCAGTCATATCACGGTGAGAGCTCACATATTCATGTTTTCCTGGGTTTCACCAGTACTAGGCTGGGGCTCTGAAGTGTCTTGCCCAAGGACACTTTGTTCGAGACAGTAGAAAACATTGTGGGAAAAGGAGAAAATGCTGGTCGCCTGGACTATCTCTTTTTCCCACTGTTTTCATGAAATTTTCCCTAAGATGATTGTGGCTGCTTTGAGGTGTGGATCAAGATCAGACCAAAGAATATGTTATCTTTTATAAGCACTGTATAATGCCCTGACAAAACAGACTCATGTAATTGCATTTTCTCAATACTAACTGAATAATTTCTGTTTCATGTGCAAGTATATGATGCAAACAAGAGCACCTCATGTGGGTGTCAAAGCCAAGCTTCAATTTCCTTTAGAAATAGATTTATTTTCAGTGAAAATTCCAAGTCAAAAGGTGCATAAATGTGTCAAAATTATTTTGATGGTTACCTGCCCCTGTTACATGGGTTTCTCTGTTGATAGTAAAGAACTAGTTGAGTTTGAAGTAAATAACTTCAGTGATGACAGACATAATTGTTATAAAATGTTTGTGTGGCAATGACAGGGCTATGACAATATCTTAATATTATCCTGGAAAACAGCTGGGCAAAAATTATCAAATTGTTTAATTTTATTATCATCTTTTTTCAGGATGCCATGATTACAGAGTTGTGCGGTGTATTGGGAGCTATGCAAACTAGTTTTCAATCATTTTGTCAAATACAACAAAGTATGGGTCATTTACATCACCTACAAACTGGAACTTTACACTCAACTAAGCTTGAAGACTCATTTTCAGTGTAAAAAGGGGAAAAATTGTGACAAGTAGGCTGGGGACCTACTGGACCCTGACTTGGTCCAGGGCAACATCCTGGTCAGGGTCCATGGGGCTCCTTAGGTTTAGCCAATTCATGTTACTTAATACAACTGCCACATGTGAGAGCCAGGTTTTTCTCCATGTAAAAGTTTATTCCAGAGTAAAAGTTTCAGCATCTGTTCTTGTTGCTTACTTTTTATTAGTCCCCTACCGGCGAAGACGAAAGGGACTTTAGGTTTGCACTCCGTCCATCCCTCTGTTTGGCTGTCAGTCCGGCAAATCAGTTTTCCGGACTTTTTTTCTAAACGCTGGCAGATATTGAGCTGATATTTGGTGTGTAAATCAACCACCATGAGTTACAGATCAAGTTCGAGTTTCGTACCGGTCCACTGATTTTTAAAGAAATTATGGGCCTTGGACTTGGAAATTTTAACCCAAAAAAACAGTTTTCTGGATTTTTTTTCTAAACGCTGGCAGCTGTTGAGCTGATTTTTGGTCTGTAAGTCAACCACCATGAGTTACAGATCAAGTTTGAGTTTCGTTTCAGTCCACTGATTTTTAACGAAATTACGGGCCTTGGACTTGGAAATTTTCACCAAAAAAAAAAAAAGTTTTCCGGACTTTTTTTCTGAACGCTGTAAGATATTGAGCTGATTTTTGGTGTGCAAGTCAACCACCAGATCAAGTTTGAGTTTCGTTCTGGTCCACTGATTTTTGACGAAATTACAGGCCTTGGACTTCGACATTTTCACACACAAAAAAGTTTTCCGTTTTTTTTTCTAAATGCTGGCAGATATTGAGTTGATTTTTGGTGTGCAAGTCAACCACCATGAGTTACAGATCAAATTTGAGTTTCGTTTCGGTCCTCTGATTTTTGACGAAATTATGGGTCTTGGACTTAGAAAATTTCACTGAAAAAACAGTTTTCCGGACTTTTTTTACTTACAATGCTCATGTTTGGTATGTAGGTACCTGTCATTGATACCGATCTTCTGTGGGTTACCATCCTCGTTGACCCAGTTTCGATTCATTCAGTAATGCATGGAGTGTAACGTAATGCTTAAACCTGGGTTCCGAGGATGGTGGGTTACATGTCCAAGGTCAAGGTAAAAAGTTTTAACCCTTATCATGAAAACTTATCCTCAAAACTTTTCATAGTCATTTCTCTGTATATTCAAAGTACTTAAGTTATAACACTTATACATGGTAAGCTGGTACCTCTCATTGGTACACACCTGCTGATGATAACGTCAAGGTCATCTCACAAGGTAAAGGTCATATTTCTGAAAATTTGCTTTTACGGGGGCATTTGTGTTTCACAAACACATCTTTTCTTAGTAAAACTTCTTCAATGAACTTACTTTAACAAGGAAAATGCTTATATATCTGGCTTTCATTAAAGCATTGCATATAAAGACAGACACGATGCTTGTAATTCTGAAAGGGGGTCAAATACGTTCTTTGTCCTCCACAGAGTTTCACAAACTATACCTGCCAGCAATATATACGGCCAGTAGGGGACTCGGTATTGCTATGCAATACTATCAGAATGCTTGTTGTACATGAATTTGAAAACATTGGTTAGAGAGCAGCATCGACTGTAGCAAAGCGTTGCTTCTTTTCACCCTACATTTTTCATAAGATTGAATAAAAGACACTTTCTTTTTTGTCAAATGTTTCTCATTTGTTTTTCCAGTTGTTAGAAAATAGCATGCGCAATAATACATTAAATTCTAACTCTTCTAAATGGACAAGCCAGTTTTAAAGGCCCTGTTTGAGAAAGCATTTGAAAAAATTGTAGGTAGAGGAGAAAGTATTTGTAACTGGCATTTTCTCCTTTTCCCATGTTTTCTATCCTTTCAGAGAACTCAAGCTCACTTGTACAAATTTTGTGTTTTTCTTCTGCAGATGTTTTGAATTCGAAAGTCTGAAGTTTGTCGTTTGAGGAAGGATTAACTCGGAGAATACTTGCACTGTGTAATTCATACTAAAATGAGTAACAAAAACATCTTCATGTTTACTGCTAGTAACAAAAAACAGATGGTAGCCTCTGGGGAGCAAGACACTCCTGTCTGATTGATGTGAGCCATGCTCTGTGAAAAGAGGTTTTATTCATCTTCAAAAAGTATCGACCCTGTCAGCCTGCGCAGGCTGACAGGGTTGATACTTTTTGAAGTTTGTAATTTTTTATGCATGTCTAAGGACCAGTCTACCTCATGACTTGATTGTCAGATAAAATGGATTTTATGGGTCCCTAGTGATCAAATTTTACTTTTAAAAAAATCAGCCTTTCACTAAAATCAGAATTATTTTTTTGTAACTATGGTGTTTAACAGCATAAACAAAATTATTTCAGTGATAATACAGCCACCAGTGCACCTATCCACGCCTTCCTCTACCAGTTTAGTGCACAATATTCTTCCCAGGCCACTGCCTCTTTTCCATATTAACAATCGTCAAAACAATGATCAGGGCTGAGAGAGGAATGAACCCTGTCGCAATGAGCTTGAGATTCAAACTGGTAACCCTCTGGTTGCAAGTTGTTTAAAGGCACACCAGCAGCCAAAAGTTAACAATATGCAATCAAAATGCAGACATTATTTTACACTCTCGGATATTATTACGAGTTGGACTATTTGTTACAGTACAATCTGTCAATGTTTAGTTACTGGCAGCAAAATGTATTGTAAAACTTGAACAAAAGTTGGCAACTCTTACTTTGAAATGTAATAATGTATTGTACCTGTCAAATTTTTCTAAAATTGGCCATCCAATCATATTTGTTTGTTTGTATTGGAGTGATGCTGTTTTAACAGCTGAGGTCAAATCACGGCTGTCAGTGCACCTGCGCATGTGTTTCCTGGCTTTCCCTTACAGTATCAGGACTTGCACAACTTTCTTTTTCGAGTCACTGACTACTTTTCTCACATGCATAAGAGGTGAGCAAGGGAAGTTGCCAGAAAGAAAGTTTGCCTCACTGGGATATCATACCCACAACCACCAGGTCACAAGTCGGATACACTAACCACTGAGCTATGCTGCGGGGCTCAACCAATCATAATACTTTTCTCTAAATCCTAAGAGCTTAGGGCCAAAGTTATTACTACCATTGTTCCATGGTAAGTGTTGTACCCAGGATCTCTTGCTCCCAAGGTGAGATCTCCACCAAATGGGTACAAATGTGGTCATTAACAAGTTACTGTGTATAAATGACTGACAATTGATTACTTTTATGAACACTGCGGGAACAGAAGCAATTGGTTGTTGCATGCTGGATAACTGATATAATTGTTGGGAATGGATAATTGATGTACTTTTCTTTAGATGCTGTCCTCTGTGTAATTTTTAGCAGTTTTTGGTAGTTCTAAAATTAGCTTGTGCAGTTACCCGTTAGAACCAGCAACTTGACTTATTAAGTAAGGAGCCAGCATACTTCTACATGTAAATTAATTTAATGCACATATTTCATTACAAAAAATTAGTTACATTATCATAGGTGACTGTTCAAATACATAATAAACTGTACAAGTCTTTAGCCTTTACAGCACATTACCATAAATCAAACCAAATGTATAAAACTTACATTTCATCCAACACAATGATCTTCAAGGATTCACCGATGACAAGCACTAAAGTTGCATGATTACTTCCTAGCTTGAATTTTTACATGGAGGCAAAAATAGAAATTAATCATAGTTTATATACATATGGTATATTAAACCTTACTTCATGCTGATACATGTGAACTTATTTTTAAAAGAATGTATCCAAAATCAGCTTCAAATTTGTTCCAGGAGCTTGAGGTAAGATCTTTTTATTTATGCTCATTCATATTAAAGCAATCTTTTGGGCATAAAGCATCAGTCTAGTTACATAGTAAAAACTATCTCACTCAACCACTGGCGGGGAAAAATTGTGTCCTTTAGCATTTTCTACAAAAGATAACGGGGGTTTGTTTAAACCAACAGTTTCAGATGTTCAAACTCTACATTCAAAGACTAGCCATCTGATTGGCTTAGACAAAACATGTAACTGAAAACATGGCTAGTCATAGACAGAATTATCGGTAAAATTAGAACTGTTGTCTATATGGCTCTATCATCTGTGCTAATTAAGGATCCAACCATTGTCAAAATTTATATTTCATCAATATGCTGGTCAAAGCAATAATGTTCCAACAATATAAATAGTAAATATGTCACAAAAAATTTACACATTACAGCCATAAAAATTATTCAATTAAAATTACTAAAACCATATACATGTATATACATAAGGATAGTTAAAGGATAGTTAAACAGTCTAATCCTCATTTGTATTAAACGAGAAAACAGAAGGGTTGAAAGTTAATGGTTTTGAATTTCCAAATATTTCTAATAGTCCTAGATTAGTTGACAAATACAGTCTTGGTCAATCAAAAGAGTAGTCTTGAAGTTAAACTAAACATTCAATTTTTAACTCATTCGTATACAAAGGTGAAAACTGAATGTAGATCTCATGCAAAAAGCATCATTATCATATTTATTTTACCAAATTCTAGAACAGAGCAAATATTTCCATGTTACAGTTATAAAAGTTTGTGTACAAGTTGCTATTTAAACACAATCATATTATACATATTATTTCATGCAAATATGTAAGTCTATTTGCAAAAAGTCATTTTGCTAGTAGTAAAAAGAATGCAAGCATATATGCTTAGAAATATTAATAGAGCAGAACTTTGTACTTCCAGTATGGTTGGATAAACTCCATTGAAATTATGTCGCTTATCAGACAGAAACCAGTGTAGTGTGCTTGTATGTAGTAGAGATGTCCATATCTGTACAAACAGCTATTGTCACTATCACAGTTCAGCAAGTTCTGTAAACAAAAAAATCAGCAAATGCTACTTTAAATATTTGACATATTGGCTTTGTGAATAATTTATTTTACTTAATAAAACAAACAAACAAAAAAGAAAGAAAGAGAGCTAATAAATGTGATTAATGCTTAACCACACAATACCAAGTTTAAACAACCCTGAAAGAGATGGCTTTGGCAAACATTCTGGGAAAAGGTGAAAATGCTTGTAACCAGCATTTTCTCCTTTTCCAAACAAAGATTTCTGTCTTTTCACTTAGAAATTCCATTACATCAGCCACAAAAAAATTGTCATCTGTAAAAATTTTCAAACTGGACAAGTTCAAATCTTGTAATTTGCTTAAGGGTCTAAGTAGAAGCGCAATTGCATATGGGCAACCCTTCATTTAGTCCCCATTTGTTATTATGTCTTAAAAATTACTAAAATTTGACATACATGGTTTGGAAATGACAGGAAGAAAAGGATATATATTTTTACCCTTTAACACTCAAAGAAAATGTAGACTTATCCAAATTAAATGCAGTTGCAGAAGACAATTTAAATCTGACTCAAATGAGGAAATTTGTCTACAGTAGGATAGAAAATATTGTGAGAAAAGAAGAAAATGCTGATTACCAGCATTTTCTCCTTTTCCTACAATATTTTCAATAGGCGTCTTCCAAACAGTCATTAAAAGTTGGGATTGTGTGGTAAAGGGTTAATATTTCATCTGCAGTTATCAGACATGCTGCTTAGTGTTATTATTCCACTATATGTAGTTCAGACAGTGGGTAACACAACAGGCATGTAATACAGGGGCCAGGAGTTTCATTCTTGGCCTGGCCAAGTTCTTCCAAAGGATTAACGATTATAGCAAATATAGCCGGGTTTCTTCTCTCTCCTGTTAGAATTGTTTCGATGCTGTTTATGTGGGAAAGTAACCGGTTAACCCTTTACCACACGACAAATTTTTAGACCTGTCCGAATTGAAAGCATTTGTAGATGACAGTTTTAACGTGGCTCATATGAAATGATTTTTCTTTGATATGGTAGAAAATGTTGTGGGAAAAGGAGAAAATGCTGGTAACCAGCATTTTCTCTTTTTCCCACAATGTTTTCAAAAGCTTTCTCTTTCAGGGGCATCAAAAGTCATCATTGTGTGGTAAAGGGTTAATCAGAAAGAGAGCCAGGACAAACTAA
This sequence comes from Hippopus hippopus, assembly GCA_946811185.2. Classification (NCBI taxonomy): domain Eukaryota; kingdom Metazoa; phylum Mollusca; class Bivalvia; order Cardiida; family Cardiidae; genus Hippopus; species Hippopus hippopus. The sequence continues at coordinate 40,726,367 of OX328096.1, forward strand.
AATTTTGTAAAGCAGACAAATACCCCCACCAGCATCTTGTAACCGAAGCAGCACAATAAGAGAACAGAAATGATTTTCAAAACAAAGTTCATCTCTGACCTTGGCCTTTGACCCATGTGACCCAAAAACTATAGGGCATCTTCCTGGGTCATGAGCAACACTTGTATAAAGTGTCAGGGTCCTAGATCAAACAACTTTTGATATAGCGCACTGAAACAAAAAACAGACAGACATGGTGAAACCAGTATACCTCCCTCTCCTTATTAGGTGGGGCATATAAAAACTCCAGGATGGCATGGATAGGTGCACTGGCTGGCCTGACACGTCTGATATAGAATTAGAAATTGTATTAGCCCATAGGCTGCTAAGTGCCACTTGGGGCACTTTTGCAGACAGTGACGATCATGATCACACAGCACAAAACATGCAGTCTGATCTTGGATCCACACTGTCGAATACATTTTTTTCCCACAGTGAAGTCAACTTTGGAATGGCAATACTTTTGGTTTCTACAAAATTATAGAAATTTTTGCTTCATTTATTTAGCAGTGCAAGGGTTAAACATCAAACCAAGTACAGGCATGCAAACATTCAGTAGTCAATCAAAATAACAGAGTTTATCTTTCAATACCCCACCTTACACTATACTTAAAAAATTGATACTTGAATAGCCCTGTACCAAACAATCCTGCGCTATAACAACCCCAGGAATGAAGGCTTTGGAAAACATTATTGTAAAAGGAGAAAATGCTGATAACCAGTTTTTCCTCCTTTTCTTACAATATTTTCTATCCTTTTAGAAAATGAGTCTTATCATTCAAGCTAAATTTAGTTTGTCATCTGCTGCTGCTTTCAATATAAACAGGTCTAAAATTTTGATGTTTAGTAAAGGGTGGAAGAATCTAAGCTACATGGCCAACTGGCAAGATCAGTTACACTTTGGGGAGGTAGTGGTATGAACCCATGTTGACCCCAGATCCTTTTATCTATTAAAGGAATGAAGAGAACTTTTTTTGTTTTCATGAAGGTATGAAAAAAAAAAACAATCACACAGTATGAAACCGCAAAGCGGTTTCCTACAAAAGTGTGATTAGGTGTTTTTTTTTTTTTTTTTTCATACCTCCATGAAAAAAAAAAAAAAAAAAAAAAAAATCTCTTCATTCCTTATAATTCAAGATCACAGACAACAAATATGCACTTAAATAATACTGCTTTTATTTGTAAATCCAACATTGCATACTTATTTAATGTCCATTTCATTGATATTTCATGGCGCGGTAATACTGCTCGTTAATGATGTAAAAATCACGTAATTCATGACGCCATTATAGTATTGAACATTTGCAGATTTAGTAGATTTACTATTAAAAGTTCAATATGCTAGAATTAAATTGAAAATAAGATTGTTAGAAGCCAGCAAAGTGACAATGAATTTTTTAGCTCTTCTTTGAATTTACTGTTGGATATTTCATTTCAATATTCAGAGAAAATAAATTCAGCTAGCAATTTGAACTTCGGACTTGCTATAAAATCAGAAAGAAAAACATTATGAAATCTTGTATACAAGTTTGTTTACATTAGTGTGACTGCAAAAGTAGTTCCAGCACTGCTTAATTTTTTTTTTTCATGGAGCTACGAAATTTTTTTTTCAGACAATCAGAACTCGCCAATGTTCATGAAAATAACTAATATTGAATTATAATCAAGTAACATTAGATGAAACTGAAAATGAAGTTCTTTGTCTTGTCTATGGCTTGCATAAACTGTGGTATAACTTTTTACCAAATAGAAAACTTTAGACTGCTCCATATTGAAAACACTTGCAAACAATTAAAATATCACTCAAAAGATTGGATTGGGATTTACAGGGGATATACTGATTATCAGCATTTTCTTCTCTTCCCACAGTCTTTTCAAAGCCTTCTTCCTCAGGCTTGTTAAAATTCAGGATTATTTTGTGAAGGGTTAAAGGCAGCACGAAAAATGTACAGGCATGTACATGTACCTATCACTGAGTATTACAAACTTACAATCTGGCTGTCGCAAGGATATCTTCACACAATTTCTTATAATGCCATGTGTCTCCTTTCACCCTTTTCCTACACACACCAACAAATGTCATCTTAGGAACCGTGCACACTTCAAGATCAAAGGCCAACTTAACACGGCCCCAATCATCAGTAACTGTACAGCGCAATGTGTAACTGAAAATAAGAAAAAGTGATACATGTATATAAGAGACTTGTATTATGATTTTCTTTTTCAATATTGGAGGGGAACCAGCAAAGCTAGTTTTTAGTATTTGCCCCATGATTAAATCTCAGACCATAAAGTAATCAGATGAAAAAAATAGAAAACTTCACTGATGACAGATGTAGACACCCCATGAAGAAAACTATGGTACAGGGAAATCTAACATTTTCATACTCATAAATCTTATGTGTTTGAGCCATGCTCTGGCTTAACTCTTTACCACACAATCCCGAGTTTTAACGACCCTGAGAAAGAAGCCTATAAGAAAATATTGTGGGAAAAGGAGAAAATGCTGGTAACCAGCATTTTCTCCTTTTCCCACAATATTTCCTACCCTATCAAAGTCAGAAATCATTATATTAACAAGATTTAATTTGTTGTCTGCAGATGCTTTGAATTTGGTCCAGTCCAAAAAATTGTCATTTTGTAAAGAGTTAAGTGGATTTAATGCATCTCTGTGATCCAAGTCATCACATAATTAAGAATCTATGAATTCCATCAAGTCTAACAATTGACTGAATCCTGAGGTAGAGTGGTCCTTGCAGAAAATTTACAAATAGCAAAAAGTTTGACCTATGTAAGCCTGCATTGACTGCAGTTTGATATAGGTCAAAACTTTTAATTTTGCAAAACATTTAGTCCCTTTTTCACAGAGCATGGCCCATTTGTATTTTTCTCTCATTTTGTGGTACATCTGTCCAAAATCGTTTTTGAATGTATTGTGATTGTCCTTTCTTTATCTTTTTATAGTAGGGTCCTCTTTAAATCTACAATCTTCACTTCTCCAATTATCCTGTGTGATTAATGGAATATACATGTATAGCATGTTACTTACTCGCTTTGTTTGTATGGTATGAATTTTTTCTCTACCGTGTTCTTCAGGTTGGCAAGGGCGGTGTCTGGATTTGTCTCATTTGTTCTAAATACATTATGTAGAGCCTGGAATTAAGATTACAAATTGCAAGTGCACCAACTCCACTGTACTAAACTAAATATATGACTTATAGCATAGGACCTAATTTTTATCCCCCGCCAAAGGCAGAGGGATATAGTTTCAGCACTGTCCGTCCGTATGTCCTTCCGTCCTTGTGTCCATCTGGGACAATATCTCTAATACCATTGGACTGAATTTCGTGAAACTTTATACATGTGTAGAATAACCTATTCCGCCAATATGCTTTTTTTTTGATTTGATGAAAAATGGCGGACTGGGAACAATTTTGAGTAAATTCTTGAAAAGGTCTTTTTCGGCGGGGGATATCATTTCAACGAAATTGCTTGTTATATATTATCTTTTTAGCAAAAGTGAGAAAACTGAGTCGCTTTTCCTGTACAAATATTACTTTTCATGTCCTGCCAAATATTGCTTGTGAAAAATGTGCAAAAAGAAGTCATTGCTTGTAAGAAATAATGGGTTCTTTTACCAAAATAGTTTCCATTCCATCCGCAAATGCATTTTACCTTCATTTATTAATCAAGTGTTTACCACACAATCCTGAGTTTTCACGACCCTGAGAAAGAAGCCTTTTGAAAACATGTGGCAAAAGGAGAAAATGCTGGTAACCAGAATTTTCTCCTTTTCCTTTAATGTTTTCTACCCTTCCCAAGACAAAATTCAGTTTTCGAGTCACATTACTTTTATCGTCTGCAAATGCTTTTAATTTGGATGAGTCAAAAATTTTGATGTTTGGTAAAGAGTTATAAATGTCTTCTTTGTTTGTCTTGTAATAGTTATAATTATGCCTATGCAGTTTTGGAAATATAAAAGAATAAAATCATTCTAAAAATTTCACAGGCTTTTTCAGACAAAGACATTTCTAAAATTTCTGAAAATCTTATTTCAATAGGTTTTGCATGACCTATTTCAGTTTATTTGTTACATTTCATCAGTCCATATTATCTCAGTAGCATAATGACAGAATTTTCACATTATCAGAACTGTACTGACTTACCCCAATAGTATGCAGACTTTTACAGATCTACCAATCACTATTAAAAGTGGTGAGAAGTATAAATGTTTGAAGGAAATGTAAACAATTTGGAACGATATAGAAAATAACTTGGAAAAAAGGAATAGGCTGTTACAAGAAATAACTCCTTTCCCCCAAAATATTTTTTTTTAAAAATTGGCTACTGTATGGACGTTAGTGCATACTTCTATTGCAAGTGACTAATAAAATTTGTATTGGCTGTGACCCTACCTAAAATTGTCCCAGATTTGCTCCCATACTTGTATAATCTAATTTCGTAAAAATATTTTTTTTTTAATTACCTTTACTTTTCTAGGTCCATCTGTTGAAGAATTCCTCTGTTTCTTTGGTGTTAGCATATTAAACATCTTCTCTAAACTCCCAAACACTGAGCCTTTCTTTGATTTACTAGGTGTGGTGTCCATGTGGGCTTTATAGATGTCATCATCAACAGATACAGCCCTGTGAGATTTAGTAGTGGAGTCTCTATCAGTTATACATAAATAAACCAAATATATCACCTGCCATGACCAATGAGTCACTTTTAGTATCATTTTTCTTATAACTATTTACTCTAGTTATGTCTATCTACTCTGGTTACATTTATTATGACTGCATATGAATACGAAACATTTGTATAATATGAATAAATCATATGCATAGGGTATCAAAAACTTCTTTTCCAAATCATATTAATTGTGATTCTGAACTGCAGTAAAACAATCTGCCTATCTTGAAGAAAGAGTCATGAACTTGTCTTCAGAAATGTATGAGCCATGCTCTGTGAAAAGGGGCCTTAATGCATATGCAAAAAGTTTCGACCCATGTCAGCCTGAGCGGACTGCGCAGGTTGACATGGGTCAAAACTTTGCTCTTTGTGAAGTTTCTGCATGCCAAAGGACCATTCTACATCCAACTTCAGTCTCTTGTTAGACAAAATGGATTTTATGGATCCATCATTACATGATGGCTTGCTTAACATACTGTAATGCTCCATGGAGATGCATTAAAGTCCTTTTTCACAGAGTGCCACTCACATGTTTTCATATCTAGTTGGGTATGAAACCATAACCCTTTACCACACAATTCCGAGTTTTAATGACCCTAACAAATAAGCCTTTTGAAATCATTGTGGGAAAAGGAGAAAATGCTGGTAATCAGCATTTTCTCCTTTTCCCACAAAGTTTTCAACCCCATCAAGGACAAGCTCCATCACCTGAGCTACATTAGAGTTGCTGTCTGTAAATGCCTTCAGTTTGGACAGGTCTTTGATCTACTTGTGTGGTAAAGAGTTAATTCATGTTGATTTTCCCTATCCAAGTGTTACAAGGTTGTTTTCAAAGTCATCGGTGGTAACTAGAGTCTAGAGAGAATGAACTATACAATACATGTTCCCGTAAAACCAAGGTTTCAAATATTTTACTTCCTACTATTCATTGAAAGCAGCTATTCATAGTAGATATCTACGATGTGTAAGTTTCTTCTGACAGATGTCTGAGCTAGAAAACAACGGAAGTATTTATATTTGGCTGGTGGTATTGCAAAGCAAGATGAGAGAATTAGCAACTAAATGATCATGGCAAAGCAATGAATAAATGGAAAGCAAAGCAATAAGGAATTACAATGTCAGAAACTTCGACAGGATGCATATGAATGCAAAATTTATGCAAAATCATGAGGTATAATTGAGTAACTAATTTCCACAGGTGAGAAAATCTATTCTGTAACTTGGCCATGCTTACTATTCACAAAATTTACAACAAATTAGGTGATAATACATGACCATCAATCAGTAAACACACCTTCTCTTCCATAACTGGTGCCTGTTTTTAATTTGAGGAGGATGAATCCCCTTTAAAAAGTATTCAAATCCATCCCTAAGGAGGGTCAAAATCAATTGCTTACAACCACCAGGATCTGTTTTCACCAACCATTCTTAAGAACATTCTTAGTCTTCTCTCCCTGATTTTCTAAATTTGAAATTGACACAACTTCTGATTGGCTAAACCGTTTAGTTTAGCCAATTGGAATTTACATTACTTTCAAATTCAACAAGAGCCATGTTGACATGGCCATCCCTGCTGAATGCTTGCTCAATAGAAGATGTGTGTCTTCTTGTAGGTTGGTTTAAAGGCTAAAACAGCTAGATTTAAGAATTATTTTCTGGCAATGCTAAATACAAAGTACAATAAAAAAACTTGAACAAGGTACAATTTTCTTATATAACTATCAAATGTAAACATATTTGAAATCAGAAAAAAAAAAAAAAATCTGAAAAGCAACATAGAGCAATAACTCCTAAATTATGGCTCTGAAAGTGATAGTTCTTGTACACTACACTTCTCATCAATGTCATCTATAAATCTGTGAAGTTTTATCTTTATATCTCATGTAGTTTTCAAGTTATGCTCTGGAAAAAATTAAAGGAAGAAAAAATAACAAAGTCAGTAACTCCTTAACTATGCAACCAAGAGTTATGGTTCTTTGTAATGCACTTCTCCTCAATGTGATCTATGCACCTATGAAGTATCATATTTACACCTTTAATAGTTTTCGAGTTATCCTCCAGACAAAATTTAAATAAGAAAAGTATCAAAGGGAAATAACTCCTAAACTATGGAGCTGAAAGTTATGGTGCTTGCACACTACATTTCTCCTCAATGTCGTCTATCAACCTGTTAAGTTTCATGTTTATATCTCATGTAGTTTTCAAGTTATGCTCTGGACAAAATTTAAATAAGAAAAATAACAAAGGGCAGTAACTCCTATATTATGCAGTCAGGAGTTATGATTCTTGTGCACTGCACTTCTCCTTGATGATATATATCCACCTGTGAAGTATCATCTTTACACCTCTAATACTTTTTGAGTTATGCTCCAGACAAAATTGAAGTATGAAAAATAACAAAAGGCTATAACTTCTTAACTATGCAACCAAGAGTTATGGTTCTTGTGCACTGCACTTCTCCTTGATGAGATCTATCTACCTGTGAAGTATCATGTTTACACCTCTAATAATTATGAGTATGAAAAATAACAAAGAGAAATAACTCCTAAATCATGCAGTCAGGAGTTATAGTTCTTGTGCACTGCACTTCTCCTTGATGAGATCTATCCACCTGTGAAGTTTCATGTTCACACCTCTAATAATTTAAGAGTTATGCTCCGGACAAGAAAGTGGGACGGAAGGACAGACAGACAGACGGAATGACGGACAGCTACTATTACCCTATCCTCATAATCTTATACATAAAGACAAAGAATGTTCCAAAGATTGGTTGGTGAATACCGACCCTGATTTCTTGTTGTCTACCAGATCCAACAAAATTTAAATTACCACATTATCCTTTGGTCATATCCCTTTTAACCTTACAGCAGACAACTTTAAAAGATAAACAATGAGCAAGATTTCCAGCAGCCATATTTTCACTATTATTTACATATTCAACTAAATTTCATGTCTGTTTTCCACATCTAATAAAATGCTTTCAAAGTCATTGTTGACAATTTGTTTCAGCCACTTGCTTGTCAAAGGTAAGCTGTTTAGCTTTATTTCTCTATCCCTGTCAATGTGATGCCAAATAAGATAGTGTTTAGAAAAAGTCTGAGGAGTACTTTGATTCCTGAATATTGTAATGGTTGAAGCAACATTGTAGATGCAATGAACAAATACATAAGCAAGTGGCCCATGAGGACCCATATCACTCTTCTAGCTCTGACTGACTAGTGTATTTTACTGCAAGGACACCTGCTATTAAAGATTGTAAAAAAAATGGAAAAGTGATTCTGGATCATTTGACACAATTTTTATTCTTTTAAAAACCTTTAAAATACAGACCAGAAGGCAGAAGAGAAGAAGGAAACAAAGTTGAAAAAAATAGTTTCAATTCTAAAAAACCATTTCAATGATTTAAACCAAATTTAAGAATTTCTACTCTATACTGAAATAAACAATCCCTGAATTTATCATTTAGGACAAAGAAATGGCTTTTATTAAATAAACAAAAAGTAATTGAAACTGCTCCTTTTCCCACTAATTTTGTGGATTCTCCTCATTTTCTATGTAAGCTTCAAAAGAATAAGATCCAAAATGTGTGCTTAATCCTATAAAAAAGAAGAGTAAAATTTCAAATGGCAACAATTTCTTTCATAATTGTAAAATGTCCTGCATTTTCGTAGGGATCCCTGCTCTTGATCAAACGATCAAAGTGATTTCATTAAATATATGAAAGCACGTAATTCCTTCAAAAACATTTGTTCTTTAAAAAAAGCTACCTTCTTGAGAAAGAAACGAGAGTTATTGATAAAAAACAGTAATAACCCCATAGATTTTTGGCAAACGATACCTCCACAATAAGTCACAGAGAATATTTCCAACACCATAACTGAAAATAACTCTGAAAAGTGGTTTAATTATTTTAAAAGTTTGTTACATAAAGATGGTCAAATTGATATTAAAGAATGCCATTGGAATGCAGATAAAACTAAAAAATGGTAAAGCCTGTGGCAAAGACGGGATTACCGCTGAATTCTATAAAAGTTCTTGCCAATTTGTCTCTCCATTTCTGGCACGTATATTCAATCAGATTTTAGATTCTGATATATTCCCCGAGTCCTGGAGTGAGAGTGTTATAATTCCAGTGTTTAAGTCAGGATCACATGATAACCCTTCGAATTATAGTGGTATTTCTTTGATTAATGTTATGTACAAGATCTTTTCTAGCATTTTAAATAATAGGTTATATGAATGGGCAGAAAATTTTAATTTGATTGATGAAAGTCAGGCAGGATTTAGAGCTGGGTATTCTGTAATTGACAACCTTCTTACATTGCAATATGGTACAAAAATATACATGTAAGCCTGGAGGGCGTTTCTATGTACTTTACGTTGATTTCAAGAAAGCGCTTTTTGTACATGACAAGATGTTTGAAGTTCTACTGTAAAGGGGTCTTAGTGGAAAAATATTTCACGTATTATTATCAATGTATTCAAATTTGCGAGCATATCTACGGCTGGGTAATAAACTATCTATGACTTTTACCTGTAACATCGGTACATGACAAGTGGACATAACAAGTCCGATCATATTCAGTCTTTTTGTACAAGAGTTATCTTACCTTTATCAAACAAACATGCCCAGGTATTTATATAAGTGAGGACGCTAGTTCAATTCCCTGTTTGTTATATGCAGATGACGTTGCCCATTGTGCAGATACGGTTAATAATTTACAATTGCAATTGAATAAATTATCAGAGTTCTGCAACGAGAGTAAATTGGAAGTAAAACTTGGCTAAAACAGAAATCATTGTTTTTAGAAATGGAGGTCCCCTGAAATCGAATGAAACATGGTATTTCAACGGAAACAAGGTTAAAACAACATCATTTTATAAATATATGGGTCTATTATTAACACCTAAGTTGTCGTGGTCCAAAGCAAAGTCCAAACTGGCTTCTCAGGCAAAAAAAAGCAATTTATTCGATAAAATCTTATCAGTATAATTTTGGTCACTTTTTACACAAAGAATTTTTAAGTTGTTCGACACTATGGTGCTTCCCATACTTACATTTGGGGCAGAGATAGGGGATTCGAATATTCTGATATTATTGAAAACGTTCAAATACAATTCTGTAGAGATTTTTAAGGCGTAAACCATACAGTAAATAATAGTGCCGTGTTAGCTGAATGTGGAAGACTGCCTTTATGCGTCACCTACACCACTAAAACTGTAAAATACTGGTGCAAAATTTTGCATATGGAGAATCATCGTTACCCGAGACAGTGTTTCAATTTGTTAAAAGCACAAGATGATTGAGGAAGAATTAACTGGGCAACGAGAATTAAAAATCTACTTTTTTCATATGTGTTTGGTTATGCATGGGTTTTCCAAGATGTAGGTGACATTGATGTTTTCATTAAATCATTCAAATCCAGAATTTCCGATTGCTCTCTTCAGAATCTCCAAGCAAATATCCGAAGTTCATCTCACTGCAATCTTTATAAACATATTTGTTCACTATTAAATCCAGAAAGATATCTTTGTGTGGATGTTTCTTTGAATTTAAGGAGGGCCTTTGCAAGATTTAGATGTTCAAGTCACAAGTTAAACATAGAACTAGGGTGCCATTTTAATATTGCAAGAGAGGATAGAATGTGTCATCACTGTTTATTTCACCATGATTTTTTAAAAATTTAAAATGAATATCATTCTTCTTTCCATTGTTCCCTTTTTGAGGCAGAAAGAAACATTTTACTATTTTCATGGTACAGTGGACGAACAGATTTGACATCTTTTTTTAACCTGATGAAATGTAGAAATATAGTTACCATAAGAAAAGTTGCAAAATTTATATCAGTCATTCTCAACAAGAAGGATTTGGACCTTGCATAATTTCATTTTCATTATATAGCCTTCCTGGTTTTAATACACTCATAACGATTTTCCAACCATGCTTACACACGTTTGAGATAAGCATCGAGTGAGTGTTACATCATAAGTGGCGTCATTTTATACCTTTTCATAGTGTTTTTGTCTTAGATGCCAGCTATTGTAAGATCCTATATACGCTTTTTTTTCTTTATTTTTGGGACGCAACTCATTGTTATTGTTAGAAAATGTAATTAGTATGCTGTATTATGGGCCGGTGGCCTTTCTTTACAAATAAACAAATATTGTATTGTATTGTATTGTATTGTATTGTACTGATTACAGTAATAGAGAGTGCAAGTTTCATATGAAACAAAATTGAGTTTTACTGCTTAGATAGAAAAAGTTTATAAGATAAACAGGCAAAGGAAACCAAGCCATAACATATAAGCTCTTCTGGCATCAAGCAAGTAGAGCTGAACACTTTTTGCAAACTAGTCTAGGTAAATTCTTACTTCTTTCTGTCAGTAAGTGGAGTGTTAGCCAGCTCTTTCTGTAACATATTAAGTTGAGAGTCATATGACCTTGATGGTGAGAGTGTACTATTCAACATGGACCCATCCATTGTTTTACCTGGAGTGCATACTGAAAATAACATGTGATTTAACCCTTTACCACACAATCCAAAGTTTCAAAGACTCTGAAGAAGACTTTTGAAAACATCGTAGAAAAGGGAGTCAATAATGGTATCCAGCATATTCTTCTTTTCTCCCAATGTTTCCTACTCTATCAAAGACAGCAATCATCTTTTGAGCTTCATTTATTTTGTCATCTGCAAATGCTTTCGATTTGGTAGTATCCAAAATTTTGTTGTTTGGTAAATGTGTAAAGTTATTTTGTTTCCCTCTTTTCCCTCAGTGAGTTAGACACAAAATTTCTACCTGTGTGGAACACTGTTCCTCTTGTCTGAGCTTATAAAGAAAAAGGATAGTCATCTACATATGCACTTCTTAACATACACCTTTGCTGCATTATATCAAAGGATTTTGGTCTATTAAGCCTGCAGTGTTTATTTGTAGTCAGAGAAATTAATTTTCTAGACATATGATCTGAAATTTCTGACCTTTTTTGCAACTTTTGAGGCCATCTTCTGTTCACTCTTTGCCAGATAACAAAATGTTAGAATTGTCCATTTTTAAAGCATTTTGCAGACATCAATTTTAATCTGGCTAAAACAATGGAACTTCTAATACAGTCTTCAAAGGCCTTTTCCCCCAAATTTGTTTAATGATTTATTGTATGGTCTTAAACACCATTTACAACATTATTTCAGGTATACCACAGTGGCCAGTGCACCTATCCAGGCTTTCCTGGAGTTTCTGTTCCCAGTACTTTGCACAATATTCTTTCCAAGCCACTGGCTGCTTTCTCACATAACCATCCTTGAAACAATAATCAGTGGTGAGAGAGGACTTGGCCTGGAATGTAGTGCAAATATTTGGTTTAGACACATTTTAACCAGTGTTTTCTTTTTTTCCCACAATGTTTTCTACCCTTTAAGCAACAAGTCCATTCATTTGAGTCATATTTGTCTTCAAGTGCCTTCAGTACTGAAAGAGTTTTCTAGTTTGATATACAGTGAACAAAACAGTATTCTAAGAGTTTGGTAATGTGTACAAACTTACATACAAAATAGACTCATCACTTACATGTATCATCTAATGGCAGAGGAGTCTGTTTAGCTTTCAATGGTGACCTAGTCTTTTTATTGTCATAATTTGCTGTTTCGATCAGGTTCTTGTTTGGATTCCCTCTTGTTTTGGATGGTGTTTTAAAGGTTGGAGGCTGTGGCACCAGGAAATTCTCCTTGTCATTCTTAGAGTTGTTAACACTGTTCTCTTTATTATCTGAAAAAGGTAGCCTTTCTCTTGCTCGACCTTTGACCCTCTCTGGCCTCTGGCCAGTCTTTTCCTGTGTATGTCTGTTTATGGTCTTTTCTGTGGGTGTCCCACTGGAATCTGCACTAGCACTTCTTGGCTGTACAAATCAAAATTAATCTATGAATTTCACTCTGTTGATACTTGTATCAAAAATGAAATAAATACATATAACAGATTCCACATACTGTTTTTTGATTTCATGATACCTCTATTGAATACTTAATGATACATCTTTACAGCCAGAGAGTAAGCTAACGCTGTTAAAAATTTACAGTGTGTAGAATCTAGTTAGCAGTGTAAACGTAGATAAAAAATCGATATAACATGTATGGGATAAAGAAACGGAGTTGTCTTCGATTTAAACCAGAAACTGTGATTGTAATGTCTAGGGATAGCCTCCATAGCATTTTCCATCCATTGTAATCTGTACAACCTTGCAACCATCAGGGGCAACATTTGGCACAAAGATACAAGAATGATTATAGTTTCATAAAATAAAGATAAAATTGGTTAAAAAACTGGATTAAAACAAGATGTATCTTTATGCAGATCATATTTCAAAACACTGCAGCAAAAATATATATTCTTCTCAAACAATTTCTCCTTTTGCCACAATACTTTCATATTTGTTGATGCATTAACACTTTACCAGCCGGCATATTTTACACTTCCATGTGGCAAGCCTTTGCAGATGACAAATGCAGCTAAATTGACGGGAATCACATGTACCTATGAATGAGTAGTTTGTTTTCAAAGCTTCCTACTGCAAATCTGCTTTGGGAAGTAATGAATCAACATCTACCTCTATCTAATCTATGAGTACAGATAATTCCAATTGACAGGACAACTCATAAAGTATGATGTTTTTGCTTTATAAGGTATCACAAGATTTGTTGAATTATTTTGCATAGCTTTGAAGTTATCTTTTTCAGCAATAACTGACCAGCAGTGTATTTCATTACCTTTATTTTTGATAGCCTCACAAAAATGGCTCTTATAGTCGAGTAGAACATAACACCTCTCATATGAATGATTTTCAGAATGTAGTAAGCTATTACCCTTGGTGTGTCACTGGACTGTCTGTGATATTGTTGAATGAGACGTACAGGCCGACCTTTCATTTTCTTCTCCAACAACAAAAAGTAAGTGGCTGTCAAGTAATCAAACTTCCACTGGAAAGAAACAAAGATTATTATTATACTGCATAGAAATTTCTCATGATCTGATTGGATAATATGCCCCGAACATATATATCATGTCCACTGGCAAAACCCACGTAAAAGCAGTTTCCCTTTCGGGAGCCCCGTAGACATGACTACACTTTCAACACAACATCCAAATTGGCGGCATCAATCAAGATTAACATCAAGATTATGCGCCAAGCTGCACGTTTTAGCACGTATATCCAAGGTTTCAGTGACGTCAGTTCCCAGTGACGTCAGTTTTCACTGAATTGGGGCACTAAGAAGGGTAATTCTACCTCATCAGCGTACTCAATTTTTAAAACCAAAAAACCAGGTAAATTTCGCTTAACACACACTGGAATGGTAAAACTTTGCAGTATAATAAATTCGTTGTACGGTCAGGTGGCAGGGGACTTGGAAACTTGTTCACGGCTGTGGAGAATAATGTCGCCCCCTTCGGCTCGAGGCGACATTATTCTCCACAGCCGTGAACAAGTTTCCAAGTCCCCTGCCACCTGACTGTACATCTAATAGTGTACTAAATCAATTTTCCTATTCATGATAACGAGCCTTTAATTCCTCTCACTGTAACCTTTTTTCTAGTATCATATATATCCTTTTTTTCCCCAGTAAGACTTTCCAGTCACTTTATAGTAAAATTACCTGTTAATAAAATCTTTTGGTCAAATCAAGTTTTAAGTGATTTAACTCTTTCCGTACTGTAGATGACACAGGGTCCTTTTGTGGACAGTGTAGATCAAAATCAGACTGCACAGAACATGCAGTCTGATCTCTGATCTACACCGTCCACTCTTTTATACTAGATTACGACCAAAGTGCCTCTTCATCTTGCTGTGGAACTATACTTGCTGCCATTGAAAATGTGTAGTTTATTTATTTGGTAGTGAAAGAGTTAAAGCCTCATAACTTTTGATTTTTTTTGTCAACTTTTCCTTTAAGATAATGAAACTTAACAACAATTTCATGAAATAATACCAAAGACACGGATGGCAGACAAATGATAAGTAGCATTTCTTTTTTCATGAAATTACCATAAAAAAAGCAAAAGTCTTGAAATAAACCAGGAGGCAGAGACTCGCTACTTGTAGATTTTCTTTGAAATTAACTACACATAACTTGTGTCATGTAACAAAAACCCTACACATATTTTGTAGGCGTAAAACAAGTATAGCTGTAACTGTGTGATGGAAGTTTGCTATTTGCAATCCATAAAACATCATCATAGTGAAGAGAGTCATAATTTTGAAAAAGGGAATGAAATAGCTAATGAGTGAGTGTCTATTTGCCAGATATGAATTAAATGTGCCTGTATGCACGCTTGTATGTAAAATACCAACCACTTCATTATAATATTTGAGATATTACCTTAAAAAATGTGCATTATGTTACAAGAGTTTTCTTAAATATCTTATTACTAACAGTTTCAATGTTTGTATTTCCTTACATATCTGCTCACTTGAGTATTTTCCATGCCAGTTAAAATCATTGAAATGGGTATGAAGCTTAAAAGGCCCAGTACGGGCCAAAATTTAATAGAGCGGGTGTTAAAATTCATTCGAATTCAAATCATACCCTATAAAACTATGGAAATTATTGTGAAGTTGACATTCTTTTATTGTCCAGTCAGTCCAAGTGTTAGTCACTGGCAGAAAAAAAAATTTAAAACTATGTCAAAAGTTGCCAGGTCAATATATCTTTTGTTTACTTTTTACCTGGTTTTAAAATTCATTTTGTTGCCAGCGACTAACATTTGGACCAACCATACAATAACAGATTGTCATCCTCACAATAATTTGCATACTTTTAAATGGAATAATTTAAATCCAAATGCATTTTAACACCTGCATTATTTACTTTTGGCAGCTACTGTGCCTTTAAGGTTCATCATGTAAGCAAAAGTCCACGAACCCAATAGATGAAAACATTCTCCAGAAAATGATCAGACAAGGTTGTCTTGACAAGACTGACCAATATAACTACATGTATTGGACAGCAATAATATAACACCATATAACAAATGATACAAATATGCATGACCTGCCTCACATGAATCAGACATGCTCTGCCAAAAGTATTGACCAAGGTCAGCCATTGCTGACTGTGCAGGTTGACATGGGTCAGAAGTTTTTGCTTCCGGCAAATTTTCTGCATGACAAAGGACCTTTCTACCCCAGGATTCAGTTGGCGCTTAGACAAATTGAATTTTATGGATCCATAATTATATGATGACTTGCTTGACAAAATGTATTGCCCCCTTTTGCCACAGCATGGCTCAAATATAGCTAATGCAGACAGATTTCTTTTAGATGAGAAACAACAGTCTTACTTTTTGAACCTCTACTTCCATTTCATGTTTAGTTTTGTTATAGTGTACAGCTAACTCTGTGATGCAGTCATCATCCACTTTCCTCTACAATAGAAAATTTACATTGTTTTGTTTAAAGCTCTTTCAACACTCTTTCCAAGCCACTGGCTTCTTTCTCACATAAACAGGGATGTAAAATTATTTTTTTATCTACTCGCCCACCGGGCGAATAGTTGTTAAAGGTTACTCGCCCTGCAGAGTTTTTCACTCGCCCTTTTTTTCGTGAAATATTCCTCTAATAGAATTGAAAGTCATGTGATTAATTTTGATAAAAAAAAAAAAAAAAAAAAAAGTCAAGAAATGTTATCATGTCTGAATTTTAGCTTTTTATTCATTGAACTACCTGTTGATTAACATCATGCAAAGAGAGGAATTCATTTTCTAAAGGTAAATGTAAACAAACAGATGGTGTTCCCTGCCCACTGCTAAAAACTAGGTTTTCTGCACGGTCGAATTTTCTGATTAAATGAGGCACCGTTGGAGCGCAAAATCAACTTAATTTGTCTAGGTAATTATCATCTTACATAACCTTCTTTGTAATGCACTTGTAGTGATTCAATCAATTCAATAAAAAATAGGTCATGCCACTTCTTCAGAATATTTTTAGAAAACCACTGAACCAGTTTGGAATTCCCTCAGCTATTCCCGTAAGAAAAGAAATAAATACTAAAGCGTAGACAGCCGGATTTACTCCGAGGTCGTTGCTAAATATCAAGTATATAATGCAGAATCAAAGCCTGGCTTTTAGAAATTATGGGCGGCAACTAAATCTCGTACGTGACACCTGATTGGTTCGCTGTAGAGATTTGATGCAGATTGGGCGTGGCGAAATTGACATTGTATTGTGTGTATTCATGTAACGGTTTGTAACTACACAAAACCTCAAATAACTTATGTAAACTTCCATTTGATTAGCAGTTCTCCGACAGAAATTTTGCCGAATCTTACGGACTTAACGGACTTTAAATGCATGTAACATGTCAGAAAATGCGCTAGCCCAGTCGGGCAAGTCAGGTTTTTCCTGTACTCACCCGAAGTCAAAGATCACTCACCAATGCGAGCAGGCGAGTGGAATTTTACATCCCTAATAAACAAAGTCAAAGCTATGTTCAATGATGAGAGCAGAATGCTTTCTATTGAAATGGCTTTAATCAGTGCCCCCCCAAAATTTAAGAGGACTTCTCCTTAGTGCCTCTTGTAGCAATTCAAGTTGATATCAGATGAACTTTTCAGGTAACTGGTGTCATATCATCCAAATCATCCAATATAGCTGATCTATTGCATAGATCTTTACGACAGAATGTATAATTTTTTATAGACATAATCCGAACATCTTGAAGTTTAATTAAACATACAAAACTTGAAAAAGATATCAATCTTGTACCAAAATATCTAAGAACCGTTTAAACTCCCATGATTAACACATAGTATGCTAAATGAATGAAACAAACATTTCTTGCAAAAATGTAGATCAAAGGTGTAGATCCAAGACTGCAAGTTCTGAGCCATCTGATCTTGACCTACACTGTCTTCCATGGCAATTAATGTACAAAGCATCCTATGAGTTAAATGATGTGACATACTTACCCTATATTTACTATGCCACTCAACTGGTATATCTACATCTTTTATCAACCAGGGATGAGCAATAAGCTGACTGACACTTATACGCCTTTTTGGATCCACTTGTAGCATACTCTTGATCAACTCTTTACATTCAGATGACAACCATGATGGAGTGTCATATTTTCCACTCTATAAAATGTAGCAAAGAAAAATTTACTTTCAGAGCACTATCCACAAATAAAATTGACTTTTAAAGAACTATGCACAACCTGAGTTGCTCTTGTATATAAGTGTAGATCAAGATCAGACTGTAAATGATTTTTAATTTGATCTTCCTTCCAGTCACATTGTCCAAAATTTTGTACTAGGATATAATTATGATCTAAACGCTCTTGAAATTACAACAAGTCAATCTGTTTGACTAGCAGACCATATCTGTTTTACTTATTTTGATGCTCTAGGAGTTAATGCTTTACAAAACAATCCAGTCTCTTAACTCTTTACCAAACGACAAAATTTTAGACTTGTCCTAATTGAAAGCATTTGCAGACTACAAAATAAATGTGACTAAAAAAATCAAATTTCTCTTGTGAAGGGTAGAAAACATTATGGGAAAAGGAGAAAATGCTGGTTACCAGCATTTTCTTCTTTTCCCACAATGTTTTCAAAACACTTCTATCTCAGGGTTGTTAAAAATTGGGATTGTGTGGTAAAGGGTTAACGACCCTGGGAAAGAATGTGTTTGCAAATATTTTGCAAAAAAGAGGAAGTGTTGGTAACCAGCATTTTCTCCTTTTCCCACAATGTTTTCTAACATTCCATAAGCAGAAATCATCTTTCAAGCATGATTGAAATTTGCTGTCTGCTTTAAATTTGGTCGAGTCTAAAATTTGTCATTTGGTAAAGGGTTTATCCTTTTGTTAAGGAAACAACCAATTCTATAAAGCAAACAATGCAGTTGTTTTGAGCTAATGATGGTTTTCTTATTGCTTCTACGACAATATTTGAAATCCTTCGCTATACTGTTAAATAGACAATATGCGTTCTATAAAGATGATAAGCTTTCACACTTTTCCTCTCTTATTTTCTGTGGTATATCCCTTGATTTTGTAAGGATTATTATAATTCACTGTGGAAATCTATATCTGTTATGCAAATCTGCTATTCATTAATATGTCGAGGCTAAATACATATAAGATTTGACCAACCTGTATTTTCTTGTAGAGTTGAGGAATATTTTCATCATCAAATGGGAGATAGCCACACAGAAGAGCATATAACAAAATACCCATACTCCAAATGTCAGCCTATTTGAAAGAGTAAAATATCTTACATGGACCAAACAAGGCACACTAAAATACATGTAACCATGTAAAAGTAAGTGGTTATTCCTATACCACATGATCCCAAGTTTAAGCGACCCTGAGAGAGAGGCCATTTGAAAACATTGTGGGAAAAGAGAAAATTCTGGAGATCAGCACTTTATCCTTTTCCAACGCTGAGCCCCATTAGCTCAGTCGGTAGCGTGCAGGACTTAAGAACAGAGGGTCGTGGGTTTGATCCCTGGCTTGGCCAATTTCTTTCCGAGCATTGATGATAGTTATTGCGACAGGATTCATTCCTCTCCCACCTCTGACCATTGTTTCGAGGATGGTTATATGGGAAAGCAGTCAGTGGCTTGGAAAGAAAAATTGTGCAGGGTACTGGTAAAAGAGACTCTAGGAAAACATGGATAGGTGCACTGGCCGCCACGATATAACTGAAATAATGTTGAAAACAGCGTTAAACACCATACAATCAATCAATCCTTTTCCAACCATGTTTTCTACCCTATCACAGAAAAATTAAATCACATCTAATATGTGGTCTGCAAATGCTCTAAATTTGAACAAGTCTAACATTTTGATGTGTGGTAAAGAGTTAGGAAAACATGCAATATTTTCATACTGAGCCATCCAGTCTGGAGAATCATGCTGTTCTTTTAGAAGAAAACTTCAGTCCTTATTACAAAATCATATATATGCTGTCATAAAATTTCTAGTTTTTTGCTGTTTCAAAGAAAAAATCGAGACAAAATCTTGTATTTCATATCTAAAAAGTAGATGATTCAGTTGACTGCTGGAGAAATAAAAAAAAAATATATATATATACATGTATTTTAACTCTTTACCAAACGACAAAATTTTGAACTCCACCAAATTGGAAGCGTTTGCAGACGACAAATTAAATGTAGCTCAACAGATGACTTAAGTCTTTGATAGGGTAGAAAACATTGTGGGTAAAGGAGAAAATTCTGGTTACCAGCATTTTCTCCTTTTCCTACAATGTTTTCAAAAGCCTTCTTTTTAAGGGTCGTTAAAAGTTGGGATTGTGTGGTAAAGGGTTAACATAAAATCAATATTGTAATATGTACAGACCTCAGCTCCCAAATATTCCTTTCCTGAGATCAGTTCTGGTGCTGCATATGCAGGACTTCCACAACATGTGTATAAATGATTTTCCATTCCTCCCTGTAATAAAATGTCAGAGACAGAATTCAGTTTTTGTATCACTTCACTGATGAGATCAAACCTTTTTTTATCATATGTGATAGAATTTCTCCAATGGAAATAACTTCAAGTGAAGAGTTAAGGTTAGAGACAGTGTAAGTACTCATTCATTACATGTTTTTTCATTTATTTTGAAAAGCTGATTTCAAAATGATAACTCAAGTGAAGAGTTAGGGTTAGAGACAGTGTCAGTACTCATTCTTTACATGTTTTTTTTTTATTTATCTTGTAAAGCTGATTTCAAAATGATAATAATGAGGAAAAGGATTTTTTTTCTAACATGAACTGCTGAATTTACGGCTTTAGTTATTACTCAAATATGCCTTGGGTAAGTGATAAAGTATTATAATATGATTCAAAGGAAATTCATGAATTTGAGAAACAATCTGTTCTAGAATATCAAACTTACCTTGGGTTTAGCACATAATCCAAAATCAATCAGTTTTAAATTCTGTTCCTCATCTAACAACAAATTTTCAGGTTTCAGATCTCTATGAGCATATCCCATGTTGTGGATATAACCAACTGCAGCAACAATTTGTCGAAAAAATATCCTTGCCTCGTCCTCTTCCAGTCTATCCTTGGCAACTATGTAGTCAAACAACTCTCCCTCTGGACAATACTGAAATGATAAAGAATATTCTAATGTGTGTCTCTAGAAGTCCATTCCTTTCATTACTCTGAAACTAATGCTGTTTGAGTGTCAAAACATAAATTTGACTTGCAAAGTGATCAATGCTAATAACATTTCATTTTTCAGAAAAGAATGGTTATAAAACAGTGGACAAAATAATGTGTTGCTCTACCGCAGGAACAGATTTATTCTAAACCAGTACAGAAAATAAAGAAATGAGTATAAAGTAATTTCCTTTGTATTGTACATTAAATGCTTTGATTTAGAAATGTGTGATTTAAAACATGAGGCCACAGTCCAAGAAAAGAATGCAGCAAAGAAATAAGATTGAAAGCTTTACCAGATGATCCCATGTTTTAATTTTTTACAACCTAAAGAAGGTTTTTAAAAACCTCATGGAAAAAGGTTGAAATGCTGGTAACCAGCACAATGTTTCCTGTCCTTTAAATGACAAATCTCATCAATGGATCCATGTTTAATTTGTGTATCTGCATTACTTTCAATTTGGACACATCTAAAATTTTGTTGTATGGTAAGCCTCCATCAGAGAATAGACAAGATACAATTACCTCTAAGACCATGAAAAACTTGTCCTCTGTTTCAATCACCTGGAACAGTTTACAAATATGCTGATGACATAGGTCCTGCATAGCTGCTATTTCTGTTTTCACTCGAGGTAAGTCTTCCTGCATTAAAGATGGAAACCATTTAGTGTCTTTAACTCACACTGTTGCATCCAGGATGACCTCGTCCTCAGAGGGTGGGGGGTGGAAGAGGAAGAGATCCCCCATTATAGAATTAAAAGGGAGGTGAAAAGTTTAAGCACATTGAAGATAAAACTTATCTAGGTAACTTAATAGCATACCTTATAAAAAAAAGTGTTTTAACCATATAGATACTCCCATTAACACTTTGTAACACTTTTTTATTGACACTACCTCTTTAAAGTCAAATGATGCCAATAGCACACCCTCAATTTGAATAAGCATAATTTGGTTTATTCAAATTGCTGCCCTCTTGAAAAAGCCTGTGATGAGTTTGGGTGGCATGATCCATCAGATAATTCAAATTCAACCATAGACATAAATTTAGCAAGTTAACACATCTTGATGAACTTCTTCACTGACACAGGCATATTGAAATTAAACCTGAGGCATTCTGCAATAGCATTTATTCACCCAATTAATATCATGGTCCTAATTTGAATATTCATATGTTTATTTCCACAGCTATATTTGTTTTTGCAATACTGTTTTTAGCAAAGGATATTTTTTATTTATACATGGTTATAATCACATGATTAGACGATTTGCAATATTTTTACTATAAAAATGTAATTCTACTGCACACAACCTATTGTTGAGGGGGCATTCTTTTTGTTTAAGTAAGAGTTGTCACCAAACAAAATTAGAAATTGTGGGATTGAAGTCGTAGAAAGCGAGATTTGCATGATTGCACACCCTGGATGCAACACTGAACCCTTTACCACACAATCTCAAGTTTTGACGACTTTGATTCAGGATGTTTTGTTTGGGAAAAGGTCATGCAGAAACCTGGCAACCAGCATTCTCTCCTTTTTCTACAATATTTTCTACCCTATCAAAGACAAAAATCATCATTTGAGCTACATTTATTTTGTCGCCTTCAACAACTTGGAATATGGATGAGTCTAAAATTTTGCCGTTTGGAAAAGAGTTAAGTCCCCTTTGATTTTTCATCTGCAAGTCATTTAAAATATGGACAAAACCAAAATTTTGTTGTTTGGCGAAGACTTAAACATCAGCTGATATCATATGGATGGATGTTGTGTATCATATCTGCAAGACATATCTTATGAAATAAAGTAGCATGGGTGGTAACTTACTCATCATGTGATGAATTTTTCCCTATCTGAAGAAGAACTCAGGTTCCAATCCAAGAGTTTCAACTATCACATTAAATCAAAGTCTCACTTCCATCATTTTTCATGTGATTAACTGAGCCCTCTACCAGATAATTCTTTAACATCCTTGTAAAAGAAGAGTTCAAGACTTTTGAAAACTTTGTGGGAAAAAGAGAAATGCTGGTAACCAGCATTGTCCCCTTTTCTCTCGATCTCTTTCCTATCAATGACAGCTTCCACCATCTGAGCAACATTTGATCTGTTGTCTGCAAATGCTTTGAGCTTGGACAAGTTTATAATTTTGTCTTGTTGTACTGGGTTAAGCATTCAACACTATTTACAAAAACAGCTTAGCTTGTCATGGAGCATTTGAAAATTAAATCCCCTCTACTCACCCCTAGGGACCTTTTATCCATTATCTTTATAGCAACTTTTTCACCTGTGAGTGAATGGTAAGCTAGTTTCACTTTGGCAAATCCACCTAATGAAAAAAAGTGAACAACAAAAATTATATGTTAACTGATGGGTAGAAAGATGTTTGAAGATGTTTGTAAAATACAAGACACAATAAGCTTCTTATTCAAGTGCAAATCACCTAAAAAAATCTCATTTCTTTGTGTTTTGATGCAAAAAGAAAGGGCTTATTATGCTACTTTGGGATTATCATTGTTTGGTTAGGTTACAAAGGCCTGATCTTAAGGTAACAGTAACTGTTAGGCCAAATCTAACTTTTCAGATTAATAACTAAGATGTAATTGTGCCATGTACCTGAACCAATGGTTTCTCGTAGGTGATACAGCCCCTTCAACTCTGCATATGTCATCTTGAAGACACATGTACCACTATTCTACTCTGCAAAATATAAACAAAGGTTTTCTGTCATTTCAGAGCGTATTGAAATTATTCTGTTTGCCATGCTGATGACTTTCTGTGAAGTTCAACACTTGACATGTTCAATGAAAAGGAAAGCTGCTTTTGCAGACAATGGTGATCAAGATCAAACTGGATCATATGTACAGTCTGATCTTGAACCATGGAACTAATGTCCCATATTTTGTGGAAAAACTGTGACACTGGGATACACCTGTCCCCATACAAACATAAAGGTTCAATCACCAAATTTTATATATGATAATGTATATATATTTTATATATAAACCATGCTCTGTGAAAAGGGGGCTTAATGCATCTGCGAAAAGTATCAACCCAGATCAGCCTGCGCAACCCGTGCAGGCTGACCAGTGCCGAAACTTTTCGCTAATGATCAATTTTCTGTATGTCAAAGGACCAGTCTACCTCATGATTCTGTTGACAAAATAGATTTTACAGATCCACAATCATGTGATGACTTGCTTCCTATCCTGCATCACGGAGATGCATTAAGCCTCCTTTTGTCAGAGCATGGCTCATATATATATATATAATAACTGTAATTATTGTTTGATATACAGTATTAAGCCTTTACCAAACAATCCCTTATTGACCCTTTAAAAGCACTTTTGAAAACAATGTAGGAAAAGTATAAAATGTTGGTAAGCAGTTCAGCCAATGAAACCTCCTGAGTTTCAATGGCAAATACATATTACAGTATCAGCTCACACATCCCATAGCAAGCTTGTTTGTAAAAGCAGGCACAATCAAATGCTCACACAAATATTCTGTTCAGTTATACATGTACTTATCCCTTGTACAGAAAATAGGATTAACCATGTTCAATACATGCAGTCTTTTTTCTAGCTTTGCTTCTAAGGGGGCCCATCAGACCCACAGACATTCTGATAGGGGGTCATTCTGGAAAACTTGGGGCCTCACACAAAACATTCAAATTCTATTACTGAAATCAAAACCATTTTTTTTATTTTTCAAGTACATTCATGTATCTATGAAAACTATGCTAATAAAATTGCAACTCTGTAGAAATAATCATTGTTATTGTGCAACCTTGTTTCCGCCATTCATTTAGTCCTAAAATATAAAAATGAAATATGTGTCAGTGGTAGACTTTTGAAAATTCTAATATCCCATCACAGAGGGATGTAACTTTCCTGTACATCACTCCAACTACAGTTTATAAGTTTAATTTTCTCATCATAAACTGCCAAACTTTTGAAGCAATCGTTTGGGAGGCGCTTTATTTAAAATTGCGTTTTTGTGGCATTTAACTTCGCTTGAACTAGGGGTAGGTTGGCCTGATTGTACTTTCCATAGTAATATTAATTGACAGGTTTTGCCTTTTTCTCCCCATTGAAGCTTCCAAAATACTCTGAAATGCTCTTCATTGAATGATCAGTGGATGCTGAAAGAACCGTTACCATAAACTGGGATTTGTCTATTTACACATCATACATGCTTACACACCATACAATGCTGATCAATCAAATGTCAATTTTGCCACATCCAGAATTATCATGCCATATCTACTGCGAACCAAACAGGAATCACATACAAGATTTAGTCGCTGCCCATAATTTCAAAAGCAAAGCCTTGATTCTGTGTTATATGGTGTGCATCCTGTCATGAATCAATGCCCATCATTATATAGTGTATATTTTGTGACGACTCGATAAACTGGTACCTGTTTATCTCCCGTAATCGTCTAATACAAAGACTGATAACAGGCTAAAAGGTTTATTCCCATCAAAACATCTGTCGGGCTATCGATGAATCCTTACTGGAATAGCACAGTATTGTATTTATTGAGCGGAAATACCAGAAAAAGACCCTAATTCTCGGAATGGAACTTTTACAGGCAAATGTGCAAGATTGGCCCGAGGTGGGTTTAGAATTTAGAATGCAGAGTACAACCTACACAAGTATGGAGAATCAATGCCCAAGCTCCATAAATAAAATTCATTATTTGAAAATAGGTAAGAGTAAAGAAAGTCATAAAATTCACTGTAAAAATTGGTGGAAATAAAACAGTAATTCCAAGTTTAAAAGTGGGCCGTTTTGGTACCCATAACATTGGGCCATTTTGGTAAAAAGGGCCGTTTTGGAAGTGGGCCGTTTTGATCCTATTCCAGTGGGGTAACAGGCTTTTTTGTCCCTGGGCTTGTTCGTCCGGGCTTGTTCGTCCCAACCGATTTCCCATTGGTTCGGGCTTGTTCGTCCCAACTTATGTACCTGCCAACCAAAAGCGTTAATAGTGCATATTTCACTGATTTGATTGGTACATATGAAAAGGTGTTAACTGTACATAATCCCCAATCATTTTACTCAACCTAAGATATACAACTGTGCAAAAATAGTCATCCCGACCATTAAGCTTACAGATGAAATCAAAGCAAAGAAAAATATTTATGGATATGGACATGAATTTTCAATCTATAGTGTGTTGTAGGACGGCAAGCCGTAGGCAAGAGGCAGTGTAGTACTGGCTGCCGTGATATAACTGCAATATCGCTGAAAACGGCGTTGAATACAGCGTTGAACAACAAAAACAAACAAACTCAGTGATCCTTATCATAGTAGCTTTAACCATACAATGACATCTTTAAACAACCCCATGGTAAATGTTATTTCATCTACAAAGGGCAATAAACTTGTCAGTGTGTCTTAGAGAAGAGAGGATAGTTCAATAATGTGTAGAATAACAAATCATTTTAGACGGCACATAGCACTGTTCATTCCAATACGATCGATAAGGAAGAGTAGGGCGAACAAGCCCGGCCGAATAAGCCCACGGACGAACTGGTTTTCGGACGAACAAGCCCGGAGCCCCCAGTGGGAACACTGCTGAACTGTTATTTTTTCATTCTTATAGAAACCATTTCTCCACAGTAATATAGATATGCAAAATATTTTATTTTTTTTTTATGGTACGACGAAGACTTGTCTGTAGAACCTTTATCTTGACTACGACTTCCACAAAAACTTATACCCTGGTCTTGGGCCTTGATACTGGGTAAGAATTGTCAAGAGTATGACTTCTCCCGGGTACGAATTCTCCAGCCCATAATTTGGGGCACTGAAAACGAAATATAGAGCATGCAGATATACTATGACTTCAATGTTTTCACTTAAATGTTCAACTTAAATTTACAAACCAATAACAAGTTGCCAAGAGTTTAAAGGAAAGACTTTGTCCCTAAATGTTCAACAGAGTTTTTGATCTTTGAAACTGCCTCTGTGTTCTGGAATAACCAATGAAATTGGGTGTCTTGTTCCCGGCTTTATACGGAATAGAAGCTCGGGAGCCTGCCATAATTTTGAGCAAAGTGTATTCCCCGGCCCCCCTCGAAAAATAAACCAGTATTCAAGGCCCCATTATTTGATTTTGCCGAAGTTAGTATCAAATTAAAGCCCAGATATCACCCTTTTATATGATATAAAATACATTATGGTAATCGAAATACTTTTTGTAATATTGTCGATCAATAATAGGAAAGATTTTCGTATTTTCTTCGAGATATTTCATGAATTACACAAATCCGGCCCCTATGCTAAATCCTTTATTTCGTGGAAAACATCGCGGAAACTATTTCTAAATGAAAGTGTGTGGTTTAAGCTGTCAAAAAGTATATAAAAAATAAATTTCGATAGAAAAAAATGCAATAATAGGTCTTTGAAATGATCGTCCTACAATAAAATTCAATGACTTTCCCCACAAATCAGGCCCCTAAGCTAAATCCTTTATTCCACCAAAAACATCGCGAAAAATATTTCTAAATGAAAGTGTACGATTTTAGCTTTCGTTCAAAAAGCTTATATTTTGCAGTCAATAATCCTATTAAAAATTGGATATATTAATTTTCCCGGACTTCCTGGTTCCATGTATATCTTTCCAAGAATTAATAAAATCTTAACCGTTATAGCACAAAAACCCCTGCATCAATTTCTAATTTCTATATACCATTAAAGAGCTTAATTATTAAATGAACTTTGAATTTATATTAAGATTTTCTAGATTTGATGAATTATTGAACTTTTAATATTGGGGCCGGATATGTAGCTCGATTCAAATTTCAAAATATTTTTCTCTGAAAATGGATGAAATTAAAACGCTTATAACTCAACAATGCCTGCGTCAATTTTAATTTTCAAAGTACCGTTGCAAAGCTTAGATTTAGTAGTTAATCACCATATCATTTTTTGTAAATCAAAGAAAAAATAAAATTTGAAATATTGGGGCCGGATTTCTATCTTTTAAAAATTTTGAAACGTTTTTGTAAAAAAACCGACAAATTTCAAACGCTTTTATCTCAAATTTACATAAATGAAATCTTAAATTTCTATATACCATTAGAAAGGTTTTAACATAAGCTTTAATTTAACGCGAATTTCATCATATTCTGTACACAAATAAAGGACTTAGGTAGGGGGCATTTGGGGCCGGGAATTGTGGCTTATTTTTCGAGTGGGGCCGGGGAATACACATACCAATTTTAATCATAAATGTAGGTATTGGCCCATCAATTTATGAATTGTCATTCTGAAGATAATTCTTAAAGCAAAAGAGAGACGAATTGGTTATGAAAAGATTTCCGTCACATGTCACATATGTTATTTCCCTATTTTTCTTAACATGTCTCATGCTACGTTTGATTATAAAGCTGCAATACTACAAATTAAAGTTGAATTTAATGGAACGTTTTTCTTTTTTTCAATATCGATGGGCACAGTTTAGACCTATAAAAGAACACTGCCCAATATACATTATGAGTTCCCTTTGTTTAGTTGTATAACATGGTAATCCAGTAGGATTTACTGCTGATGGTAAAATAAAAGGGCATGAATTAAAATTGTAGATTTTACCTGTAGACTTTATTTGCAGCTATATAATTTTTGAAGTCGAGAGTGGAAGTGTGGGGTAGCAGGTTTAATCCATCAAATAAGTTTGATGGTATGGAAGGACTATTTTGCTTCCTAAAAAAAAAAAAAAAATAACTGAATTTGCGCACCTGAAATTTATGAAAAATTGCGAAAAAAAAAAAAAAATGAAGGGGAAGACCCCCCTCCCCCCCAGCCCCCCCCCCCCCCCCCCCCCGCAACTGTAGAATCTCCCGCGCCTGTACAAAGGGTATATAACGGCTCGGGTTTCTCTACGAAAAACGTCTTAGATCATCCATGAACGTCCATAAGTGCCTACATATGATTATTTGATAATCATTTCGTCCTGAAAAATGATGTGCCCCTGTCACGAATGATCCAGGTCTATGAACAGATCTATAACATAAATTTGCACTTACAACGCCGCTGGATTTACTTTGATTGACCATATTTTCACTAATTTTTTATTTACAAGTGTGATGGAATTGTTCCTTTGTGACAGATATTAACATCAGAATCCATCTAAAGGGGCTAGAAAAATTATGGTTTTCGAAACAAACTCTAATGGAACATTATTCTCAATATTCACTTAGTTTGTGACAGCCTGCACTCAGACCGACATTACAAAAATGGCGTCATCAGATGAGGTAAAGGCGACTTACTACACTCAAAAGTCCTCTAAACAGAATTGACAGGCGTATCATTTAATTTCATATTGAAATTTTATTCATCTTCATTTTGATTTTTTGTACTTGATGAATTATAAGGAGTTCTAAACCATGTCAGTAGTGATAAGCTGTGGTTGTAATGTGTTTTCGAGAGTTGTAAATACTAAAGGGCATTTTCCTCATCAATGGATGCAAACATACAGAAAATAAATATGGTAGCATGTGTCTTAACTGTCTTGCTTTCAAGAAAAATGATTTAGATAGATGAACTAGTGCTGTTATCACATTGATGCTTAACATGGTAACTCCCCATCCAGGCTGATATATCAAGTGATCAGACTTCTTATATACCCTCGACAAACTGAAAATCGTGATATTAAGCTTCGGTGTTTATTAACTTAAGTTATAGGGTAAAAATGAAATTCCACTTGGCTGTATGTGTTATTCAATTATTGTCCTTCAAGTACAAAAGACATACCCGATTTATTTCAAATATTCACAAAATTTATTCAGCGAGCATGACACAGCTGACACAAGGCAGCCATCTTGTCATGCAGGTATATTCGCGGAAAGTGAGAAAAAACCAGTAATTTAAAAATAGACTGACCTTTGATCTCCACCTCTAACACAGTCACGTGAAACCCATTAACAGCAAAGCATCGTGAAAGTATGATAATTTTCAAATGTGGTTCTGTCTTGGAATAATTTGTAGTTTTTATGGGAAGGGGTCTTTGCGCTAATGAAACTACCTGTTCTGAAAATGAGCTTTTCCATGTAGCCAATTTGCCGACTTAAACCTCATTTTTCTGCAATTTTTGCCGATGATAACACAATCAACCAATGGTATGACCTCACCAGCCTCGATTTCGATGAAGTATCATGTGACTTATTCCAAAAACAAAATGGTCGCAAACTTCGATGTATCGCGGTTTTAGATGATTCAACGATAAGGCGTAAAAAAAAAAATAGTTTGTTTCGGGTAACCCGACCCTACCTGGAGATTTTGCCCCGACCCTAATTTTTTTTTTGTCTTCCGATAAAAAAAAATCAGCCTTTTATCATACTGTGTCACAGGACGCCTGTTTCGGCAAATATTGCGCATTATATTATAGGTGTACAATCATGTACTACTACATACATAATTATACATGAAAACTCCTACGCCTGTACAAAAGCTACCGTGTATCGGAGTATATTGAACCGACCTTAAACACAAATTGTCAAACGCAATAACGTGGGTTTTCCATTTCTAAAAATACATACAAGCAGGCGGAGAGATCGGGCTTTTTCGCTAACTCCACACAGGAACTTCTGTTTTTCGAACGTTCATATCCTATCGCACGCTTACAAAAGACAAACGGGTGCCAGTTTTATCTTCTACAACAAATCACGCCCGAAATACTGCGGTACTATACAGACTGTGTAACGAACTTTTACTTGTGATTTTCGCTTTTCTTCGCGTAAAATATAGACAGGATCCCGTCATCTCTGTTGTCATCACCGCATTTCCGGTTCTGTAGTGCATTGTCGCTACTTTCGGTTTGCTAGATTTCAGATTGAACAAGTTCTGTTAAACATCATTCGGCAAAAGTGCTGGCATGCTCCAGAACTACGAACAATTAAGGTGTTCAATGCAGATATAACATTCGAAAAATTTTAATGGACGTTTCTCTTGCAACTTATCTGACAGGACGGACTGTGGACTAAACTAGACGACGGCAACGATAGAAGTTTAGATTTGTATCAAGCGTCGATAGGTCTTCATATTAGACAGGTATTTTCATATTTTTTTTCTTTGTTACAATGAGGCAACAATAATTTCTTTCGGAAAATATGAATCTACCCAAACTTGCCTTGTTCTCGCTCTGCCCCCCCCCCCTTCACTCAGCTTGATTTACCCTACCTGGTCTTAGAGAAAAACCTGAAACTGCCTAGGCTAGGAGCCGCTATGCAAAAATTTTCCAAGGCTTTCTAATCTCTCCTACACTTCCGGCAAGTGATGCCACTTTAGTTTCCAGGTAAAATGTGTCTGATCTATATAAAATTGAGGAGCAGCAGCACTGCTCCCACATTTCTTGACGGATTTGGGTAAAATTTTCACAGGATGTTTCTCATCATGTGACCTAGCGCATATTGTCAAGGTTTTGCAATTTATAGCTGCATCATGGAAAAAGGGGACTTTATGTTATATTTCATTTTTCACCAATATCTCTTTAATTAATACTGGACATATCTCAACGGATTTGGTTGAAATTTTCACAGATCATGTGACCTAGCGCATATTGTCAGGGTTTTGGAATTTATTACTGTGTTATGGAAAAAGGGGGCTTCATGTCAAATTTAACCTGCGTCCATACTTACAAAAGTCTTTCTTGTGAACGCAACTCCTCCCACATTTCTTGACGGATTTGGATAAAATGTTCATAGAATGTTTCTCATCATGTGACCTAGTGCAGATTGTCAAGGTTTTGCGATTTATAGTTGCATCATGGAAAAAGGGGGCTTCATGTTATATTTCATTTTTCACCAATATCTCTTTAATTACTTAACATCTCTCAACGGATTTGGATGAAATTTTCACAGATCATGTGACCTAGCGCATATTGTCAGGGTTTTGGAATTTATTGCTGTGTCATGGGAAAAAAAATGTTTTTCATCAATGTATCTCCAACTAATGGACATAATTTCATGAAACTTCATATTTTTCTTGCTTAATCAAAGCCAATGACCAATGAGTCCGGTGTGCGTCCGTCTGTCCATCCATCAGTCCATGTGTAAAACTTTTAGATCACAAGTAACACAATATATCCATTGAGCTACCCAGGTAGGTGCTAGAAATTCCAACACTTTAGTCTCTAAAGCTGGCTGCTTGAAATAGCAGCCATGTGGCGACATATATTGTGATGACGACACTCTTGTTTCACATTATAACTCTGAAGGACAACAAAAGTGGATACTTGTAATTTCAAAGTTGTGTCAAGAACGTGTGTTCTAGATAAAAAACATTATGCATAACCTTTGTAAACCCAACTTTTCTACAGATAAAATGTTTACTTTAAATCAGTATAATATATATATAGTCCTCTAAAGTGTTCTGGAGGGGGAGGGTATTAAACATAAAAACAAACGAAACATTCTAGTATTTATTCAGTTTATTTAGAAACTTGCAAATAAATGTTTTTCACTTTTTCAGCTATTTTAGCTCTTTACCACACAATCCACAGTTTTAACAATCCTTAAAAAAAACTTTTGAAAACATTGTGGGAAAATTGAGGGAAAAGGAGAAAATGCTATAAACCCATATTTTCTTTGTTTCCCATGTTTTCTACCCTTCCCAAAACAAATTTCAATTTGTGAGTTACATTTGTTTTGTTGTCAGCAAATACTTTTAATTTGGACAAGTCTAAAAAATTTCAATTCAGAAAAGAGTTAAACAAAAGTGGACAGCATTCAGTGGGGAAAAAAGATGCAAATATAGATAGAATTTGACCATTTACCACACAATCAGAAAGTTAGTGACAGACTAGAGGTCTTTTGAACACGTAACGAGAAAAGGGACTCAGAGCTGGTAGCCACCATTTTCTCTTTTTTTTCCATTTTCGAAAGCAAATACCACCATTTCAAAAAAAAAAATTTTTTTTGGGGGGGGGGGGCGTTAAAAAAAAAAAAAAAAAATTGTCCCTACCCTACCTAACATCTTTGGAGATGTTACCCTAAACAAACTATTTTTTTTTTTAGGCCTAACTATTCAATCCAGTGGTAGCTTAAACTGGTACTAGCACTATCTCCTGTAACCTTCGGATAGACAAGAGGTAACACCTAAATCACTGATAATATTAACAAAGGTTGTAATATGCACCAATAAGACGGTGTTACTGAGGTGTGGGTAAATTAACAGGCAGGGTTTGAAATTCCTTTTCAAGCACTCCAAAATTATTGTAGATTGATAACACAAACGAAATGAATTTTGTGTGAGTAACAATGAATTAATTCTCTTGTTTTATACAGCAGTCATGTCACACTGAGAAAATCCTTCGACAGCTACCAGTGTTCCCGTTCATGTACATAGATGCATGTGAATCATGTTCACATTGATTAAAACACATAAAAAGTATAAAACATATCAAAGTCTATTCCTGCAGTGCACGTACAGGAAATCATGCTTGCAAAAACACCTTTTTATGGTGTAAGAAAAGGTTTGCAATTTTTTTTTACATAACTTGTGTCCTCATCAAATGAAGAGATAATAACGATTATCCAAGTAATCAAGCACTTGATCAAATGTTGGATTATCGATTAGCAATATTGGTACTGGAGTACTTGGGGGGAAAAAAATGAAAATTTGATGTTTTGATTCCTTTTTTGGATTTTTTTGCATTAAATTTTAGAGATGGATAAAGGCCTGGTTCAGTGGTTAGCATATGTGACTCATGACCTGATGGTTGCGGGTTTGATCAAGGTTCTCTCTAGGTCGTGAATCCCAAGGGTCACTGACTCCTGGGCCAAAATTTTCAAGTCAAAATGAAATTAGAAGAGTCAAAGAGAAATGTCCAAGGGTCAAAATTATTTACTCAGTTATAACTGAGCAATAAGGGTGAAATAAACACAATTTTTCATTAACTACAGGTACGTTCTTTATTATAACATTTATCAGTGCATTCTCAAGTATTGATAACAAAATTTTAGTTATTCCTAGAACTTGATCATCAGAAAGGTTCCAGTCATTAATAAACAAATGTTTTTTCCTCAACATTAAACAGAGATTCTAGCTTCGACATTGTTTTATACAGAGATTTGTGTTTTGTGTAAATTGGCTGTTTAGATTCATTATTAAAGATGAGAAAAAAGTTTGAAATGCTTCTGATTGTTGATGTTAAACTGATCTTTGCGTTTCATGGATTTTCACGTTTTTTTCAGCGATCTATTTTTCATGTCAGTTGTTGGAAAAGTATTACCGCATAACTTGACATGAATGTGCAACTAGGGTAGCAGGTAATATTAAAACCTGTCATTTTACAATAGATAAATGGATTAACAGCTTTAACACCTTTTCATGAATGACTCGCCCGCTTGATTAGCTGTGATAAACAGAGCCGCATGCATCCTTCACACTTGATACTGATTGTGTTTATCAAAAACCATATTTTTGCCGGATGCCCATGAGCAAATCTATGTGAAGCTTTGGCCGATAATCTCATGTGTCACCAGTGTTTCATTTACCTGTGCGTCCTGCGTCAGGGACGCAAAGAAATTGCCGAGGACGCAAAACTTTGAGATATGTGTAGTTTCGAGACGCACTGATTTTGCCTTTTGCAAAATTTCGTTTGATCCCGATCAATTAAAGTGTTTACATTTTCTATCGAAACACCGGTAATTTTTCTACTTTAGACTGGTACCTTCATTTTCCGGTCTATTTTTAGCCTAAGTAATCTAGTCTATGGAATGGTTTCCGTTTTTCTTTTTATTCGGGTACACGGAATATCGACATCCAGCACGTACGTTATAGATCCTCTCCAAGGCATATTCTTACATAATTGCAGAAAATTGTAGTCAATATGAATGAACAACTATCATTTCATGTCCTCATCGGCAAATAATTACTTTTTGAATCTTTTTTATACCCGGGCGATTTAGATATCCTCAGACGATTTCCATTTCGTCGAAAAAATTCCAGTGCGTAGATCTATATCTAAACGATGTAATGCGTAAGCAATGCCACCAAAAAAGAAGGCAAAATCCGATCACAAACAACAAACTTTAACTAGTTTGTTTACGAAATCACAAGAGTCTGACCTGCCGATTCATAGTGACTTACATACCGATAAAAATGTCGAGAATAATGAGAAATCATCGGCAGTTCAATCGGCGTGGATTCGGCCCCGGCCAGTTCGAAACCGAGAGAATTCAAGTCACACTGGCTTAAACTTTTTAGTTGGCTAACTTACGAAAGTGAAGAGAATTCATGACAGACAATTCATAAATCAGACCATACAGATTTTTTAACAATTTGAACAATATTTTTTTTAAAATGGGGTTTAACTCATTACCACACGATCCCTAATTTTGACGCCTCTGAGAAAGAAGCCTTTAGAAAACATTGTGGGAAAAGGAGAAAATGCTGGTAACCAGCATTTTCTCTTTTTCCGACAATGTTTTCTACCCTTCTAAAAACGAATTCTAAATCTTCAATAACTTCAATAACTTTTATTTTGTCATCTGTTAATGCTTTCGATTTGGACAAACCTAAAATTTTGCCGTTTGGTAATGAGTTAAAAGGTGGGACTCGTAAAGTTGGTTTCAGACTCATAGTTTTTCATCCCAGCGAGTCCCAGGACTCACTTATAGCAAATTGTAAAAAAATCACTGTGTCACATTGATGCTCAGGCAAATCTTTTTGAGCATCAGAAACAAGTCATTTCCATTTTCAAAGCGTCAAAACCCGTGGACCCGGGTCAAATGAGAACCCTGTTTGATACCATGTTGAGGCAAACTTTCTTTCCAGCAACTCTTTGCCGCTCACCTCTGATGTATGTGCATGTGAGAAAAGCAGTCAGTGGCTTTGAAAGAAAGTTGTGTCAGTACTTGTGTGAGAAAGCAAGGAAACACATGCATAGGCCTCTGACCTCCGTGATATGACCTACACTATTAAAAGTGCATTAAACTCAATAGAAAAAAGAGATGGATAAAGATAACACTTTTCCTTTTCAAAGCTTTTAAGCTAACCTGAGCGCGAAGTGCTCATGGTGAGCTTTTGTGATCATGTTGTGTCATCTTGCGTCGTCCGTCATCAACTTTTACCATGTGTTTGCTCTAGAGGCCACATGTTTGTCTTGATGAAATCTCGGAGGAATTCGAAAATGGGTCATGTCCGGTCAAAAACTAGGTCACTAGGTCAAATCTTAGAAAAACCTTGTAGAGGCCACATTTTGAGTCCAATACTCTTGAAAGTATGTCATAATGTTTGTTTTGACGATATCTTGGACGAGTTTGAAATTGGGCCAGGTTGGGTCAAAAACTAGGTCACAAAGTCAACTGTTAGAAATCCTTGTGTATACTCTAGAGGCCACATTTTGAGTCCAATACTCATGATACTTGGTCAGGTTATTTGTCTTGATGATGTCTCGATCCAGTTTGAAAATGGGTCACATTAGGTCAGAAACTAGGTCACCTGGTCAAATCTTTGAAATACCTTGTGTATCGTTTACAATGTTTATCATAATGTCTCAGAAAAGATTGGAAATGGGTCATGTATGGTCAAATGTCTAAGGTGAGCAACTTCAGGGCCATCATGGCCCCCTTGTTTTATACTTGTATCAAAAAGAAATACTTTAGCCCTTTTCCAAACAATCCCAAGTTTTAAGAACCTATAGGAGGCAGCTTTTGTAAACAAAGAGGGAAAAGGAGGAATTGCTGGTAACCTGCATTTTGTCCTTCTCCCACAATATTTTCTTACCTTTCAGAGACAAAGATCCTCAATTTAATTACATTTGTTATGTTACCTTCAAGTGGTTTCAATTTGGACAAGTCTGAAATTTTGTTGTTTGGTAAACAAAACCATTTATACTCAGTCTTGAGAAACAAGGGGCCAAATTGAGGAAGACTCAATTGCTTATTTTTTTATAGTAATTTGCATTAATATGTACTCGTATCCTATTTCGATCCACAGTGAGAAAAATTATAAACATGCATGCAAAAAGCATTTTTTTTTTGGGGGGGGGGGACTTAAAATCGCTTTCTAAGTTCCGATCTGGTCATAAAGCCTGGTCCTGTCTTGTGACTTTACCTATGGGTTACAGAGTGCCTTCAATTCTGTTTTGATATAATATGGGAAATTGTATACTTTGCTCACATTTCTATCAAAGACTTAGATTATTATGTCCAGGACTAATAGAGAACATGCATATGAGTTTGATGTGTGCAAATATAATGCTGTAATTTGAATTTCCAAGTCTTGCAACGGAGCAGTGACAATTTTCTTATGGGAGGCCCTCCAAACTCTCCCTAGCGGGAGTGGAACATCCCCTCTCATACTCTTCCCCACTTGGCATTTTATGCCTTGAAGTGCCCTTTTTAGCCCCAGCACCCTGCCCTTTTTTAACCCTGGCTGGAGCACTGTATGTCATTTAACCCTTTACCAGATGACAGAATTTTGGTCTTGTCCAAATTGAAAGTATTTGCAGACAACAAAATAACTGTGGCTCAAATGATGGGATTTTGCTCTGAAAGGGGAGAAAACATTTTGGGAAATTGAGAAAATGCTCGTTACGAGCATTTTCTCCTTTTCCCAAAATGTTTTCAAAAGCTGTCTACCTTAAGGCCGTAAAAACCAGGGCTTATCTGGTAAAGGGTTAATGAATATCTTGTACCAGGCAGACTTTTGTCACCTGTTTGTTGATACAAAGTTTGAAGAGAGTCTACTGGGTAAGTAGTAGCTGCTCAACTTGTCATTCTTCACATTCTTGTGTAAGGAGTATGGAGGTATGGTGTCACTATTGTAACAGAAAGAAAAATGTTGTTCTACTGCAAGGTTATTTTCATCCTACAATCTTTTATTTTTACTAAGATTTATTATGCTATAACTTTAATCAGAGAAAAGCAAATGAATTGAAACCCAGATAGGTTAAAGGGACAATCACCCTTACCTCCATGTTCAACTTTCCTTCCTTTGTGCCATTGGATTGCTGGCCCTCATTCAGTTCTTATTTCACTTTTGGTTTATTCACTCTTTTGTCAAAGTAATGTGAAAATAAGCAAAAGATTTATTCCTCTAATGAATATTTCTAATTAGTGCTTGTCAAAAGTGTGAGAAATATTGTTCATAGTGAGATACAAAAAGTAAACAGAGACAGCTCAGAAAAGATAGTGGAAAAATACAGAAATCACATACAGGATTATAACAACAGGATGTGAAATCCTGAAAAGACATGAATAGGTACACAAGTAGCAGTGCTGTCACTGAAATTCTGTGAAAGCAGAGTGAAAAAAAAAATGATCAAGGTGGAATGACTTACTCATTTTAAAACATTAAAAACTCATTAAAAACTAATACATGTACATGTATTGTATTTGTGACCAGTTGTCAAGTTCTTTCTTAAATATTTTTCTGCATACCCATTTATTAGCTTTGCTCTCTTACATTACAGGACGATATTGAAGCACTTAGACTGGCTGCATTAGCAACCATTAAACCTGTGAGTAGTAGTACCACTAAGTTTGAAAGTTGTAGTTTTTAGCTCCATGCTTTTTGTCATGGCCCTGTGTCTGTCGTACATCTGTCTGTCCTTGCGTGTGTTAACTTTAATTTCAAACATCATCTTTGCTGAAACTA
Organism: Hippopus hippopus; assembly: GCA_946811185.2. NCBI lineage: Eukaryota > Metazoa > Mollusca > Bivalvia > Cardiida > Cardiidae > Hippopus > Hippopus hippopus. Next base: position 40,764,863 of record OX328096.1, read on the forward strand.
CCCATCCAAATTTGACCAAACTTCACAGAAATTATCCTTCCATAGTCTTCTTCAGACTTTTTTAAAAGAATTGGATTCTTTAAAATCTCTGGTTGCCATGGCAACAAAACTGAAAAACATGGAAAATCTTTGAAAACCTTCTAGTCCAAAACTATAAGGTCTAGCTACCAAATTTGGCATTTAGCTTCATGGTCAGTTTCTTCAAATTATAACCCTGGGACAAAATTGGCCCTGCCTCGGGTGTCACAAGTTTTAAATAGGCTTACATATCGCAAAACTTGAGAAAATCTTCTGGATCTAAACCATAAGGCCTAGGGCTGCCAAATTTGGCCTGTAGCTTCATTTAATGGACCTCTGCTAAGATTCTTGAAAATACAGCCCTGGGGTCAAAATTGGCCTCGCCCTGGAGGTTACAAGTTTTGCATTGGCTTCTGTAGTGAAAACTTTAAAAATCTATTCATTCCTAATCATAAGGCCTAAGGATACCAAATTTTCATTTAGTTTTATCCAATGGGCTTCTACTGAGAAACCCCAAATTATAACCCTGGGGTCAAATTTGGACTTGCGATGGCAGTCACAAGTTTTACATGGGCTTATATAGTGAAAATGTCAAAAATCTTCCCGTTCCTAACCATAGGACCTAGGGAAACAAAATTTTGCGTGTATATTTATTCAATGAATCTCTACCAAGAGTATTCATATTATAGTCCTGGAGTAAACATTTACCCCGCCCTGGCAATCACAAGTTTTGAATGGGCCTATACAGAGAAAACTTTAAATTTTCTTGTTCCTACCCATAAGACCTAGGGCTACCAAATTTTGCATGTATATTTATCTAACATACTGCTACCAAGACTGTCCAAATGATAGCCCTAGGGTCAAAACTGGCCCCAACCTAAGTCACAGCTATTACATTTATTGGCTTATATAGCAAAAACTTTAAAGATCTTCTTGTTCCTGACCTTGTTTATAACCACATGGCCTAGACCTGTGTTATTTGGCATGTGGCTTTATCTTGTGGACCTCTACCAGGATTCAAGTAATTGTGTTGTTTCTGTCAGGTTGCCCATCAGCATTTTGTCATTTTATGCAATAAGGTCACTTCTTTTTTGTTGTATCCAAATTTTTTAAAATCTGCAAAGATTGTGTATATCTTGAAGGACAAATCCCATCAAAAATGAAGAAGTAACTATATACAGTTTTGGAAATACAGACATATTATATTCAGCATTCTGCAAGAGTATTACTTGCATATGTATTTTTCAACATATCCATTTGAAATTGTCTCTACATGTATAATAGCCGTGCTCTGGCAACAGGGGGCTTAATGCATCTGCGAAAAGTATCGACCCAGGTCAGCCTGCGCAGTCCGCGCAGGCTGACATGGGCCGAAACTTTTCGCTATTCGTCAATTTTCTGTATACCCAGGGACCAGTCTATCTCATGATTAAGTTGGTTGTTAAAAAAAGTGGATATTATGGATCCATAAGTATGTGATTGCTTGCTTGGTACCATGGATCACGGAGATGCATTAAGCCCCCTTTTGTCAGAGCATGGCTCATATATTTTGTTTATTAAGGCCTGGCCAAGAAAGTGACACACACAGAGTATAATTATTTTTGTCATCAAAGACCTCACCCTTTGAAAAAGAAGTTGATCTAAGCCCTAACTTTGGAAAATGAGCTGGCCTTACATAAGATAATGGTGCATATTACTAACCATCAGACATTACACTGTTGTATATGCATATAGCAATGTCTTGATGCCTTAAGTTCTAACTTATTATTATTCAGCTGTTTAACTCTTTTAACAAATTCCTTAATTATAGACTTGTCCATTGTGAAAGCATTTGATGATGACAAATTACAAGTGGCCCAAATGATGATTTCAATCTTTGAAAGGGTGTAAAACATGGTGGGAAAAGAAGAAATTGCTGGTTACCAGCATTTTGGCCTTTTCCCATAATGTTTTCATAAGGCTTCATCCTCAGGGTCATTACAATACGGGTTTATTTGGATAAGAGTTAACCCTGTACCACACAATCCTTATTTATGATGACCTTGATAGGGGGTGTTAGATAGGATTGTGGGAAAAAGAGAAAATGCTTGTAACCAGCATTTTCTCCTTTTCCCACAATATTGCTTACTCGCTCAAAAAACAAATATCAATTTTTGGGTATAGGGTCAAAGAAAGAAAACTGTTTTGATTCGTTTTTTTATGACAAGGTTTTGTTGCCATTGGCAATACATGTAGCTTACAATTTGTGAGCAAAAAGGATAATTCTTTTTTTGTAGAAGGATGAACCACAGGGTATACAGGTTGTCAGTACAGTACAGCAGCCAGCTGTTGTAAGTATGTTTGTAATGACAGTGCTGTAATGCTTTTACAACTTCTGTCAATAAAAGCTATAAACAATTGATCTACATGTATTCAATTTTTGTGTTTTCACTCACAGGTTTCACTTTAACCCTTTACTGTACAATTTCAAGTTTTAACGACGTATATGACAAATGTTTGTGCGCATCCATACTGTACATGTGTTTTAGTCATGAAAAGTGAATCAAAAGTGCACCTGTGTATTTTTCGCACTTATAGAAATACTACTGGTGCACTGAAACAAGTAGCGCTTTCTTCGGGTAGTATTAGTAAGGAGAAAAAAATGGATCTTTGAACTGTCACCGTGAAATAATTGAAATACTGTTGACACGGTGTTACACCCCAAACAAGCAAACAAAAGCAGGAAATTTAAAGCTATGGAAGTATCGCAGTTTCCACTTCGAAAATTATTGTTGGAAAGGGAGAAAATGCTCCGAATGCGCAATTTCTCCTTTTCCCACTATGTCTGCTGAGCTTTATTTTTTCCTTGAAAAAATTAACTTCTGCAGTGACCTTCATCCCTGTTTTCTGACAAAATAAGCACCGATAGGTGCCATTTTTATTAGCTCACCTGAGCACGAAGTGCCCAAGGTGAGCTTTTGTGATTGTGCTGTGTCCGTCATCCGTTGTGTGACGTGCGTCGTCAACTTTTACCTTGTGTACGCTCTAGAGGCCGCATTTTCAGTCCGATACTCATGAAACTTGGTCAGAATGTTTGTCTTGATGATATGTCGTACAAGTTCGAAAATGGGTCATGTCGGGTCAAAAACTAGGTCACTAGGTCAAATCTTAGAAAAACCTTGTGTACACTCTAGAGGCCACATTTTCAGTCCTATATTCATGAAACTTGGTCAGAATGTTTGTCTTGATGATATCTCGAACAAGTTCGAAAATGGGTCATGTCAGGTCAAAAACAATGTCACTAGGTCAAATCTTAGAAAAACCTTGTGTACGCCCTAGAGGCCACATTTTCAGTCAGATACTCATGAAACTTGGTCAGAACGTTTGTCTGGATAATATCTTGGACCAGATCGAAAATGGGTCATGGCGGGTCAAAAACTAGGTCACTAGGTCAAATCTTAGAAACACCTTGTGTACGCTCTATAGGCGACATTTTCAGTCCAAAACTCTTGAAAACTGGTTTGAAAGTGGGTCATGTCGGGTCAAAAACTAGGTCACTAGGTCAAATCTTAGAAAAACCTTGTGTACACTCTAGAGGCCACATTTTCAGTCAGATACTCATGAAACTTGGTCAGAATGTTTGTCTTGATGATATCTCGGACAAGTTCGAAAATGGGTCATCTCGGGTCAAAAACTAGTTCACTAGGTCGAATCTTAGAAAAACCTTATATACGCTCTAGAGGCCAAATTTTCAGCCCAAAACTCTTGAAAGTTGGTCAGAACGTTTGTCTCGATAAAATCTTGGACGAGTTTGAAAATGGGTCATGTCGGGTCAAAAACTAGGTCACTAGGTTAAATCGTAGAAAAACCTTGTGTACACTCTAGAGGCCACATTTTCAGTCAGATACTCATGAAACTTGGTCAGAATGTTTGTCTTTATGATATCTCGGACGAGCTTGAAAATGGGTCATGTCAGGTCAAAAACTAGGTCACTAGGGCAAATCTTAGAAAAACCTTGTATACGCCCTAGAGGCCAAATTTTCAGTCCAACACTCTTGAAAGTTGGTCAGAACGTTTGTCTTGATGATATCTCGGTCGAATTTGAAAATGGGTCATGTCGGGTCAAAAACTAGGTCACTAGATCAAAACTTAGAAAAACCTTGTGTATGCTCTAGATGCCACATTTTCAGTCCAAAACTCTTGAAAGTTGGTCAGAATGTTTGTCTTGATGATATCTCGGACAAGTTTGAAAATGGGTCATGTTCGGCAAAAAACTAGGTCACTAGGTCAAATCTTAGAAAAAGCCTGTGTATGCTCTAGAGGCCACATTTTCAGTCCAAAACTCATGAAACTTGGTTAGAATGTTTGTCTTGATGACATCTCAGACGACTTCGAAAATCGGTCGTGTTGGGTCAAAAACTAGGTCAAATCTTAGAAAAAGCCTGTGTATGCTCTACAGGCCACATTTTCTGTCCAATACTTATGAAAGGTGGTCAGGATCTTTGTTTTGATAATATCTACAATGGGAAAATTGGCTATGGTTGGCTAAAAAGTAGGTCACTGAGAGAAATTCTAGAAAAAGCTTGTGTACACGCTAGAGGCCAAATTTTCAGTCCAATAATTTTGAAAGCTTAGTGGATTCTTTGTCATGATATCTCAAAAGAGATTGAAAATGGGTCATGTTTGGTCAAAAGACTCAGGTGAGCGACTTTAGGGCCATTATGGCCCTCTTAATTTTTCTTATTGTTTAGAATTATAAATACTATAAGGGTGGAAATTTTAAGAAAAATCTGGCTGTTAGAAAGTATGTATTTATTCACGATTAACCCTTAATTTGGTCAAATTATCTCCCTTTTTAACTCAATGGTCTATATATAACAGTCATATTTTTGCATTTGCTATGCTCAAAACCAGGTTTTTATATATTTTTTGTGCAAAACTAAATGAATTTTCATTAAAATGATGTATGTTTGTGTATTATTACAATGATTTTCCTGTTTAACTGACTATTAAAGAAAAGTGTGTTAAATTCAATATAACCTGGATTTTGGACCTGTATATACCTTTTTCAAAGGCAAATTTCTCAGAAACGAGCAAGGTGACCCATTTCTTATTTTACTGTAATCTCCTAGAGGCATGATGAACTTTGTATGTGCAAAGTTTTAAAAAATTCTGTCCGTTAAAAAAAATTTGTGATATACATGTACGTCGTTAATGACTGAAAAAGAAGCCTTTTGAAAACATTCTTGGAAAAGGGGGGAAAAAAATGCTAGTAACCAGCATTTTCTCCTTTTCCCAGAATATTTTCTACCCTATCAAAGACAAATTCCATCATTTGATCCAAGTTTAAATTATCGTCTGCAAGCACTTTTAATTTGGACAAGTCTACAATTTTATCTTGCTGTAAAGAGTTAAAGAAGACAAATCGGTGCTCTCATAGCAATTCGTGGAGCACAACCAAAAGTGAAATATTTAATTGTGGATGTGTTCAGTTAATGAGTGCTTGAAAACCAAAAGTAATCAAAGTTTTGAAAACTTTCTGTATGGTACATATTCTATAGAATTATGTCTTTTTACACCCAGGATGGAAAGTATGGTTAACCTAGATTTACTTTCAATTTCTACAGCCAATGCAGCCATTCTTTGAACACCCACCAACTGTTGAACCATTTTTGGAACATAAACAAGTGGAAGACATAGATCCAGATTTTGCAGAGCTCCAGCATGCTTTCTTTCAACAACAACAACAACAACTTCACCAACAGCATCTTCCGTATCTTAATAGAGGGAGGGGAGGCTTTAGAGGTCGAGGGTTTGTGAAGGGTCGAGGTCGTGGAAGAGGATATGCTAAGTTTCAGCCAGAGATGAATACTTTTCCACCACCTCTTCAGCAACAGAGTGCTCTTATTGTTATACAAGTAAGTCATTTTTGAGGTCCATACTACATAAGTAGATTACCCCGGAAACTAATTTACAGCAGATAACTATGAAAGCATACTTTAACCCTTTCCCAAACAACAAGTTTTAGTAGATGTGGCAACATTTAAAGCATCTGCAGCAGACAAATCTGAATGTGATATATATTAACTGAAGGTATTTGACAGGATTATGTTTAATGCATGAATACATCTTTTACAAATGGAGAAATTGCTTTTTATAACAATGTCTTTCTTTGCCATTTTTTTTTCTTAGCTCACCTGAGCACAAAGTGCTCAAGGTGAGCTTTTGTGATCGTGCTGTGTCCGTCGTCCGTCATCAACTTTTACCTTGTGTATGCTCTAGAGGCCATATTTTCAGTCAGATACTCATGAAACTTGGTCAGAATGTTTGTCTTGATAATATCTCGGACTAGGCTGAAAATGGGTCATGTCTGGTCAAAAACTAGGTCACTAGGTCAAATCTTAGAAAAACTTTGTGTACGCTCTAGAGGCCGCATTTTCAGTCCAATACTCTTGAAAGTTGGTCAGTATGTTTGTCTTTATGATATCTCGGACGAGTTCGAAAAATGGGTCATGTCAGGTCAAAAACTAGGTCACTAGGTCAAATCTTAGAAAAACCTTGTGTACACTCTAGAGGCCACATTTTCAGCCAGATACTCATGAAACTTGGTCAGAACGTTTGTCTTGATGATATCTTGGACGAGTTCGAAAATTGGTCAGGTCAGGTCAAAAACTAGGTCACTAGGTCAAATCTTAGAAAAACCTTGTGTAAGCTCTAGATGCCACATTTTCAGTCAGATACTCATGAAACTTGGTCAGAATGTTTATCTTGACGACATCTCGGACGAGTTGGAAAATGGGTCATGCTGGGTCAAAAACTAGGTCACTAGGTCAAATCTTAGAAAAACCTTGTGCACATTCTAGAGGCCACATTTTCAGTCCAATACTCCTGAAATTTGGTCAGAATGTTTGTCTTTATTATATCTTTGATGAGTTTGAAAATGGGTCATGTCTGGTCAAAAAGTAGGTCACAAGGTCAAATCTTAGAAAAACCATGTGCATGCTCTAGAGGCCACATTTTTGGTCCAAAACTCTTGAAATTTGGTCAGAATGTTTGTCTTGATGATATCTCGGACAAGTTTGAAAATGGGTCATTTCGGGCAAAAAACTAGATCACTAGTTCAAATCTTAGAAAAACCTTGTGTACATTCTAGAGGTCACATTTTCAGTCCAAATTTCTTGAAAGTTGGTCAAAATGTTTGACTTGATGATATCTGGGATGAGTTTGAAAATGGGTCATGTTGGGTCAAAAACTATGTCACTAGGTCAAATCTTAGAAAAACCTTTTACATGCTCTAGAGGCCACATTTTCAGTCCAAAACTCATGAAACTTGGTAAGATTGTTTGTCATGATGACATCTCAGACGACTTCGAAAATCGGTCATGTTGGGTCAAAAACTAGGTCAGTAGGTCATATTTTAGAAAAAGCCTGTGTATGCTCTATAGGCCACATTTTCTGTCCAATACTATGAAAGGTGGTCAGGATCTTTGTTTTGATATCTACAACGGGAAAATTGGCTATGGTTGGCTAAAAAGTAGGTCACTGAGAGAAATTCTAGAAAAAAGCTTGTGTACATGCTAGAGGTCAAATTTTCAGTCCAATAATTATGAAAGCTTAGTAGAATGTTTGTCATGATATCTCAAAAGAGATTGAAAATGGGTCATGTTTGGTCAAAAGACTCAGGTGAGCGACTTCAGGGCCATCATGGCCCTCTTGTTAAAAATAATCTCTACTACAAGATGGCACATGTCATCAGAAGGTACTGAGTGAACAATAACTTACAGAAATAGAAATGATATAACCAAATACAATCATGTGCCATGCAGTTGCTGCAAAAAATATCCCTGTTGTAGAAAACATTAAAAAAAGATATGTGGCAGAGAAGCAATTAATTAAATGACAGACAATAAAATGCTCCTCCCTCTGATGTCATGTGGTCCAGGAATCAAAATTTCCAGACATATTATATTACCATTACGGCTAAGCTAGAAGATCTGTGCGAGTTACCAGAATATGTTTTAATAATAAGATTTTATTCTAAATAGAATTAGCAAGGAAACAATTTGAGAAAGGCCATTTTAATTTTTGATTTAGGTTTTTTGAAGAAAGAGAGGTTATAGAGGGTCACATACAAAGAGTCAGACTAATGTAACACATGCATGTAATGTTACAATTAAGACAGTACGGAACGCTTGTGGCATGGCCTACTGATATCAAAGGAATATAGTAGAAAACCTAGCTCCACGTATTGCGTAAAAGCTGGCAACATGGTCAATACATGTACAGGGTGTCCAAATATACATCCCAGTTTGAAATTACAATTTTGCTTATAAATATTCAACATAACAAAATGGCTCTTCATGATATTATTAAAAACATCTAAAATTTTGTATAAACAGTAATTTTTAGGACTAATTTACCTTCATTTCATCTTAACACATGCTCTACACGTCCACCCATTTTCTGCTTTACGAGTCTGACATGACGTCAAAGATTGTTAATGCCATCTAGGCAGGTGCCCTCTGTTATCTTCCACATTTCCCTATGAATAGCTTTTCTGAGCTCAATAAAACATACTGGTTTTAATCATATACCTTGTCTTTGATGAGTCTTCATAAAAAAAATATAACAGGTTTAAATCAGGTGAGTGAGTTGGCCATTCTGCTGTGGTTTGTGAAATCAACTGGCTTCCAAAAGTTTCGGTCAGAAAGTTAAAAGCAGTTCTACTTGTATGGGGTCCTGCCCCATCTTGTTGAAATCAACAATCATTGAATGAGAAGTTTCTTTTTGAAAGTTCAGGCACAAATTTATTTTATAAAATATCAACATAGCTATCAGAGGTGACAGTGACGGTCTCTCCATTCCTTTAAGAAATAAGGCCCAATGACATCTTTACTGCTTAAAGCAACCCAAACTATGACTTTTTAGCTGTGCAGAGCTGTATAAAAAGGTGTATTATTATACACAAGCATGTTTAACTGAGCTCAGAACTGCTAGTTGTAGGGAAATACGGAAGATAACAGAGGGCACCTGGCAAAATGCCATTAACAATTTTTGATGTTGTGTCAGACTCGTAAAGCAGAAAATGGGTGGACATGTAGAACGTGTTATGATGGAATGAAGGTAAAGTAGTCCTTAAAATCTCTGTTTATACAAAATTTTAGATGTTTTGAATAATGTTATAGAGAGCCATCTAGTTATTGTTGAATATTTACTGGCAGAATTGAACTTTGTAACGGGGACATATATTTTGGGACACCCTGTATATCTTTTCTCAAAAGGAAGACTTGTCCCAAAAGGATGACAATGCAATTTGTTTCTCTGTTATCTTCAATATATAAATCATACTTAACTTCCAGGAAGATTAATGAAAATAAGTGGGAGAGGGGGACCAATTAGTCAAATTGTGCCTACACTACAATTTTTTAAGCAGGAGACTCTGTAGGATTGACTTTTCAAGAAGACTTCATTACTAACATTTTTTAAGAAAATGATTGTTTTTGTCATGAGTGTTGTTCATTCACATTTTATCTAAGGATAATTTGAAAAAAAATTCACAAAGCAGTTATTTACCAGCATTCAATATAGCAGGTCAACTCAATTTGGGAAGAAATTAAATTTATAAGTAGATATTTAAATGGAAAATGAGATAAAATAAACAAATAAATGAACTTGCAAAACCCAGTGAGTAGTCTACAATATTATCGTATATATTTCTTTTTGTAAAGAAACAGGTATCTATTGCTAAGATTGAATTTCTGGAAAATTTATGATGATATAAAAGCATGTTTACAAAAATTATTTGTTTAAACTTTTGTCTTTTTTAATCTAAAGTTGTCTTCTGCATCAATAGTTTTAACAGGTATAACTCCTCTTAACCTGTTCTTCAAAAAAAGATTTTTTCTTTGTGTAGATTTTACCTTTGTGTCTTTTGTTACATTCAGTTTGCGGCACATTATCAATTTTATGATTTTTGAAAGTGGCTTGTGTGGGTTATACAAATTAATCATGTAATTAACTTTGTTTTGTAACTTAGTGGGAGAAAATCATTTTAAAAAAATCTGACTTCAGTGTCACCACCATTACATGAACTTGGCTGTCACAGTTAATCATTTTTGCCAAAAGATTCATCTAGTTATCCCCCGAGACGAGGGGATACAGTTTTTGTGTTGTTCGTCCATCTGTCCGTCTGGACATATATCTTCTGAAATCCTTGACAAAAACTGAAGAAACTTCATACATGTTTTCCTTTTGAGAATTTCATTATGGATCAATAACAAAAAGGCCACTTGTATATATGCAAAGCAATACCTCTTATCGTTGATTCTCATTACTCCTTGAATTCTCATATCTTCGTGAATCTGTTTGCTATAAATATTTTTTGCATACTCTTTTTTTGTCTCTCCTGTTAAACCTTTACAGACACAAACATTCCAGAGAACCTGTCTATGCCGAAGAAATGTGTCAAAAACAGAATTACAGTTTTAAAAAAAGTCACATTTGGTCAAAAACCATATTTTTCCCCCATAATTCATCAGTCATTTGTACAACACAATATTTATTTACACTAAGTGCTCATGAATTCAAAGTATGACACAAAAAATACATCTGTGATAAGTGTAGAGGCTGTGACCTTTAGGAATACCCCCTGTATGATGTAATTTGACAACATTTGGAATGACTGTTTTTTTTTTCAAAAATGATTCACGAAATTATGGGAAATCGTCTCGTCAATTTCTGGTGGTGATCAAATCTATTTGAGAATAGTTTTGCTATGAAAAACATGTTAAATGTACTTTCTCTTGTCCCAAAATGAGTTCTGACTCTTTTCCCATCTATTAATATGCCTAAATTATATCTATGCCTTGTTTGTCTCTTTGATTGCTTGAAAATACCAGTTAGTTTCTCAAAGTTAAGAGAAAAGGGCATATACTGGTATATTTCTATGAAAAAAAGCTCTTTTTCGTCAGGGAATATCATTTCAACAAAATAACCTGTTATATTACGTTTATTTACACAGACTGAAATTCCAGAAGAGGAGGGCAGACAGAAGAAGGGTCAGGAAAAAAGACCATTACTGCTACGTCCACAGGATAAATGGGGCTTGGCAGATACAAGTAGTCAGAGCTCCTCCTCACCCAAACCCAGAGGTAATACATGTATATGATAACAAAGAAAATTATTGCGTTGAATTGTCTTTATCACCATCTGAGCTGTAAATCCTTCCTATTTGATAAAAATTATTAGTTCCATGATGAAAGCTGTTTTCAGCTTTTATGAATATTTTTAGCACTTTACCATTTAACAAATTTGCAGCAGATGAATATGAAAATCTCTTTGTAAGATAAGGATGACCAACATGAATTAACTTTTTGCCAAATGACAAAATTTAGACTTATCCAAACTGAAAGCATTTGCAGATGACAAATGTGACTTAGACATCGCATTTTGTTTTGGGAAGGGCAGAAAACATTGTAGAAAAAGGAGAAAATTGTGGTTACAAGCATTTTCTCTTTTTTTCAACAATATTTCTAAAAGTCTTCTTCTTTAGGATCCTTAAACTTGGGATTGTATGGTAAAAGTTTAACATGCAATAAATGAATACAGAAGAAAACTTTGTTACAAACAATTTTCACTTATGTCCCACTGTTTTAGAAAGATGTCTACAGCAAAACAAGGAAAGCAGTCTGGTGATGGTGTACTGATACATATACCTTCTTTGCTTCAATACAAGGACTTATAAATATGCATTAATGTGCATGTAATGGGAGAAAATGAAACGGACAAAAAAATGAGAAATAAGCTTTTCTGTGTCATAATGGTATTCAACATTACATGTATTTCAAATACAAACATTACTTAAGTTACAATGCAATGGCCAGTGCATCTATTCATGCTTACCTGAAGATACCAGCATTTTTCATAACATTCTTTCAAAGCTACTAGCTGATTTCCTATATAAATAATATAAAAGCTGCTTAAATGTTCTACTTCTGATATCCTTTTTGTATTTGTACAGGGGTTTATATTGGAAAGAATTTTAGAAAAAAGTTAAACCCTTTTTATTTTCATAGATAATTCAAAGTTCAGCCGGTATGATGATGATACAGATTCTGAAGATGATTTTGAACCCATGGCAACAGACAATGACATGGATGAAGATGTTGCAGGAGATAATGATGAGGAAAACATGGGTGAAGATGAAACAGAAGAAAATACAGAAAATGACTTTCATATTGACAAGTCTTTATGTGAAATTGAGCAGGAGCTAAAAGTTGAGACCTCAGATAAGATAGGCCAGAATAGTCTACAGGACAAGGATTATGCGGAAAAAGAAAATGACAATAGTGGCTCTGAAGTGATAGAAAACTCTGACAAGACAGAGGTATTTAGTGAAAAAACTTTCGAAGATACAGCTGTGAAATTACCACCCATTGAATCTATGGGGAATGGTACAGTAGAGAAAGAGTCTGATGTCCATGAGCAGAAAGAAAACTCTGGAAATGAAATTAAAGACATCACTACAGTTAATAGTGATAAGAGTATTTGTCATGAAAAAACTGATGATGTCCAAGACTATGATAAAGAAGCTGACAAAACTTCAGACTCAGAAGTTACATCAACTTCAGTAGAGAATGTTACTGCTGATGTTAGGCAGGAGGATAGTGTATCAAACTCTTACAGTTCATTTAGCAGGTTTAACAGAAGAAGGAAAAAAACTGACTCAGGGGATGAATCGGACTCGGACATGGAAGACAATTCAAGACTGTCAAATTGGTCTGTTGAGGAAAAACCAAAGTTCAGTATAGCATCTGACAATTCATCAGGACTAGAAAGTGATACTGCTAATCATGAAAGTGAAACAGAAGATACAAAAAGTGATAAACATACAGATGTCCAAAACAAAAACACAGTTATTATTGAAGACAAAATAAATGTTTCAAAGAGCAGGTCACATTCACGGTCCCTATCTCCCAGTTCTTCAGCATCTAGATCGTCTTCAGCATCATCATCATCTTCAGCATCTTCCTCTTCATCTTCATCATCAGCTTCTTCGTCATCATCAGCATCATCATCTTCAAGACAGTCAAAGGGTAAAACAGATCAAAATGTTGAAAAGGTATCCTTAGGATGGGATAAAGAAAAGGTTAATAAACAAGGCATGCCAAAGTTATTAGAGAGTAAGAAAGATAGAAAGAAACAATCATCTGTCAGCCCCTCAGATAAAACAAAAAGAACAAGTGATCTTAAGGATAGAGAGAAGAAAGATTCTGTGAGTGATAGAAAAGTGAATCATTCAGATAAAAAGGACAGGAAAAGTGGCAGAAAAATGTCATTTTCTCCAAGAAGGTCATCTAATTCATCTTTGAAAAGATCTCGGTCTCCAAGACATGAGTTACAGCAATCTAGAACACCAAAGAGAAAAACGATTCATCATTCTGTATCTCCCATAAGGGACAAAGAAGTTATCATAGAAGCAGATCCAGAATTTGATGCTGCTAATTATAGAAAGGATGGCGTTTTTAAAAAAGATAAAGTCAAACCAAAAAATGAAACACAAAAAAATGACCAGAATAGCAAACATTTTGAACACAGGTATGAAAGTTATAATAAAGAAAACAAAAGCTCAAGACAAATATCAGAGATAAGACATTTTAAACAAATTACAGAATTGAAATCTGAAGAGAGTAAGAAATCAAAAAGAAAGGATTCAGAGGGAAAAGAGAGGAATGATAGGCACGACATCAAGACTTCAAGGAACTATAAAACTAATGATAAGTCAATAAATGACAAATATGCAAAGTCTCTAAGAAATGAGAGTAGGTTGACTCACTATTCAAAAGACAGACACAGATCAAATTCGAGATCAGTTTCTCCTAAGGATGACAGGAAACGAAAGAAAAGGTCTAACTCAAAAACTTTGCAGGAAAAAGACGTAAGAAGTAAATCTAGCCCTAAATACAGTAAGAGTGCAGACAACTTTGTTGTAAAAAGAGATAATGACTCAAAACTTTCAAAATCAAGTACAGATTTAGATAGACAGAAAACAAAGAAAAAAGATGATAGAAATTTGAATTCAAATAGAGATAGACACAAAGGTATTAAGGGAATGAAAGGAGATTCCTCCAGTAGGGACAAACGGATATGTATAGAGGAAAAATTGAAGAAAATCGCAAATCTCTCATCTAGTTCAGATTCTGAATCAAGTAGTGAAAAAAGTGTGTCTGGTTTAAGTGATATGAGTAGTGATTCTGAAAGTGAAACATGGAGAAATAAAAAATCTGGAGCCTCTAGAGATGTTGATGATATTATAAGAGAAAGACAGAGGAGGAAACAACTTGAAAGAGAAAGAAGAAGGAACTCAGAAAGAGAAAAAGAGAGAGAAAAAAAGAGAGTAGACAGAGGTGATGGTGATAGATCTAGTTTGCATGATACTGGTAAAGACAAAAGTGATAAACTTAAAAGTGATAGAAAACACAAATTTGATGATGTTGTTAGAGAGAGGCAGCATGGTAACAGAAAAATGGTATTCTTGGAAGAAAAGTCCAAGAGAAAACCTGTATTTGAAGAGTTAAGTTCTGATAGTGATAGTGAAAGACAGAGCTATCGTAGTGTAAATAGTATTGTAGCTGGGGGCCGTGTTAGCAAAATTGTGTCAGGGAGTAGTCTCAAACCTAACATTCCAAGTTTGCTAGATATAAATGTTTCCCAACCAAGAGTAAGTAAACTTGGTAATTCTGCCAAAAATGAAAGACTTGTTATTCAGGTTGGACAGTCTAGTGATGATGAAAGAGGCAACTTAAGAACTAAACACAAGCATAAAAAACTCAGGAAAGGAGAAAGAAAACAGAACACTGAGGATAGGTCAGACGATGAAAACAGTAACTGGTCAAGAAAACATGTTGTTAGTGTTACATATAATCAAGGTAAGGAGAAAGTATTTGTACGAGGGTTGTTCAATATGTAATGTGTATTGTACCACAGCGTGATAATGCTTTGCACGATTTCGTGGATGATGATACGCTTGAATAGCTCTATTCAATACCTTTCTAACGGTATAAACACGAGCCTTCAGCTCCACATAGTTTTAAACTTATAGTCATTTCAATAGAGCTAGTCGTTGACCACTGTTGTAAAAATGGTTGGGAAACGGATTAAGAATATTGAAGAAATTAGAGCTTATATAAAAGTTCGCACAAAACTCGGTCATTCGGTAATGCAGATTTTTACTGAATTGGGGGAAGTTTATGGGTCTGATAAGGTATCTTATGAGACAGTTCGTAGTTGGAGAAAGAAATTTCTGACTGGCACAGAGTCCGTCAAAGATGCAGCAAAATCTGGCCGACCTGTAACTTTAACAGGCAAGGCAAATGTCTCAAAAGTCAGGGAAATAATTGAAAGTGATGGCAGATACATGATTCGTGATATTACCAACGCTGTTGGCATATCGCTATTGCGGGTGCATTTCATTTTGAAGCGTATTTTGAAAGTACGAAAGATTTCTGCCAGATGGATACCTCATATATTGACAGATGACCAAAAACGGGTACAAGTACAAACCGCTAAGCAATTGCTCAAAATGTTTCCCAAATTCAATCAAAGACAATTTGCAAACATTTTTACTGGTGACAAAACATGGGTTCACTATTTCGAACCAGTAAGAAAAATTGGAAACAAAATATGGCTAACTAAACACAGTAGAAGGCCTGTAGTTGCCAAAAGAAGCACAAAGAAGGTTCTGTATTGCATATTCTTCTCATGTGATGGTATAGCCGTACAAATTCCGGTGCTGAAGGGCAAAAGTGTTACAGGTCGGTATTACCGAGATGTTATACTAAAAAAGGTCAAGAAATATTATCTTAAACGACACCCTGTGTCAGGATTTAGGCATGTTCGTCTACTTCATGATAATGCTCCATCACATACATCTGAGCTTGTGAAGCAATTTTTGAAGTCGGAGAAGGTTACCGTCTTACCACACCCACCATACTCTCCAGATCTAGCCCCATGCGACTTTTTCCTTTTTCCAAAACTTAAAAAGTTCTTGTCTGGTCGTCGTTACAAGTCCCGACAAGCCCTTGGCTCCGGCATCAGTCAGTGCCTTAGAGGTCTACCTAACTCAGCGTACCGTGACGCATTTCAGAAATGGATTCAGAGATTGAAATTATGTATTTCAAACTGCGGAGAATACTTTGAAGGGATGTAATGTTCATTTCACTATTTGAGTCGAATGCTTTTGAGATATCGTACAATACACATTACATATCGAACAACCCTCGTACATAGGTCTGTAATAATTGTATTTTATGGGATGGGTAAGTTTCATGAAAAAGGGGATAGAAACTTTGGACTCATCTATGTCAGTGCTTGTTTTATACAGTAAAACATATTTATAGCAAACTCTGATACTACGAAGTTCCGGTTTGTACGAAGTGAAATCAATTCCCCAACCAAATGCTTCTTTAGCCTATATGAAAAAGCATTGTTACAGCAAATTTTGATATAGCGAAGTTTTGCATATGGAGAATCAAAAGTCCGGTCCCGAATGAATTAAAACTGATGAAAATACCTGCTATAAAGCGAGGTCCTGAAGGAGCTTTAATCTCCCATAGTTATTCACACCTTTATGCTGACTTGAGTAAATTGTTACATGTTACATGCATCCAAAGAGGTGATTATGTTATCGGTCGATAATTACCGCAGCACTGTATAAAATTAATTGACCACTTTAATTGAAAATTGTTGCCTGCAGATGCTTTCAATTTCTACCTGTCGAAAAAGTGTAGACCACATTCGAACAAACTACTTCCGCTACTGAATGCATATATATTGTAACTCGCCAATATATCCGGGCAGAAAAAAATGATTATTTTTTTCAGTGACAGAATCTTTACCTAGAAATTATCATTTAAAAAAAACAGGGTGCCCAAAGTAATGGGTTTTACCTTGTTGCCTGATTGTTTGTCCGAAATAAATAATCCGACAAATTTAGATCTATTTACAGCACCGATGAAGGGGTCAAAACTGCAGTAGATCAAGATTAGAGTTCACGTGCTGTTGAGTCTGATGTCTATCTACATGATCCACCAATGCTTTAAAAACTGCCATTTTGCCATCTGCAGAGTAAATTAAAACAACCAAATTGTAGAACAAGCCATCAGTCAACAAGATTTCACGCCTGTCACGGTAACATAAATGTTTGCAGTAAAATTTGGATTAGGGGTATGACATAACATGCAAATTATTCGAAGCAAGAGGGGTGTACTGCACATGTTTATTGTACACACTTACAACTGTTTTGCTCCAAGAAATTTATACCTGGTTACAGGTCAACCTCCAATCTGCACAAAATGACCACACAATAAGCCAATATCATGCCTGCTTTGCACTAGCTGGTAGTGCTTTTTTGCCTTTAGTAATGGTTGTTTCTAGACCACCTGGGTGGTCATGTCATATATTTTGTGTAGTCAGCAGAAATATATGTTGGGCTGTTTTTGTTAAACTCCTAGCTGCTGAAAATAAATAGGAATGCATACGACAATTTATGCTTTAGTTTTAAATATGATTGAATTACGGATAAAAAAAAAAAAGAAAAGAAACACACTAAAGGATTTATTGATTTAACATTTACAGTATTATATTACTATGGAAATATTTGTCAAGGTATATTTTAACATCTCTTTAAATGTTATACTGCATGTGCATGTATCCAACTTTGAGTCAGAAAATATAGCGAAGTTCACACTATCAATATAGTGAATTATGCTTACAGCGAAATGAATCTGGCAGTCCCCTGAAATTCGCAATATCAGAGTTTTACTGTATTTTACAGTTTTTCTATGAGACAATCAAAACTTCTTTCGATCGACCATTTTAGATTGTTGGTTTGTTCAAAAGAAAACACAAACTGGACAAAGGTAATTTTAAAACATCAAGTAAGTTTGAACCTTCATCGTGCTCATCATGCCTCTGAAGTCCTTTAGAAAGCAGGTAGAATATGATTAACACATCTGTTTAGACTGATCTTGGTCTGCCATTCCATAATCGGTTTTATCAGAAGTTATACAGTTATTGAGCATTAGTCTTTTACCAAATAACTCTGTTTTTATGACCCTGAGGAAAAGGCTTTTTGGAAACACCATGAGAAATTTTGGAAACATTGTTGAAAATGAAGAAAAGATTAAAAGTTACCGGCATTTCCTCCCTTTTTTTCCCACAATGTTTTCTACTGTAATAGGGTTAAACTCATCATTTGAGCAAGACATAAGATGTGATCTGCAAATGTTTTCAATTTTAACTAGTCTTAAATCTTGTTGTCTGGTAAAGGGTTAACAAATAATTTTACACTCACTTTTAAGACTCAGAAGGCTCAGACTCGGAGAACCCTAGAAAGTCAGTTTATGAGAGACTGGGCATACAGATTAGTTCATCCTCAAAACCATCCACAAACAATCAAAGATCTCAAGATTCCAAAAGTAAACGCCACCATGATAGATCACCTTCTCCTAGTGGCAAGAGAATGAAGCTGAATGATCAGAGGAAACACAGTTCCAGCAGAAAACATCACAAGACAGAGAAACACGAGAAAGGTATGATGATGGTAAAATAATTGACATCAAGACTTTAATCATTGGCTTAAAGAAAGAAAAGCCATTTAATAAGTTTAGAGTCTTGCCTTTTGAGATTTATTTCAGTACATTTACCCAGCCCCGTAGCTAAGTGGTTAGCATGTGTGACTCATGACCTGGTGTTTGCGAGTTGATACCTGGTTGAGGCAAACTTTCTTTCCAGTGATTTTTCGCTTTTCACCTCTGTGAGAAAAATAGTTAGTGGCTTGGAAAAAAAGTTGTGTTAGTACTGGTGTGAGAAAACTAGGAAACAAATGCATAGGTGCACTGACCATTGTGATATGACCTAAACTGTTAAAACGGAGTTAAACTCCAAACAAAATCCAGTATGTTAAATGCCAGGACTTTTACCTGTACATGTATATCATTAACCAATGGTTTTAACTGGTTATAACTACCCTGGTCAGTACTCCCCAAAGTGGTCAATATTAGTTGGAGCAGTCAGTTGCAGATTTTAAGTGTTTGATGTTGTTTAGTGGACTGAAATAATTTATTTGGTCAGGTTTTAATATGTTCTACTTTTTTTGGGGAAAAAAAAGAACTCTGTCAGATTCAGCAATCTGTGTCTCTTTTAGCAATTTGTTCATAAGGTCTTTTAACTGGATTTAATTTGTTTTTTATTAGTTCTGGAAACTTTTCCTGTGTGATTTCAATCTCAAGACAGTAACACCCTCTTCAGTCTGAGAGAAAGGCCCAGTATTTTGACAATTTTGTTTGTTCTGGGGCAATCAGGGGGGCAATTAAAGCTACAATTACCTCTTTGATATTATTTACCAGTTAGTGTTTTCATTACAATTTTCATACGCCTCTGAAGGCGTCGTCTGTTGGCGTCATCTTCTCCATCTGTCCGTCCATCCTTACGACCGTCCGTCCGTCCCTTCGTCTGTCCGTACGTACATCCATTTCTTGTGAACGCAACTCCTCCCACATTTCTTGACGGATTTGGATAAAATTTTCACAGAATGTTTCTCATCATGTGACCTAGCGCATATTGTCAAGGTTTTGCGATTTATAGCTGCATCATGGAAAAAGGGGGCTTCATGTTATATTTCATTCCATTTCTTGTGAACACAACTCCTCCCACATTTCTTGACGGATTTGGATAAAATTTTCACAGAATGTTTCTCATCATGTGACCTAGCCCATATTGTCAAGGTTTTGCGATTCATAACTGCATCATGGAAAAAGGGGGCTTCATGTTATATTTCATTTTTCACCAATATCTCTTTAATAACTGGACATATCCCAACGGATTTGGATGAAATTTTCACAGATCATGTGACCTAGCACATATTGCCAGGGTTTTGGAATTTATTGCTGTGTCATGGAAAAAGGGGGCTTCATGTTATATTTCATTCCATTTCTTGTGAACGCAACTCCTCCCACATTTCTTGACGGATTTGGATAAAATTTTCACAGAATGTTTCTCATCATGTGACCTAGCCCATATTGTCAAGGTTTTGCAATTTATAGCTGCGTCATGGAAAAAGGGGTCTTCATGTTATATTTCATTTTTCACCAATATCTCTTTAATTACTGAACATATCTCAACGGATTTGGATGAAATTTTCACAGATCATGTGACCTAGCACATATTGTCAGGGTTTTGGAATTTATTGCTGTGTCATGGAAAAAGGGGGCTACATGTCAAATTTAATTTTTCATCAATGTATCTCCAACTAATGGACATGATTTCATGAAACTCCATATTTTTATTGGTTAATCAAAGCCAATGACCAATGGGTCTTCAGTTTTTATACGCGTTTATCTTGGCGTCATCTTCTCAGTCCCTGCGTCCATCTGTACGTATGTCCATTTCTTGTGAACGCAACTCCTCCTAAGCTTCTGATCGTATCTTTTTAAAATTTGCTCGATGTCATTACCATAATAAGTAGATGTGCATGAAGCAGGGATTTTCTGGTTCATTGATTTTTGCAAGAGTTATGTCCCCTCAAACTTAGTCTCTATAGCTGATCATATTTCAGCCCTGTGAACACAACTCCTCCAAAGTTTATAAACAGATTTGTATGAAACTTGGACAATGTCATTACTATAATTGATAGATCTGCATGAAGCACAGATTTTCTGTTTCATTGATTATTGCAAGACTTGTGTCTGTTGAAACGTAGTCTCTGTAGCTTACTGATATTCGGCCTTGTGAATGCAACTGCTCCAAAGTTTCTGTATGGATCTTTATGAAACTTGATGAATGTCATTAACATTATGGGTAGATGTGAATTAAACATGGATTAAAGTAACACAATATATCCATTGAGCTACCCAGGCAGGTGCTAGAAATTCCAACACTTTAGTCTCTATAGCTAGCTGCTTGAAATAGCAGCCATGTGGCGGCGTATATTGTGACGACGGCACTCTTGTTTCACTTATGAATTTTCAGTTTTCCCTTTACCGTACAGTGTCATCTTTAAACAACCCTGGGAAAGAAGCCTTTTGAAAACATTGTGGGAAAAGGAGAAAATGCATTTTCTCCTTTTCCCACAATGTTTTCTACCCCATCGAAGAAAAAATGCACTATTTGAGCCACATTGAAATTGTTCTCTGCAAATGCTTTTGATTTGGACAAGGCTAAAATTTTATTGTCTGGTAAAGGGTTAAAAAGCCAGTCCAATTTGCATTTCAGCTGATAGAATATCATTAATTTGAACAAGATGATCTCTCTGAAGTATTGTTTTGTTTTTATACTTTCATTCAATTACCTTCTACAGTTAAATATACATGTATCTTTAATGATTATATTTATTATATTTGGCTTTGGCCATCCCTCCATTTGCCATCTGATTCAATGAGGAACAACAGTTTAATTCTTTATCAAACAGTCCCAAGTTTTAACAACCCTGAGGAAAAAAGACTTTTTGAAAATAATGTGGGAAAAGGAGACAATGCTGGTAACCAGCATTTTCTCCTTTTCCTACAATATTTTGTACTCTTCAGTAGACAAATCATCAATTGAGCTACATTCAATGTGTATCTGCTCAGCTTTCAATATGGATGAATCTTGAATTTTGTTGTCTGGTAAAGAAGTAAAGCAACAAGTTGTTTCCCTTTTTTTTTGCAATGGTTGTTTGTGTAACTTGGATGTAGGAACCAACCCTGTTTGAAATGTTTATGTATAGGATACAACAGGAAAACAGCATGTTAAACACTCATTAGCAACCAAAGTAAGCAATGGGGGTGTTGAAATGCATTAATTAAATCATGCTATTTCAAGGTATGGAAATTATTGTGAAGATGACAATCTGTTATTGTATGGTTGATCCAAGTATTAGTCTTTGGCAGAAAAAATTAATTTTAAACCCAGATAAAAAGTAAACAAAAGATACGGCAACTTTGCAACTTTTTACCTAGTTTAAAATTCATTTTTCTGCCAGCAACTTACGCTTAGACCCTCCGTACATAAACAGATTGTGATCTTCACAATAATTTCTATACTTTTAAATAGTATGATTTAAATTTAAGTGCCATTTTAACACCTGCATTGTTTAATTTTGGTGGTTACCGGGCCTTTTATTTCATTGTAATTACTTAATGTTAATGTTTCAGGTCAGGATGAAGCTCTGAACAAAAGAATCAAGCAAATTCAAGAGAAGAATGCTGAGATTCTGAGAAGGAAAATAGAAGTGGAGCATGACAAACAGAAATATGGCTGATATATTGGAGAAAGCAGTGGACATCTTTTCATTGAAATCTTCCAACGCTCTATTTAGGGCTTTTAACACCTAGAGTGTCAAATAGACTAAACAGACATTTTAAATCTAGAAATAAGACCCAAATAAATGCAATGTTGAGGTTGATTTTTGTCTAGCATGTCTCACAGACAGTGTAGATTAAAGATCAGACTGCACATTTTGTGCAGTCTGATCTTGATCTACACTGTCTGCAAAAACAACTAAGGTTGTGAAAGGTACTCTAAGAGTTAATAATCTTCCACCTTTAACTCCTTACCATATGACAATACTTTGGACCTCTGTAAATCCATGGCAATTTCAGGAAACAAATTCAGCTTAAAGGGTGAAAATTGTGTTTGAAAGGATTAAAAACATTGTGGGAAAAGGGAGAAAATGCTGGTTACCAGCATGTTCTCCTTTTCTCTCAATGTTTTCAAAAGGCTTCTTCCTCGGATCATTAAAACTCAGCATTGTGTGGTAAAGGGTTAACCATTAACTCTTAGCATCCATAAAGTGGCCTCATTTGCTTTAATGCACAGTTTAGATCAGGGTCTGTATTTACCAACTATTCTAAAGAACATTCTTTGTCTTTTTCTCCAAGATGATCAAGATTTGAAAGTAACACAACTTCTGATTGGGTAAACTATTCAGTATAGCCAATCAGAAGTTGTGTTACTTTTGAATTTAGAAAATTCTGGAGAATAAGACTGAGAATGTTCTTAAGAATGGTTCTTGAATACAGATCCTGTATCAGAATGCACGGAGACTGATCTTGCATCTATTCTGTATGGTTTTTGCCTAAAACATTCTGGTTAAATAGCTTGTTTCACTATTCAGGTCTGTCTTGAAAGCTGAAACTGTTTCTTCTTACTTCTGTCGCAGACTGCAGGTTGACCCTAACTTATTTCATCAGAAACCTGAGATTTTCTTTGTTATCTATCTTTCCTTTTGTTTTAGTGACCCTGAGGAAGAAGGCTTTTGAAAACATTGTGAGTGTAACAGCAAATGCTGGTAACCAGCATTTTCTGCTTTTCTACCATTCTTGGGCAATGTAGATCTAGGATCAAACTCAGTACTTAGTATACAGTCTGATCTAAGTCTACTTTGAACACATAAGAAACTTTAGTTATGATATTCTAAGGATTAAATTTGGGACAGTGCAGATACAAGATCCACTAAACTGTGTACAAAAATTCTGCACAATCTGACCTCAGATCTACACTGTACACAAAGGCAAGTTTAGTCGATGTAATAGAATTTGTAAGGGTCGGCTGGTAGAGCTTCATCAGAAGTGCCACCTTCAGCATCTGACTTTGGGATTTTCAATCTTTATAAACAATTTTTTGTTATTTCCTCTTTGGAAGAGTTAACTCTTTACCAAACAACAAATATTTGGCCTTGACCAAGTTGAAAGCATTTGTAGATGACATATTAAAAGTTGCTAAAATGATGATTTCTGTTTCTTTTAGAGTAGAAAATGTTGCAGGAAAAGGAGAAAATGCTGGTTACCTGCATTTTCTCCTTTTCCTACAATGTTTTCAAAAGCCTTCCGTTTCAGGGTCATTAAAAAAGTTGGGATTGTGTAGTAAAGACTTAATGCATCACTGTTTTGAAATTAAGGTGTTCCAAAATTTCAAAGCAGCTTTCAAGTTAAAAATTGAGTCTTCTATATTGATGCTTTAGTTTGAGTAAAGGTGCATCTTAGACCTGTGACCTCTTGCAACATATTTGCAGCAGAAGAGTGTGCAGACATTCTTACAAAATGTGGATGATAGATTAATGCGATAATTTACATGAAATAAGGTTTTATACTTTAACTTTTTACGACACGACAATATTATAGACTTGTCCAAATTAAAAGCATTTGCAGACAACATAGTAAATGTGGCTCAGATAATTGAATTTGTTACTGAAAAGTTAGGAAACATTGTGTGAAAAGGAGAAAATGCTGGTTACCAGCATTTTCTCCTTTTTCCCACAATGTTTTCAAAAGTCTAACTTCCCAAGGGTTGTTAAAACTCAGGATTGTGTGGTAATGGGTTAATGTACAAATGAAAAGAACATTGAAAATGGAGATGTTTTCTGTAAGAGCAACCTCTCCTTTTACATTATTTTCTAAAATAGTTTACTATACTGCAAGACAGACAAAGTTGGCTGTAGGAGGTAGATCTAGTCATTGCTTACAATCAGAATAATTAGCCTTTTCACATACAATACCATGTTTTAAAGACTGTAAGTTTATGCATATTTGGAAACATTTCTGGAAAAGGAGAACATGCCTGTAATCAGCATTTTTTCCCTTCCCTCAGTTTCTCAGTGTTTCTTAGATTTTATGGAACAAATCCCATCACTTAAGTCACATTCAATTTATCATCTACAAATGTTTCCAATATGGACAAGTCTAGAATTACTAGTATGTTGTGTGGTAAAATGTTAAGTCACATGTTCTCTTTATATTTATGTATTTCTTATTGTCCTTAACAATTTTGGCATACCGAATATCATGGTAGTTATGATTGTAAGTGATTTTCTCTTTGGTCTTTGATTTACATATAACTGAGCTATGATCTCTGAAAAGGGAGCTTAATACATCTGCAAAACGTATCGACTCTGGTCAGCCTGTGTATTTTGCGCAGGCTGACCGGAGTTGAAACTTTTTGCTTTACCTAAATTTTCAGCATGAAAAGGACCAGTGTACCTCATGATTCAGTTAGTTGTTATACAAAATGAATTGTATGGATCCATAATGATGTAATTGCTTGCTTGGTGTAATTAATCACGGAGATGCATTTAACCCCTTTCTGCCAGAGCATTGCTTATGTATATTATGGCATTGGAAAAGAAATGAAAAACACGCAAGATGGCTAGGATGACAGATTGTTATTTTCAGTCACATTGTTGTTTTCAGTCACATTGAGTGCACTACAGGTATGGGCAAAGATCAGGGCCAATGTTTATAAATTCCCTCACGCTAGAGCATTGCTTATGTATATTATAACATTGGAAAAGAAAGAAAAAACACACAAGAAGGCAAGAATGACAGATTGTTGTTGTCAGTCACATTGAGTGCACTACAGGTATGGGCAAAGATCAGGACCAATGTTTATAAACTCCCTCACGCTAGAGCATTGCTTATGTATATTATGGCATTGGAAAAGAAAGAAAAAACACACAAGAAGGCAAGAATGACAGATTGTTGTTGTCAGTCACATTGAGTGCACTACAGGTATGGGCAAAGATTAGGGCCAATAATTATAAAACTTTAGTACATGTTTATCTAAGGTCATGCTGAAATGCAAACATGCTCAAATATTTTTTGTTGCTTCAAGTGGTGAGAAAATTTTTAAATCAAGACTTCAGCAAAACCTCGAGAGCTAAGAAGACGTATCGGCCATTTAATAACTTGATAAGGCTTTTGAAATCATTGTGGAAAACGGTCAAAATGCTGGCTGCCAGAATTATATTCTTTTCTCACAAAGTTTCCTACCCTTTCTAGGGACGAGTTCATTAATTGAGCCAGATTAAATTTGTTGTCCTCAAATACCTCCAATATTTTACGAGTCTAAAGTTTTGTTTTTTGGGGTTTTTTTTGAAGAGAAAAGTTTCATTTATGTAGTTTTGATATTCTTGTACTAATCTGAGCTAGGTATGAAAAAAAATACATCTACCAAACAACCAAATTTCAAAGGATTGTTTGCTAAGGATTAAGTAAGCACTTGTCCAGGTATCAATTTTTGTGCATGTATATGTGTATATAATTCACACTTAATGTCAAGAACTGTTTCTACCGTGAAATAATGTAAAGATTGCAAATAAATCGAAATACATTGAATAAAGCGATGACTAACGAACGAATATGAAATATTACTTTTGTTTCCAGCAATCTTTGTCAGTAAGGCTGATGGCATTGAGGCTTTGGATGGGTAATCCCTATCAGGAGAAATACAAAGGTCGTTCAAATGATTATCGTTGGCTCATCTTTGGCCTAAAGTTTCAGACTTCTGTGTACTGTATTTTATTGTCATTTAATCATATTAAGACTCTTTTCGTCTAAAATTACAATGCCCTTGGTTTTAATGTTTTGTATGTAGCACCATATTAAGGTCCTTTATCGACTGGTAAGTTTACGCTTTACCAAACGACAAAATTTTGTAATTGTCAAAATCTGATGCAGATGCAGACGCGATACGTGACACAGTTGGTGGAATTTGTCTCTGAAAGGGTACAAAACTTTGTGGGGAAAAGAAGAAAATGCTAGTCACCAGCATTTTCTCCTTTTCCCACAAAGTTTTCAAAAGCCTTCTCCTTTAAGGTCATATAAACTTGGAATTGTGTGGTATAAGTTCAATTGTTTGCTAGTTCTTCACATTTTGTCCCTGTGTTTTTTACACGTTGGGAGTCAAAGCCATATATACAGTTTTGGTGACGTAAAGAGTATTTTCTTTTATGTCTACAAACAGTGGTGATTGAGAATCTGGCTTTCTAAATGAGTCATGCTCTGTGAAAAGGGGGCTTAATGCGTCTGCAAGAAGTATCGGTCCATGTCAGCTTGCGCAGGCTGACCTGGGTCGAAACTGTTTGCTATTGGTTAATTTTCTGCCTGTCAAAGGACCAGTCAATCTCATGATTCTTTCGATTGTTGGACTAATTGGATTTTACGGAGCCATAATTGCATTTATCACATAAAACCTCCTCCGGCAGTGTATTAAACCCATGACTTATTTTTGATAATACACTAGTGTATTATCGTTTTTTGGGTCGCGGTTCTGATCAGTTTTCAGTCACGAGCGCGTGAAGCCAGAGAAACCAACCACAGTTTGTGCGGGAATTTGTACTGTTACGCCGTCTCGGGGAAAAATGACGTCATTGTTGCTAAGACGTATACGCGTGGAAAGTTTTTGATTTTCATGTTTGATAAAAACCAAGAATTGCAGCGAAAGTCTCTTAAAATCAATATTTTTGCGGAAATAGGTGGACTTAACCCCTCTATAAACTGTTTCACTCTTCTTTCGGTGTAAATGTCAGAGAACTATCTACTTGTGTATGTACACATTTGAAACCAAACTACAACGTAAATATGGACCCGTGAACGGTATAGAGGCTAAAGATAATTATGCGAGACGTTTTTCTGTCTGTCATTCGTTTTATGTGATAAATAGAATCTCACATTCGTGTTTATGTATTATCATTTTTATCAAACTCGTTGACTAAAATGTATTTGACGCTCGCCAAGGCTCGCGTCATACAATTTTAGTCAACTCGTTTGATAAAAATGATAATACATAAACACTCATGCAAGATCCTCTATGTAGGTGATGACTTGCTTGGTATAATGCATAACGTAGATTCACTAAGCCCTCATTTACCAGAGCATGGCTCAAAATTCAAATTTTGTTGTCTGGTAGAGAGTGACATTCTTCCTTATCTTGAAATCTTATATGCTTTATCAGACGACAAAATTTTTGATTGGTCTACATTGAAAGCATTTGCAGACGACAAATTAAATGTGGTTCAAGTGATGAGATTTTTGTTTGAAATGTTACAATGCTTTCAAAAAGCCTGCTCCGTCTTGGCCGTTTAAAACTTGTGTTTGTTTGATACAGAGTAAAAAACTTAAAAGGTGATCCTGGCGATTGGTGAACGATATGTCAAGATGGCTGGCTCTGGTAGTCACAGAGTTTGATTCGTTGCTTTATTCTTTCCTAAAACTATCAGCTACACTGGAATGGTGGCCTACTTGTATTGTACCCTAAAAAAGAAAGCTTTTGAAAATTGTGAGAAAAGGTGAAAATGCTGGTAACCAGCATTTTCTCTTTTTCCCACAATGTTTTCTATCCTATCAAACACAAGTCTTGCTATTTGAGCAATATTTAATTTGTCGTTTGCAAATGCTTTCAATTTGGACCAGTCCGAAATTTTGTCGTTTGGTTAACCCTTTACCAAACAATCCCTGGTTTTCACGGCCCTGGGAAAAAAGGCTTTTGAAAACATTGCTTATGTTTTCTCCTTTTACCACAATGTTTTCTACTCTATTTAAAGACCTTAAGCTGATTTGTACCAATTCTGAATTTGTCATCTGCGGATGCTCTCAGTGTGGAAGAGTCTAAAATTTGTCGTTTGGGAAAGGGTTAACAGTTAACCGTTGTTGAGCTAAATCAATAAAATAGGCTATGATTCTCAGCCACTTCTAAAGATGCAGATATTGCTATTTTAAAGTTTTTTATTTCCTCGGAATATCAGGCAGTGATTGATTGAATGGTTTTTAACGCCGTTTTCAACATTATTTCAGTTATATCGCGGCGGCCAGTGCACCTATCCATGCTTTCCTGGAGTTTTTTTTTTTTACCAGTATTCTGCATGCTATTCTTTCCAAGCCACTGGCTGCTTTCCCACATAGCCATCGTCGAAACAATGGTCAGCTTTGAGAGAGGAATGAATCCTGTCGCAATGACTGTCATCAAACTTCGGAAAGAAATTGGCCAAGCCGGGGATCGAACCAGCGACCCCCAGTACGCTACCAACTAATCTACCGGGGCTCAGCATCTGGCAAAGAAGTGGACAATACCGATCCAAGACTTCACGTTCTGTTACCTACCCAGTCCATTAGACGCAATTAAGTCCGAGTCAACGTGTACCAGACGACAAAACTTTAGATTAGGTCGAATTCAGAGCATTTGGAGACGATAATTAAATGTTGCCCAAATTATGGAAATCAACTTTGAAAGGGTAGAAAACATTGTGGAAAAGGAGAAAATGCTGGCTACATGCGTTTTCTCACATTGTTTTCAAAGGTTCTTTCCCTTGGGGTCGTTATTGCATGATAAAGTGTTAAGCTTTCAGCGTGAAGCTCTGCACGTAGAGCGAGGATTACTTTGCGATAGTGAACATAATTGAAACATAGACTTGTTCACATTGAAAGCATTCACAGACGAGAAAATAAACATTAAATTATGGCATTTTCCACTAGATGGGTCGGAAACATGGGAAAAGCAGACAATGATGGTTACCAGCATTTTCTCCTTTTCCAAGCACATTAAAAAATCTTCCTTGTCAGGGTCCGTTAAACGCAGGGTTGATAAATAAAGGGTGAAATTGATAAATAGTTCTAAGCTTTGATAAAATACCTCGGTATATTTCCATACAGCCTGCCTTTCTATCAATGATGTTTGCACACAGTCTGAGAGATAATGTGTTCAAACTCAGTGCGGAATCATTTCCCCCAAACTTTTGTGAGACGTGCACCCGGAATAATGTTTTATTGATTGTTGATATCGGTAAATGAAAACAAGTATATAAATCTGTAGTGATGACCGCGTGTCAATTATTACGTACCGACTGATCTTTCTTTGAAATAGCATCATCCCGTCCATCAAATCGATTGCAGGAGGTTGTGATAGAACTGAAGGTGATAGGTTCACTCATTGACCGTTCTTCTCGACTTTTAACGACCCGGGGAAAACAGGCATTTGAAAACATTGTAATCAGCATTTTCTCATTTTCCTAAAATATTTTCCATCCTATCACAGTCAAATCTCGCCATTTGAGCAATATTTCATTTGTCGTCTGCATTGCGATTTCAAATTTGATATGACCGTAATATCTCACAAAGTAAAGGGCGGTGTAGAATCAAGATCAGAAAATGTATGAATTCACCAACCATTCTTAAGAAGATTCATCGTCTAATTTTAGTAGCACAACTTCTGATTGGTTAAACCATTTGTTTTAGCCAATCAGAAGTTGTGTTACTTTCAAATTTAGATAATCTTGGAAAATAAGACAAGGAATGTTCTTATGCATTGTTGGTGATTATGGACCCTATGGTGTTTTGAAAGTTTGTTGCTGGTTCTGGTGAGTAAAGTATTTGCCAAGCAACGAGGTCTCGTCCGGTATAGATATACCACAACCACTGAGACGCGCGAAAAATTTCATGAATTCGATTCGATTCCTGCATAGTATACATGTTCTGCTTGCCTAGGTTTCAGTCCGTTCATTTTTCCTTTTCTTACATTTAGACGTTACTTTTTCAAAAAATGGCGGCCTGAGACATTCGAAAACCGATCGCAGCGACATCTACCATCCCGTCTCACAGTGGTTAATAATAACGGAAGCGATAAACAGATATCTACAAGGGATCATTAGCAGATTGAGATTAGGAGAGCCTGATTCGGAGTAAAATATAAGAAATTATTAACTCCGGGACCCAGGCTAAAGTTCTGCCTGTTCACTCGTGCATATATGTTCACTTTGTGTGATGCATCTATAAAAAACAAAGCTTGTGATATAGAGGTTTCGGGTTTAACTACATTACTCGGCCAGAATACCGCCTGATTTGACGTGAATGAATACTGTAAAGTTTTTATTAGCGTGGAAAAAAATGGCAATGTTTCAGCAAAGGTTGTTGATACTGCCGTGACACAACTGTGATACTGTTGACGCCGATCATAAACCCAAACTGGCCAGTGCCCGTGCTTATAAAAGTCGAGGCCATATTCAACCCAGTTTGTGCTTAAACTATAATTTTCATCCGTAGGCTGCTAGGCGCGACTCAGTGACCTTTTGCAGACAGCGTATATCAAGATCAGACTGCACAGAACGTGCAGTCTGATGTTGATCTACACTGTCCGATTAGGAGATTTTATTCCCCATAACCTAACTTTGGAATAGCAATATTTGGGTTTTTGCTATCGAATTGAAAATTTCATTTTAGTTATTTAGTATGATAAAGGTTAAAGTTTCATTTACGCTTAAGAAGGTATGAAAATTCAAAATGAAGACTTTGATTCAATGGGAAGAAAGGCTCGAACGTTCAGAAGTTACTCCGTAAGGTTTATCAAATTACATTTATACAATTTTGCAATTTCAAGCTCAACCGAGTTGAGCACGAAAAAAAAATTAGCATTGACCTAGATCCAGTGTATTTTCTATCATACTTAGTATGCAGAATAGTTTACACTTGAGTACACTTTACTTTATCCCTACGGTACGTTGTGCAAGTCATAAAAATTATACGTACAATAGATCGTAAAGTATTATTATTCATAAATTAACCCTTTTATCCGAATTATACCGACTCTGACAGAGAGAGCTTTTGATTACTAGCGTTCTCTCCTTTTCCCTCAATGTTTTCGAAAGCCATTCCCGCTGGGGTCGTTATCGGGATTGCTTGGAAGAGTTAAACGTTTTTAACATTCCGGTCATATCACGACTGGGGCTCTGAAGTGCCTCGCCAAATTTGACTCCCATGAAAAACACAGACCCTCCGGTAAGGATCGGGCTTAGGATCTCTGGATTATTATTACAGCCCCTAAACCACAGATCCACACAACACCCCTTGTCATGACGCTGATGTGATTTTATTTTGCATTTTTTTATCGTCGCTACCAGGTTCCCATATGGGCGACGCCCCTGGAAAACCGTTAGTTGTGTTATGCGGGATAGTGCAAGATACAGGTCGAAACAAATCTGCAGTACTCCTTGAACCACATTCACCAACCATTCTAAACTTCATTCGTCGTCTTATTCTAGATTTAGATAGTAACACAACTTCTGATTGGCTTAACCATTTGATTTAGCCAAATCAGAAATCGCGTTACTTTCAAATTTATAAAATTCTTTATACTTGCCCTGTTTATTGTGCTCATAGAACTGTCACATTGGAGGTGGGTCCAACACTTTACCACACAATCCCGTGTTTCAACAACCCTGGGGAAGAAATCCTTGAAAACATCGTGGGCGAAGGAGAAAATGCTGGTAACCAGCATCCTCTCCGTTTGCCACAAGGTTTTCTACCCTATCGAAAGACAAATCCCATCATTTAGGCAACATTTAATTTGACATCTGTAACGGCTTTGAATGCATCTCCGTAATGTATGATATCAAGCAGGTCATCACAATTATGGATCCCTGGAGTTCAACTTTCTTTCCGATTGTAGGTAAGTTCGCTGTTAGATTAAAATCATCCGGTTCTTTTCTGTGTTTCAGTGCACTGAAATCTTTAATAGTATATAATCATTATTTATGGTCATACACGGTTCTAGAAAATCTTTCCGAAGAAGGATAGTTTCTTATTTATTGTACCAATATTCCCACTGGCGCAAAAATAATGAATGTATCTGTACTTGTTTTACCTCGTACGTAACGATCAAATTTTAGACATGTCCATATAGAGAGCGTCTGCAGACGACACATGAAATGTTGCCAAAATGACAGGCTTGTTGATGAAAGGGAAGAAAACGTTGAAGGAAGAAAAAAAAAGGTTACCAGCCTTTCCTTTCTTTTTCATTTTTTTTTTTTACCCTTCGGCTGCCAAGCGCGACTCACTGATGTTTTGCGGACATTGCAGATCAAGATCAGACTGCACAGAACGTGCAGTCTGATCTTCGATCTACACTGTCCGATAAGAAGATGTTTTTCGCAAAAAAGTAAATTTGAAATATCATCAGTTATGTTTTTACTATCGGCTTGAAAGTTTCATTTAATTTATTTAGCAGAATAAAGGTTAAGTCTTCTCCCCCCCCAGAGTCGTCAAAACACGTGGTCGGTTGATGATTAGTTTACATTATCACATAAAACCTCCCCCGGCAGTGTATTAAACCCATGACTTATTTTTGATAATACACTAGTGTATTATCGTTTTTTGGGTCCCGGTTCTGATCAGTTTTCAGTCACGAGCGCGTGAAGCCAGAGAAACCAATCACAGTTTGTGCGGGAATTTGTACTGTTACGCCGTCTCGGGGAAAAATGACGTCATTGTTGCTAAGACGTATACGCGTGGAAAGTTTTTGATTTTCATGTTTGATAAAAACCAAGAACTGCAGCGAAAGTCTCTTAAAATCAATATCTTTGCGGAAATAGGTGGACTTAACCCCTCTATAAACTGTTTCACTCTTCTTTCGGTGTAAATATCAGAGAACTATCTACTTGTGTATGTACACATTTGAAACCAAACTACAACGTAAATATGGACCCGTGAACGGTATAGAGGCTAAAGGTAATTATGCGAGATGTTTTTCTGTCTGTCATTCGTTTTATGTGATAAATAGAATCTCACATTCGTGTTTATGTATTATCATTTTTATCAAACTCGTTGACTAAAATGTATTTGACGCTCGCCAAGGCTCGCGTCATACAATTTTAGTCAACTCGTTTGATAAAAATGATAATACATAAACACTCGTGCAAGATCCTCTATTTCCTACATGGAAAGAGAGGTCAACGTCAGGCCTTCCTTCAGTTGTTCGAACATAGATGATTGCTTTGACTCTTTTACCAAAACCCAAAATTATGGACAGGTCCAAAATGAAAGCATCATCAAACGATGACAACTGAAATACGTTGGTTAACTGGACACAGGAGTATACATTACTGACATTGTTGTACTAGCGATCAGAACGGCTGTTGGGTTGTTGTCCCAGACAAAATATTCAAGTTTGTAACATAACTGAGTTGTATTATAATAGTGTTTTACACATTTTCAACATCCCAGTCATTCCACGGTGACAGCTTACGTATTCCGTAGTTTCACAAGAACTAGACTGAAGTACTGGTTACCAGCATTTTCTCCTGTTTCCTCAATGTTTTTAAAAGAGCTCTTGTTCAGGGTCGTTGGTACACGGGATCGAGTAATAGAGTTTTAACCGATTTAACCGCTGGAACAGACAATGTACTCAGACGACATAGCAGGAGTGCTTGTTAGCTTTTGGAATAAAAGAGTATTTCTGTATTAAATGTCATTCTTGATTACCCCGAGGCCATAGTATGTCGAAAAAAAGGTAAATACGAAAAGATAACCATTTTATTAGATAAGGCGAGATTATCACGAGCTTTTCCACGTGCTCTGTTCCATTCAAGGAAGCAATCACGACAGAGCAACATACGTCTGTATCATCAGTTTTACTATAATATTCTAAAGTTGTACTACCGACGTGAAATTCTATCTTATCTAGACGATGATATCTTAGACAGGGCCATAATTAACACTTTAAAACTCTTTATCAAACGACAAAATTTTACACTTTCCTAAATTGAAAGCATTCGCAGACGACATATTAAAAGTTACTCTAACGCTGAATTTTTTTCTTTCATAGGATAGAAAACATTGCGGGAAAAGAAGAAAATGCTGGAAACCAGCATTTTCTCCTTTTCCCACAATGTTTTCAAAAGTCTTCATCTTTAGGGTCGTGAAAACACAGGCTTGTTTGGTAAATGGTTAAAATGCTGAAAAAAATACTGCGAAAATTTCCAGGCTTTAGTAAATTCCCAAATCCTCGTATTTTAATTTTAAAGGTTTTGCTGGAATGATCTGACCAAATCGGACAGTGTAGACGAAAAGGAAGACCACGTTCTCTCTGTATGCGTGGTTGTTTTGGCGTAACTGAATTTGCTGGCTTTTGACCTGCTTTTTGGTACATGATAACAAATAAATACATGTAAATAGAAATTTAATTTTAGTAAAAAATGTAGACGTGTTTATCCTCAGGACCCCTGCCTATTTGCTGGCAAATTTACGCCGTCTATCTTTTTTAAAGATATTTCTAGTTACTATCTTGTCAAGACAGACAATTAGCACGTCGGTATCGAGTCGTTATGAAGGAAGTACCGGTAGTTGTATCAAAAATGACAAAGTAAAGTCCGAATATGTAACAGGAAAAAAATGATCGGGCTGGAACCTGGGCTAAAGTGACATAAAAAGGACAAGGAAACAAAGTTCAGTCCGTCCGTCTAGCGTGAGATACACGACAAAACAGAATAAAAAGATGGCAGATTAGGAAGGGGATAAAACAAATATCATTAATTTTTCTATTCTTCGTCAAAGTTTCAACAGTTGTATCCTGAAATGGCGTTACCTCTTTACAAGACGAGGAAAAAAAATAGACTTGTCCAAATTAAAAGCATTTGCTGACAACAAATTGAATGCGGCTCAAAATATCAGAAATATCTTTGAAAGGTTAGAGAATATTCTAAAAAGAAATGGAGATAATCCTGGTTGTCATCATTTTTTCCTTTTCCCACAATATTTTCAAACGCCTACCTCCTTAGGATCATTAAAATACGTAAACGGTTGCTAATAATTTCACCGAACCTTGTTCAGAATAAGGCAATATGACGTGTTTGTACATTATGAACACAAGTCCCACATTCCTCACCGACCACAGATTCTGAAAGACTTGAAGCGCGCAAATAAAAGACTAATTACGGCAAATTTCAGAAAAGCACCGATCAAGATAAGATTTAACAGAACTTAAAGTTCGTTCTTAGAAAATTTTCGCCTTGCCATCAGTTTTAGAATCTATTCAACAGTTCGAGTCGTTAATCTTGTATCCGTGTGAACACACACGCGCAAAAACAAACCACGTTCCAGACCACGTTTATAGTCAGTCTTCAGAAGCACAGTAAGATGATACAAATCAAAAAACGATTCTAATCTCTAAACCACAAGACAATTTTTTTTAGAGATATCCACATCGAAAGCGACAAATTAAAATGTGATAAAAACGATTGAATTTGTATCAGAATAGGATGAAAACATTGTGGGAAAAGGAGAAGATGCTGGTTACCAGCATTTTCTCCTTTTCCCACAGTGTTTCCAAAGTTATTTTCCTCAAGGCCGTTAAAACTTGAGATTTTGTGGTAAAGGATTAATTCGAGAGTTTTCTTGTGATAACAGATACCTTTCTAAATTCCCGTGATACTGTATTGTGGATATCACGAGAATTGTCGTTGAGACGAGAAAAACAGTTTTGCCTTTTTTTTGCGGTTTTTCTTTTTTTTTTTCGTTTGTTTTTCAAAAAAGTGTCTTCTTCAGTTTAGTTTTTTCAGGATGGTTTTAAAGGCTTTACAAAATTTGAGTGCACGAGAAACTTTGGACACGCGAACAAGCACGTGCAAACGTGTCTCGTAGTAAAAAATACGGTGAGTCGTAGTGAAATTTTAAGTTTTTGTTTCATTCAAGGAAACTGAATCACGAAACATTCAGAAAAAACTTGTCACTATGTTGGCACTTTAGAGGAAAATATTTCCAAATTGAATTGAAGAAATACGAAAAAATATCCGCCAAAATTAATCCTCTTGATTTCAAATAGCAAGAAAAATAGCGCAATTCATGGAATCTCAGTCAAATCAAAGCGCTGAGAGTACGGAGAATGAGAATTGTTTTATTGCAACTATATATAGAAAGAAAGAGAAAGAAAGAAATTAGTAAGTTGAGAAGATTTCTTTTTAGACATGAAGTATACTCATTATTCATTTTTTTCCAGCTTTGAAAATGAAGACAGAAGGCCACCAGATCTGAAATTCAGTACACAAAGATTAATTAGAACAGCAGGCAGCCATGTTTAATTAATCGTTAATAGACGAAACTAAGACTACTTCGTGACAGACGATCAGATTTCCCCCACCATCCCCCGTTCGTTCGACTAAACGCCTTTCGGACTTGTTATGATTTCATCATCTTATTTCTAAACTTTTTTTACCGACTTCATCCAAATATATTTCCTTTGGCACCTTATTTGTTGTTGACATGTAACTCTTTACCAGACGACAGTATTTTGGACTTGTCCTTATTGAAGGTCTATCCAGACGACAAATTAAACATGAGTCAAATTATTTGATTCGACTTCCACAGAATCGAGAAGACGGTGGGAAAAGGGGAAAATGTCGGTTACCAGCACTTTTTCCTTTTCCCACAATGTTTTTAAAAGGCCTCTTCTTTTGTTAAAGCTCGGGACTGTTGGGTAGAGCGTAAAATCTGCAAACTTCAAACTTTTTTCTCCACTTATGATTAGTTAAAAGTTGATTTATTTTTAAGTATTTATTTGGTGTTTAACGCCGTTTTTCAACCAATTTCACCATACTGCAGCGGCCAATCAGTCAACTATCCATATTTTCCAGATTTGTCTTTTACCAGTACGTCGCACAACCATTTTTCCACGCCACTGGCTGCTTTTCCACATAAACATCTGCAAAAATGTTCAGCTGTGAGAAAGAAATAAATCCTGTCGAAATTACAATCATCAATCCACGGAAAGAATTCGACCGAGTTCGGGAATCGAACCCACGACCCTTGATTTCAGTCCCTGTTATGACATTTTGATAACAAAAAAAAAACGTTCCAATAAAGAAAGTGTAGGAGCACTGTTTGTTGTTTTACGCAATATGTCAATTATCCTATACTTTATTCTTGAGTTCCGACATTTGCCACATTATTTCATTACTACCATTCGTTGACACGTTTTGAATACAGTGGATCTTTCCCCCCCCCCCCCCCCCCCCCTTACACACACTCCTTCTAAGTCTGCTAGCACTCATTTTATCTTTAAAGCATAATGCCCGGTTTTGAACAACGATCCTAACATATAAAGCTTATTACAACATTTTTGGAAAAGAAAAAAAAAAAAAAAAAATGGTGGCGACTCCTTTTCCTACAAAGTTTTATACCATTTCACATAGAAATCAAATTATTTGAATCACATTAAACTTATCGTCTGCAAATGCTTTCAATATGGACACGTCTAAAATTTTGTCGTCTGGTAATGAGATATCTTGATTCAAACAAAAGATCAGTTCGTTCTAGTTCGTGAGATAAAATCTGTAAGATACTTATAATTAACCTCCAGGCTGCTAAGCGCGACTCACTGACCTTTTGCGGACAGTGTAGATCAAGATCAGACTGCACAGAACGTGCAGTCTGATCTTTGATCTACACTGTCCGATAAAGACATACTTCCCTCCAAAAAATACCTTTGAAATAGCAAAATTTTGGTTTTTAAAATCAGCTTAAAATTTTCATTTCGTTCATGAAGCAGGATAAGGGTTAATGAAATGAAGGTCCGTAGCACGCCACCTCACGTCAATAGCCCTTAACCATACAGATACGTGATTCATCCATTCGTAATATACGTTCTGAACACATTCCAGGAAAAAGGACAAGTTTTTTTGTTACAAAGAATCGCTTCTTTTCCCAAGATGTTTTTAAACTGAAAAAAATAAAAAAAATAAAAATAAAAAAATAAAAAAAATAAATTAAAAAAAAAAAAAAAAAAAAAAATAATAATAATAATAATAATTTCCCCTTTTGTGTTATGTATAACTTGTAAAAAAAACTTGTAATAGTAGTTTTAATACTTTTTGTAGGGTTAGAATCACAGCCTTTATTGTGAAGGAATCATGTGCGACCGATTTCTTTACCAACTCGGGGACAACAAAATCGAACCAAACCACAATTTCTCCCTACTATTGCGAAACGTTTTCTTTCATGTTGAAACACCATGAGGCGTCTTAAGCAGATACTTAGAACCCTTACTGACCAACTGAAAATAGTGCTGCTTATTATGAAGTTACATTTCCGTTTATCATATTTTTTCATAACTGTCTTATAGCTAATATGTGTTTATTTCCATCTCCGCATGCGTTTTTCAACCCCCCCCCCTCCCAAAGGCTTCGAAAGCCTTGGACGAGTTTTCGACCTCTTCAATGCATGCAAAGAAAATGGCTTGAAATCGAATCTAACTGAATCCTTATAACTAAACGTAGATTCTTTTGCTTCCCATTACTGCAGAAATAGGAGTTTTTGGCTCTCCTGTAGTAGATCTAGATACTAGTAATTCTCGAAAATATTGTGAGGAAAGCAGCAAAATATGACCTTAATCAAGCAATCACTCCATTTTCAAAAACGCTTTCGATATCACTCAAAAACCATTTTTTTCCCTTCAAACGCTTCTTCTTTGTATCGTTTGTGATAATACAGTTTCCGGGTGTTTCTGTCGAAATGGTTAACTTTTTTGCAGAACAATCCCGCGAAAAAAAACAACAGTTTTTGAAAATGTTGTGGGAACTGGAGAGAATGCTGGTAGCCAGCATTTTCTCCCTTTTCCCACTATGCTTTCTACCATTTCAAAGGCAGAAATCGTTTTTGAGCTACTTGTAATTTGTCGTCTGCAAATGCTTTCAATATAGCCGAGTTCAAAAT
The DNA here is from genome assembly GCA_946811185.2 of Hippopus hippopus. Classification (NCBI taxonomy): domain Eukaryota; kingdom Metazoa; phylum Mollusca; class Bivalvia; order Cardiida; family Cardiidae; genus Hippopus; species Hippopus hippopus. Next base: position 40,804,141 of record OX328096.1, read on the forward strand.
TTTTCGGCATGGTAAAAGGTTTACGAGATATGTCTCGACTGGCAGAAAACGTGAACTCAGTTGATTTTTTTCATTTAGATCAGGTTGCCATTGATTACTACAGGTTATTGTATCATTCCATCGTCACGTGGTAATAACGTTGGTTTTTGGAAACAGTGATTATTTTAGTTGCGTTGGTGGGCAGTGTTGATCAGGACAGGATCAGACGGCATAGAATTTGTGGTCTGATCTAGGATAGAAGTTCGATTCTTTAAATTGTAAAGTATCTGATTGAAAAGGCTTTGAATACGAATTTTAGGTTCATTTTTAACTGCTTCCCTTATTTAATGTTTCGGAAGAGGCGATAGATACTAAGTAATACACTTTTTCCCCACACTTCTTATTTTGAGAGAGAGAGAGAGAGAGAGAGAGAGAGATCTCTCTCTCTCTCTCTCTCTCTCTCTCTCTCTCTCTCTCTCTCTCTCTCTCTCTCTCTCTCTCTCTCTATATATATATATATATATATATATCTCTCTCTCTCTCTCTCTCTCTCTCTCTCTCTCTCTCTCTCTCTCTAATCCAACGAAAGCTGAGTTCCTCTTGTGTTCAGTTTCTTTGTATGAAATGAAGTCAAAATTTAATCAAGACTCTGCACTGTATTTGAGTAAGAACGAAAAACATGCTGAAAGGCTCCAAGCGTTCGTTCTAGTCCTTCTCACTTGTATGTTGCATGTTGACATATTGATAATTGCAGGTACACAAGCTCCCATGGTAAAAAAATCTTCCAGCAAAGTTTCAGCCAAATCGGCTCAAAACTGTAGAAGAAGACGACAAAAACTTGCGTCTACGGACGGTTTGACAGAAAGACAACCTGGTTCCTAAATACACCGCCCCTCTAACATCTTGCAGGAGAATATAACAACAACTGGTTTGTCATTTCATATGGATACATGTATTTACAACCTTAAAAATGGTATTGACTCAACTGTGAAGATAATTTTCACCGACCTATAGTCTAAACCGTGCCGATGATTCTTACTAAACCGTTATAGCAATTTTGCCAAATCGAGACAATAATTTTGACTACTTCATTCTGATAATTTTGCTCAATCTTATTGTGGTTTAACCGACACAATAGTTTTGACACAGTTTAGACAAATATGGCGAACGAAACATGACAGAGAATGGCCATACAAGACGCACAATAACAATGTCACACTTGTTCAAATTCAACCTTACCTTCAGCTGACATTGATTCATAATTGATTATCTATTGTACTGTCATTATATCAGTCTGCAAACTAACGAGTTTCATTCAGCCAGGAAGATAACAATGATCCAACATTGATTTTTAATAAACCGACTGAAATGTCTTATTTTTAATGATGAAGTTTTCGACCCCTTCATTTGAAGATACATTATTCTCTGTCCTTCCAACAGTTTTCTTTGTGTTAGTATAACGAACAAGTAGGCTTAGAGGAATTGCTCGTGGTCTGTAATAGCATGAAAGGGGATTTTTAGTTTTAATACCGTAAATCACAATTTCTTGTGGAATACAAATTAATACAACTAGATATTTTTTTTGTGATGTATATGCTGTACGGTTATATTTGATAAAAGGTGCAATTTTTGACGTTAGAAATAACCTATGCAATCGGCAACATCAGATATGACGTCATTGTACTGATTTGAATACGAATTGTCGGAATCGAGGCGTGTTATTGATCATGTGACATTTCCACAAGTCTTTGCGAAACTCTGTTTAGAAATCTAAGAATACTTAAGAACGCTGCGTAGCCCATTAAAGAAATGCATATGAAAATTTTTTTCCTTGCATTTGTCTCGCTGTTCTTTAGTGAAGATTTGCCAGCTATCTGCTTACTTAATTCAGTCATAAATCATTTTTGAAGTTTGGTGAGATTGTAAAAATCTGAATATATCTAGCTCCCTTAAATTGTCTGAATGGTCATGGGTACAAGAAATCAACTGGAACAATCGACATATCGAGACTTACCCACACATCCTAAATAAATATTCAGCAGACGACTTTGGCGCCATCCTGGTTAACTCTGATTCGTTGGAGCTCAAATGATGTAATTTGTCTATGAAAGGGTTGAAAACATTATGGAAAAAGAAGAAAATGCTGTTTACCAGCATTTTCTCCTTTTCCCATAATATTTTCAAAAGAAATCTTTTTTCATTGTTTTCAAAACTTGGGATTTTGTGGTAAATAGCAATATTCAACATGAAAAACTAGTGCCCGTCAAAAGGAAAAATTGCCGGTTAATTTATTTTTCATGAAATTGTCTATTTAGGCGAAGGTTTACGGTAAAATGCAAAACTAGGAAGGTAGATAATATATAATATTATTTTAAAACGAATTCCTTACGGAAGAAGGAGATAGTTGTTAACAACATACGTGTACTAGTAAATAGAGACAATAATTTTGCTGACTCTCTCTCTCTCTCTCTTTCTCTCTCTCTCTCTCTCTCTCTCTCTCTCTCTCTCTTTCTCCCTGTGTCTGTCTGTGTCTGTGTGTGTCTCTCTCTCACTCTGTCTGCCGGTCTGTCTGGCTCTCTATGTCCTTGTCTCTATCTCTCAACTCTTATAAGCAAGCATGATTTTTATACTTGAACTTAGCAAGTTCTAAAGTTTCGTTTGCAGCCACGCCAAAGCAACAGATCTTTGTTACAGGGGCGAAGCCGGGTTTTTTGAGAAATAATACACACCCAAAACAAAACAAACAAACAAATCTGTGTGAAACGAGACCACAACGTAACCAAACCAGAAGATTCACGACACCCTGTCAGGTACAGAGATATCGGCTAAAGTTACCACTGCATGTTTTCGTATGGGTTGTTGATGCTGCCTGTTCGACTCGCTATATATTAACTAGATCAATCGATCAATCCCGTCAGTACGCTGTAACAGGTTCCACAGGCTACGCTATCTGGACATTATGTTGCTTACTGTAAGTGGAATATTCTTCTTCTACTTTAAATCATTTTATGTTGCAGACGACTTTTTGTGTTTTATAGAAAATAACTTTTTGAAAAATATTGTGGCAAAAGGAAAAATTACTCGTAAGGAGTAATTTCTCCTTTTACCACATTTTTTAAAAAATGTATTCGTTGATTGAAGTTTCACTCATGTTGTTTGTCTGTCTGTCCTTACTTTTGAGTATGATAAGGACAGAAATATGCTTTTGCAGACAGTGTCGATCGAGATCAGACTGTCGATAATCGGCCTTTTTTGTCTTCTATCTACATTGTCAGATATTTTTGGTGATATTCTACTCTACAAAATTGTGGAAATGCGTTTAATTTGTACAAATCTGAGATTTTGTCGTGTGGTTTAGAGTTCATTTGTTATAAAAGATGTATTGACAAGATCAGATAAAGATCAGACTGCGTGGAAGTGCAGACTAGTCTTGGCGTGCTCTCTTTCCGCAGTGAACTTCACTGTTCGCCATGCAGTGTATAGGTTCAATATTTTTGTCGTGTATTCTGTTTCCAACTTCCATAGAGATCTGTTTCATTCATCGTGAATCGGTTGAAAAAAAAAGAGAGTAGATTTATGAATGAGCCACGCTATAATAAAAAGGGAACTTAATGTATCTACATGATCCATGATACCAAGCAAATCATCATATAAGTATGGAACCATACAATCCATTTTGTTTAAGAACCGACTAAATCATGAGGTAGACTGCTCCTTGGACATCCAAAAAGTTGACCTATAGCAAAAAGTTTTGGCCCAGGTCAGCCTGCGCGGACTGAACAGGCTGACCTGGGTCGATGCTTTTTGCAGATGCATTAAGCCTCCTTTTCACAGAGCATGACTCAAATGTATTTTGCAGCTGTTTCATACGTCTTTGTTAGGGATTACATTGTATTCTTACTTCTTTTTGTCTTGATTGTTCAGTTTACGCAGTTACCCATATAAGTAATCATTTTGTCTTGATTGTTCAGTTTAAGCAAGGACAGTTAACTACATTATTAATCAAAGAAGTACTACACATGAAGTGATTATTTATTGTATAAATCAAAGCAGAAAATAAATAAATAAATAAATAAACGAATCGATGAATACCGGGTCGAAGGCGTCTGTGGTTTAGGGTTTGGTAATTAATTTGAACATTGCTATATTTGCGACGTGCAGGGTTTTTCATGCCGACCTTTCCGCTGAAAGCGTCGAATCTTCGTCAGACGACAAAATTCAAGTCTTTCTTTTTTTTTTCAATTGTGAAAGCATGTGCAGAAGACAAATTGTCCCAAATGATTGGATTTGCTATTTGAAAGGAAAAAAAAAAAACATTATGGATAAAGGAAAAGATGCTGGTTAGCAGCATTTTCCCCTTTTCCCACAATGTTTTCAAAAGTGTCATTTCCCAGGGTCGCACAACCACTGGTTCAAAGGTATAAAGCCGTTGTCAACAGTAGTTTAGTCATACGGCGACGACAGGACACTTTGTTCACGTTCTGTCCTGGGTGTCCTAACTGTACAAGGGTTTGGAACAATTACGTCTTCCACAAAGACAACAGTAACACAGTATCCATAAAAATGTGGGATTGCAAGCCAACGCTAACAACCGCAGTTGTCTTACCAAACCGGTCATGGACGGAACTGCACGGTCTGCTCTCGAGGCTACATCGTCTACCGTCTAACCTTGACCAGATAGTTTTTTCTTTTGCTTTGATTGTTTCGACTTCGTTAATGAGTCAAACAGCCGGTGGTATGGACAGGATGGTGTTCGAAGCGCTGGAATGCTAGAATACTATCGTTAACGACGATAAACACCCAACAAACACTGGCAATGGAATAGTGCTTTCTGATATTGAAACCCAAAACAAGGCAAATCAATCTAAAATTGGTGACATACAGAGAAATCGATTTCAGAATCAAGATGCTGTTGATTGATTAGCCTATTAGAAATGTGTTTTATGCCGCTTTCAACATTGTTTCAGTCTTATTGCGACGACAGCTCATATGCTCATGTATATCCTGGGTTTCACCTGTATTATAGGCTTGGGCTCTGACATGTCTTACCAAAGAACACTGCCGCGAAAAACTCAGAGCTTCTTGTGAGGCTCGAACCCGTGCCCCAAGTTTACGAATCCTACACTTTGCCACTCTGCCACGAAGAACCCTTTAGCTGCCGCACTTATACTGGTCCCATATTTCAATCTAGTAATAATTTTATATGTTGCAAATACTTGGTTTTAAACTTTTTGGGCTGCATCCAAACCTTTGTGAAACTTAAACGACTGTTATTACCATGGCAACTCTACTTACTCCTATAGTTTTATCAATGAGAAACTTTTGACATTTTAAATTACTCATAAACGCTCATGAAACAAATTCATAGCAGGCGACTTTATAAACATTCCCTTCAAATATGAACAACAAAAATGAACTATATTGTTTTCACTTCACGCGCTCCTGAAGCATCAATGTTAAAAAGAGGCTGCTGCAGACGAATTCTTTTGTCTCGAGCTGATAATGTCTTGATTAACCCTTTACCATACAATCCTGACTTTTAACAACCCTGAGACAGAAAGCCTTTGAAAACATTGTCGGAAAAGGAGAAAATGCTGGTAACCAGCATTTTCTCACAATGTTTTCTGCCCTTTGGGAATTTTGATTCCGAAATCTAAATTCGGTTTTTGAGTCACATTTATTTTGTCGTCTGCAATTGTTTTAAATTTGATTTATTGATATACCAGACGACACAATTTAAGATCAGCCCAATTTGAAAGCATTTGCATATGACAAATTAACTGTGACTGAAATATAGTCTTCGAATCGGTGAAAACATCATTGGAAAAGAAGAAAATACTGGTAACCAGCATTTTCTTCCTTTCCCACTAAGTTTCCAAAAGTTTTTTTACTCAGGGTCATGTCAACACTGGATTGTTTTGTACAGAATTATTCGCAGATGCCTTTTTACCGCAACCAGGTTATAAATACGCCAGATCTTTCAAAAATAATGTGGATATACATACATTTCAATCTTAATACTGATTATTATGCAGAAGAGAAACTTCATATATCAATGGAATTTCAGTGCTGCGTAAAGTTGGGGTGAAAATATGAAGCCCGCACTCTATCGATTTTACTTCAATGGACGCTGGAAGACATAAATTATTGTACATATTTTATTGGGCTACACGATTCCCAGATAACGGCGAATTTTCCCCTCAAAAACTTGTTCAAACATTTGATAGAATAAATATTATGCCGCTTGTAAAAAAAAAACGCGGTAAAACTGTTCGTTTTGTGGTGGGAATCAATTAGGTGTAGCAATAAAACGAATGAATTACAAGGCAAAATCACCCTTCGATGTTAGCAGTTCTCCTTAAAATAATCTTCCTCTTTTCTGACAATTTTCAAGGACTGTTGCGTTGAAATCTTTATTTTAGAAGGGTAATAATTAAAGTATGGATCTGTTCACCAAAAGCAGAAAGGTTGTTTTAATCTGTCTTTGGAATTTAAGAAACTGGCACTGTTCTAAACACGTCGCAAGTCGCCCAGAAAGGCTATATAGCGCAAATTAATTGTACTTTCACATCGTTTACCGTACCATATGGTGGAGGGGTTTTATACACTAGAGATTATTGAAGATTGGAATCTACCGCTAAACACTTTTTCTTGTTTATTCTAATCACTCTTTAATATTCATTGTTTGAATTTGATGTATATTTCAAGAGAAATTTAAAGATATTTATTGGAGAAAGGACGCGGGAGGGGGGGGGGGGGAAAGCTAATGGGGATGCTGTAGAACTTTTTGTAATCGATAATATGCTGTGACATTGAATGTCAGCGGCCTTTTCGTGATTGAAATCGTGTTGTAACGCTAGAACGCGGGAATTGATCCATACAGTGAACTCGCCCTTTTCACCATTTTAATTGATAGCTTTACTCTCTTCTTGTGGAAGTTGTAAATGTTCCGAAAACAGTCAAACAAATTTATATTCGAGCAAGTAAAATTGTGGGGAAGGAGCCGAAATTTTACAGAGCAACTATATCTAGATCTACTCTCTATTTTAGATACATATGAGCCATGCTGTGTGAAAAGGGGGCTTAATGCATTTGCGAAAAGTATCGACCCACGTCAGCCTGCGCAGTCCGCGCAGGCTGACCTGGGCTGATACTTTTCGCTATTGGTCAATTTTCTGCATGCCCAAGAACTAGTCTACCTCATGATTGAGTCGTTTGTTGAAAAAGGTGGCTATTATGGATCCATAAGTATGTGATACCTTGCTTGGTACCATGGATCACGGAGAGGCATTAAGCCCCCTTTTCACAGAGCATGGCTCATATATAAGCGCGCCCTGGCATAAGCGGATGTAACACATCTCCTTGATGTATGATACCAAGCAAGTCATCACATAATTATGGATCCATAGCATCCATTTTGTCAAACCACTGACTGAATTCTTAGGTATACTGATCCTTTGACAAGCAGAAAATTGACCAACAGCAAAAAATGTCGATCCAGGTCAGCATGCGCGAACAGCGCAGGCTGACCTGAATCGATACTTTTTGCAGATGCATTTAACCCCGTTTTCGCAGAGCATGGCTCATATATGATTTGTGATAGCCGGATGCTGTTGCACTGATACGCATCTACAAGAGCTGAGCTGATTTATCGGTGTAAACTTTTAACGTGAACAGAAGTCGTTAATGTGCTATCACGATTGCTCGTCATTTTGAAATGTTTTCTGAAGTTCACGGCCTTTTCTGGCAGTAGACCTATTCAGAGTTTGAAAACTGGACATCAACCTCATTTTTTTTTGAATCCAGGGTCTATACAACAAACCGTGTAATATTTTCCGAGGACTTTGTAAACTTTCATGTATACATCACTTACTATTATCGTCATCGTTTTTTTTTTTTTTGTTGTTGTTCTTGCTTAAACATTTAGGGAAAAGTAGAAAATGCTGGTAGCTAACATTTTCTACTTTTTCTACAATGTTTTCAACCCTTTCAAAGACATATTCTATAAATTCTATAAATTGTGCCATATTTTGTTTGTCGTTTGCAATTGCTTCCAATATGAGCAAGACTAAAAAGTAAAATAAAGAGGGATATACATGTACAGTGCAAAGAATATCAGAAGCTCTCCTGCACAGGTACACGGAGAATGGTCTAGGACCAACACTGTTCAAACTCTGACCCAAACAGCGTTTAACCTGCGACTCTAGGGCCTACTTAGTGAAACAGTGTTTCATTTTATTTAATACTCATATGATAAAAAAAAAAATTGAGAAGTATGAAAGCAAACGATCACTTTACTCCCGCCTTGCCCCCTTCTCTCTCTCTCTCTCTCTCTCGCTCTAACTGTTCTGTCCACATGCCATCACTTGTATTACTATCGTTCAAAGTTACAGTACCAGTCTTATATCCTCTTACATCTATCTATATGTCGACCTTGAACCATTTACCCGATTTGTCTTGTGTTTTTTGTTTTAGGTTGACCTATAGCACTTCATTTGAGGTGAAAAAGAAAACATATTGTTGCATGTCGGATAATGATCAAGGGATTTTTCAATCAGATTTTTCCTCGAATTACAGACGCGCTAACATCACATCTGACAGAAGTATGTTGATAAAGATCGCATCAATAAGCGGTTTAGGCTTGTTTGTCACGATTTTTCACGTCCTCTTGCAAAAGGAACAAAGTATAATGCGATCTTCTTGTAATGGGAACGAAGAATCAGGATAACATCGCAGTGTATTGAATCCCAGGTTATAACAAACTTTTGCGGCCAATCACATTTTTCCTCTTTAAAATTAGAAATCAAATTAACCCTTAAAGCGCCTTTAACTAATATAGCTCCCTCTGCGGTCAGTGTAGATCAAGATCAGACTGCACAAAAACATGTAGTCTAATCTTTGATCTACACTGTCCGCTTTGCTTGAACACTACATACAAAAGGAGGTCATGAACTTGCGATCATCTTGGTGTTATTGTGAAATGAAAATGTCTATTTTGGGTTTTTGGGCACTTTAAGGGTTAAGTCTAAAGGTCCTGTACTGGGCGCTGATAATTAGGCAGAGCTCCAGGCAGAGGGAGTGGTTTTGATTTCAAAATTGAAAAATATTAATTATTCTCCACTACACCCTATGTTATGAGTACTCATTAGAGACGATTCTAATGAGTACCCACAACATAGGGTTTGGAAGAGAAACAATGGATTTAGAATACCATCACTCCCTCATATCTGGAGCTCTGATTAGGTATAATCAGGTAAATCCAACTTACTAAAACACATCCTATTTTGACAGCAAGGTTTTAATCCTTAACTGTTAACCAAACGACGAAATGACTTGTTCAAATTGAAAGGATTTGCAAACGACAAAATAGATGTGAATAAAAAATTTAATTTGTATTGGAAGGGTAGAAAACATTATAGGTAAAGGAGAAAATGCTGTTTACTAGCATTTTCTCCTTTTTTCCAAAGTATTCCCAAGTCTTCATATGCAGGGACATTAAAACTCTGGACTGTTTTAAAGGTCAAACTCCAAAATAAATTGAAATGAAATTTCTAACTGATACTAAAATAAAACCCAGAGTGTTTCGATTTCAGAGATTTCAAACATGATCAGGTATAAGACAGTGTAGATTCAAAGTCTTGAACTACATTGTGCGCTAAAGCGGTCTTAGCAGCAACTTAGGAGCCTAAATAATGGCAAACAGTTTTGGATTTTATTGGTCTTTGAATTGCTCATTTCCCACGTTGTTATACAAAATCAGCTTGCTTGTTCGGTGCTAAAAGCCCTGGTTGTAAAGAGTCGATCAAAGCGTTCAGGAAGTGTTCAATATGAACAAGGAAAGGTTACAGTAAAGTATGAGTTTCGATGTGGGCGTTATCGAAGAGAAAAAAAAAAACATACCATAAATGACCATGGATTTTCTGTTGCACTGGCGGAAAAAATAAAGAAAACAGGCATGTTCAACAGTGCTTAATTTGATTTGTAATTCCTACCACAAGGTTTAATTTGTGCTTGAACCTGTAATCTTAACTGCGAGCTTTATGGCTATAGACGGTAGAGAAATCACTACTGCCTGGTGATGAAACTCATGTCTTAACCTCTGCAAAGAAGAGCTTTTATAACTATCAAAATTTGTAATAATATCTGAGCCGTGCTCTGTGAGAAGGGGCTTAATGCATCTGCTAAAAGTATCGACCCAGGTTAGCCTGCGCAGTCCGCGCAGGCTGACCAGGGCCGAACCTTTTCGCTATTGGTCATTTTTTTCTTTTTTGTATCTCCAAGGAGCAGTATATCTCATGATTAAGTTGGTTGTTAAAAAAAGTGGATATTATGAATCAATAAGTTTGTAATGGCTTGCTTGGTACCATGGATCACGGGGATGCATTAAGCCCCCTTTTGCCGGAGCATGGTTCATTTGTAAAAATAGCCATGTAGCCTTTTACTTATTTTTCCAGAAAACTGCCAAGAAGATATTGGAGACTGTCTGGTCGATCGCTTGCTGTGAGTACGATTGTTGTGATTGTTGTCAACCAGAACAAGAACAGAAGAAAAAACTCACCAAATCTGATATACAACACTCGTTTCGCGATTCTGTATCCAGATTGGACTCTACAAGTTCAACAAATGAATCGTCCACCCCGAGAAGTGTGCGAGAGAGAACAGAATCCGACAATATGTCCCGGGCGGATTCTGTATCATCTGCGACCTCCAGCTCTCAATTTTCTTTTGATTATCGTAAGCCGACGACAACGCCTATAATAGATATGAAACCTATCGAATTTTGGGCCGCTAATAAGGAAGCGATTCAGCCGAAACACGGGCGGCGTCGACTTCCGAGTGAAACGGAAATCACTATTGAGAATTTTCAAAAAGACCTTTATGAATCCGAAAAACTGATCACGAATATTTCTCTGACAGACGAAGAGAAGTTAGCAAAATTCCAACTTGGCCAGATTCACTTTGGTCTACAGTACGAAGTATCAACAAATGTGTTGGTTGTGAAAATAATCGAAGCCAAAGATCTTCCACCGCCATTTTGTCTCGATGAGAACCGACAGGATCTAGCACACTCAAATCCGTATTGTCGGATATCACTCATCCCGGATATTAAAAATTCTAATCAGACATCAGTACAGAGGAAAACACAAGACCCAACGTGGAACGAATATTTCATGTTTGAAATACCTATCAAAGAAGTTGGCCAAAGAACACTGGAAATTTTGATAAAAGACTTTGACAAATTTTCCCGCCATTGTAATATTGGGCAGATACATTTCCCGCTTGACGGTGTGAACCTGGTCAAAGGAATCCATGTCTGGAAACCGCTGTTACCTTGTCCAACGGTATGTATAATAATTCTGGTATCTAATTCATCAAGGTGCCTACAAGTAAAATCTTAAAGTCCCAGTAGCGGCCAAATGTAAACTCTGGGTTGTTAAAATGAATTTAAATTTAAGTCATACTATATTACAGAATGGAAATTATTTTGAAGATGACAATCTGTTATTGTATGGTCGGTCCAAGTTGTAGTTACCGGCAGAAAATGCATTTTGAAATCATGTAAAAAGTAAACAAAAGATAGGGCAACATGACAACTTTTGACCTAGATTTAAAATTCATTTTTCTGCCATTGACTAACATTTGGACCGACCGTTCAATAACAGATTGTCCTGTTCACAATATTTTACATACATTTAAATCATACTAGTTAAATTTAAATGCATTTTACCAACCCCTTTGTTTACTTTTCGCTGTCACTGCACCTTTAACCTTCAGTATTCAGTTATATGCAGACTAGACCCTCGAGCTAGGAAACCCTTTTCAGCGACTGAAACTGAACGAACACAATGTCATCACAATCAATGAGCTGAAGAAAAGCTGTATGTTTTCATTTATTTTTGTTTAGCTCAGCAGTTTTGTAGTTATATCTGCACAGTAAATAAAATATTAGACAGAATGTTTTATTCTCTGACGTTGCAGAAGTTCTGATTACCTCCTTAATCAAATTTGTTAGTAGACAACCTTGATACATCTTTGTAAAATAGAAACAATCGATATGAATTAACCCTTAGGCCGTTAAGCGCGACTCAAGGACCTTTTGCGGATATTGTAGATCAAGACCCCCACTGAACGTGTAGTCTGATGTTGGGCCTACACTGTCCGATAGTGAAATGTTTGCCCCCCCCCCCCCAAAAAAAAAAAAACCTCTGAAATAGCAAAATTTGGGTTTTTACTATCGGCTTGAAAGTTTTATTACATTTATACAGCAGGTGAAGGATATAGATCTAATACACAAGTAAGGATGAAAACATCCTTACAAAAGATGAAATCGTTCGTTAAGAGCAATTGCTCCTTTCGCCGCAAGATTTTTAAAAGTGGTCAGCAACAGGCCCTTGAAAAATGGTGTCTGCATAAGGTAATGAGTTAAGGACCGGCGCCATTATATCAGAAACAAATTAGTATTTTGTTTCTCGTATTGCCTGTAGAAAACCCATTTACTGCAGACGCTTAGATTGTAATGATGGTGTTTGGAAAATTTTCTTCTTACCGGAGGTGCATTTTTATGAGTGGCCAGATTGATTTGACGGGCTCCATGCTTTTACATTACGGCACAGAATTCCAATATCCGGTTTTACCAGCGTTACAGCCTCGTTTTCATTTTCTTGTAAATTGGATTATGCCTTTCCTGACTCTAGCCTTTCCTTTATAGTACTTGTTGAATATTTATCTGTACACAAGTTTCCACACTTGCTTTGTTTGTTTGCCTTGTGTTCAATGCCTTCTTCAAGAGTCTATTAGTTTTATCATTGATCCAGAACAGCCTTCAATGCGTACCCAAAGTTGATGGCCGAGTGCTACTTACAATGTTAAGCTATTTCCACATAAACACCGTCGTAACAATGTTAACCCGTGAAATACTAAGTGAAGCCCGGTGCGCTTTTGAGAACAATGTAGATCAAGATCAGACTACACATTATCTTTGAACTACTCTGTGCGATAAGAAAAGATTTTCTCCACCAAAAGTAAGCTTGTACTCGCAGTTTTTTTTTTTGGCTTTAAACTAATGGCTGAAAATTTTAAAATTGCTAGCAGTTTGAGCGCTAAGCGGTTAGGAAAATAAAGGAAGCATGTCCCAAAGACTTCCAGTACTTGTCGCAAAGAACTTGAGCATTGCCAGGTTCGAACTCATAGCCCAGGGGTTCCTTGCATTGATGGTACCATTGGGGCATTGCTAGGGTTGGAACTCACAGCCCTGAGGTTACTAGAATTGATGGTACCATTGGTACATTGCTAGGGGTTTGAATTCATAGCCCAGTGGCTACTAGAAATGTTGGTACCACTTGGACCTTTGCGCCTGCTTTTCGTTGTTTTCTCGAATCTGATACAAGACTATAATCTAGTGTAAAAAAAACGTTTGTATGTATAAATGTCTCTTATCTTTTTGTTAAACCCAAATAGACACGACTTTTGCTACAAAATGCTTAGTTTTTTTCTAAGATTTTCTTCAAAGAATTTGATTCCAGTGAAAACTCTTGGTGCCATGGCAATAAAACTGAAAAATATTAAAAAATCTTTGAAAATCTTCTTATCTGTAACCGTTAGGCCTAGGGCTGCTTAATTTGGTATTCATCTAGTGTACCTGTACCAAAATTCTTCAAATTATATCCCTTGGATCAAAATGTGCCCCGACCTGGGTGTCACAAAATTTGCACAGGCTTATATAGTGAAAAGTTCAAAAAAATCTTTCTGTTTCTAACAATAAGGTAAAGGCCTACCAAATTTAGCATGTAGCTTTATCTAGTGGACCCCTAATAAGGTTATTCAAATTATAGCCCTAAGATCAATATTTGCCCCTACCCAGGGGTCACGAGTTTTACCTGGGCTTATATGGTGAAAACTTTAAAAATCCTCTTGCTCTTAACCGTAAGGCCTAGGGCTACCAAATTTGGCATGCAGCTTCATCTAGTAGACCTTTGTAAACAAGGTCCCATTCATAGCCTGGGAGTCAAAACTGGCCCCGCCTTGGGAGTCAAAAGTTTTTACATGGGCTTATAGACTGAAACGTGAAAGAATCTTCTGGTTCCTAACTGTAAGGTCTAAGTTTATCAAAATTTGCATGTAGCTTCATCTAGTTGTCCTGTTGCAAGATTTTGTATGGTACTGGGGTAAGCCCGTGGGGGGGGGGGGGGGGGGGAAAGAGGAGGTAACATGGTTTGCAAAGGCTTATATAGTGGGAACTTTAAAAAAATCTTTCTGTAGCACACGAACTCAATATGACTTAAGCCTATTGTATATTGATCAAGGGAAATAACCCATCTTTACTCTACAGATACACATAGTTTGTTAACAAACACCTCCCTTGATAATTAAATTGCATCATTACATGATTGGTGTTTGGTATTCATTTTTTTTTTCAATAGAAAATGTTCAGCTTTCAGTGAGAGTGATCTATTTTGATGTTAAATGTAATGCTCAGATGAGCTGAAGTCAGGTTTGTATCATTCACCTTTTTGCTCCATAACTTTACTATTTATACCACTGAAAAAATGTTTCCTGCTACTAAAGTTTTAAAGTTGAGGACATGGTACATTTCTTTAAACGCAAGTGGAGCAATACAGGGCCATCATGACCGTCTTGTTTTTGTTCTTTGTTCTTTTTTTTAAATCTCGAAATATTCGTATTATACCAGAATGCCTTCAAAGTCGCCCGTTGCAAAGTTGATATGCGAGGTACCTAATCAGTTCAACATTTAATGCGCTAAATATAAATGAGGGTAAAGTGAGCTTTAATACATCTTCGTGATTCGTAATACCAGGCAAGTCATCACATAATAATGGATCCATACAATCCGTTTTGTCAAACAACCGACTGAACCATGAAGTAGAAAAGTCCTTTGACATGCAGAAAATTTACATATAGGAAAACATTTCGATTAGGGTCAGCCTGGGTCGATACTTTTTGCAGAAACATTAAGCCCCATTTTCACAGACAATGACTCTTTTAATGATATTGACTCTTTTAATCAGAAAAAAAATACGACCTAAACATGCAGTTTCAATGGTGTATTTCATTAGATAGAGGACAGTGTAGATTGAAAATCAGGCGGCACGTTCTGTGCAGTCTGATCTTGATTTATGCCGACCACAAAAGGCAGACTGGTCTACTTTGCCTTGCAAGAACAGCTATGCTATGTACGTGCTGAACACTCGAAGGGTTAAACATGCAGAAAATCTTTTGTGATGAGGTAACAGAAATAATGGCATTTCCCGCCTCAAGCGCCTTATTACAAGTCAATCTCACGGAAAGCATTATCTTTCAATTTTCACGTAATAACCCTTCATGTCGCAAATAAATGAAATTTACATTTTTGGTTAGGAAAAGGTACAAGATATAACAATGTGAAGGCTATCTCTTGGTGTTCAAAAGCAGACTGTACTAAATGTAAAATTCTGTGAAGTTAGATCTTGATATTTGCTGTCTGCAAAAGCGTCTAAAAGTGGAAATTGGCAGTGAAAGAGTTAAAAATCCATTTTCTTGTTTATTTCTTTTCCCACAAGACGATAACTTTATAATTATTTTCCTTTTATGGTGTATTCTTGCATTTTAAAAACCGTGACGATGAGTACTTCTTTCACAACGGTTACTATTAGCCCTCTCTCAAACAATCCTGTATTTTTATGATCCGAGGGAATAACTACTATGAAAACATCGCGAGAAAAAGGGGGTAAATTGCTGAATACTAGCATTTTCTTTATTCAGTGGTGTTCTTTAACATTTTAGATACAAATTCAATTATTTCAACCACATTGATTATGTCGTCTGCTGTTGTTTCTATGTTTTCAACATGAAGAATCTAAATTTTGTCGTCTGGTTATGAGTTTAGGACATTTGATCTCATTTTCTCTGTCTCTAGTTAGGGTTTCCTATCGGATAAGAGTAACAGAAAAACATGCTGGTTAATGGGAAAACAGATTACAAAATATTGATCATAAACTGAAGGCGCTCTAAATATGGCGCAGCGCCATCTAAAATCATTTATCGGAGCAAAACAAAATCATAACAAAAACATTGTCTTACATCATTTCCAGTTTCAAAATGAGCTATTCTCTGGCAAAACGGGGCTTCATGGATCTCTTTGATGCATTATACCAAGCAATTCATCACATAATTAGGGAACCATAAAATTCATTTAGTTTAACGATTGAGTGAATCTTGAGGAAGAGTGGACCATGGACATGCAGAAATTTTACCGATAGCAAAAAGTTTCGACCTAGGTTAGCCTGCGCGGACTGCGCAGGCTAACCTGGGTCGATACTTTTTGCAGATGCATTTAGCCACCTTTTCACAGAGCATGGGGCAAATATATCATCCAGTAGTTTCATCCAGTACAGTTTAAAAAAGCATGTACAATTAATTACATGATTTGTATTTACAAGGTGCTTAGTTGCCTTCCTGTTTTTAATTAATTAACCACAAAGCTGTTAAGCGCTACACATGCGATTTTCGGATAGTGTAGATCAAGATCAGATTACACAAAACGTGCAGTCTAATCTTATATCCACACCTCCGATACAGTGATAAATTTTCTGGAAAAAGGACTTTGAAGGTGAAATAATTGGGTTTTTAATTTTTACATTTTTTTTTTAATTGAACCCTTTGTAAAATGATAAAAAATTACACTTGTCCAGTTTGAAAACATTTGCAGACAACAACTTAAGTGTAACTCAGCTGATTGAGTTTGCCGGTGAAAGGATGGAAAACATTGTTGGAAAAGTGAGAAATGCTGGTTACCAGCATTTTCTTCTTTTCCTACAATGAACAATGTTTTCAATTGTCTTTTCTTTTAAGGGTTGTTATAATTCGAGAATCTGTTGTAAACGGTTAACTAATTTACCAATTAAAGTGATAAAATAGTGCAGATTGTTGTAACTTAGGTATGAAGTTGCGGTTGAAGTAATTCCACCTAATTATTGAATACCACAGTATCCACTGTAGCTAGTCGTAGTTGGTCAGTTGGTCATTTCATGCTTTGACCGAAGCATTTGTTGCGATAGTTGGTCTTGGTAGTGGTAGTCCAAATTATTAAACTTTGTGGACATAAATACTTCCATTACATTTGAGCCATGCACTGAGAAAAGGGGGTTTAATGCATCTTTGTGATACAACATACCGGGCATGTCATCACATAATTATGGATCCATAAAATCAAATTTGTCTAACAACCGGCTGGATCCTATGGTAGAATGGTCCTTGGACATGCAAACATTTGACTTAAAGCAAAAATTTTCGACCAAGACCATCCTGCGCGGACTGCGCAGGCTGACCTAGGTCGATACTTTTGGCAGATGCTTTAACATCCCTCCTTTTCACAGAGCATGGCTTATATATAATCTTGAAACACATTTAACCCCTAGGCTACTAAGCGCGACTCACTGACCTTTTGCGGACAGTGTAGATCAAGATCAGACTGCACAGAACGTGCAGTCTGATCTTGGATCTACACTGTCCGATAAGGACAGATTTCCCCCCAAAGGAATAGCTTTGAAATAGAAATATTTGGGGTTTCATTATCAGCTTAAAATTTTCATTTCATTTATTTATCAGGATAAAGGTTATTTGCTTTGATTACGTCCGGTCATATATACCAGTCACCATGTCGAAAAAAAAAAATGCACTCTGCATTGAAAAGTGGTTTTCATTTTGAATTGATGGTCAAGTTTATGATTTAATTCTGATACCTAACACTTGAACGTGCATTCCTATACATGTTACAAAATGATTCAGACACTCGTTAGATAGAATATCGTCATAGCATAGCATGCGCATCGAAAGTTCCCACAAAAATGCTTTACTTGAAAAGGACATTTCACGTAAATATGAAATTCAACTTTCTCTTGAAAGCGATTCATAAATTTAACCATAGACTGCGTGTCATGACCACCAATGTCTGCTGTTTAGAACATTCATGCAGTTTGACCGTGGTTTGAACTCTTCCGTGCCTGATATATCGATAAAATTTTGAATTTCCCAGACGACACATTTTTGGACTGGACCATATTGAAAGAATTTGCAGACGACAAAATGAATGTGAATGAATGATGGGGATTGTCTTTGAAAGGGTAAGAAAACCTTGTGGGAAATTGAGGAAAATGCTTGTTACCAGCATTTTCTCCACTTCCCACAATGTATTCAAGAGCCATCTTCCTCAGGGTCGTTCTAAAACTGGCTTGTTTGGTATAGGGTTAAAGTCAATAAAATGATACCAAGCAGTGGTTGGTTCCCCTAATTATTTAGCAGGATAAAATGTGATGAATAATAAATGTAATGTATGACGACCAATTTTATAATTGAGGTATTTTTATTGTTTATTTACTCCAGGACCGCCATGAGCTTGGAGAACTGCTGCTGTCCTTGAACTATTTACCGAGTGCTGGTCGACTTAATATCGACATTATTAAAGCTAAACAACTCTTACAGACGGACATTGTCGGAGGATCAGGTAGGTCTGCAGAAATTAAAAAATACCAAGAAAAGGAAGTTATAGGGAACAGAAAGAGACGATATGGAAGGCTGTAGAAACATAATGAGAAAAAGGTTCAATGGTCTCGAGAGCGACTACTCCTTTTTCTCACAATTTTCCATAAGTTCTATGCTGCAGAGGCTCAAAAACGCCGTGACTGTACATGATATGAGCTCAGACATGTAGGTATACAGTACGATCCTCGAAATTTTGTCCAGTTCGGCAAATACTAGGAGACGATGGTGCAACTCAAAGACTTAAAAAAATTGAACTTCTATCTTTCCTTCGCCTTGAGCGCGTATTTAACGCTGCCATATCTTTATATGGTCAAAGTATGGGTCATGCTCTGTGAAAGGGGTCTTAATGCATCTGCGAAAAGTGTCGACTGGGGTCAGCCTGCGCAGTTTAGCAATTTAGTAATTCCATTACTTTCTAAACCTAGAATCAGACAAAGAATGCAACTTGGAATTTTCGTTGAATACGATCTCTGATGTTTTGTCTTCAGATAGAACCTTTCTTGTAGATATCTAATTCAGCTGGACCCTGGAAAGAAAATGTCTGCTCATTTCGGGTCAATAATGCTGTCTGAAAACCATGTTTTCACTCGAACTGAAATCAATAATTTTATCTGTTGTCTTTTTCTCCCATCCGACCGTGATTTTTTTTAAAGACTTTGCGTCTGATTATTGGTCTTTAATGTACCTTTCTCCTTAGAAAATGTGTCATAAGAAAAAAAAATTGAAGTTGTGGACTTCTGTAGTGTGTAATTCTTTCAGCCTTTCGCTGCACTTGATACTTGAGCATCAATGATACTTTTTTCTGGGGCTCATGATACTTTTTCAATGCAGATGAGGCGTCTCTAGTGACCATTGATACATGTCAGAATCAAAGATCCCAGGATCAGACTGCACGAACAGTCAGCAGAAAAATTAATCATGTTTAGATTCGGTCAAAATAATCATCGTAAATGGCACTTACGATCCCGGTAAATTGATATACAGTATACGGAAAACGTTGTTGTAGTATATTTCTTTGAGCCTGTATTTGCTTCAAGCCGCGTTGAAAATTTTGAACTCTAGCGAGACCGAGGATGTCAAACTTTTCTTACGCAGCGAGATGCAAATACAGGCTTCGTCATAGTTACTACAGTAAAACATTAACTTTATCGTATTCCTAAAGATTTCGACAACAATATATTGCAATTATGGACAAATTTATAAGAAAGTGTTAAGTAATTGAAAACTGATTTTAATGAATGGCGGACGAATATTTTAACGTAAAATTTTGACCAGTCATTTACAAAACAAAGCTTAAATAGCCTGCACGCCGGTAACGCCACCATACCATATCTGGAATTTTTTTTAAGTTAAAAAATAAAGCAACATACAATTCTTATTTTTGAGAGCCATGTATGTCTATTGCCGATGATATTCGTACATACGACAAGCCACTCGCACTTGCATCTCAATATAGTTAAAGAGCATTAAAACCCGGAAATAAGGTTGGACTTCATTAATCTGAAAATTTCTATGAAAAATATGGATGATTATCATGACATCATATGAAAAGATTGAGGCTAAATGAGAAATTCTTCGTTGCGGATGGGCTGCTGCTCGACGAAAAAAGAAAGTCGTGTGCATTTCACTATGTATTACTGTGACATGAATCAACTTAACAAAGACTGCAATATATTCAAACAAAAGCTCTTTGTACTAAGTAAATGGATTTTCCCCATTTTTCGGTCAGCCAAAGCCACTCTTCCGGGACAGCTGATTGTCATTGCTGCGTTATCAAAGCAGACGATATTCAATAAATCAAGCGCACGTAGGAGGGAAAACAAGATAGCTCACAAAGTATTCCTATGGGGCAATCCCCAATAAAACTCAGTCGTCAGATTTGGTCGGATATATTTAGACAGATCCAACTGTTGCTGAATCACAAGAAAAGTAGAACAATATATTTCGAATTTATAGGTGCTTGGACCAGAAAGTGTTGAAAAAAATAGGTAACGTAAATTTAAAAGAAAGGAGAAACTGCGTTTCTGTTTGAACCTGTTAGCATTAGATTTCCGTCAACCACGAGACTGGCTGTTGTCTGTACATTAATACGTACAGACACCATGATATGCAACGTCAAACATTTGGTTCATTTTTCTCGGGAAATCCGTGTACAAAAAGTACATACAAAGTTTTTGAACGATGATCTTTTATCTCCCGAAACAAACGACAAAATACCGGAGTCTGCTCTGACAGACGTGTGTCGGTAAATATCATGTAGACCCAGATAACAAATACCCTTCCTTATCTTGTGGCTTTAAGAATGCTTCCGAGAAATTTTCAAAAAGATCAATAAGCATATGGGATTACAGCGGTATCAATTGGCTTTTTCAGGCTTTGTTATATATATATATCCCAACGTTACCATGGAAACAAACTTATTAACTTCAGTTATTGAAATTGTATATCGTTTAATCACATCAATGAAAGCACCCAAGCTTTATTTTAGTGAAAGGTGAAATCCAGGGCAAGCGTCAATGTTCGTTTTGCTCCTGGTATAACCAACCATTAATATTAGCACATTGGTTTCACACGTAAAATTTCAAAGGGGGAGAAATAAATGGTTTTAAAGAATGATAAAACGCCAGCAAGTAAAGTAAAGTAATAAAGACGACACGACATTGTGACAAATTTTGAAAAATCCACACCAGACAAATAAGTAGATTACGCAGATATGGTCCTTTCGTAAAAGTTGATTTGCTTCTATACATCTGGGTCCGTATTCGCTAACCATTCTTAATAATTTTCTCAGTCTTTTTCTCCTAGATTTTCAAATTGTTTAGCCAATCAGAAGTTGTGTTACTTTCAAATTTAGAAAATTCAATTTGGACAAGTGTAAAATTGTGTCGTATCGTAAAGAGTTAATCACGCAAGCGAAGTTGACAACAAAATGAGTTTCGATTAAACAAGTAGTTAACTTTCGTTTTCGCTAAAAACTTTCAATCTTCTTCTAAACTTTGCTAGACTGGCTTTTAGAATGTCTCGGCTAATGAAAATCTCGCCGCTTAAAAACTGAAAATTATGGTATAATACTACTGGCACTGAATATGAGTCCGGGATCAGTGTATACCAACCATTATTAATTTTCATTTCTAAATCAAATCCTAAATTTTGTAAGTTGTGGTACTTTCGAATTTAGAAAATTCTTGAGAATTAGACCAATAATATTCTTAAGAATGGTTGGTGGAAACAGGCCCTGATTCCATTCAACTCGTTACCAAACCACAAAGTTACACACTTGCACGGAGAAATCGTCATAAAGTTGAAATAAACTTGATCTATCGCGATGAAATGTAATGGTAGAGATAAAGCCCTTGCTAAGGGCATGATCGAGAGCTTATGCCTCTTGCTCTTTTGACGTCTTTTTTTCCGGAAGGGTATGCACAAATTATACTTAATCTCAGGCATCCAGGCATCTATAAAGATAGGGTCATCATGGGTTATCTGGACCATATCTAGCCATTAGTGGGTTCATTTCATTTAACAAATCATGCAAGAGTCTACTAGAAGGCAAGTTACCGTTTGTGTACGAATGTTGAAGCGGTTAAAGTTGTCTCCAATAGGAGCAATAGTTTGTTTTACCGTTTTCAACTGATAATGAGTTATTTGTTCATGACAGCAAATAGATAAAATGATAATTACAGGGAAGTAGTTGGATCCATTATAGCAGACTTTGAAACAAGCTCATGAAGTGTCGTATTTATCTTTGCAGATCCATTTGTGAAGGTGACTCTTATTCACTTCGAGAAACCGGTCAAGACCAAGAAAACCACGTGTAAGAAAAACACCTTAGATCCTGTTTTTAACGAGTCGGTCAGTTTTAACATCACTCCACAGCAGCTTGAGACCTCGAGTATTGTGATCAGCGTGTGGGACTACAATTCAAAAAGCAAGGACGATTTTGTGGGACGAATTGTTTTAGGGAGGTACAGCACTGGAGCGCTGGAATCTAACCACTGGGAACGAATGTTACAGTCACAAAGATCACCAGTAGCCCAATGGCATTCTCTACGATCACGAGTAGACTGTGACCAAGTGTCTCCAGCGTCCATTGCTGTACCATGATTCTGTCCGATATAGGTCCGAAGTACTGTTGAAACATGCTGCCAAAATACATGTCACACCACTTGAAAAAAACATTTGTGGTTGTGGCGTCATGAATTTTAGGACGTGAAAACTTCGCATGTACACACATATATATATACAGGAAATGAATTTTGTATTATCGATATGATAACCTGTACAGTTAGCGTCACCTTGGTATTAAGTATTGTGATATGTGTTTTGTGCATTGACTACCTTATAACATTTTCATCATCGCGTTATAAGCACAAAGTCATGAATAGAGATTTGAACAATTATGTGTAATGCATTCAAAACTTGATTTACTTAACTGACTGACCCATTTTGGAATTGGAGTTGGTTCCATTTTCTGGTAGACTAGATACTCTAGGTCTTCTGTAATCTAAGCCCGAATTCAGATTTTCAGCAGCGAACATTTAAAAAATAGTACTTAGCTTAAAGTATGAGGTATCATTAATAAATAAGAGTTACGATTTAGCTATTACTGTAAGCGCAGCATTGTAAGAGTTCTTCCGTTTTACCTTCGGTAAAACTTTTTAGAAAAATAAATTTACTTTATCGGTATTTTAAGACCGAGAGTATTGCTCTGAGACAAAACATAGCTTTAGGACGTTTGGTTACCAAATACCTACAGAACTGACACGTTTGTTTTCACAATTGTTCGTCCGACTCTATTTATTTGTTTTTATAAATGACCGTGTCATTTTTAACCTCCGGGTTAAAGTTTAAAACGCATGCTACACTGTATAAATGTAAATAGTATCTGAATGTCGCCCATCCGCATTGTCAATCCCCCCCCCCTTCACCAGAAAGGATATTTTGTATATAAATAATTTGTATATTTTTGTATTTATTGTACATAGACATTGACTTGTTATTGTTTCTGGTTGTTGAATATCAGTTGATATGGATAGATTAAAATTACTGATTGTGATTTCAGTGAATATACTGTTATTTTTTAGTAAAGTCCAAACATGCTCTGTGAAACGGAGGCTAAATGCATCTGCAAAAAGTATCGACCCGTGTCAGCGTGCGCAGTCCGCGAATGCTGACATGGATCGAAACTTTTTGTTATTGGTCAATTTTCTGCATGTCTAAGGACCATTCTATCGCACGATTCAGACGGTTGTTAGACAAAATAGATTTTATTGATATCTAATTATGTGATAACTTGCTTTGTGTAATGCACCACAGAGATGCTTAAGCCCCCTTTTGCCAGAGCATGGCTCATTTGTTTGTGTATTGGTGAAACATATTGACTCTATATGAGCCATAATCTGTGAAAAGGGGGCTTGATGCAATGGCGAAAAGTTTCGGGCCAGGTCAGCTTGCGCGGACTGCGCAGGCTGACCTGGCCCGAAACTTTTCGCTATTGGTCAATTGTCTGTATGTCCAAGGGCAAGTCTACCTCATGAATAAGTCGGTTATCAAAAAATGTCGCTATTGTTATGGATCCATTATTATGTGATGGCTTGCTTGGTATCACGTTTCGCGGAGATGCGTTAAGCCTCCTTTTGCCGGAGCACGGCTCATATGTAAGTAGCCGGTTTCCAGTACAGGTCTATATTACAGAAATCATAATTCACTTATTCTATGTAATGTATTGAGTACCATATTCCCAGAAGACTAAATTTTACAATAGCAGAGGAACGTGAGACCCGGTATCGTATTCACCAACCTTGCGAGATATGCTTTTTTTATTATTATTTTTATTTCATATTTCAAAGAAGCCATCTAATTCATTGGGACAGAACGTCTCATCCAATCAGATGGTTAGCTTTGGAATTTTTTCGGCCTATAATAAAATTGAATTTGTAATAGGGAGTGACTACGACAGCTGATCGATCTGGTGCCATTGGGGACCTCGAAATCGGCTAACTTCAATGGTAACCAAACTTGAAAGTCACAAAACTCATCGGAAAGCAGGTCACGGCATGTCGAATAAAATCGTATACAGAAATACGGATGAATGAAACTGGACCAAATTTTGAATATTTTACAATTTTAATCGAAAGTTTTATTTTATTGTACAGAGGCATGTGCAAAGAAACGGCGCAGCGCCTGAGAGGCGGTCGCAAGGGGCCAATGCGGCGACCATGTGGCAAGTGACGCTGCTGTTACATACGTTTATTTCATGCTTTCCGGTAGGTTATCGAGAAATATCGGTGAAATATTTTTCGATATTTCATGGTTACGACCAGTGAAAATACCAATTTTTTTATTCTAACTCTTCAATTAAAGGCGGAAACAGTTGTTCCCGCGCACTAGTTACCTAGGTAAAATGCGCGTGCCTCACAACCAGATCGAAATATGACGTAATTTACCTTACATTTCTCGCGCTTGACGTAATATTGTAATGCGTTGCTATGCGGAGGGGGTACGCCACGGGGAATAATCGAAAAGAGCTGTACTGGATTTTGATTAAGTTCCCCCCAGAAAGGGTCAAGAGCATGAAATAAATAGAATATTTGTTTTTTTTTCGGTGAAAGATCGAAATTTATTTCATCGAGTGAACATCATCGGTAATATTTTCACTCGTGGCTGCGCCACTCGTGGAAATATTACCGATGATGTTCACTCGATGAAATAAATTTCCTCTATTTATATACATTTAAATTAAATGATACCATTTAAAAGTATGGAAATTATTGTGAGATAACAATCTATTCTTATCCGATCGGGTCAGGTGTTAAATGCTGTCAGAAAAATGAGTTTTAAAATTAGGTAAAAAGCTGCCAGGTCGCTCTATCTTTTCTTTATTTCTTACCGGGTTTTACAATTCATTTTTCTGCCAGCTACTTATATACCTACTTGGACCGACCGACTTGGATATACACCGGCTCCTTAATGACCCTAATAAAGAGGGTTTTTGAAATAATTCGAAGGATAAAATACTGTTAATCAGCACTTTCAACTTCTCCCCCTTAATATTCTACCCTGTCAAAGACAAATCTTTTTATTTGTCGTCTGCAATATGCTTTCAATTCGGACAAGATCTAAAATATTTCGTCTGGTTAACTACAGCCCGTCTGTCTCTTAACTCTATAGTCTCATGGCTCTTTACCAAATCCTTTGAAGTGTAGAAAGATGTTACTCTTTGATTAAACGGAAAATATTGTAGGACAACCAGTGGTCAAGCAATTTCGGCTTTTCTCACGATGTTTTCAAATGCTGTCTACTGAAAATCGCAACTGAAAATCGCAATTGTCGTTATAAGCTAATGTCCATGTTCATTGATAGTGATATCTCGCCTACATAAGGACAAATACCTGTACTTGTCATTATAGCCGGAAATATGACAACGGTACCAAGTCTACATCGACCCCACACAGTTATGAATGACCCTTGGGAAGAAAATCTTTGAAAACAGGGTTGGAGAGGGAGAATTGCTGGTAAGCAACATTTTCTCCTTTTCCCACAATGCGTTCTACCCGATCAGCGGCTACATCTCATCTGTACCGGTTTCGAATTTGTCGTCTGTAGTTACTTAAAATTTAGATGAGTTAACTTTTTTTTTTTGTGAACGGATTAAAGGACGTCATGGGGTTCATTCTTTTATTCGATTTTACAAAGCGAATAGAACATAATTATCTGTATGAAGGATCCTCTCTTCTCTTTCTTCCAAATATCTTTAACATTTATTACTTTGAGAAAAAACTACATGAACTTTTGTCATTAAAATACAAATTAACGTGCAAGACGGATTTCTAATCTCACATCATTAGGAAAAGGTCGTTTCAGTAATTAGCGGAACAGATAAGAGAGACCTCTTGACGTCACGGACAAAATGGCGCGTGTCGTCTGTGTCTTTTTTCCTTCTTTCTTTTTTTCTAGTATTGTTCATAACATGGTATAAATATATTGGCTTCTTTTCATTATGAATGTCCTGAAAAATAAGGGATCTCCTCCGTAAACTCTCGACTTTGGCTGCGGACAATGCTCAGAGTTTGTGTTCGTTTACACTCTATTTACTCTTTCTGTTTCGTCTGTTTTACGCCCAATCAGTATCACGACGCACAAAGCTCTGTGAAAAGGGGGCTAAATGCATCTGCAAAAGTATCGACCCAGGTCAGCCTGCACAGTCCGCGCTGGCTGACCTTGGCCGAAACTTTTTACGTTTGGTAATTCTTCTGCATGTCAAAGCACCAATGTAGCTCATGATTATGTCTGTTGTTACAGAAAATGGATTGTGAGTCCATGATCATGCAATGACTTGCTTGGCATAACTGATCATGGAGATACATTATGACCCCTTTTGCCAGAGCATGGCTCAAATAATTTTCAAAGCGGCAAATGAAAAACAAGACTCGTAACTTTTTTCTGTCCCATTATCCACAGTATCTTCGTGCCCTGGGTAGCTATTTCTTTTTTATTTTTTCCACAAATATATAACATACCTGTTTTTACACGAACAGTGCGTATACCGGCTCCACGAAGTCTAATCTGAGTCAACACTATTGTTTTCAATGTCATTTTGTTGTTGAAACATATGACAAACTAGCTAAGAAATAACTTATTGCCTCGATTAATTTTTTCTGTCGTACGCTGTACAATGAAAGGTACGGGTAAACTTCATAACTGTAACTTCTACTACTAGTATACAGTCACTTTATAAAGACTTTGAATTACTGGTACGATCTTAAACATGGGGGTACCCTTGAAATAGTCTACTTATCAACGACAACAGAAACTACAGTAAAGTTATTTACATTTACCAACCTGTCAGCAAAATTGCCATTGAAGTTGAGAGATAATGTTAACCTTTTACAACACAGTCCAGAGTTTTAAAGACCCTAAGGAAGAAGCCCATTGAAAACATTGTGGGAAAAGGAGAAAATGCTTGTAACCAGCATTTTCTCCTTTTCCCACAATGTTTTGTACCCTTTCAAAAAATGAAATAATTATTTGGACCACATTCAATTTGTCATCTGCAAATGCTTTGAATTTGGACAAGTTTAAAATTTTGTCGTTTGGTAAAGAGTTAAACAAATGCAATTAGAAAGTATTTGTCAACGGAAATGTTTTTATGCTGATTTCGATTGAAAACTGTGATTCTTGTATTTTTAAGCGGAGCCCTATGATTCTCAGAGAAGTAAAGCGGTCTATTTCCTGCAAAGAAATTTAAGGTGTAGGTACCATACCACAAACTTCGGGTGATCCGTTGATCAAGTCCCTCGGCTGTATCCCGAAGCTTGATATGCACCTACACAGTACAATTCTTGGCCGGAAGTACACCGCTTCACCGTTCTTAAAATCGTAACACTCCACTTAGAAAGCAAACACAAGTCACATTTTTTTCGTGGGAATCTCTCTCAATGCATTTCCCATGAAAAACAATTTGTACATTTATTTTCTCAGTCTATCAATTACGTTGGTATTTTTCAGCAATAGGTTGGCTATCAACGTGGCTGTTGTTACCGTTGTGAATCGATTTACTGGGCGCCGCCATGTTTAAGATCATATGACTGGCAGTATTTCAAAATTGAAAACCTCCTTGATACGGACGAGGTTAGATTTATATACGGAATCGGCCGAGTTGTGACGAGTGGTGTAGGTTCATATCAGTCATCGTAATAAGAGCAGAGGGATTTGTCAACGGATCACCCGAGGTTTGCCGGATGATACGGTTTCAAGTTTGCTTTGAGGTTTTTCCGTCTTAAAAAAGCATCCGCGTCGTGTAGCGGCTTGTCTAATCGCTGTTTGCAGAGTAGATACCTTGACTCAGAAAACACACTTCATTAATACCACGATATTTTCCGATAGATACCAGTATAGATCTAGTCCATTTTGTTTGATCAAATGCAATTAAATGGAACAACTTCTTTAATATTTCTTGGTAACAATGTTAATTACTTACGAAAAACATTCAAAGACAAATCCAATTATTTGAATCACATTCCAATCTGTCGTCTGCAAATGCTATCAATTCAGAAACATTTTCGTGTGGTAGAGAGTTAGACAAAATTGTAATGTGCAGCAGACAACTTCAAATAAACATGAGCTATGCCCTGAGAAAAGAAGGTTTAATGCATCTGCAAAAAGTATCGTTCCAGGTCAGCCTGCGCAGTCAACGAAGGCTGACCTGGACCGAATTTTTTTGCTATTGGTCAATTTTCAACATGTCCATGGACCAGTCTATTTCATGATTCAGACTGTTGTTAGACAAAATGGATTTTATGGATCCGTAATAATGCCATGACTTGATTGGTATAATGCATCACGGAGATGCATTAAGCCCCCTTTTTTTCAGAGCGCGGCTCACATGAATTGAGGTTTAACGTTGAGGCAAAAGGAGAAATCGCTCATAACCAGCACTATCTTCTCTTGAAGCAATGTTTTTAACAATGTCTACGACAAGACAAAAACAAAAAAAAAAAAACGTCTACCGAAGATAAAGTCTTAAAAACTGAAATGATACGGCTTTTTTTTTTCTGAGATGAAACCAAAGGCAAGTATTTCTAACCTTTAAGACATAAACGACTATTTCCAAGTATAGACATACAATTAATAGACTATATATTTACTCTGGGAGAATTTGTTCGACAAAATGACCACTGTCCATTGAAAAGGTTGCTATGGCGACAAGTGACGACGTGCGCTTTAGTTCTTAGAACGACAAGCACACATTTAGATCCTTTTGCTAACCGTATAGATCACGCTCACATTACACAAAACGTATTATCTGATCGTTCACCTTTCCTGTCTTATGATTTCGAAACCATTGGATTGCCTATCTGTAGCTGCATTTTTCTACAGTGTGAGCAAGATCAGACCACAGGAAACGTGCGGTCTGATCGTGAATCTAGACAACCCACTATGTAGTGATTGTGTGGATGAAAAAAAATCTTGAAGCCTTTATCAAGCAGTCTCGATTAAATAAGGGTTTTGAAAGAGAGAGAGAGAGAGAGAGAGAGAGAGAGTTCGAGAGAGTTCCAGTAGCCACTACCTCGAAGGTTTACATGTACAATTTATCTTTCGAATGATGTTAGAAACCAGTAAAAGCAAATGATTCTTTTTCCGTTACTTTTGAAAGCTGTCTCCAGCATGTGTATGTTTGACTCTATACTAGACGACAAAAAAATAGACACATATCTAAAGTGCTCGAAGACGAAACAAGAAATGTCTTTAAAACAGACAGACAGAGGTACTGGTAATATTGAAACTCTTTTGTTGCTCTACTGACGGGATCTTTCTTTGAAAGGGTAGAAACTTTGTAAAAGACTAGCTACACATTACCAAATTTTGTCTCCGTTTTCCACAATATTTCTGTAGCCTCTTGCCTAGGGTCGAAACATCACGGGACTGTTTGGTAGAGCATTAATTGTAACAACATGGTATATAACTAGATTTGAAAAGGTTTAACTCTTCACTATACAATCCAGGGCAGGTTGCATAACGGCAGTTTAAGGTTAAACCTGTGTTAAGCCATGACTTTATCATGGCTTAACCTAGGTTTTAATTTAAACTGCCGTTATGCAACCGGCCCTCCGAGCCTTTAACGCCCTTGAGAAAATAGCTTATTTTAGGAAATGCAACACCGTTTAATGATCAAGTCTATACCGTTGGTATAATTCTAAATCATTGTATGCTTCCAAAGGATGTAGGCGATCCCTGTAAACTATTTCTCTACGAATAGCCCGCTATCTTACGATCTCCTCTTGCAACGCAAACATTAAGGAGCCATACTGCTCAAATAGCTGTTCAAGAATGCCTGTGAATAACCATCTGTATGGTACTTACGACTACTGAGAAGGTGTCTCAAATATAAGTACACATTTTGAGCATTACACATTAGATAAGTATTATGTTGAATTCCACTAATTATACTTGAAAAAGGTACGAACATAAGTATTATACTTCGACTTAAGTACGTTTATGAATACGGGCCCAGCTAACCAGTTGCGCTAAATTTCGTCTTCAACATGACTTTGTCCGTCACCTATGAACACTAGTTACACAAGCACCTAGAACAAGAAAGATCTTTAAAAAGATAAACGGCGTAAGAGGTACTGTAACATGAATATTAAAACTGCTTTTGTGGTTCAATATGACGATAAATAACCAAGAGTAAGCACGCAAGCCATTGCTCCATTTCCTCATCGTTTTGCATATTGCAAAAAAGTGAAATTTTCATGTTGATCTAACTGATCGTTTGAAAGAAGCAGTTGATTGCATGTCTCAAAATACATGTACGGTAATTGGTTAAAGGGTAATACAGACATTCCTTGTTTTTTATCACGAAGGTCAAGTACAAAAGACAGAGTATCAGACAGTTTTGTACTTTAACTTGTGTTATAAAAGCCATAAAATAGGCATTAATCTTTATTATCGTAATTCGAAGACTGTCTTTTTCCAAAGCCTTAACTCTTACGCTGCTAAGCGCGACTCACAGACCTTTTGCGGACAGCGTAGATCAAGATCAGACTGCACAGAACGTGCAGTCTGATCTTGGATCTACACTGTCCGATAAGGAGATATTATTCCCGAAAACATAACTTTGAAATAGCAATATTTGGGTTTCTACTATCGAAAGGAAAAATTCATTTTACTTATTTAGCAGGATAAGGGTTAACTCTTTCTCAAAAAATAAAATTTCAGACTCGTCCATATTGAAAGCATTTGTAGACAACGAATTAAATGTTACTCAGTTGATGGAGTTTGTCTGTTAAGAGGCAGAAAACATTGTGGGAAAAGATGAAAATTCTGGTCAACAGCATTTTATCCTTTTTCCACAATGTTTTCAAAAGGCTTCTTTCTTATGTTCGTTAAACCTCGGAATTGTTCGGTAATGGGTTAAGCTGCTAGGGGCGCTTGTCGTGCCTTTGTTTACGGTGTAGATCGTGATCAGACTGTACAAATGTGTAGAATGTGCAGTTTGATCATGAACCTGCACTTTTCCACAGGGCGAGATTTTTGCAGGGAAAAGAACTGAAAAAGCATTTTTTTTTTTGTTCTGGGTTTCTTATTTAATATAGTTGTGTGACGGTTAACCTTACCCTTCAGCAAGTTATACCCGGTGTTTTTTAATCTTTTTTGGTCCAAGGTTTGTAAAATATAAACATCGTGGCAAACGTAAAAGTGGCTAAACATGGTAATTTCTCCACATTTTACCACTCTTTACAGTCTCTACCGTAATCTTTTTTTTTTTTCCTTGTCCTCAAATTTCTTCAGAATTCTTCCAGGTCGCCGACACTATACAGAAAAGATAATTAAAATTTACCATACTGTTGATCAAACAAAGTCCATTAACCCGAAAAGTGTCAGCCAAACAGGAGGAACAAACAATTTACCCTGTACTAAACAACCCGGTCTTTTGAGGACGCTGAGGGAGAGGGTTTTTGAAAACATCGTGGGAAAAGGAGAAAATGCTGGTAACCAGCATTTTCCCCTTTTCCCACAATGTTTTCTTCTCTTTCAAAGACAAATCTCATCATGTGATCCATATTCAATTTGTCGCCTGCAACTGCTTGCAATGTGGGCCACCCTGATTATTGTCGTCTGGTAAAGAGTTAAAAGAAAATGCCATGAAATTGCAAGCCCCTTTTTGTCAGAATACCTCACAACGTACTAAACAGTGTAGACCCAAGGTCAGACTGAACGTTCTGAGCAGTCTCAAAGTTAAACTACACCGTTCCCAAAGTCGTAATTTGTACTCGAAGGGTAAACACTGGGTTAAGGTCAGCTTTTAGCTTTCTGTTTACTAATTGGCTGAGAATCATGACTGCTGGATTTCGGGAGAAATATTTTTTAAGCCGTTAAAACGAAACATCAGTCCGACTTTTATCGGTTGACCTTGAATTTGTTTATTTGTCTCGCGGATCGTCCTTAAGTTATCACGTGGGTCCTTGAGTACGAATCTAACTTTTATTCCCCTGAAAGTCTTTGCCAGACGACAAAATTTAGAGACTCTGCCATATTGAAAGCATTTACAGACGAAGATACAAGGGTGGTTCAAGTAATGGGATTTGTCTCTGAAGTCGTAGAAAACATTACGGAAAAAGGAGGAAATGTTGGTTACCAACATTTCCTCCTTTTCCCTTAATGTTTTTTTTTTTTTAAAGGTTTCTTCCTCTATGTTGTAAAAAAATGATCAGTTTGGTCACTGTTAACTCTCACCACCAGATGGTCCAATTCTTTCCCCGAGGTCTGACAGTACAGCCTTGTGGTATATGGAGAGACCATGTGAATACAATCTTGTAGAGGGGACTTTCAGACCCAACATCAGATTGCACTATTTGGGAAAAGCTACCGTTATGCCATAGCGTTACTTACAAAAAAGATATACCATAATAGAAGAAGAAGATGATGATGATGACGATCGTTAAGTGTTGGCTGAGCGGAAAGACAAGAAATCTTTGGGACAATGGTGGATATTTCTCTGAGAGGAGAGTTTCTCTCCGGGTTTATCTCGTTGAGGCCTGGGACTACATATTACAAATTTTTATTCCGAATTCCAAAAACAGAAGATCTCAACCAATCTGATAGCTAGTTTTGGAATTCAGTATCATGCACAATAAATAGTATTGTTGGTGAATATGTTTCAATGGCGTCTCTTTCTGCCAGTTTGTTCACATTGAATTTAAACTGGTTTCTTTCAACGTTTTGAATAACTCTAATAAACTGTAAATGTAATTACATTTCTAAATATACATGAGCCAAGCTCGGTGAACGGGGGTTTAATGCATTCGCAAAATTTTTTCGACCCATGTCAGCCTGCGCAGTCCTCAGTCCGTGCAGGCTGACATGGGTCGAAAACTTTTTTTTTCTATTTGTGAATTTCCTACGTGTCCAAGGACCACTCTAACTCATGATTCAGTCGGTTGTTAGACAAAATGGATTTTACGGATCCATAATCATGGCTGTGTAGACTTGCTTGATATAATGCGTCTCGGAGATGTATTAAACCCCCTTTACGAAGAGTATCGCTCACATAATTTTTACTATTGGTCTGCAACACGCAAAAAGGGGCATTCGGACATTTGCGTAAAATGTCGTCTCGGATCAGCCTGTGCAGTCCGCGCAGGCTAATTCGAAACGACACTTTCCGTTTTTATGTAACTTTCTGTTTTGCGCATGTCTACTGAAGGACAAAGTCCAATGTAGTCGTAAAGTGCCGTCTCGGATTAGCCTGCGCGGACTGCGCAGGCTGATCCGATACGACACTTTACGCAAATGTCCGAATGCCCCTTTTCGCGTGTTGCAGG
Source organism: Hippopus hippopus (assembly GCA_946811185.2). Lineage (NCBI taxonomy): Eukaryota > Metazoa > Mollusca > Bivalvia > Cardiida > Cardiidae > Hippopus > Hippopus hippopus. The sequence goes on from OX328096.1 coordinate 40,837,983, forward strand.
CCAAGTTATAACTCTGAAGTTCATAATACCTGTTCTGTGCTGTTGTTTTGGATACTTTGCATACATGTATTCTCAGGTAGGCTACACCATCTTTAGCAGGAACTGCTTCTTTTCTAACGAAGAGTTGGATTAACATCATATCTTGAAAAAAATATATGTAACTGAAAATTCCACTTTTAAAACAGTGTGGCAATCGCTGGCGTAGTTACTTTTCATTCTTTCTCTTTATATTGAATGTTTCAATATATATCCCTACTTCAGTACCGTACTAGCTCTGATGCCGTCTATCTTTTTAAAACGGACTTTCTTCTTTTTTAATGTCCTAAATGATCTGGTATTCGTGAGGAAGTTTTTCTTTTTTTGTCGCTCGTGCATCGGTTATCCTGTCCCAGCAATGCGATGTAGATTAATTGCTAATGTGCAAACACTGATCAGTGTGATTGCTCTTTGCTGACGTCTTAATACTTTGAAGAATACAAATCGAAGATTAAACTCGTTTTACAATAACTTATTTCTCTGTCATTGCTTTGTACTTCTTAGTCTGCGTCTACGGGTTTCTCGTGTCCAATTATCTAATTCGTCTTCAACAGCTACCTCTAATCGGCTTTAATAAATCCTCTCTTTAAGAATTGCTCTGAAAAGGCCAAACCCATTTACTTGATCACATGACTCTGGTGTGAACATTGGCACGTGCTTCTTACATTAAAGACTGGCTGGAAAATGGATAAGAAATGTCAATGACCATAATGGTTAAAAGTTAAATCAATACATTTAATCAGGACAAACAAATCTAGACTATTCTTTAGCGCTGCCACTGCCAAAAAAAAAAAAAAAAAACTCGACTATAAGGACTGAAAATACTGCTTTCTTATGCAAATGGAGAAACTTTCCTGAAAAGGGGGGATATATGGTTCGTTGTACGCTGTTAATTAGTTTATCACTCATTACTCTATACCAGTTGTGACGAAAAGAAAAGTTAAACGACGCCAACAAGTGGCTTCCTGTTTTTTAAATCTACACCTCTGTGTTGGCTTTTGACCTACTTTTTGGTACTGATAATAAATGAATAAATAGGAATTTGTGATTGGTAAAAAATGTAGACATGTTTATTATAAGGGCTTCTGTGGTCAAAAACATACACGTGTTAATTCTAAGGGCCCCTGCGTGTTGGCTGGCAAATTTACGCTTTCTTTTTCAAAGATATTTCTTAATAAATCTACACCTCCTTGTTTACAGCGACAAGCATTCTTTGACTCAAATTATCTAACTGATGGTCAAATTGTCATTCGGTATCGCCATCACACTCATGACGTCATTAAAACTTTAGCTCCTCCCACTGTCTTCATAACATCATGAATGTTGTAAAAATAATTTCAATTCTAACAACAACAGAGATACAATACAGAAAACATTAAACTTCCAGCCTTGTCCATACAAACTAACATTTTAGCTAACTAGTAGGCTTCAAGCGACACAAACTAGAAATATTTGAAGGAAATGACAACGCTTTCCAGAAAATAACTAACACATGTTTTGGAAAAAAGATCTAAAAACACCTTAAGGGGCCATGTAACCCATTTAGGAATTACCAACGAATTTTTATTTTCATTCTTCTTTGCTGACGGTTTGCTAGCTATGGCCTTACGTAATTCAGTGATTGCTCATTTTAAAGTTTTGTGAGATTATAAAAAACCTGAAAAGCCTCATTTAACTCTTACCCTGCTAAATAAGGTCGAATAATGCTATTTCAAACGTAAATTTTGGAGAAAAATATCTGCTGCTCAGACAGTGTAGATCCAAGATCAGACTGCACGTTCTGTACAGTCTGATCTTGGATCTACACTGTCCGATAAAAGGTCAGTGAGCCGCGCTTAGCAGCCTAAGGGTTAAAGCTTAATCAGTGCCGATATTCACTGTTATTTCTCTGAAATCCGAATGACTACTTCTCTAACTGGATACTACTAAAAATCTCAACCGATTTTAAGACTGAGATTGGAATCTAGACTAGTCTAGTTAGCTTTTAACAGAGGACAGAATTTTTTTTTTAAATGTTGAATATAAAAGCATCTGCAAGCAAAAGTAATTGTCACTCGTGTAATGAAATTTGCTTTGAAAGAGTTGGTAGCATTGTGGGGAAAGACGAAAATGGTGGTCAACAGTAGTTTGTCCTTTTCCCAAAAATGTTTTCAATATAGCTTTTACGATGTGAGCCGTCAATTAATATTCGTCGGTGAAAAATGGCTGATATCAATTTCGAATCTTGATACAGTCTGTGCAAGGACACCAAGACGTCCTCTTCTGCAAGTGACATGTACCTATGACAGAAATAAAGCTTAACTACAAAATATATTTATAGCTCGGGAAATGTCGAAACCATGGCAACATGTCAAGTGCACGTGACGAGATTACGGAACTGTTTCCCAAATCTAACTTTAGCCTCCCCAGGAAATAAAATTCGGATTATTTCGATCTCGACATTATTCTCGCAATATCTCGGTCAGGACTGACTATGGCATCTGCTAAATATCACCGCTTTTTCCAAATGGACTCTTACAGGTCGATGGAGCTTCCATATAAAGTTTAACCCTTTGCCACACAATTCTGTGTTTTAGCGACCCATTGGTGACTAGTATTGTCTTCTTTTCGAACAATGTTTTCTAACACTTCAAGACAAATTTTTCTATCGACTTGAAAGTTTCTTTTCCCTTATTTAGCAGGTTAAGGGTTAATAACGAGCGACAGCCAGTTACGGGCGAAGCCCGTATTGAGCCAAGCTCGTTTTGCGGTAACACCGTTCTAGATTTTCAAAAATGAAATTCCGACTTCGTTCTGGGTTTTAGTCTAAATCTAAATAGGGATGACTTAAAAATTGAGTGTCTTCCGGTTAGTCGCACAGCGTCACACGTATGACAATCTTTCGCACAAGTACCTGATTGGTCAAAAATGACAAAAATTATCTACCGATCGGATGATTACTTAAAAATCATTATCCATTTAATGAGAACAGATTATCTAATTTCTTACTTACTTCGTCTATTTGTGTATACACATACGCAATGATCTATGCTAAAAAATAATGACGTCATTAATCATACTATTCTTACGTCATGCACGAGCCCTTTTTCGCGGAAAACATTGTGTCGAAGAAATCATGACTAAACTAGTTTTTTGGCTTTTTCAAAATACCATTTACAGAGAAAGCCGGATTTATGATCCGTAAAAGGGGGCTTAATGTATTTGCAAAAAACTATCGACTCAGGTCGGCCTGTGCAGTCCGCGCAAGCTAACCTGGGTCAAAACTCTTTGCTAGATCTATTTTTCAACGTTCTACATGTCAAGGGTCCAGTTTGCATGCCTTTTGATTCAGTCAGTTATCATACAATATGGATGTATAATGATGTGATGACTTGCTTGGTATCATACATCAAAGATGCATTAAACCCTCTTTTACCGCAACATGGCTCAGATATATTTAGATCTATTTAATGTTACGAAAGCTTGTTAATAGATCGAAAAGTTTGACGTATTTTTGCCATAAGTTGGATATCTATCCGAAAGCTTGGCAAATTTCTATCTTAGGATTGATGATAGATCTAGATCTGGATCTAGTCATTGCGACAGAATTCATTCCTGTCTCTGCACTGATCACTGTTTCAACGACGGATGTGTAGGAAAGCAGATGGGATGAAAAAGGAAAGCCACATAGACTAGTCTATAATCTGATTTTAGCGATCCAAGCACTCTGATTGTAAAGAAACTCCAGGTAAAACGTGGGTAGACCTGTGCACTGACGATTCCTTTTGTGTGTATATTCATTGCGGCGGCAAGTGCACCTACCATGCATTCCTGAAGTTCCTTTAGCAGTACTCTGCTCAATACTAGTATTCTTCCCAACCTACTGACGGATTCCTCGTAAAAATCAAAGTCTCTCTAATATAGATCTAGATCTAGTCTACATGCGGTGAGGAAATGTTCCCATAAGATGGTCTTTACATGTTGACCAATAATCATTCCAAGATATTTTTTCTGGACATAACTTAACGAAATTGTCAAGGAACTATCTTTATTTTGTTCAGGAAATTAGGGACAGTTCGCCCTATTTCACATGTATAAATCTACGAAAGAAAAATGCTTTCTACTTTTGACAACGCTCAAAATTAGTTTTGGCAAAGACAGAATTCGAACCCAAAACCCTTTGATTTCAAGATCAAGAATCTAGCTCGTCATTTGAATTAATAGATATTTGTTCCACAAATCATTCACGTCGCTCGTATTGAGGCTTTGCCTTTTTCATATTATACAGGTCAGCTCCACATTTGGTATCATGTTTTGTCTAGGGAAATGGACTGTTTTATAACGAGGTTTGCAGTTGTTCTGTTTGCTGTATTTTTCTATGTGCGTGTGTAGGTATTTATTCTTTCGAGTGCATTTAGGTAACGGACAAGGTCTTGTTGCAAATGACTATATCACAAGTTACCTGCATTTCAGTTCAGCAGTTTTATACGAAATATCTCGTGTGACTTGAGTCGCTTCGACTTTCTTCGAACGCCAGAAGGCATACATGCCATGTCCAGATATTTACACGGACTTGTCTGAGATTATTCTTCTAAATAACGCTTTAGTGCATAGAATTAGGAGATTGGGATACTTGTTACAGCAGTTCACACTAGCTGTCCAGTAGCGCTTCTTTGAAGACAACGCCATTTAGTCATTTTACGGTTTCTCAAATGTATCAACAAGAATTTATCAATTATGAAAAAGGCTATTACTGCAGGAAAAGTCGATAAAATAAGCGTGATTTTTTTATTGTTCAAAAGAAAGTCAACCAACGTGATCTACATTGTATTTTTTTGCCTTTATTTGGGTGTTCCTAATCGACTGATTCCTTCCCGGCAGAAGGCGAATTTCTGATTGCCTTTTCACTTTTAGTTCTGTACCATGTTGGTACAAGTAATCCTGTCAAAAATAATTTAGTGACATTTTCAAGTCGAGGAAAGAAGCTACGGACAAAAAGAGGAGATGCCGGTAACCATCATATTCCATTTTTCCCATCACGTAGTGTGAAATTGTCGATGTTAGTTTATCACATGAGCAAAACGAACGGTTACTCCTTAACCTGCTAAATAAGTGAAATAAAACTTTCAAGCCTAAAAAAAACCCATAATTTTGCTATTTTAGACTTATTTTGTGGGTCGGGGGAAGATATCTCCTTATCGGACAGTGTGGAGCAAAGATCAGACTGCACGTTCTGTGCAGTCTGATCTTGATCTACATTGTCCGCAAAAGGTCATTGAGTAGCGCTTTGCAGCCTAAGGGTTAAAACGTGTGACATTGATACAAGAGCTTTACTTCTTATTAAAGAGTTATAAATGAAGGTAATTTCTTACCATCTATATATCCAGCCGAAAACTTTGAAAAAGCTGGCCAAAATTTCAAATTCAGGGTCCATATTCACTAACCATTCCTAGGAATATTCTTTCTCTAATTCTCAAGAATTTTCTAGATTTGAAAGTAACACGACTTCTGATTCGCTAAACCAAATTGTTTAGCCAATCAGAAGTTGTGTTACTTTCAAATCTAGAAAATTCTTTAGCATAAGACTAAAGACATTCTTAAAGGCCAAGTAAAGGCCAAAATATCAAAGCAGGTGTCATAATACATTTAAATTGAAATCATACCATTTTTAAAAAAGTATGGAAAATATTGTGGAGATGACAGTCTGTTATAGTGTGGTCGGGCCATATGTTAGTCGCTGGCAGAAAAAAGAATTTTAAAATCAGGCAAAAAGTAAACAATAGACACAGCTACCTGGCAGGTTTTAACCTAGTTTTGAAATTAATTTCTCTGTCAGCGGCTAACACTTGGACCGACCAAACAATGACAGATTGTCAACTTCACAATAATGTCCATACTTTTAAATGCTATTATATAAATTCAAATGCATTTAAATACCCGCTTTGTTTACATTTGGTCTTTATTGTTACTTTAAGAATGGTTGGTGAATGCGAACCCTGTATGAAAGCAATTCGATGAAGCCTAGAATGCAGCACTTATGACTTTCACAGACAAGTGACCTTGGCATTGACAGGATATCAAAGTTCTAACCTTGTCACATTGGCAGCTTTCTATTACATTACCCCTTAGGTGCCTAAGCTCGACTCACTGCGCTTTTGCGGACACTGTAGATCAAGATCAGACTGCACAGAACGTGTAGATTGATCTTTGATCTACAGTATTCGATTCGGTTAGGGTGTTTTTTTTTCCTTGAAAAAGACCTTTGAAATTGCAATAGATCTATTTTTAGGTTTTTTACAGTTAAAGGATAAACAACACAGACAATAAACATGTGATCCACCTATGATTCCAGGAAATGATTTGACAATGGTGGAAATCATTTGGAAAAGTTTTTTCAAACACTTTTACTGCCAACGATGGCTTAAATAGCTTTTGCGGACGATGTAGATCAAGCTCAGACTGCACAAAACTTGCAGTCTGATCTTTGATCGACATCGTCCGCTACCTAAACCTAATCAAATCGTTTTCAGTTGCAGTGGAAATCTAATGAAAGAGAAGAGGACCATGATGGCCCTGAAGTCGCTCACCTGAGCCTTTTGACCAAATATGACTTTTTCCAATTATTCCGAGATAACGTTACTAAGAAAAATATTCTAACAAACTTCACATGTATATTGGACTGAAATTGTGGCCTTTAGAGCGCACACAAGCTTTTTCGAGAATTTGTCTCAGTAACCTACTTTTTGACCCAACATGGCCCATTTTCAAACTCGTCCAAGATATCACCAAGAGAAACACTCTGACCAACTTTCTTGAGTTTTGGACTGAACATGTGGCCTAAAGAGTGTGCACAAGGTTTTCCTAAGAGTTGTTCCAGTGAATTACTTTTTGACATGATGTGACCCATTTCAAAACCTGTCCGAGATATTATCAAGACAAACATTGTGACCAATTCTTAGGAGTACTAGATTGAAAACGTGGAGACCACACAAGACTTTTCTAGGATTTCTCTGGGTGATCTACTTTTTGACCCAACACGACCTATTTTAAATACATCACAAAAACCATCAAGACTAATATTCTAATTTTCGTGAGTATTAGTCTGAAAGTGTGGCCTCTAAAATGTACATTTTACAAAGATTTGACATGGTGATCTTGTTTTAGAACCGGCGTGATGCATTTTGCAAGTAATCCAAGAAATCGTCAAAATAAACGTTTTGAACAACTTTCGCGGGTATTGAACAGAAAGTGTGGCATCTACAGTGTTTCTAAGGATTTTATAAAACTTGACTTAGTGACCTAGTTTTTTAATCCAACGTGACCCATTTTCACACTCGTCTTAGGTATGTTCAACACAAACATTTTGACCGACTTTAATGAGTATTAGACTGAAAATGAGAATTGGTCTCAGGGTACACACACGGTTTTTTCCAAGATATGTCCTGTTGACCTATTTTTCTTTACAAAACGTGACCCATTTTCAAACTCCTCCCGAGATATGATTAAAAGAAAAACATTATGGCTAACTTTCATTTAGTACTGGACATAAAACGTGGCCTCTTAAGCGTGCACAAGGTTTTCCAAAGATTTGACTTGGTGACCTAGTTTTGGTCTGACGTGACTCATTTTTAAACTAGTCCCAAATGTTATCAAAAGAAATATGTTTATCAACTGTAATGAGTATTTAAAGACGATCGCTACAGTTTCACCATTTTTTAAAAAACATTCAGAATTTCATGAAACTTTGTTTGGTGATAGTTTATTATCTGATCTACAAAAATAGGAGATAAAAAGAGGGGGTCACCAGCTTTGGGAAAATTCTATGAATATTTCTTTTAGTACACCCTGCATTGCGGCAGTTCAGGATGAAATTTCACCTATGAAAACTAAGTCTATGTATATTTTTTTAAATGACAACAATTATAAACAAATTTTATGTCATTGTATTGGTGAAACATCAAAGTTAATGAAAAGAATAATTTAGAGTATACTGAGTATCAATCTTTAAAAAAAAAACCCTTAACTTATGGCTAAAACACCTTTATTTTGGAAAAAACCAAAAAAACCAAAGAGTACCTTTTAAAGTTATTTTTTAAAATGTTCTAACATTCAGATTTTTCTTATTTTTTCTATAAATAATATTCAGGTACTAAACTAAAAGAATCAAACTTAAAACAAATAGGTCACCAGCTTTATTTTTTCGGAAAATACATTTTAAGTTTGTGGGTGGGGCACTAACTAATGAGTAAATGTTTTGTTTGTCAAAGACAAAGACATTATATGAAGTGATTTATCTCAACTTTTTCAATAATACAACAATATTTATAAGAATCAAGTTTGTTGGTCATAATAAACCAATTCATAGCATATAAATGTAATGCTGATGTTAGCATTTAACCCATTTCCAAACGACTAATTTTAGACTCTTCTAAATTTGACGCGTATGCAGACGCTAAACCAAAACCTGGTATTCATGTATCACAGTTCTTTGATGGGTAAGAAATCATTATGGGAAAAGGAGAAATCAATCATTAGGGGTAATTTCTCCTTCTGACATCAATGTTTTTCATCAATGTTGTCTGCTGCAGACTCATCAAGCTAAGGGATAAAGAGTTATGTACAGCCCCTCGTTTTCTGCAAGTCTTTACCAAGTGACATAATTTTGGACTGGGCCAAACTGAAAGCATCTGCATCTGAAAATATGTTTTAGCTCGACGATACGTCTGCCAGATAGAGCGCTAGTAGTAGCATCTGTGTCCATATTTCCGTTGTTAGGTGACGTAGTTAGGTGATTCACTTTAACTTTCAGTCCGATCTTTTGAAAGCGCAATTTTGGATTCTTGCCTCGCATATAATTATTTGGCTTGATTCAAATACTTTTTACTGCATTTTGCTAACATGAAACGACCAGTTTTAGTTCTTGGTTTATCCATTCTGCAGACATTGACAGGTGTGGAAAGATCAATTGTGTTAGGTGCTCACCGTTTTTCGAGCAAAAGGTGAGCGTGATAGTTACACGAAGCGTGAAAATGGAAACTGTCGCGAACGTCGTTAAGCGCACTTTTTCTTTCCAGAGCACCACTCATATATTTTATATGGCATGCAACTCGCGAAAAGGGGCATTCGGACATTTGCGTAAAATGTCGTCTCGGATCAGCCTGCGCAGTCCGCGCAGGCTAATCCGAAACGACACTTTCCGTTTTTATGTAATTTTCTGTTTTGCGCAAGTCTACTGAAGAACAAAATCTAATGTAATCGTAAAGTGCCGTCTCGGATTAGCCTGCGCGGACTGCGCAGGCTGATCCGAGACGACATTTTACGCAAATGCCCAAATGACCCTTTTCGCGAGTTGCAAGCCAATAATACTTAGCTATATGCAAAATTATACATGTTGCCTTACCTAGCCTAGAAGAAAGAATACGTTATGTGAAAATATAGGGGATACACCCTGTGCTCAAATTCTGTCGAGAAAATGTCACTGCTAATAGAAAAAGAGGGCGTGTGTACTTTGACAACTTGCCGTGTCAGCATCACGCTTCATCACCTCTGCGACGAAGCCCAATCTGGATGTAGCCCCTACCCATAAAACTGAAGAGCAGACATTTGCCTATAGTATGGTGTCAATGTCATAACTTACTATAAAGCACCATTACAAAGTTTAAATCAGCACATATCTTTACTTTGTTTAAAAACCGTGAGAATATGGACACTGATCATATCTATATTTAATAAGGAGAATTCCAAGGTTAGCTTTATATCGGAAAAAGCTGGTATTTGTTAACTATTGAAAGGGTAGTGCTTAAAGGCCCAGTAAAGACAAAATATCAAAGCAGATGTCATAATACATTTAAATCATACCATTTAAAAGTATGGAAAATATTGTGGAGATGACAGTCTGTTATCATGTGGTCGGGCCATAATGTTAGTCTCTGGCAGAAAAAAGAATTTTAAAATCAGGCAAAAAGTAAACAAAAGACACAAGTACCTGGCAGGTTTTAACCTAGTTTTGAAATTAATTTCTCTGTCAGCGACTAACACTTGGACCGACCAAACAATGACAGATTGTCAACTTCACAATAATGTCCATACTTTTAAATGCTATTATATAAATTCAAATGCATTTAAATACCCGCTTTGTTTACAAAGCAGGAGCATGGAAAAGGATTTTGGAAGTTCAATAATTCATTATTAAAAGATAAAGAATATGTCGACTGTATAAACAAAAAATAGATAGCGTAATCTTGCAATATTGTTTGCCAGTATACAGTACTGAAAATGTTCTAAACGTTGATAAATCACAGTTACAATTTATAATAGATGATCAACTTTTTTTGGAAACATTGTTAATGGAAATACGCGGGGAAACCATTTCATTTTCTACTCATAAAGCCAAAACAAAATGTATAAGAGAAAACTCCATTGAAAAAGAAATTTCCTATTTAGAAAATAATCTTAATGAAACAAACAAAGACAGGCTATGTTCACTACAATTAGAATTGGAAACTTTAAGGAAGGAAAGGCTAAATGGTTTTTTCATTAGATCAAGATCAAACTGGATTGATAACGGAGAAAAAGTAACTAATTATTTTTGTAATTTAGAGAAACAGCATGTAGCTTCAAAAACTATGCATTATATAGAAAAAGAAGATGGAACTCACATATTTGATCAAAAAGAAATTTTAAAAGAAACCAAAGGATTTTATGAAAATTTATATACTGAACCAAATAACGTTGTTGATTTCGATCTTTCTGAACAATTAGCAGGGTGTTCTGTAAAAAAAAAATTAAATGAAAAACAGAAAAAGGATATTGAAGGACTGCTACAATACAATGAGGTCACAGATACCCTAAAGAATATGAAAAATGATAAGAGCCCCGGAAATGACGGATTTACTTCAAATTTTTATAAGTTTTTTTGGAATAAGATTGGTCATTTTGTAGTAAAAGCTTTAAATCAAGCGTTTATATCTAAATCATTTTCACGGAATGTTAAACTGGGAACAATAACTTGTATTCCGAAAGAAAATAAAGAAAGACAATTTTTAAAAAATTGGAGACCAATCACGCTTTTAAATGTTCTATATAAACTTGCATCTGGAAGTATTGCTAAAAGAATTAAGAATGTTTTAAATGATATAATTTCAAGTGATCAAACGGGTTTTTTACAAGATAGATTCATAGGGGAAAATACCAGATTAGTGTATGATATTATTCAATATTGTGAAGAACATAGAATACCTGGATTGTTAATGTTAATTGATTTTGAGAAAGCTTTTGACTCCTTATCCTTTAACTTTATTGAACAAACGTTATCTTTTTTTAACTTTGGTGAAATGGTTCGAGAATGGATTAAGTTATTTTTGTATAATACGGAAGTATGTGTTCAAGTTAACGGTTTTCTTACGGATTATTTCATGGTCAAAAGGGGCTGCAGACAAGGAGATCCAATTTCAGCATACATTTTTATTCTTTGTACAGAAATTCTTAACATCAAAATAAAAAATGAAAAAAATATCACAGGAATAAAAGTAAAACAACGAGAATACATAATATCACAATTTGCAGACGACACAACCCTTTTTTTAGATGGTTCAGAAAAATCGCTCAAAAGTACATTACAGTTACTTGAAAATTTTTCACATATTTCAGGCCTGAGGGTCAATTTCGATAAAACGAAGCTAATATGGATTGGATGCATGAAATATAGTTCAAGATCTATTAAAACAAAATGGAAACTATCTTGGGGGGAAACACAATTTAAATTACTTGGGATACATTTCAATGTTGATCTGAAACAAATGATAAAAAATAATTTTGAACCAAAACTACAAAGCATTAAAAATAGTATATCCTACTGGAATAGGAGAAAACTAACTCCTATTGGAAAAATAACTGTAGTTAAAAGCATTTTAATCTCCTTACTTACCAACCTGTTTATTAGTTTACCATCACCATCGGATGAATACATGAAAAGTTTAAATGATATGTTATATAAATTCGTATGGGATGGCACGGCTAAAATAAAACGGAGTATTTTTATAAAGAAGTACACAGAAGGGGGTCTAAAAATGATAGATGTAAATAGCTATAACATGAGTATGAAAATTAAATGGTTAAAAAAACTTGTTGCTAGTGGTAAAGGCGACTGTTATATATTTATTAATGGAATATTTGATACACAAAAATTATTCAATTTAGGTATTTCGTATTGTAAACAAATCGTGAAAACTATTAAAAATGATTTTTGGATTGATGTCCTACAGTCTTTTACTACATATATATCGAAATGTAAATTTACAAATTGGGCAGATATAATGAATATGCCATTGTTTTATAATAACAATATCATAATCGAGTCAAATTACGTCTATGACTCCATAATGTACACTGCCGGTATAAGATATATCAAAGACCTTTTAAATGAAAATGGTCATTTTAAAATTTGGAATGAAATCAATAAACTTACCAATAATAAAACAAATTTCTTAAGATACTACAGTTTATTAAACTCAGTTAAGAGCTTCTTGTCGAAGCATCATATACTAATTCAAAAGAAATTTCTAAATGAATACCATAACCCTAGCATTAACTGTTATTTTTTTTAAATATTAACTAAAAAAGAGATAAACAAACATATTTACAACAAATTAATTGAGAACAGAGAAACTCCGTCATGTAGAGTCAAGTGGAACTCAATATACAATGATTTAGAAATTGATTGGAATCTAGTTCACGGAAGTGTTTTTAAATGTACTCAAGATACTTATACACAATGGTTCCAGACAAGAATAGTTCACAGGATCCTCCCAACAAATTCGCTACTTTTCAAAATGAACTTGATCGATACTAATTTATGTACTTTCTGTGGAACACATGAAGAAACACTTTTACATTTGTTCTATAATTGTGATTATATAACGCCTTTGATGAATAAAATTACAACAATATTAAAAAATTTTGACCGCAATTTACAAATAAATAGTAGAATTTTTCTTTTGGGCACATATAAAACAAACTTTTTGTTAGACAATTTGCTTTTAGAAGTTAAAAAATATATTTACTTTTGTAGAAATAAAACTTATAAACCGTCACTTATTGGTATGAAGAATTTTCTTACTACCGCTGTGAATATCCATAGTAATACGAAAACGACTGGGCTTGAAAACTATAAAATGACAATTGTGGAACATATCTTAGAACGCCTTCCATAAATCACTATCGATTTCAGAATAAGCATAGTTTTTTTAAACACACAATAAATGATGCCATTTTTTTTTATTTTGCACCAATCAATTTCATCATATTTTTGTTTTTCACACACACACACACACACACACACACGCGCGCGCGCACACATACGCTTTATTGCCACAGATTTTAAACTGAAATTATTTCATTTTTCATAATGCTACCTTTTTGAAAAGATGAATGTATGTGAGCCGTTCTCCGTTAAAAGGGGGCTTAATGCAACTGCGAGAAGGTATCGACCCAGGTCAGCCTGCGCAGTTCGCGCAGGCTGACCTGGACCGAAACTTTTCGCTAAAGGTCAGTTTTCTGTATGTCCAAGGACCTAGTGATTAGGTCGGTTTTGAGAAAAAAAGTGGCTGTTGTGGATTCAAAAGTATATGATGGCTTGCTTGGCATGATGGATTACGGAGAGGCATCGAGCACCTTTTTGCCAGAGAATGTCTCATATATATTATTGTATGTTTTTATAAGAAAATGTTTTCCTTCATGAAGTTATTGTAAATACGTTTAAATGTTGTTAAATACGTTTATAGTTTATATCGTTTATATGTTTAGAAATGAAACTAACACTGTCTACTAACAGCTTATGTAAGGTATGGTGGGGGATGACCACGACCCCCACGTACCTATTGACGTGGTAAATAAAGCAAAAAAAAAACACTTGGACCGACCGTACAATGCCAGATTATCATCTTCACAATAATTTCCATACTTTTAACTGGTATGATATAAATTCAAATGCATTTAAACACCCGCTTTTTTTACATTTGGCCTTTATTGTTACTTTAATTTCATGGGGGAAAAAAAAAACCATACGTTTAGCGGAGACTTCTCGAAGTCATACAACAAGGGTGGTTCTAGAATTAAAGGTTAAAACTGACTGACTAAACTTGTTAACCCTGTACCGCACAATGTCGGCTTATAATGACCCCGGAAAAGAAACCTTTTGAAAATATTGTGGGAAAAGGAGAAAATGCTGTTTACCAGCATTTTCTCCTTTTCCCACAATATTTTCTACCCTATTAAAGAACAATTATTTCAGCCACATTGAAATTCTTGTCTGCAAATGCTTTCAATTTGGACAAGGCTAAAATTTTGTCGTCTGGTAAAGGGTTAAGGAAACTTTCAAAGGGAGCGGTGTGTGATGTATGTACCACGTGTACAGTTAGATAATACAACACATGAAAACTAATATCTTGTAACCTTGACATCAACCATAAAATTTGAATGCCTTGTCGTAAAATCAAAAATGGAAAAAAAGAGATCTCAACAATATAAAAAAAAAAAATAATTAAATAAAGTTTTATATCATTTTCATATTCAAGTCTGGCACTGTAACAATAATTCCGCGAACTGGTAATCAGATTTACTCTTAAGTTTTTTTTAGTCGTCTGTCTGTGTTATAAGTTTATTCCATGATAATCCTTGCTGTTTTTATTCTATCGATACATGTTCGATCATATATCATCGCCAATATAATGTTCAATCACTTAACTCTTATCCTGCTAAATAAATTAAATGCAACTTTCAAGCCGATAATAAAAACCCGAACATTGCTGTTTTCAACATGTTTTTTGGAGAAAAATAATTCCTTAATCGGACAGTGTAGATAAAAAATCAGACTGCATGTTCTTGATTGATACTGTCCGCAAAAGGCCAGGGAGTCGCGCTTAGCAGCCTAAGAGTTGAAGGAAAAAGTATAGTTTTGTAGTCAGGAACAACTGTTGTATGACTTACTGTGCTATGGTTTGGATCAGCTGAATTCATGCCGGAAAGCTTCTTACAATGTCAGACTAATTATTCCCGACAGTTTTATTGTCTGTCGTAAACAACAGATAGGCGTAACACGGACAGACTAAGCGGTGTGGTGAGATAGGCGTAGTAAAAGTTCGAAGTATATATCAATGAGGGCTGGTTTCAAGAAAAAATGTGCAGATCTACAACAGTACGAGTGATTATTTCCTGTGAGTGCCATAAAAATACTGTTTATTTCGGGCGAAAGTTTCATTGAGGCGTCTACATATGTATGGTATAGTATACATCACGTTGAAACTTAAACACGTGGCCTCACAAACATTACATACAAGACTTCCTCATTCCTCAGTCTGGGGTTACTGTTGAACGTGGGCGAGAGACTTGCTATTTTCGACATACCATTTCAATACCTGCCGTCTTATTACTTTGTGTGAATACATCGGACACATTGGAGAAAATGGGTGTAACCCTGACTGTGCAATATCAATGAATGAATATCTACATCCGGGAGAAATTTTTGTCTCAATGAAACTATGACAGCCCTCAATCGCCAACCTGAGTTAATTAAGACAAATTTGCTAACATTGCCTAGTTTTAAAACCATGAGAAAAATTGAATAACATTATCTAAGGACATAATGCTGATACTGCATTCTTTGTTTAGTGTTTTATGTTGTTTTCTATAGAACTTTAAACCTATCACGTAGGTCAGTATACCTATCGGTGCAGCAAATATCGGCAATATAAAATTAGAGATGGCTTCAATTTAAGTCAACTCTTGTACTGTATATGTTCAGTTTAGATCTACCAATTGAACAAAGTAAAAGTTGTTCAAAAGTGAAAATATTTAAGAATAGGGCCTTTTTTTTTCTCTACAAACACTGAAGAAGAAGTCATTGTTTTGAACAAACATTGCCCGTTTCCTAACAATGTTTTCATAAGCTGTTTTGTTTTGAAGCATGAAAATCGAAAATGGTGATGGATTGACTCTTTACCTGACAACAAAATTATAGACAAAGTCTTGTGCAATAGAAAGCACTGAAGGAAGACAAATTAAATGTGGCTAAAATGACTCAACTATTCTTTGAAATGGTGGAAACATTTTAGAAAAGGAGAAAATGCTGGTTACCAGCATTTTCTCCTTTCCCTACAATGTTTTCAAAAGCCGTTTTTCTCAGGGTTATGAAAACATGTGAATAATTGGAAAAGAAGTAGAGGATTTTCACATGGATTCATTTTATAACCAAGTTATGTCATCGGCTCACTTTTTATATAATTATAACACCAAGTTATATTAACATTTTACAGAACAATTCTGTTTTATTGATCACGAGAATGAAGGCTTTGAAAAAAATGGGAAAAGGAGAAAATGCTAGAAATCAGCATTTTTACTCCTTTTTCCGTGATGTTTTCTACCCTTTCACAGACAAATCCCATGATTTAGGCCACATTTAATATGTCATCATCAAACTCTTTCAATATAGATCAGCCTAAAAATTTGTTGCCAGGTTAAGAATTAGCACCACTATAGATTACGAAACTGAAACTCATTTTACAGGAACATTTTGTAATCAGATCTGTAAGGAGGTGCCCTGCGACTGTTATGGTGCTGAAATCAGAAATCCATGTTTCACAACTGTAGAATTTGATACAGTGTGGTTGCCCTAGTTAACTGTCCCTTGCCATGGGCTGAAATTCTAGTCTAACTACCGTAAACATATAATGCACAGAAGTGTGTAACATATCAGAGAAAGAAACAACACTATTGCTGGGAACAAATAGACTATTACCCCTTGTTGTTTTATAGGATAAGTATTCCCTTGTGGTGATATAATGAGACGTTTATGTCGGTAACAATGTGACCTTACCGTGTCAACAATAGGGCAGTTTACTATAGTGCTTAATGAAAGAAACTTACATACCATTCAGAACTTAAGATGCAGATAGACAGTGTATATCTATGATTCTGTGCAGTCTGATTTTGATCTACATTGTCTGCATATGCAATTAGATCCAGGTTCAGCGCTACAAGGATTAAAAACATTATTATTATAAATTATTGTCAAGTGCCCATTTTTTTTATTAACTCTTTACCACACAATGACGACTTTTAACACCCCTGAGGAAGAAGCCTTTTGAAAACATTGTGGGAAAAGGAGAAAATGCTGGTAACCAGCATTTTCTCCTTTTCCCACAAAGTTTTCTACCTAATTTAAGCAAAATTGCACCATTTGAGCCACTTTGAAATTGTCGTCTGCAAATGCTTTCAATTTGGATAGGTCTAAAATTTTGCTGTGTGGTAATGGGTTAAATATGCCATTGCTCTTTTTCCAAATATGGTATCAATATTGTAGAGAAAATCATTAATTCCTGCAGATCACCTTTTTGTCATTAGTTATGGTTTTTTAACCCTTTACCACACAATCCCGAGTTTTAAAGGGCCTGAGCCATAGGCCTTTTGAAAACATTGTGGGAAAGGAGAAAATGCTGGTAACCAGCATTTTCTCCTTTTTCCACAATGTTTTCTACTGTTCCAAAAGCAATTTTGTTTTGTTTTGTTTGAATGGTGATTTACGCCGCTTTTTAACATTATTTCAGTCATATCACGGTGACAGCTCACATATTCATGTTTTCCTGGGTTTCACCAGTACTAGGCTGGGGCTGTGAAGTGTCTTGCCCAAGGACACTCCTTTAAAAAGCCCAGTGGAGCCAACGGGGCTCGAACGTGGCGCCTCCAGGTCCCAAGTCCCACACCTAACCACTGAGCCACACAGAACCCCCTTCCAAAAGCAAATGTCAATATTTGAGTCATGTAAATTTTGCCGTCTGCAAATGCTTTGAAGTTGGAAAAGTCTAAAATATTGTCATTTGGTAAAAAGTTAAAAGGTTTAACTCTTTACCAAACGACAAAATTTTAGACTGGTCCAAATTGAAAGCATTTGCAGACAGCAAAATTAACATGACTCAAAAATTGAAATTAGTTCTAGGAGAGTAGAAAACATTGTGTGAAAAGGAGAAAATGCTGGTTACCAGCATTTTCTCTTTTTCCCACGATGTTTTCAAAAGCCTTCTTTTTCAGGGCCGTGAAAACCAGGGATTGTTTGGGAAAGGGTTAAAAGAGCCTGTACAGTAATGGGTCACTATGATGGAATTCACAAACACATATTTTTTTTAATGTACTTCTTAAGTCAAACATCTCCATACAAATATAACTGTTTACTTTTTTTTTTCTTCTTTTGCTAAATAGTGTAGCAGCAAATCTGACTGCTTTCAAAAACAAGATCACCACATGCAGTAGCCAACACTTGGCTGCAGTTGTTTTTAGAAATAGATTGATTTTCAGCGAAAATTCTATGTCGAAAAAGGGGCCAAATATACTTGGATAGTTACCTGCCCTTTTTGTATGAATTCCCCTTCTGATAGTTAACACTAAGTCTGAGTTTGAAGTAAACATCTTTAGTAATAACAGAGATATTATACCAGAAATGTGTCACCAACACAGATGTCCCTGCCAGAACTGTGACCTTGACCTCTGAACTGGTGACACGGTTGATGCACACAACATGTCGTCTATCGATAGTGATCATTTGTGGCAAATTTCATACATACATACATACATTACATACATTATACACATACATACAAAGACACACACGGACAGGGTTAACCCTATATGCCCCTATTTTAATGGTTTTGGCATGACGATGTAGATGATGACAGAGCTATGACAAATGCCAAAACATTGTCATATTCTTCAAAAACAGGCCAGCTAGAAATCAGTACTGCTGTTCCATTTTTTTCTGGAGGTAGGCCCCTTACAGCAAATAATTCTCCAGTCAATACATAATCTTCTGCAGGCTTTTTTTCATCTAGCAGCAGACCACATATTGACAATATGTGGCAAAAGAAGATACTGCCCATACAGAGTGATTTTTCCTTTTGGCACTATATTTCCACATGTAAGAATGTTTTAAACCTTAGTCTATCTCCAACATCCCTGTTTCAAGAGGAAATAAGCAAATTGTAATGGCATGCAAAGAAGAGATTTCACCAGAAATGATAGTACTAAAATTTCTTCAAAGTAATATCACAACATCCCTGAATTGAAAAAAAAGAAAAAAGAAATTGTCACAGTTCAATCTACTTCACAAATTGGCATTTTTCCCCCAAATGGAGCTCATTTTTTCGTGTACTGTTAAAGCTGATTCCAAACAACCGTCAAAGGCAGCTCTGGAGGTGAAGGCATCTCCAGCCAGAATCACTGTCGGCTTTTCATTCAATACAACACATCCTGGTGCCCCAAGGTACCCTTTATATACCTTAAAGATAAACATGACCAAAATGCATTGAGTTAACCCTGTACTAAACAATCCTGTTCTCTAACAACCCTGAAAAAAAAAGGCTCTTGAAAACATTTAGGGTAAAGGAGAAAATGTTGGTCACATTGTTTTTTCTCCTTTGCCAACAATGTTCACTATCTTATCAGAGAACTTCAGCTCATTTGAATCTATTTCTCAGCTGTCATCTGCAGATGCCTTTAAGTTCAAATGGTCTCGAATCTCTCACTTGGGAAAAAGATTAAAATTTGAAAGACATGGATAAAGTAAGTCATATGACAAATAACTTCCATTTGAAAATTTGCAAAATGTTTTAAAAATGCCAGTTTGCACCTTACAGTGGACTACTTTTGCTACAATGTTTTCATATGCTTTTATGTACATAACTTCAATGCTGTTGATTTTCCATCTTCTACAAGAAGATTTTGAAAGTCCTTCATTTCAGGGACTTATGAGTTACGGTAACCCTTCACCTCTCAATCCCAAGTTTCGACTACCTCAAGAAAGAAGTCTGATGGTGCTAACTAGCATTTAATGTTTCTTCCAGAATGTTTCTACCCTATCAAAGACAAATTCAATTATTTGGATAGTTAAATTGTTGTCTGCAAATCCTTTCAGTTTGGACAAGTCTACAATTTTTGTTGTGTGGTAAAGAGTAAACCCTTCAACAACCTGGAGGAAGACAGCTTTTGAAACCATTGTGGGAAAAGGAGAGATTGTTGAATATCAACATTTTTCTGTTTCCCACGATGTTTTCTACCCTTTCAAAGACAAATCTAATCATTTACGCCATGTTCAATTTGTAGTCTGCAAAAGCTAATTAAAAAGCAAACAACAAAACATCAAACTTAGCAGCCTTCTCACCTGTGAATACCTCCACTTATGTCCTTTGACCTCCACAGGTTCTGGTAGTGTTGGTAACATTTCCTTAACATACTTCATGATATCCTTTGCTGCATCATCTTTGTCCATCTCTAGGTTTTTTATTGACCATGGTGCAGAGGCATGGATACATATAGATGGACAAACATCTTGGGATACTAAAAAAAAGGTAATTTACTTAACTCTTTACCAAACGACAGAATTTTGGACTCGACCAAATTGAAAGCAATTTCATACCACAAAATAAATCTTGCTAAAATGATGATTTTTGTCTTTGATAGAGTAGAAAACATTGTGGGAAAAGGAGAAAATGCTGGTTACCAGCATTTTCTCCTTTTCCAACAATGTTTTCAAGGGGCCTCTTCCTCAGGGTCATTAAAACACAGGATTGTGTGGTAAAGAGTTAACTCTCTACCTCTTTACTAAATGACAAAACTTCTGACAAGTCAAATTTGAAAGCATTTGCAGACGACAAAGTAATAGTGTCTGAAATGATAGGAATTGTCTTTGAAAGGGTAGAAAACATTGTAGGAAATGGCGAAAATGTTGGTTACCAGCATTTTCTCCTTTAACCAGAATGTTTCACAAGCCCTCCTTCTGCGGTTGTTTAACCCTTTCCCAAACGACAAATTTTAGACTCTTCCAAAACCGAGAGCATCCACAGACAACGAATTCAGAATTGGTACAAATGAGCTTCAGGTCTCTGATAGGGTAGAAAACATTGTGGAAAGAGGAGAAAATGCTGGTTACCAGCATTTTCTCCTTTTCCCTCAATGTTTTCAAAAGTCTTCTTTCCCAGGGTTGTGAAAACCAGGGATTGTTTGGTAAAGGGTTAAAACACTTGTTTTTTAGAAAGTGTTAAAAAACACACGCCCAGTTAGAACATGTTTAAAGAAGAAGCCTAAAACATTGCAGGAAAAGGACAACTTATTTGTAACAAGCAACTTCTCCTTTTGCCAACAATGAATTCTATCCTTTCAGAGAACAGCAGCTCATTTCTACTACATAATTTTTGATACTGTCATCTGCAAACTCTTCAAGTTTAGAAAAGTCTGCAATTTGTCCCTTTGGAAAGGGTTACTTCTTTAACAGATAGCAAAGTTTTAACCTGTCCAAATCAGAATATTCTGTGAACTGTATAGGCTTGGACCAATTTATAAACTACAGGGCAAATGGAACTTTATATAGAACTTCTTGAAAGACAATGTCCCAAATTTTGATTTACACCCCTGACAGGAAACTGAACCAAAAAGGTGAAAAAATTTTCAGCAAATTCAACCATCATAAAGTATGTATGTAATTACCCAACTGCTGCTCAAACAGAATATTTTCATTCAGTTCACCTTTTGCTGGACAAAAAAAATCCGAGTTGTCAAAATTGAAACTATATGCCAACAAGGTACATGTATTTAATGTAGATTAAATAATGGAAGTTTTCTATGAAAAAGTAGAAAACGTTCAATATTTTCTTTCTTTCCCACATTGTCTTCAAAAGTATTATAGTTTAGGATCCCTAAAACATGATAGCCTTGGTACTGGATTAACAGTGAACATGTCCAAGAATTTTAACTAACCTTGACCCCTTTTCCTGTTGTCAATGGAAACGTATCGAATACAATGATGATCTGTAACATATTTTGCATCCCAAGGCATATCAAACGTTGTTCCTGCACTGTAAAATAACCCAACAGCAAATCTGGAAGAATAGCTGACATTCTCCAGGTGTTCTCCAATTCCTTTTTGGTCTAGCAACATACAAAACATATACATGTACATGTATATTAAATCTTTACCACATAACAAAACTGTAGACTTGTCTAATCCAAAAGCTTTTTCAGCAGACAAATGAATGTGGCTCAAATGATGGAATTAGAATTTGATAGAGTAGAAAACATTGTGGAAAATGGGGAAAATGCTGGTTACCAGCATTTTCTCCTTTTTCCACAATGTTTTCAAAAGGCTGCTTCCAAAGGGTGTTCAAAACTTGGGATTGTGTGATAAAGGGTTAAAAGATAAAAAGCAACGTATAAGAGACAAGACATTGTCATTATACACAAAGTATCATAAGCATTTTCCCTTTATCCACAATATGCTCGAGGCATTCTGGGGCAACCTCTACTCTGCATGTCATCTCATCAAGATGCACGTGTTAAATACATAGGATCAGGGATCAACAGCTAAGGAGCAGATACCATTTAGAAGTGTGTGATCTTCAACCCCTGCTATAACATTGGCCTCGGTGCCTTGTGTCTGAAACCTCCACTCTGCACATCTTCTCATCAAGGTGCACATAAAAGTTAAATAATTTGAAAATACGACAAAGCATTCAAGAGATACTGAGCGGAGCCAAAAGTGCCAACAGATAGAAGGTCTACCATGGGCATCACATTATATAATCGTCCTCGCTGGTACCGCATCATCGATGATGCCACAGTAATCCAAAAAATACCTAATTTACATATGTAGTACCACTTATCTACTGTTTACTCCATCAAATCGAAAACAGAAGTGTTTCTGCATTGCATTGGTTAAAAAAAATATCAGATATGTCTTAATTACTGATTAGTTACTTTCAATATTGCAATAATAAAGCACAATTTTCAACCACGTTTTGAAAATAATTACCCCTATTTCTTCATAAAACTGATAGTTCATGTTTGACAAGTGAAGGTCGTCTGCTGTGACGTCATAGTTCTTGCCGGAAACAAAAACAACAGTAGCTAAATCATTTTCTAAAAAATAAAATTCATTTTATTGTACAATTTTCCAAATTACAGGAGTTAAAGCGGTACCATAGTGGACTCCCTTTGGAGCACCTGTTGTCAACATGGTAGCTTGACCTAGATATTTCTGTCCAAAAAACACGACTTAAACTTTGATAGCAACATTAATTGTAACTTTACATGCAACACTATTAGAAAATAATACAAGCGAGTTCTCTCTATTGTAGTAAATTTTCGGCTAAATTAAGTACCGCGGTACCAGTGAGGACCATCCTACAAATACTTTGTATAAAAAACTGTAATAAATTGAGAGTTTGCTTGTCTGAGCAATCTCTGCACTTGCCAAAATAATATAAAAATACTATGAGACAAATTCATGGCCCACCTACCAATCAACTTTGAAATATCACCCTTTAGCTGAAGGATCTGAGGTACTGGCATTGTTATAACAACAGCATCAAACAACTGGCTGTGACCTTGATCTGTAGTGACCTTGACCTTTTCTGAAGCCAAAGAAACATCTTTGACAAGTTGTTCTCTTCCTAATTCCACATCTGTAAAGAAAATATACAAACAATTAAAGCACATGTATACCCCAAAAGCAGCCTTATAGTTAAAACTGGATCTAGTTCATGAATACTATTGCTATTCAAGCTACTTACTCTAAACCAACCAATCCAACGGTTAATATCATGATGGGGATTTAATCCTTTAGCCCATGACACAATTTTAGACACATCCAAACCCAAAGCATATACAGACATCAATTCAAATGTTGCCAAAATAGTGGAAGTTGTCTGTGATAGGGTAGAAAACATTGTTTGAAAAGGAGAAAATGCTAGTTACCACCATTTTCTTCTTTTCTCACAATGTTTTCATAAGTCTCCTTTATTGAGGTTGTTAAAAAGTTGGCACTGTGTGGGTTCCTAAAGCAAAAAATACCATGGTAAAAACACATAATGTAGTTAAATTC
Organism: Hippopus hippopus; assembly: GCA_946811185.2. NCBI lineage: Eukaryota > Metazoa > Mollusca > Bivalvia > Cardiida > Cardiidae > Hippopus > Hippopus hippopus. Next base: position 40,861,915 of record OX328096.1, read on the forward strand.
TGTTTGAATCCCGAAGCAGACTTGTGCTGCAAGTAGACAGTATTTCTTCCATAACTTTACAGGAGAAATTTAAGTATGTGATGAAAGAATTTCTGTATGCCTACCATAAGTGAAAAACAGTTGAATCAAACTATCACTTTTGGATATGATTTGCTTGTCAAAGAAAATCAAAGTGTTGAGAATGTTGAAGTGGTATTTGTCAAGGAAGCCATTGTATGGAATTAATAATTTAAAAGAAAAATATTATTCAAATATTGGCTTAAAAGTCAACCTACTAAGCAAATGAATAACTTTTTGGTTGAAGGGAGAGTACCCATGACAACGTTAGGATTATTTGTGTATTGGTGGTCTCCCTTTGATCATAAAGAAGAGTCAGGAATAACATCCCTTGACAGTAGGATGCATGATGGATAGACAGAGAAACCATGTGAATATATCGAATGAAATTAAGTTTGTACCTGAAAACTATAATTTTGAAATATCTTTGGCCGTTAACATTTAATTCCCAACATTACAATAAATTATTTCGATCTATAAATATTCATGCCCAATCAAATGGAGTAGCGCACAATCATGGGATAAACAAGCCATGGGACGAACTGGTTTTGGAACGAAAAAGCCTAGGACCAAGCGATCAGTAGACAAATTTTGTATCATTGCACCAATAGAAGGCTATGAGTGAGTGAAGCTATTTTCAATCAAAAATTAGTATTTCAACGATCGATGGCCTCACCCAGTGTATTTTAACATGCCATTTCCAATTACATACCTGAGTGCTACCGAAAAACTCATTTGTCTGAGAAAAATTGAGTTTAATTGGGTTTATTTCCTTCGGCTTTGCACAAAATACAATACATGGTCTTCAAAATTCAATATTGAACTCATAGTGGTATTGTCTTCGACAAATACCACAAAAATGAGATATGATTATTCATGCATTGAGAATCAGTACTGATCGTCTGACGTCATTTAAACAAATATGCAGACGCTTTAACTGTGGAAAAAAAAAGACAAGTTTTCGTGGGATAAAGGGGTGGGTTTGGCGAGTTAGTAACAGATAAAGATCATAACACTCTGCCGTCTTGTCTAAATTGACAAAGTTGATAAAGGCTAACTGCTGTCACCTTTGTCTCGGATTGCCAATATTTCATGAATATAAGCCAGGTCGGGAATTTTTAAGGCGATTTTTTTTCGCCGTGCAAGCTTGACGTGGCGAAGTTGAGCCATTGAAGGCGACTTCTTCGCCCACGTCGCTCTGTAGCTTGTTCCCTGACTTCACCCTTTCTCCACTTATCTCGTGAGTTGAGCCAAAAACTGAAGAAACTGCCAATAAAAAAAACTTTACAGACTGATCTTGATCTACAATATATAGAGTAAATGATAGTTGTGTAACGTGTGATTAGGATTAAAATGGTTTAGAAGAGACTCTGCTCACTGTAAAAATTTAAGTAGAAAGGCCATAACGGATTGTGTACACGTAGCTGATGGTAACAACGTGTGTTGAATAAAGGGAGATAATAGAGGATATTGTTTACTTAGTAATATACACTTTCGTCCCTTCAAACCCATTTTTAGTACTAATGACAATCTAAGTTGCTTTTGCAACCAGTGCAGGTCGAGATCAGTCTGAATTTGTACATTAAGAGTAAATGAATATTGATCAACATTTACAGACAACACAACTGAAATGTAGCTCAATCAATAATTTCTGTCTTTGATGGGGTAGAAAACATTGTGGGAAAAGGAGAAATGCTGGTTACTAGCATTTTCTTCTTTTCTATTAATGTTTTTGTGTAAAGCTTTTCTTTCTCATGGTCATTTAAAGTTAGGATTATGGGGTAAAGATGTGTAAGCCAGCATGTATTTAAAAGCGGTCTGCAGCAAGACCATAGAAAAGTTCTGCATCTGTTACTGTGTATACACTCCTTACCATACGACAAAATTTTAGTCTCATCAATATTGGAAGCATTTACAGATGACAAGGTAAATGTGACCCAAATGATGAGATTTGTCTTTGAAAGGGTAGAATACATTTTCGGGGTAAAGTAGAAAATACTGGTTACCAACATTTTCTCCTTTTCCCTCAATTTTTTCCAAAGCCTTCTTTCTCAAGGTCATCAAAACTCTTGCTTGTGTTGGAAAAAGAGTGTAACACTTAAATTGTGTTATTTTTGTTTTTTCAGTATTGATGGTAGTTCATACACTTCCCTAAAATACATAATAGCCATCTACCAAACAATGTCTTGTTTTTTTTTCTTTTTACAAGCCTGGAGAACAGGGCTATGAAAACATTGTGAGAAAAGGAGAAAATATTACTTCCATGCATTTTCTCTTTTTTCCATTTGTGTTTTCCACCATTTTCAGCACAGATACTATATTGATTTCCTACAGTTTTTAATAGACAAGCTGTTTTGCACTATATTATGAATACAACTAAATTTTTCCTATTTTCTAGATGATTTAGGTAGAGTTTAATACCTGCTTCATTGATAAAATGTTTCACAATTGAGCTGATTCCATTAGGGGTAACATAATTCTTGGTCCCTTCTTCCTTATCAACATGACCCTCTATGGATGCTGTTAGGGGCTTTAGGACACCAGCTTGTAGTAATGAATCATACTGACTGAAAAATAACCAAGTGAAAAATGCCTGAGTTGAACAAGAGCAATATGAAACTCTTTTATAGTCAAGTATTGAAAATTTAATGGTCTTTAAAAAAGGGAACAGATATTTTTTCTCTAAAATTTACAAACATAACAAAAATGAAAATATAGAAAACTGAGCTAGTTTCATGAATGAGCTGACTTGTTTAGCAAACACTTGCCTGAAAAATAAATTGTAGTTTAACTTTGAAAGAAGTGAATGTGAGTTTCTAGGGATAATCCTTTTATATTTTAACGGACGACTTACTACCCCCACCTTCTGGGATGATAAAGAAATCATTCCAATAGATAAATCTAGTCTATAACGTCAATGTACGTCACTTCCGTCAACGATGTTAGCAACGTCACATACACATAACAACCGACGTTGGAAAATGCATACGTGCAGTGAATGCAACAAAACCTTTACACACCATGGGTCCTACCACCGACATATGAAATCGGCACATCAGGGACGCCGATTCTACTGCCGATTTTGAAACCTCCAATACATCCGACGGGAGGATCTCAAAAAACACGAGGCAAATGCCCAGATAATATTGAGATTACTATCACCTTCAGAACACCCGAAAAAGACAAGGAGTGCCAAGAAACTACAGATCTTGATCATTTGTTCCAAACAATGGAGGACCAGTTACTGCCAGAACCCTTCAACCTGCAAGATGGACTTCCAATACCCAATGATTTAAACATACACAAACAGTTCTGCACTCCCCTTTATTATGATGAACTCTATAATCATGCCAAAGTGTTGACTCTTGCCTTGATTTCTTTATGTAAATATAAATTTTCTCAATAATTACTGATATAATTTATATTTCCTTCTTTGCTGTTAGTCATCTATGACTAATACAGTCTCCCTCCTATTAAAAGCTCCACATGAACTCTCCACGGTTCCATAACCCTACTTCAGAACCGGCCCTAATCACCGGCACTTAGGGACATAGACCGGCACCCATCGGCACCATTTACAAAAGCCAAATATAGCTTAAAACGGCACCCTCCAGCACTATTGGGCTAAAAATAGCCCACACCGGCACCATTGTTCACATGGAGCTATTAATAGTAACACTGGCACCAACCGGCACCGCTTAATATATATAGCGGCAACCCAACTCTATCCAGCAACTTCCAAGTAGCTAACCTTAGCTTCTTTACACCTCTGAAGAGTTCTAACAAGAGAACAAAACCGGTCAGGGATAGTATGTCCAGTGCAAAAAGCAATTCCAAGAAGACCAACGAAGACCAAAGCATGTCTCCCAGGCCCAATGTTGTCACAGATACTGACATGCCCAGAAGCATGTCTCCACAGATTAGCAAGGCAAAAAGCTTGACTCCTCCAGGAGACTTGCTTCCTTGCTCGACACCGGGACCCGTCATCAGCAACATAGCTGATAGCATGTCACCAGCGTCCAGTCAAGCAACAGGCACGGCCCATCCCGTCTCCTTTCAGCCAACATTCTCTACATAATCTTTTATATTGTTAAAACCTACTTTCTAAATTCAAAGTACATGTATTGATTTTCAAAGCACTCATCTTAACTAGTGACTTAGTCTGATACTATAAATAGTATGTGAAATGCAAATCAATAAAAAATGGTAATTTGAATATATTGGTTAATTCCAGGTATTTTCTGGGATGGGCTTTATAAAATAGTGAAGCAGCAGTTCTTACTGTTTATCAATAAAAGTAATCTGAACTCCATTATAATCTAAAGAAAGAAATTTTTATGTATATGAGACTGATAATTTGATGGAACATAATTCTCAGTCCTATGTATGTAAGTATTTCGAATTATTGCAGATTCTCTGTATAATGGTAAAAATTTTACAGCAAAATTGCATGAATAGAAAATTTTAGATTACAGGCAAAAGTTGAAAGAATAAGGGTAAAAATTTCTAATGCTTTCTAATTGATTTCTAATGCTGTTCTTTAATTCTTTATCACACAATTCATTTTCAATGATCTTTAGGTAGAACGCTTTTGAAACCATAGTGGGAAAAGGAGGAAATGCTGGTAACCTGCATTTTCTCCTTTTCCAAAATGTTTTCAACCCTTCCAAGAACAGATGTCAGTTTTTGAGTAACATTTATTTTGTTTTCTGCGAATGCTTTCAATTTGGACAAGTCTGAAATTTTGTTATCTTGTAAAGAGTTATCTCTTTACCAAATCATCTTGCAGGTTTATGACCCCAAGGAGAGAGGCTTTTAAAACATTTGTGGGAAAAAGAGAAATCCTGTTAACAAGCATTTCTCCCTTTCCAGCAATATTTTCTACTCATTCAAATACAAATATCTTATTAGATAGTTCATATTCATGAATACCTAATACAAGTATGTCATCTACTAATCAATGCGTTAAATATGGGCACATGTAAAAAATTTTTTCACCCGGAAAAGAGTTAACTAAGAAGGAGGTGTTGCGATCTGAACTGGAAAATGCTCTTTACTGTACCTTTGATGATTCTTTTGATGTTTTGGAGTAACTGTTATATACTGAGCACCAAGATCCACTGTACAGCTGCTGTCTTGACTGGATCTACTCGTAGACATACGACCACCTAAAGATCGAAGACAAAATGTTATGCAATAAATACCACTCAGGAATTTTTCTTTCAATAATTTCACTCTATGAAAAATGATGGATTTTCATAACAAATGAGACTAAAATACATTTGGTACTGATCTTTATACTTATCATTTTAATCACTAGGTTTAATGGAGCGAATCAACTTAGGCGCGAAACAGAGCTTGTACGAAACTGTTCACAAACCTATGCCTCTACTTTTGTCCCACACCGATATTGACACTGCTTCCTTGAATTCTTGCCGCAATAGTGAAGCAGTTGAAGCTCCAGTTGGGCCAGCCCCGACAATGAGTAATTTCTCCATTACTTTTTTAAGCATGACATTAACGTTCCTGTAAGATTTCCAATTTCATAGATGTCAAACAAGCCGGAAACCAGCACCCTTCTCTTCAACTTTACTCAAAAGTGATACCAATTTTCACATGAAACAATTTTTGCAACCTTTTAGATGAGAATTACTTTGTAATTTTTTGTTTCAAGTGCAGGAGCTAGAGTGTTTAGCCAACTTTGCATCGAATTTACTCTTTGTAGGTCATTTAAAAAAAAAAAAAGACTTGCTAGATTAGTCAATTAATGGTCAATTTTGAACATCAATTCACGAACCTTTGTTGTTGTTTTTTTTCAGTAAAGCATATTAAATTAGAACTAGATCTTGAAGAATATTGCTGATTTAAATCAAACTAGGTAGATCTATAGTTTAACAAAAAACGGGTATTTGTAACACAAGACTATCCAGATCTATAGGTCTTGTCCAGAAAGTCCAGGTAGACTAGATCTAGATCAACCTCTACTCTAGATCTCAATCTCGTCTTTTTACAGGGATCTGATTGACAAAATGTGAGACGGGAGAAAAATTCCCTGCCCCCCTCCCCCCAGTTCAGTTTTAAAATATATCGTTTTCAGCAGATCCTTCCTCTCTGGGTCACTTTTGAATATTCATGAATTCGAAAATCAACTTGGAAACGGAGAAGCGGAAAAAAAACACGACCCTGTTTTTAAGAGGATAAATGGACTATCTAGAGTAATTAAATCCATGTACCATCGAATATTTTCTATTAAATTCCTTTCATATATTCTTTAGATGTGACCGACTACTTGACCTTGGACTTTGGCATAGCTCCCCATTCAAAAATTTCAATAGGAAAGGAATTGACGTCACGTGACCAAGATCCTGTCTAGACATTGGTTATATGCGTTTACAACAAAATCCATGAATGCACTCAGCTGTGGCATACCGCAGTCTACTACAGTCAATTATTGTCGACAGTTCGTTTATGTGTGAAACATGGCCGGTTTACAAACTCCGATTCCTGATATAGAGGACTTAATCAAAACTGCATCGGAAGCTTTTAAAGGTAAGTATGGAGCCGCTCCAACAGTGTCTGCCTGTGCCCCGGGAAGGGTGAACTTGATCGGCGAACATACGGATTACAATGATGGATTTGTGTTTCCCATGGTATGTAAACAAATCATGATGCAATCGTTACACGAACGCCCTCGCGGAGTTGGTTGTCGGCTTGACATTTCGCGTGCACTTAAAATAGATTTAGATCTAGAATCTAGATGTAGTTAATATAGTCTATAAAGCCTAGATTCTATAAAATTGAGAGAACATTTTGAGCTTTGTCTTTATATCAGCATCAGCTTTTTCATAAAAGTAGACCTGGTTACCGCATGGGCACCGAATATACACTCGAGTCAGTTTTAGTCTTTTTAGTGATAATCTTGAACGAAACATGCAATTTCACGTTTGCTTTGTCTCAAGTTCAGCTTGACAGCGTAGATCAAAGATCAGACTGCACATTTTGTGCACTCTGATCACAAGGCTTTCATCTACACTGGCCGCAAAGGCAAAGTTCTATCATCGTGATTGGCGCTTAAAATTAAGCTTCGTAAATTCGTCAGCTTTTCTGTCAAAGCAACTTAGTAGATCTAGTGTCGCCAAAAGAGAGACACAAACCAATTATCAGATAGAAAGCATTAATACATTAAAACGCGAAATAAATGAAATTGGCATTTTCGATTAACAGCGATCCTCCTAGATTTCAGGTTGTCTTGAATCATCGGAAATTGTAGACCCGAGATTTGACTGCATTTTTGTTGAGTGCGATCCATTTTCTACATAAACCTAGTGTGTGCCCTCGCAATACTCGTATGTTGTGAAGTTTCCTTGGTTGGCTAAGGGTTAGGATAAATTTCTGGAACCGAAGGAAAACTTGGTCAGTTAATTAAAACCATTTGATTTAAAACCGTCAGTGGTGGACGATAGGAATGCTCTGCCCTAAGAAATTAATTTAGATTCGCTGACAGCTTTTAAGACATACATGTACCTTGACAGGGACAAACCCATACCTAATAAGCTTTATTTCATTGGCGAAAGAGGGTATCAAATTATCCACACCAGGCTGCGTAACAAATGTAGTTCGCCAAAGTTTGATCTATTCCAAAAGAATTTAGTTGCTTCGCCTTTGTGTCAATGTGGTGGAATTGAGATTAGTCAACATTATCTTTTAGAGTGTAGGTATTATACTATCATTAGAAATAAACTTTTTGCAACTACTGAGAATTTCACCACTGTCAGCTTGGACGTCCTGCTGTTCGATGACGAAAGCCTCACCTTTCATGAAAATGTTATGGTATTTTTAGAAGTGCAGTCTTTTATTAAGGATAGCAGAAGGTTCAAGCTATAAGTGAAAATCCGGTCCGAAATACCACCGAAACACCCGTATTTTTTTATTGTTGGGTTCAAATAACTCTCAAAAGTATGCAGCATTTTTTTCTTTCTTTTTCAGAAAACATACTTAATCAAAGTATTAATCATTATTGAGAAGAGTGATGCTGTTAGTATACACTGATCATTGATTTACGTTGAGAACAATCACCGAAACACTCGCGTGCCTGACCTGTTACACACCGAAATACCCGATCTCGATGACGACAATCTAGACCTAAGATTTATCAATTTGAAATTATCACTTATATTTCTTTTGAATGACAAGAGGGCCATGATGGCCCTGTATCGCTCCACTGGCTATTGCACAGTGGTGATCATCTAGGCTGATGTCTCCCAAGAAGAGGCCCTTCTCCAGCATTGGTGAAGTGTAACTATCTTATTATCCCATATTTTATCTGTCATGTAATTGACAATGAAATACCCCTCTATTTGTGGAAATCAATTCCAAACATTTCAAATGAAATCTCACAAAAAAGTTTGCAATATTTTATACTTTTCTTTTATTTAATGTTCGACACAAAGAATCATTCACCAATGGCACTCACCCGGTACAGATTAACATATTTGAGATGGCCCTTTATACACTTACAGAAATAATAAATATAAATATGTTCTATATTGGTAAAGCAATAATGGTGTAGGGCTACTCTATGGGTACGTAATAATAAATAGATTAACCCTTTACCACACAATCCTGACTTTTAACGACTCAGAAAGAGAAAGCTTTTGAAAACGTTGTGGGAAATGGAGAAAATGCTGGTAACTTGCATTTCTCCTTTTCTCACAATGTTTTCTACCCTATCAAAGACAAAGCTTCATTTCAGGTACATGGAATTTGTTGTCTGCAAATGCTTTCAATTCAGTTCAGTCCAAAAGTTAATTGTTTGGTATAGAGTTAACATATGAATATGGTAAGTTTTCTTGTTTTGGCAGCTTCAGTTCAAGGTTTGCATCATAGCCTTGGTCAGGCTGTCATCACCAGATTGTGCCAGACAACCATCCATCCTAAGTTGGTCAGTTTAATGTATCATCATAGACTTGAGCAGTACATTCTTCTAGATAAAAAAAAATGTGGTTATGTCTCATTTTCAATACATTCTATCAAAAAAAGGATACACAAAGGTTATACAACATTAACGAGTAACAACATTTACACATTTTCCCATCATAGAGCTCTCGACCTTTGACCACCAGATTAACATAAAAGATACTTGTATGTGGGCTGATAATGGCCCATATCCTGTATTGATTTTCAAAAATTGCAGGTTGGCCATTAGATGAAATATTCAAGACATCATCATGACATCATGGCAATACAAGATGCAATAATAAACTCTGAAAAGAACTAACCAAAGGATGATTTGTTTTCAATAACACTCTTTTTGATGTGGAGATATTCACAATTTACTTCAAACTATAAATTATAATGTACTGGAACAGCAATGTTTTGAGTGCATTTATATTTGCATGGACAGAACAAGAGTTATTTCCTTTTATCAGTATGTAAACTTAAATCATATAACCAGTTATAATCTTTAATAAAGCCAAGCCCACAGCAGCCAAGTCCATTGCCAGATCAAATTTTTAGCAAAGAATCTGAAATATGTAAAGCTTAGTACCATGCATATGCCAATTTATAGTGAATTCCAAATTATGCTTCTGGAAAAGATTTTTAGACGTTTTTCAATACTTTTCAGTTTTGTAACCATAGCAACAATAGCTTTTAACAGATGTTAATTCTTTGAAGACATTCTGAAGAACATCATAGCAAGATGATATCTGTAAAGTTTGGTCAAAATTGGAAGAGTGGTTTCAATAGATTTCACTACATAAGCCCATGTAAAATTTCTGACCCCTGGGGTGGGGTCAAATTCGACCTTAGTGCTATAATTTGGGTACTCTTGGTAGAGGACCACCAAGTAAAGCCACACAAAAAATTTGGAAGTCTAACATCTGACCCCTGGGGTGGGGTCAAATTCGACCATAGTGCTATAATTTGGGTACTCTTGGTAGAGGACCACCAAATAAAGCCACACACAAAATTTGGTAGCCCCAGGCCTAATGACTCAGTACACGGAGATTTCTTAAGTTATGTTCACAAACATTTTAAAAAGGGTCATCCAAGAAACATTTCTGTGAAATTATTTCAAAATCTGACCAGCAGTTTCAGAGAAGAAGAATATTTAAGAATTTCTTCATTTCCCTATAGTGCTAGTAGCCCCCATTCACCAGAGCTGTGTTTCTTGACAGATCAAAATTTCACAAACAATTTTTGGAAAGGGTCATTCAAGGAACATCTCTGTGAAAATATTTCAAATTCTGACCAGTCGTTTCAGAGAAGAAGAATTTTTAAGAATTTCTAAATTTCCATATAGTGCAAGTAGCCCCCATTCACCAGAGCCACATTTTTTGACGGATCAAAATTTTACGAACAATTTTTGAAAAAGGTCACCCAATCAACAATCCTGTGAAATTATTTCAAAATCTGACCTGCTGTTTCAGAGGAGAAGATTTTTAAAGAATTCCTTCATTTCTGTATAGTGCAAGAAGCCCCCATTCACCAGAGCCACGTTTTTTGACGGATCAAAATTTTACGAACACTTTTTGAAAAGGGTCACCCAAGGAACAATCCTGTGAAATTATTTCGAAATCTGACCAGCGGTTTCAGAGAAGAAGAATTTTGAAGAATTCCTTCATTTCTATATGGTGCAAGAAGCCCCCATTCACCAGAGCCACATTTTTTGACGGATCAAAATTTTACGAACAATTTATAAAAAGGGTCACCCAAGGAGCATATCTGTGAAATTATTTCAAAATCTGACCCGTGGTTTCAGAGGAGAAGATTTTTAAAGAATTCCCTAAAAAATTCCATTTGGTTGCAATGGCAACCAGAGTTTTTGATGGAATCAAATTCTGTGAACAGTTTTTAAAGAGGACCTTCCAAGGAACATTCCAGCCAAGTTTGGTCCAAATCCGCCCAGTGGTTTAGGAGGAGTTGATGTTTAAAGAATTGTTGACGACACACGACGCACGACGGACACCAGGTGATCCTAAAAGCTCCCCTTGAGCACATTGTGCTCAAGTGAGCTAAAAAGTTAACATACGGATGGACGCACAACGGACAACGGGCCATAACATAAGCCTGCTGGCCTTCGGCCAGTGGAGCTAAAAAACTTGTCTAGCACCAATCATGTATCACTGCAGCTTGATAATCAAGGGAGGTAAATAGTAACGAACTTTATCTTTCATAAAAAGAGTTATTTCCCTTGATTAATGTTTAAATTGAAGTGACAATATTTTGAAGCCCATGTTAAACTTGCGATCCCTGGAATGAAGGCAATTTTGACCCCAGACCTACAATATGAAACTAGAATGTGTGGTTATAAACAAAAAGATTTTTTAATCTTGGCCAATAAAAAGTCATGTAAAACAAGTTTGCTGAATAAAAGGCCCTGTAAAATATGTGATCCATGACACAGGTTTATCAAGTTTTCACTATAAAAGCCAATGTAAAACTTGTGACCCCTGGTGTGGAGTCAAACTTGACCCCCAAAGTTAAAATTTGGGCCCTCTTGGTAGAGGCCCATTATATAAAGTTACATGCAAAATTTGGTAGCCCTAGGCCTAAATATGGCTATGTACAAGTAGATTATTAAAGTTTCCTTATATAAGACCATGTAGAACTTGTGACCCCCTGGGGTGGGGCTACATTTGACCCCCTGGGCTATAATTTGGGCACCCTTGATAGAGACCCCCTAGATAAAGCTAAATGCAAAATTTGATAGCCCTAGCCCTTATAGCTAGATGCGAAAGATTTTCCTATATAAGCCCGCCCATGTAAAACATGTTACCCCCCGGAGCGAAGTCAAATTTGACCCTCGGCTATAATTTGGACACCCTTGGTACAGGTCCACTAGATAAAGCTACATGCCAAATTTGGTCGGCCTAGGCCCCATGGCTAGGTCAAAGAAGAATTTTAAAGTTCTCCCTATATAAGCCCATGTAAAACTTGTTATATAAGCCCATGTAAAACTTGTTACCCCCGGGCAAGGCCTAATTTGACCCCAGGGCTATAATTTGAACAATCTTGGCAGAGGTCCACTAGATAAAGCTACATGCCAAATTTGGTAGCTCTAGGCCCTATGACTAGGTAGAAGAGGAATTTTAAAGTTCTCCCTAAATAAGCCCATGTATAACTTGTAACCCCCGGGGCGGGGCCAATTTTGACCCCAGGGCTATAAATTGAAGAAACTTGGTAGAGGTCCACTAGATAAAGCTACATGCCAAATTTGGTAGCCCTTGGCCTTACGGTTTCAGACAAGAAGATTTTCAAAGATTTTCAATATTTTTCAGTTTTGTTGCCATGGCAACCAGAGTTTTTGAAGGAATTAAATTCTTTCAAGAAATTCTGAAGAGGACCATGGCAGGATCATTTCTGTGAAGTTTCATCAAAATTGGATGGGTAGTTTCAGAGAAGAAGACGTTTTGAAAAAAAAGTTAACGCACGGACGGACGGACGGACGCACGGACGGACGGACGGACGGACGCACGACGGACAACAGGCCATGACATAAGCCCGCTGGCCTTCGGCCAGTGGAGCTAATAAACACACACAAAAGAGAGCGCTAATCCACTTCATTTGCGAAATAAGTAGACGGTGAGACCCAATCAGACATTACATGATGTAAGTCTCTGATCCGACAAACACACAAGTTTCTCGGCATGTTCTGTTCTCTTCTGTTCTGTTAAAGTGAAGCGATCATAAATGTTCGGCTAACATATTCAAATTTGTTTGATATGTAGGTTTGTCCTTGTTATTTTTAAAGTAATATGGTTATTATTTATAATCTTATCGGCGAAACTGTAATTGTCTTATCAATTTACGCCTGGTGCCGTGCTAACTAAGCATTCAAATGGCTGCCGGTTTTCTAATTTGGTGACGTTTTATCTCATATTTTCCAACTTAAAAATGGAAAGCTATTTTTTCTAGCATACTTATGGATAAAAATCAGACACATCAATCTTGTACAAAAGCAACTGAAGTGAGATTGCGGAGGTATAATCCCTGAATTGACCAATTTTAGTACGTGGAGCGGGTATTTCGGTGGACATTTACAGCACGGTAGGCTATTCCGGTGCACATTCTTCACGGCGGGCCTCAATAACATGTTGCTATTTTGACATTAGGTTTTATACTAATCCTCATTCATAAATGAAATTACAATTTGGTCAAAAACCACAACTTCAGTTATCATAATAACTAAAAAAATGCGGGTATTTCGGTGTTTCGGTGGTATTTCGGTGATTCGTCGGACCCGTGAAAATCCCATTCAAGTCTTGTAACAATTTTATAATGTTTCGTCCTACCATAATATCATACATATAAAGACAATAAAGTTAATTCTATGATATTGGTTTCGAGCTGTCTCATCTTTTTTTTTTAAATACATAACACCTTTTTCTTTCGCTTGTCAAATCAATGAGTAAATGAATAAAATAGGACTTTGATACCACCAAGAATCCATGGAAAAGAACAGTATAAGCTTACGCTTCCGTTCTAATCCATTTTGTAGCATATTATATGTATATGTATTTTGTTATTGTCTTATTATATTCTTGTATGTAAGAATGTTACAAATAAAATATGTTTAACTAAACTAAAACCATTTTCAGCAACTTAGTTTTTCATACTGGCATAGATCTTACTATATCTAATCAGGGATCATATATATGAGTCCTGATCTAATTAATGTTTTTTCGAGCCTTGGGTAGATCTAGAGGGCTTTTGGAAAATCGTAGGAAAAAGAGAAAACCGAATACTAGTTACCGGTATTCCCCCTGTCCTCACATGTTTATAACCCTTTCGAAGACAAAGGTCTGAAAACGTGTCATCTGTTCAATAGCTAAACAGTTTTCTCAGAAACTGTTTTCAGACATTATCGAGACCAACCATAAACTGGTACGAACGTGGGTTAAACATAGGTAAAAATTTGAAGGAAATGAAAGTAGGCCTATCTCGTTTTAGCAAGTTACTATATGGCTTGCAACATGCGAAAAGGGGCATTTGGACATTTGCGTAAAGTGTCGTCTCGGATCAGCCTGTGCAGTCCGCGCAGGCTAATCCGAGACGGTACTTTACGACTATATTAGATTTTGTGCTACGGTAGACTTGTGCAAAACAGAAAATTACATAAAAACGGAAAGTGTCGTTTCGGATTAGCCTGCGCGGACTGCGCAAATGACCGACACTTTACGCAAATGACCGAATGCCCCTTTTCGCGTGTTGCAAGCCATATCATTATATTTACCTTGTGTGATAATTCGTTAGATGTGGATATTTACCACAAACGTTTAATCATATTTTTCAAAAGTTTTTTTTTTTTTCAGCTCAAAAATACGGATCAACAGAAGTACACAATGTTGAACATAATGTTGTTGTTCGACAGAAAGCTTTGCTTTAATTAATTATTTTTTTGTTTTTCGGAATTGTATCATCGTGTAGGAGTCGAACGTTCGGGGCGGTTTACTCTCTGTGACCTAGCCATATCCTCTCTATTTGTTCTTTTTGGAACAGGCTCTACCGCTAGTGGCTGTTTTTGTTGGAAGAAAGACAGAAACTGGACAGTGTAAAGTTTTAACTCTCGCCCCTGGGGTCGATCAGCCAAACTACGTTGAGTTTCCGACGCCCTCGGAATCTTCGCCTCTCAGCCCAGGTAAACCGCACTGGGCAAACTATGTGAAAGGAGTTGTTGCTAACTATAAAGGTACGTCTTCTATAACCCTTTAAACTTCACCAGATTATTAAACCTCAGACTCGACCATCTTGAACGCGTTTGCAGATAACAAATTTGATGTGGCCAAAAGTTACGGGGTTTGTCTGTTAAAGGATAGAAAACGGTATGAGAAATGGAGAAAATGCTGGTTACAAGCAGTTTGTCCTTTCTCAGTGTTTTCAAAAGCTGTCTTCCTCTCCTCAGGGTTCTTAAAACGTGCGATTGTTGGTTCGGGGTTTATACTACATGTATTTGCTATCCGATAAGTATAGAGGTCTAACGGAAAAGCATTTTGAGTGCATTATCGATAAGTAATGACACTTATGAGCGCAGCCGTCTTTCGATAGAGAACTGACTTACGGTAGCTGTTTCGTTGCCACACACGGTGTTTGTAAACACTGCGAATCGCAGCAAAAGATTACCTTTTCTGGGTCCCACCAGCAACGCCTTACTTACTAGACTAATCTTTTGTGTGTGTGTTTCACTACAATATTGGGCTATGCAGTGCCTTGCTAATTGACGCTCGAAAAGAGGAAGTCCAAACCTCCTGATTTTGGTGTGTGTGTGGAGGGGGGGTGGGGAATGCTAATTATAAAGGCCTCCCAAATAATACATACCACTGTATTGGAAACCTACCTATGTCAATGCTCCCACCTTACAAGGTACATCAATAGGTTTTAAAGCGAGATACTTTGGAGGATAAATCCAAAAGCTTTGGAGTATAAATCCGAAACCTTGGTTACTTGGCCAAGGAGGTCCATCTAGGAACAGTATAATTGGAGCCTCTATGCGAGTATACAAAGGTGAACGACTATGAAACGACTAATAGAAAAGATTTTTTTTTTCTCTTAAATAATATCTCATTTTAGTAAGCCAGTAGTAGGCAAACCATCAATAGATACGACAGAAAAGTGACAAAAAAAGGCATTTTCTTATACACATATAGGAATTCGTTGCTTGTTCAGGTATTTTTAGATTTAAATATCGCGAAGGCTGGTGGGAATCGATTATCTGATGATATTCAAATAGTTAAGATGACGTGTTATCTTATAAAGACAGAGTTCAAAATAACGAAAAGTTCACCGAGTTATCTAAGCGGCAAAAGTGGACTTTTTTACTTGATGTAAACCTTTCAGTTTCTTCTCATTTGCAAAGAAAATCGCACATACTCTGTGAAAAGGGGGTTAATGCGTCTGCAAAAAAGTATTGATCCGTGTCAGCCCAGACTGACCTGAATTGAAACTTTCTGCTCTTTTCAAATTTTCTGAATGTCACAGGACCAGTGTACCACATGATTCAGTTGGTTGTTATACAAAATGGAGTTTATGGATTGGATCCATAATTATGTCAACGATTGTGATGACTTGCTTGGTATAATGCATCAGGGAGATTCCAAGAGCACAGCCCTTATATATTTAAAGGTACTTATAAGCATTTTACAAAATATTCTGATTCGCAACAAAAAATGTAAATGTACCCTTTAGACTAGACGTGTACTGGACATATTTGTCAAAAACAATCTGATGTCTTCCACCCGTGGAACATTTGAAACCTTGTAGTGACATTGACCTAGGGACTAATATGTGAAAGTACCGTGCTGCACGTTGTCTCATGGAGATTGATGCTTTGTAAAAAAAATAGTCAAGCTATGCTCTGACAAAAAGGGGTCTAACGTTTTTTCGTGATGCATTATACCAAGCAATTCATCACATAACTATGTATCCATAACCAACTGAGGCAGAAAATTGGAGCTATGCTGGTCAAAATATTGAAGTTGTTGACAATTTTAACTACTCAGGCGTAGTTTTCAACTACACACGTTCATTTGTATTAAATCAAGCACATTTAACTGGCAAAGCATTGGAAGCCATGCATTTTCTAATATGTAAATGTCGAGAATTCGATCTTAATCCCAAAATTCTATGTCAGTTATTTAACGCCTTTGTAGGATCGGTGCTCAGTAATACTTGTGAAATTTAGGGTTTCATTAAATCTAAAGATATTGAGCGCATACACCTGAAATTCTGTAAAGGATTATTAAAGGTCAAAAGTAGTACGTGTACTGCTACTGTTTATGGTGAACTGGGTCGTTTCCCTTTATTTATCAATAGATATGTCCGTATCATCAATTATTACATTCTGTTACTAATAATAGTAACATTTTCTACCGAAAGCGGTGTAATATCAGTGTCACGCGAGGGCAGATATGGCGGGGCAACGGGCTGATATCTGATATCCTGCCCGTTGACAAGATATTTGTTCTAAAACTATAGCAAAAGAACACTCGCTCGTAAACTAACGTTCCTAAAACATCCATTTTGAAATAAAAATGGCTGAATCAGTCCGTCAGTCGCTAGCGGATAATTCTTGAGAACTATAGCCTATGACTGAATCGCAAAACCAGCAAAGATACGATAAATAGAGAAAAGATTGTTGTTGTCTTGGATTGGGAGAGTTGATCGGGCAAGGCGTGGTGTCTATAGACTAGTACTTCTACGAATTTTATCCGTTGAGCCCGAGGAAACGAGTCTGATTAAATTTCACAATACAAAGCACCAACCATCTATTCTATTTATCCTGTTTGTCATTTATAACGTTACATACTAAATTGAATATTTGGTTCGATAAAACACACATACCGGCATCTTTTTAACTATTAATAAAGATGAAAAACTGTTTATTTAAAAAGTCCTTATACTGTATATGCCCTTTTCTCATAACTTCGTGAACCTAACTGGCATTTTCATGTCATCAGAGAGATAAACAAGGCATGGATATAATATAGGCATAATAGTAGACGGGAAACGAGTCAGAAATCATTTTTGGACAAGAGAGAGTACATATAACCTGATTTTCATAGCAAAATTATCCTAAAAATACATTTGATCACCACCAAAAATTGACCAGACGATTTCCCATATCTTCGTGAATCATTTTCGAAAAACACAGAGTCATTCCAAATGTAGTCAAATGACGTCATACAGGGGGTATTCCTAAAGGTCAAAGTCTCTACACTTATGACAGATGCATTTTCTGTGTAGTACTTTGAAATCATGAGCATTTTGTGTAAATAAATATTGTGTTGTAAAAACAACTGATGAATTATGGGGAGAAAATAGGGTATTTGACAAAAATGCGATTTTTCATTTTTTTTTTAATTGTTTTTGACTTATTTCTTTGGCGCAGAGAGCTTCTCTAGAATGTTTACGTCTGTAAAGGTTTAACAGATGCCACAATAAAAGAGTGTGCGAAAAAATATTGATAGCTAACATAGATTCACGAAGATATGAGAATTCACGTAGTAGTGAGAATCAACGATATACAGCTTCGATAGTGATGATGAATGATGCATGATTACGTCATGAACGTGACGTTTACCCGCGGAAAAAAAGTTGTGTCGAATAAAGACAAGAGTAGTATAATGGTTTCTTGGGCGTCACCAATTTTTCCTTCTTTCACACTGTGTTTGATAGCGTCAGTCATCTTTAAGTGCTTTTCAAATATTAGTCAGTGGTACTAAATCCGCCTAACGATGTTTACAGGTACTTGAAGGCTGTTTGAAGAGTGATTTGAGTGAAGACAACGTATATACATAATTCAGAAACTTCAAGATCAAGATCAGACTGCGCAGAACACGCTAAGGAGGTATTTGTTAAGGACAGTGTAGATCAAGATCAGACTGCATAGAACACGCTAAGGAGATATTTTAATTCCCAAATCAAAACTTTGATGGAACAGCAATATTTCGGTTATTGATGTCGAATTGAAAATTAAAGAGTAGATCAAGATCATTTCGCAGGATGTGAACAGCACGTTTAATCTCGTTCAAACGTGTCCGGTCAAGTCTCTATTTGTTGTTTATTTGCGTTATATAAATATTGCTGCGATGTCTGTACACAATTACTGAGAGTATAACCTTTCGACATGACCTTATACTGTTTTCTTATAGAATCACTCGACTTAAAGTATTTTTCAAATATTAGTGAGTGGGAATTAATCGTCTTTCAGATACTTAAAGGTACTTGAAGACTGATTGAAGATGATTCCAGGGGGGTCTAGTACTATAAAGTGAATGAACAAATTTGAAATCGTAAAGGTGGTTAGTTTAAACATATTTATTTTACATCGATTGAGAAACAAGTTCTGACAACTTATACTAATCTCTCTCGATTCTGCTTCCTGGGAGGTTAGTACGGAAAATGTCAAAACCCGCGGCCTTTCATCTATTATTAACCCTTTAGCTGTTGCGCGCGACTCACTGACCTTTGGGCTGACAGTGTAGATCAAGCCGATTCGTTGCTCGTCACTATTTAGACTTTACAATGACACGCCCCCCCCCCCCTCCCCCACCCCCTCCCCCCTCTCCCCGAATCGTTCGTTGCTCGTAATTTTAACCTCTGTCATTCTTACATGAAGATACGCTTTAAAATCACTGCTCATTAATTATACAAAGTTCTGTGAAAATTGGATTGAAAGGATCTTTTGAGGTGGTAAGTTTTATTTTTATATTAATTCTTAATATATTAGACAGTCAATAATTCGTTATACCGGTGTACAGAGATTTTTCTTTTTTCTTATTAACGATTATGCAAACAATTTAAAAATTGGATAGAAATTGATAACATAATGAGGAAAAAAAAAAAATACAGTGATATATTCGCAATGATAGGACCATGAAACTTGTTTATACATAGTGTATTTCATAATAGAAAATATGGTGGAAAAGTAATTTTTTTTTTCGATTTTTCTATTTCTTATCCCTCTCAAACTGTTTTCCTTATATTATCATATAGAATTATTTTCATTTATAAATGGTGTTGTTTTTTTTTTCTTTCAGGCATAAAGCAGCTGATACATGTGCTATTTATTCCTAAAGTAAATAAATATGAGTAAAGGATACAAGAACGTGAGGAACTATTTATAGACATTACGAATAGAGTACAAGTTCTAACCTGTTCATAGGAAACAAGAACGTGAGGAACTATTTATAGCCATTACGAATGGCGTACAAGTTTTATCTTGTTTGTAAGACACAAGAACGTGAGGAACTATTTATAACACAATAGCGTACTAGTTTTATCATAATCATTTACTTTGTATCAGTGAACCTCTTACTGTGAAAATGGATTCCTTCGAGATGGCTTTAGAGACAATGGTCCAATCTTATACCGATGCTGAAGAGTTGATGAATTTTTCTGCGACCATGGGTATTCAGGATTCCCCTATTGTAAGGTTCCGTTTATTCCAACTGCGAAATCCGGAGTACAGTGATCATTTTATAAATGAACAAATTGATTCGTTATTTCATAATTTAGGAGGTCCAGTGGCTATAACCAATGACAGTAGTGACTTAGATTTGGAATCGGTAAGAATAGAAAAAGAGATACAGGGGGCAATAAAAGCGCTTCTGTTTGACGACGAAATGGAGGAAACTGCTCGAGTTTGTGTTGAAGATGGGGAATGGAATCCTGTACTCCCTCCAAATCAGCCTCAGCCAGGATCTTCGAACGATATTCGGTATAATATTCGAAAGAAGTCTGAAAGAACGTATGCCAAAAACAAGGCTGTGGACAGGACCTATGAGATAAAAATAGACGAAAGACATTACGGTCAAAGTATAAGTGGTATTCAAAGAGGACTTGAGCAATTATTCGAAAATGTATTAAATGAGACCGGAGGTAATGTAGCTGGTAATGACTTGGGACGGGTAATTATTCAACACGAAGGACTTGATAACCCTATTATAGTTCCACTACAGAGATGGGATCAACTTAATGCGGCAAAAGTTATAGAGGCCATTATGAAAGTGCTAAATAGCCATCAAGAACTGTTAATTGATCAGAGTTTTATTATTGTTATTGGTTTGATCATTTTGCCAAAAGGGTCATCAAAACGACAAATGACAAAAGTAAAGGGTAAGAACAATTTGGTACATCTAAAAAGGTCCCTTGTAACTATTGAAAATAAAGACAATTTGTGTATGGCTAGGGCTATAGGGGTCAGTTGGGCAAAATTAAACAGATGCACTGTAGATGAATGGAAAGAAATAAGGAAAAACAGAGTGGAAAGAAGTAATATAGACTTGATTTTAGAACACAGAAAAGTACCCGAAAGTTATTATAAAAATTTACGCAATAAGAGTAGAAACGAACAAAAGAAATTCGCCCAAGCACTGTGCCATGCCGTCGGTGTGAGCACCGAGCAACCCGGTGTGAGCACCGAGCAACCCCTCAGTTTAAATGATGTTAGGATGTTTGAAGAATTCCTTGGTGTTCGTGTAATGGTGGTGAGTGCTCGCTTAGGAAACAAATTTATAACCGTGGCTAGCAATGACAAGTGTCCATGCATTTATATTTATTTGGTTGATGATGATCACTTTCACGCCATTACCAGCATCACGGGATTTTTCAGTTGCAGTTATTTCTGTACAAAATGTCTCAAACATTATAATGACAGAGAAGGACATCAATGTGAAATAAAATGTATTGTCTGTAAAAGTGACTCGTGCCTTAACGTAGAACCTGTGAAATGTAGCGACTGTAATATGTCCTGCAGATCGGCAGTTTGTTACGCTGAGCACAAAAAAGTTACAACATACAAATTTGGGCCTAAAAAAGGACAACCCAGTGGCCCTTCACCATGCGAAAAATGGTGGAAGTGTCCCACATGTTTCAAGGTGTTGAGAACAGACAAACGCAAAAAGGAGGAGCATCGATGTGGCGAATACCAGTGCTCCTCCTGTCACAAATATGTCATGGATGATCATAAATGTTATTTAAGAGCCACACCGGCCAAAGAATATTACATTCCAAAATTTATATTTTTTGATTTTGAATGCAGTCAGGATGAGATGAGTTACTGCGTTGAAGGATACGTACCCGATTCAAAATTAAATTGTAAGGACTGTCAATTGCCAGAGATGTGTAAATCTTGCTCCAAATGTCAGAATTGCAAAACAGCATGGTGCGGTAAAGCGACCCACCGTCCAAACTTTGTTGTGGCTCATTCAGTATGCCCTAAATGCATTGAAAAAGAACTGACTCCCGATTCCGTATGTAAGGGTTGTGGTACCCGTTGTAAGGAATGTGACAATTTTGATCTGCACGAGAATGAGGACCCAGGTCCTTGTCCCGGTAAATGCGGATTCAGAGAAGTCATATTCGAGGGCGCGGATACGGCCGAAAAGTTTGGACAGTGGCTCTTTACGGATCAACACGAATATTTCAAGGTTGTTGCCCATAACATGAAAGGGTATGATGGCTATTTTATTCTGGAATATTTGATCGATCAATCCATAAGACCTGCCAAAATTATTTACAACGGCTCAAAAATCATGTATATGACAGTGGAGAAAAATTTACATATAAAGGTGATTGACAGCCTCAGCTTTTTACCCATGAAATTATCAGCACTCCCGAAAGCATTTGACTTGCAAGAATTGAAAAAAGGGTGGTTCCCGCATTATTTTAATACTAGAGAGAATCAAAATTATGTTGGACCCTACCCTGATGCTAAAGATTATGGTTATGATTTTATGAGTGAGAAAGAAAGAAGCGAGTTAGTAGCGTGGCTGAGTG
Source organism: Hippopus hippopus (assembly GCA_946811185.2). NCBI lineage: Eukaryota > Metazoa > Mollusca > Bivalvia > Cardiida > Cardiidae > Hippopus > Hippopus hippopus. The sequence goes on from OX328096.1 coordinate 40,884,250, forward strand.
AGAGAGAGAATGAAATATTTGATTTTAGAAAAGAAATGTTACAATATTGTAGAAGTGATGTAGATATTTTAAGACAAGCTTGTATGAAATTTAGACATTTATTAATGAGTGCTACGGGGGAAGAGAAAGTGGTTCTCAATAAAAAAGGGAAGGAAGAGAAACAATGGGTTGGAGCCGTGGATCCATTCGATTCAGTCACTATAGCTTCCGTTTGCATGAACGTTTTTAGAACCAAATTTTTGGAAGAAACATGGCGCGTAAAACTGAAAGGCAATGATCAATGGGTACCCGCAAAAGTCATCGACGAAAAATTGTACATACAAAAGGGAAACGAATGGGTCCACGAATCCGAATTGAAAGGAGTGAAAGTGTGCAAGAAAGAATTTGTAAGTACCCCCATGGCGGAAATGGAAGAAATATGGCGCGTAAAACTGCACGGCAATGATCAATGGGTACCCGCAAAAGTCATCGACGAAAAATTGTATATACAAAACGGAAACGAGTGGGTCCAAGAATCCGAATTGAAAGGAGAGAAAGTGTGCAAGAAAGAATTTGTGAGTTCCCCCATAGCGAAAATTCCTCCCAGTGGTTACAATGATCAATACAGTAAAGCGTCAATTCAATGGTTAGAGTGGAGGGCGAAACTCGATAACGTTCATATCCAACATGCTTTGAATGAAGGGGAGAAAACGATCCCCGGCACTCGCTACAAATTGGACGGATATTGTAGAGAAACCAACACGGTCTATGAATATCACGGATGTATATTTCATGGATGCCCCGTGTGTTTCTCTGACAATCGTGAAGAAACGTATCACCCACTCACACACCAGTCTTTGGACGAATTGTACGCGCTGACATTGAAAAAACAAACACGCCTCGAAAATTTAGGTATGAAATATATTTGTATTTGGGATCACGATTTCAAAAAACAACAAAATCAAAACCCTGAACTTCGGCAATTTATTTCTCAGCTAGATGTCATGGATCGACTTGACCCGAGAGAAAGTTTCTTTGGGGGTCGCACCAATGCTAGCCGGCTTTATTACAAAGTAAAAGAAAACGAGCGAGTAAAATATGTGGATTTTACGAGTCTTTATCCTTGGGTAAACAAGTATTGTCGTTATCCCTTAGGTCACCCCTCAGTCATTTCCAAAGATTTTGGGGACATCAAGGATTATTTTGGTATTGCCAAGGTGAAGATTATCCCGCCCAGGGGACTCTATCACCCAGTCCTTCCTTACAGGTCTAATGGCAAACTAAAATTTTCTTTATGTCGGACCTGCGCGGATACCGAAAGTCAAACCCCGTGCGAATGTACAAATGAACAAAGAGAGTTGACTGGTACGTGGTGCACCCCCGAAATACAAACGGCTGTCAGATTAGGGTATAAAATCACAAAAATTTATGAAGTATACCACTGGGAAGAAAGCACTCAATATGACCCCAAAACCAATAAAGGAGGACTGTTTGCTCAATATATTAACACATTTTTGAAATTCAAACAAGAAGCAAGTGGTCCTCCCGTTTGGATTAAATGTTACGATGATATGAATAAGTACATCGGGCAATATGTGGAAAAAGAAGGGGTCTCATTGGATCGAAAAAATATTCGACAGAACCCAGGACTTAGAGCTTTGGCAAAACTGTGTCTCAATAGCTTTTGGGGGAAGTTTGGTCAGAGACTTAATATTCGACAAACGGAATTTTTTCACGAAAGTCAGGCCAACATGTTTTTTCAACTTTTTTCCGATCCATTGAAGCAACCCATCGATTTTCATATATTGTCTAATGATATGATACAAGTTGAATGGCAGTATAAGGACGATTGTCAACCCGAAGATAACAAGACCAATATATATTTGGCAACATTTACAACGTGCTGGGCCAGACTTAAACTTTACAGTGTACTTGAGCAGCTGGGTAGAAGAGTCCTGTATTATGACACAGATAGCATCATATACGTGAGTCGTCCAAATGAGTATGATCCACCTCTAGGTGATTATTTGGGTGAACTGACGAATGAGCTTCAGAATGGAGAGTACATTGTGGAGTTTGTGTCTGGGGGACCAAAAAATTATGCCTACAAAACGAATGAAAACAACGAAACTTGTAAAGTGAGGGGATTTACCCTAAATTATAAAAACAGTCAACTCATTAATTTTCATAGCGTGAAAGATATAGTCGCAGACCCTCAAAGTAGTTCAAATATCACTGTGACCAATCCTAGTAAAATTTGTAGGGACAAAAGGAAAAGAAAATTGTATAATAGAGAAGAACAAAAAAGTTATCAAATGGTTTATACAAAAAGACGAAAAGTAGACCTCTTTGATACAGAGCCATACGGGTTTTGATGGTCGATCTCTGTCAAATTTGCTTTCAACGATATTACGACATTTATATATAAACCTGTAAGATATTTCTTCATTGTCACTCAATTCTCAAAAAGAAAAAGAAAGTATCACTCAATTTTCAAAAAAATGTGTCAGACAGATACTAAAAACTGTCACACAAATATTAAAAAGTATCACTCATTTTCTTAAAAGTATCACTCATTTTTCAAAAAGGTCACTACCCTCTACGTTTTTGTACTTTTAAACGTAAATTCCCGTAGGGTCCGTTTCAAAAAAGTGTCACTCATTTTTCAAAAAGGTCACTACCTTCTACGTTTTTGTACGTTTACACGTAAATTCTCAAAGGCTCAAATTAAAAAAAAGTACCACTTATTTTCCAAAAAGTGTCACTCATTTTTCAAAAAGTGTCACTCATTTTCTAGAAAGTTTTAGTCATTTTTTTTTTTTTTCGTGCCAGTCACTTTACATCCCCCCACAATAGTATTTCTTTTCTTATTTCTGGCGCGAAATCTAAAAATACATTAAGAGGCTACGTAACCCTATATGGGAGCACATTAAAAAAAACTTCAGGTGTGGGTGTGGGTGTGTGTGTAATTTTATGATTCTTAATCATTGATGATTTGTAATGTCTTTGTTTCATATAAATTTCAGTGATGTATATATTCTTTAATTTGATGAGAGAAAATCTAAATACCCACCTTTAAAGGTTTTACTCATATTTCCAAAGACTAACTGTTATTCATTTTATTCTATCATGGTCGTATTGCTTGTAAATGTTATTCATTTTATTCGATCGTATTGCTTGTAAATTAAAAGATAGTAAGAAAGAATTTCTCTTTGCGTCTTGAGTTAATCCAACGTAAGAATATGACAGAAACTCCGGAAAAAGAAACGTTTTTACGTTTCCCTAAACCTGACGAAGAAAGTCAGAGTGACAAGTGGCATTTACTTGGTACCCGGGTCCCACAAGCAGAGATTGTCTACTTTTGTCAGATGATCATAGTGTACATCATTATTATTACAGCGATCGTCAATCTATCCATAAAAAACGGTTCTACCGAACTCTGGGTATCACTTTTGAGTAGCTGTATCGGATACGCTTTACCTAACCCAAAACTTAAGAAATAATGGCCGTCCCTCTTCCCTTCGAACCATGTTCTAGTATGTGTATTAGCGGACAAACTGGTAGCGGTAAAACCCAATGGGTGTATCGCTTTTTGAAACAAGTAAACCTCATGTACGGACGAGACCCCCCTTCCCATATTCTCTATTGCTACGGTATCCACCAAGCCTTGTTTGATGCCATGGAGAGTTCCATTCCAAACTTTTACAGTAAGCAAGGATTGCCTACTGCGGAAGAATTGGATGACTTCACAAAAGACAAAAAACACAAGTTAATCATTTTAGACGACCTAATGCACGAGGTCATGCGGAGTAAAGAAATGGAGCTACTTTTCACACAAGGTTGCCATCACAGAAAAGTATCGGTGATTATGATCACGCAAAACTTATATCCCGGGGGTAAACATGCCAGAACTATTGCACTGAATACCTGGTATCTGGTACTTATGAAAAATATTCGAGACATATCTCAGGTAGCAGTATTAGGACGACAGCTTTATCCCCGTAAGTCCAGAGGGTTTATGCAAGCTTACGAAGATGCCCTTAATACGATACACGGTTATTTCATAGTGGACATGTCCCCTCACTCCGATAACAAGTACCGTTTAAGGACACTTATTTTTCCCAACGAGGAGCCTATTGTGTACCGTTTGACGTAAGAATGGCGATAATGAGCTTATAAGAAGACAATATGGTTGAACTAATCAAACAACAACGACACTTCCTATATTTAGTGGCCAACACTACAGCCGCCCAAAGAAAGTCGCTTTTAAAAACAATTACCAGTCAGCAATTAAGAGCACTTAGTCAAATTGCATACAATATTATCCGGTTTAAAGGCAGACTGTCCCTTACGGAAAAAAACAGCTTAAAACGGCAGAGACGCTTCATTTACTTGCTTGGAGATCGTAATATTGGGTTTGTTCAAAAGAAGGAAGCCATTCAACATAAACAACGTATTATCCATAAATTGGTGAAGATCGCTTCCGCCTACTTACAAACCGTATTACAGTAATGGAGAAATACGTATTAGTGCCTTTCGAAAAGTTTGAGCGATTGAAAAAACTGTCTGGGAGACAAGATGATCGGCAGAGAGAGGGAAGGGAAGATCCCCCGAAAAAGAAGAAGAATAGAAAATTAACACTTTTTCCTCCGGGGCTTAGAGAGAAGAAAAGAAAGAAAGATATAGACTGGATTTCTTTTTAAATAATAAGACAATTTTACATTTTTTTTTATATTTTTATTTACAAAATAATACAATAAAAGTATGAAAGAAGCCACGAGTCATTTTTTTTTCCTCCATAATCTATTGTATATACACATTTCTCGCTTTATCGATCGTAAGTATTTCTGGAAAGGTTGCGTACAGTAGCAATGTCACACTTTCTGGTAAAGGTTTAGCAAATTTGATTTCCAAACGGCAAAGACCTCTTCTTTTTGTGCTAAAAGAATAGTAGGGATCGATATCCAACACGTATAGGCAGTATCCTTGCTTGTACTCTGTGTACGTGATGTTGATATCATTTCTACAGGAAGTGAGGGTCTGATAACAGTCGGTGAAATGATTTCCTTCAAAATTAGGTTGCAATGGTTGCGATGGTACGGATTGTCCATCAACGAAGAAACCGAGGTAACTGCAGTCGTAATGTTTCAGGTTGAATGGGTTTGTTTTGTAGTCCCCGTTATACGAAACGCTTGGAACCGCCCCTATGATGATTTTGTTTGGCACCCTACCTTGAAATATATCGTCTGCGTGAAAACTATATTGTCCCTGCGCTATCGAGGTTGTTTTTATCTCTGAGCGGAAATAAGGGTACATAGCCGGAGTGTCCTGAATCATTTTGTCATGGGCCAAAAGCAAATCGTTCTGTAACCGCTGAATACAGAGCTTGAAACGGGCGTCAACGATTTGCACCTTGTAATTCGGAGTTAACGCATCTGTAATGATTCGAAATGCATCGGATGCTTGCCAAAATTTAAGCGCCATTTGCACTCCGTTTATAAGTAACTTTGGTTGTTGAAATAAGTCCACCGGGATACTCCCTTCTAGATCTATAATCTTACCACCCTTGGTCCTATCATATCTTTGAAATAAACCGCCATTTGATCCAGTTTTTGGGTCGCTATCGTCCAGATTTGGGTCATCCTTGAAAAATAATTGGCTGGTCAGAAAAGCTTCCTGTATAGATCGATTGGTATTTAGTATGGTGTCAATGTAGGCCTTATACGGATGAGTTGTTCCGCTATTCGGGAGTGGTTTTTGTTGTAAATGAATGTCCAGTTGTCTGAAAATGGTGTGCAAGGGTAAATTGATTAGTCCTAGCGTGTCATCTGCGGTCACGGGGGTACCGTCTTGTAAAGCCAGTCTTAATTTCAGCCTCAATTTACATTCCTTCAAGTTGATATAGGCGCTGGCCTGTGGCGGTATATTAAATTCTAAGCTCGATGAAGAATCAGTTACGGGATTAATGGGTCGAAATTCGATCCAATCTTTCGATAACAAGGACGAATCTTTCGTGATCGGGTTAAATAACGATAATTCTTCTATGTGTTGCATTTTACTATTCATCGTAAATTTCAAAATACCCAGTCGGGATCTTTGCGATACGTTTTGCGAGTCTTCTTACGCTTGGTGTTCTTACGATCTTCGTCTTCACCATTCTTACGTTTAATCTGAGATTTTGCCCTATCAACGGCTTCGGTTAACGGGCTCACCATTTTTACCTGAGGCGTTTTTACTTTTTCAAGTTTTTCTTCCATATCCCGCAGCAGTTTATTCTTTTCTTCTAGTATTTTCTCCAAATTCCTTATTTGATCTGGGATATGGTCTTTCGGTTTAAAATAGTTAATCCAATACTCCACATCTTCTTTGTACGGAACCCACTTCTGTTGTTCTGAATCAAAGACGTCTATGGAACCCATGATTTCTTGAAATGAAGGACGCAGTGAAAATCGTTCGATTTCAAATCAATGGGTTTTAAATCTTCGCTTTTTAACGACAGTCTAATAGTGTTAAATCTTTTGACACTCACGGGTCTATAACGTCGATGAAGACATTCGGTAAATTTAAATTTCTTGTATCTTGTTTCGATTTCTATGCTGGTGAGAACGGGTTGTAACTTGTTCCTGACAAACGCTTCCTCTATGATATCGCAATTCAAATACAATCGCTTACTTCGAGGTGTAAAGTCACAGGTCAATGACGATTCTACGAGAGCACATAACCAACTTCCTTCTAAAATATAGTCTTTAGAAAACTGGAACAAGAAATCGGCGTTATTCTTACGTATATCGATCGATTCTGCGCAATTCAAATATAGGTAAAACTCTGTCATTCTTCTCTCCTCGTTCTCAATTCGTCAAGTATGGTAGGAATGAGATAAACTGGGCGTAATAAAATGGGTATAAATGAATGAAATCGTTGAAGTAAAGTCTTCTTACGGCTAGATGAAACGTTATTTGAGCATAGTGTGCGTAACAATAGTCTCCTTCTTTCGAAATTTTGAACATCTCTTCTCATTGGATTAATGATTCCGTTAAGGATACGTTTTGCTACCTCGATGATAGCCTTTAGTCGACGATTCGATAAATTCTGCAGTAAATTCTTCCTTTCCGCCGTGTCGGTCTCTTGTAGGTGTAGTAAATAAGAGAAATGTAAATAAACTGTAGAGTGTTCCATGGTTGAATTGTTGAAATACTCATTCCTTCTTACGCGTATAGAGTTCGAGTTCAATTAGTGTGGGACAAACAACCTCGTCCTCTTGTTGTGGAGAGGTTACACCCGTTATAACCACTTTCCCCGTATGAAAGCAACAAAAATGCACACCTTTCCGTTTAAAGTTAAGGGAAGGAAATAACTCTGGTTCGTATACGACATCTCTATCGAAAGACAAACGCTTCAGATCCAAATTCGAACTGAGGGTATGGCTCATAGACATGGTTAAAAGTTTTGCGTCCGAAAAATTTACGGGATATCCGCAATTCTGAAGCAGTCTGGCATATTTTCGTATCCGTTTATACCCCTCTCTTTTACTCGAAGCTTTACCGTTACAGTTGATAATACCGTTAGAAAACACTAAACAGTTTCCTCCAATTTTTCTGTGCTGCCATATCAACCCGGGAAATCGTGCTGGATCATACCGTACATTCGTTATTTTGTAGCAGAGTTGTCTTAAATCAATATGGCAGTTGAGTTGAGCGCTGTAGACCACGTTTGTGATGATCATGATCGTTTGACTGTCTACACATAAATGATTGAATATTGCTAGTTTTCATTCCTTATATAGCGAGCTCCGTTAGGTTAGTCGATAGAGTGCTGGACTTCAATGCACGAGGTCAAGCGTTCGATCCCTGACTACCACCCCCTGGCTCGATCTATTTTTTTTTTCTTTAAATTGATGATAGTCACTGCGCCAGGATTCATTCCTCTCCCACCACTGACCATTGTTTTGACGTTAATCATGTGGGAAAACACCCAGTGGCTTGGAAAGAAAATTGCGCGAAGTACTTGCAAAAGAAACTCGAGGAACGCGCGGATAGCTGTACTGTCCGCCGTGATATAATTAAGATAATGTTGAAAACGGCGTAAAACACCACACAATCGAGCAATCAATTCAACCCTTTATATGTAATCAATTGTTTACGAGTATTGCGTAATATCAGTTTCCGGTATCCAGCTGTCATACTTTTTTGGCCAGTGTAACCATCGCACCAGGACTTCCCGCTTTTTATTGCGTGTCCTTCTTTTCAATATTTTTTCGATGCTAAATTCGGTACCTTCGTCAACATTTATAGCTTGCAATTCTTGCTCGTAAAATGTACCGTCGATTTCGTCATTGTCCCAGTCTACTAAGGTGTAAACTGGAATTCCTTGTCTTTTAAAGCGTGATTTGATTTTGAAGATCTCCCCTGTCCATTTTTGCGAGTATTCTCTGTCAAATACGGACCTGATGTGCGACAATCGTACAGTCTGACCGATTTTATATTTCATTTTTTTGATAACGGGCTGTTCCCGCTTACTTCCCTTGGTTCTAATGAGATACTGTTGAAGACGGCTTTCCCCCTCATTTTCCATGGAAATTGCTGCTGGATTTTCTCCGAGACTCCTATGAGAAGTATGATTGTAACTATGTACAACATCCTGTAAAATGTCAATGTACCGACGGGTTCTATTCTTGAGCAGGTATCGAAAAATCTTGTGTTTTATGGTTTTAATGACTCTTTCGGCGTAATTCGCCTTTGTTTCCGTGTTATACGCGTACAGGTGATGTATGTTTTGACTTTTTAAATATGTATTTACTTCTTTGCTTCTAAATTCCATTCCTCGGTCCGTACGAATTGTTTTTGGTTTTTTGGGGCCTGTCAGTATACGTTTCAAGACCGTGACTAAATCAGCGCCTCGCTTACTCTTAACGGGTTGAGCATAAAGAAAACGAGAAAAGACATCGATAGCAATCAAAATATATTTCACACCTTCGTTATGCTTCTGTAAATTGACCATATCCATAAGATCTATATCCCATTGACTATCAACCCCCTCAACGATCACTCTGGATCGTATAAATCGGCGTCTAGCCCCCCTCGTAAGCGAATAGGACTCTTGATCCTGTAGCCATTTTCGTATTCGATGTCTACCAATGTTGTATTTACCCTGTGCTTTTACATACTGGTACAATTTCTCGGGGCCGCTAAAACTAGCAGGATTATTGGAATCAAAATAAATAGAAGACAAGTATGTTTTCCAGTCATCCATGTTTTAATCAAATATACATAACTTACATTCTTACAAAATATAGTATTACAACAAAACTGAATACAAAGGTCTAATTTGGTATGCATATAAAAAAGTGAGAAATCGTTCCATTTCGATTTCTATTTCTGTTTTTATATGTCTATAATGTATCCATTCACCAATCAATACAATCATCATATGCACAAGTCCAAACATGATCACCAGTTATTTATAAACTCGTTCGGGTTACACTCTGTACACTGAAGGGCTCCTAATTGGTTCATATGATCACTCTGCAGGTAACAGGGTATCACACCGTCCAATTCGGGTAAAGTTTTTCCAATGTTTGGCATAAGTTCTTTTAATCGTTCGTATTCTTTTGGTCTCAAGCAAATGCCTTTTTTGGTCGGCACTACTTCTTCATTCGGTTTCCAATATTGTCTAATATCTACGCAAACGCTGCTTTCGCCAATACTGCAATGCACGTTGCCCCCGATGTGATATCCGTATGATACCTTATTTTCGAGGGCTTTGTCAACGTACTCTATTTGATTTACCAGGTTCTTCCAACGCATCAGAGTTAAGCTTATGCCTTTTTTGGTGGGTTTGTCATCTTTCCACTCCCTAATATCGACTCTCAATTCACCTCTCCATTCGTTCACTTGTACGTAGCGTTCGTTACCGAGACTGAATTTTTCTCTTATCATGTTGTTCGTTCGAGTGCCAAAACTCTAATGACTTCTACACACATACTACGGAGTTATATAGTCATAAAGTTTCTTCTGATTGGTCAGTTTTTTCTTACATCTGACGTGTATAAACAAGTACCCTTTGCGACAGGGTAAGCTGTTACTACGAAGATTCTGTATTTGGTCCTGGAATAAACTACTTTAACTGTACGACTCGGTTGCTTTTTGTGTCCCAATAAACCAATGTTGTACATAAATGTCTTTGTAGCTTCGAAACGTTTTCCAATTTTCGTACAGGCGTCGGGTTTTTCCAAACATCTTTTCTACCGATTCGTACATGGTGCCTTTATCAAAAAACACAGAAGCCTGAGAATGACTTGCATTCAAATGCTTGTCAACCGTATGGGTAGAAAGTTTGAAGTCGATTTTCATGTCGAAAGGTTATACTCTCAGTAATTGTGTACAGACATCGCAGCAATATTTATATAACGCAAATAAACAACAAATAGAGACTTGACCGGACACGTTTGAACGAGATTAAACGTGCTGTTCACATCCTGCGAAATGATCTTGATCTACTCTTTAATTTTCAATTCGACATCAATAACCGAAATATTGCTGTTCCATCAAAGTTTTGATTTGGGAATTAAAATATCTCCTTAGCGTGTTCTATGCAGTCTGATCTTGATCTACACTGTCAGCCCAAAGGTCAGTGAGTTACGCTTACCAGTCAAAGGGTTAATAATAGATGAAAGGCCGCGGGTTTTGACATTTTCCGTACTAACCTCCCAGGAAGCAGAATCGAGAGAGATTAGTATAAGTTGTCAGAACTTGTTTCTCAATCGATGTAAAATAAATATGTTTAAACTAACCACCTTTACGATTTCAAATTTGTTCATTCACTTTATAGTACTAGACCCCCCTGGAATCATCTTCAATCAGTCTTCAAGTACCTTTAAGTATCTGAAAGACGATTAATTCCCACTCACTAATATTTGAAAAATACTTTAAGTCGAGTGATTCTATAAGAAAACAGTATAAGGTCATGTCGAAAGGTTATACTCTCAGTAGTTGTGTACAGACATCGCAGCAATATTTATATAACGCAAATAAACAACAAATAGAGACTTGACCGGACACGTTTGAACGAGATTAAACGTGCTGTTCACATCCTGCGAAATGATCTTGATCTACTCTTTAATTTTCAATTCGACATCAATAACCGAAATATTGCTGTTCCATCAAAGTTTTGATTTGGGAATTAAAATATCTCCTTAGCGTGTTCTATGCAGTCTGATCTTGATCTACACTGTCCTTAACAAATACCTCCTTAGCGTGTTCTGCGCAGTCTGATCTTGATCTTGAAGTTTCTGAATTATGTATATACGTTGTCTTCACTCAAATCACTCTTCAAACAGCCTTCAAGTACCTGTAAACATCGTTAGGCGGATTTAGTACCACTGACTAATATTTGAAAAGCACTTAAAGATGACTGACGCTATCAAACACAGTGTGAAAGAAGGAAAAATTGGTGACGCCCAAGAAACCATTATACTACTACTGACAAGAATTTCTCTGTTTTAAGTGTTTAAACATTAAGAAAACGAAGTAATCGAGCAAATGATCAGTGAATGTAATAAACAGGTTATTACACGGCTGATGAGTGCCGAAGAGTGATATCGGCCCGCCACCTCGAAATCTGCCCTCGGGTTAAAGTCCTCGACAGATATCCAGATGGTGGGCCGATATCACTCTCCGGCCCTCATCAGTCGTGTAATAACCTCTATGTACTGGTTTAAAATTGGTAATACAGAAAATATTTTACTGAAAACGATTTATGATTGTGCTCTACAGGACAGTTTTAAGGGATTAACAAATTGGGTCCAAAATGGTAAATCTTTGCTCGATACATATGGATTTTCAAATATTTTTACATCGTATCATTCGACTAATGTAAAAAGCTTCTTACATGATTTCAAAGAAAGAGCATTAGACGCGTTTATTACTGACTGGTTCAGGTTTTAGATATGTATAAATACTTTAAAATTTCATTTGAGTACGAACATACTACTTAAATATCATTCCAAATTCATACAGATTATATTTCACTCGTTTGCGCACATCTAGCCACCCTTTAAGATACAAACAGACAGACACGTGACGGTAGGAACTCTATACCGCGCCATATAATATAATTTTATTTGTGTTTGTAAAAGTATTATTGCATTGAGAAAAAAGTATACTAAATCTATCTATTACTTACATCCATCTGTGCTCAAATATCATAGTCTTTTATGCTCCAGAGATAAAATCGAACTCATTAACCTTTGTAAATTCATTAAGAAAGCATTGACTCTTAGAAATAGTATTTTAAATATTATCCTGTATACTATTACTTTATCATTATTTTTGTTCATCCTCTCTCGATTTTTGATACTCCTGTCAAATGATCCGATTACGAATCAAATCTGAAACTTTACTAACATTTACATCTGTTATTGCCACTCGCATCTTCGCTATGTTTTTTTTTTGTGTGTATTTTCATGTTTTCTTTTTTTTAATTTTTTGGCGTAGCTGTATGATCTCACTTTTGACCTACTTTCAGTACTAGGAGGAAATGAATGGTTACACATTTTGTGATTGGCCAAATATAGGTAAACTACGCAAAAAAATAAAGGTCACAGTAGAAATTTACCGACATTGGATAAAATTGTTCATGACTAGAAAACCACGTAATGATCACATTTACCTGTGTAAAGATGTACTTTTTGGCCATGCAGATGTTAAACTCTAGCTAAACATCCAGAATCTAAATCATATGGATAAACTAATAGCAGTGAGTATTGGCGAGTTTTCTATTTTGGTTAGTGTAAGAGATTTGGTACCCGTTTTTCCTCGCGTAAAGCCGCATACGAATTGCGACGGCAGATTACCGCCTATTGTCTTACACGAAAACGGGTTGTGAAACAACTGATTTCGTTTCTTGTCACAATGAAAAAAGATGTTATGTCTTGAATTTGGTGATTTAATTCGAAACGTGAATAACTATGCCTGCCTGGGGGAACAATCGATTTTATTGCGTTGTTAGCGAAGAAACTGGGTTTCTACTAAATTACTCTTAATAAAAATAGGTGGGTGTGGTCAAGCATTGAGAGGGGTGATAAAACCCCGCCTTCTGATAACGACAAATAGTCGATGTTTGAAAGGTGCTTCATTTTTGTACAAAAACATGCAAATCTACTTTGTTTTCTTTTTAAAGATTTCATCGTATGGTCTAACCAGACCTTTATTCAAACATGATTCATTAATAAAAAACAGAACAAACGATATATTCCGAAACATGGCAGAATGTCGACTCTCATTTTACGTTAAACATCAGAATTAATGTATTGCTCAATAACGCTCATTACGAGAGCTTCCTCATTCTTAAATCTTATTGAAAATTCTGCTTTCAACCATATGCAAAAGAATTTAAAAGAGGCTACTTTCAGAACTGTTTTCATCATTTCTCTTCATATTATATACATGTACTACAAACGAATTTAAATATTCATATCCCAGTGCCTCTTACGCCGTCAGTCTTTTTTAAAAGATATTTCTTGTTTCCTTTGTATATTTTTGGTTCATGTTTGTTCACGTGACTAAATTACTTATATGTATATGTGCTGTGACAATGTACAACTTGTATACGTCAAAAAATAAATGTCAGTTCAGTTCAGTTCATAACACCCATTTTGTCTAACAACTAGATACACCATGAGGTGGAATGGTCCTTTGGCATGCAAAAAAAAAAAATGACTAAGTGCAAAACTTTTGATCAGGTCACCCTGCACGGACTGCGCAGGATGACCTGGATCGATTGTTTTTGCAGATGCATTAAATCCCCTTTACGTAGAACATGACTCATGTAAAATCGGGATTCAGGAGATATAATGCAGACACGAAAACGTGCCAGACAGATAAAGAGAATGTCATCTGGACAACTAAAAAAAAAAATGTCTCTCCCAGTTTAATTTAGGAGGAGACATAAAATGTAAGATGTCCATAGATCACTGATACCCCACCTCTGTTTGTTCCAAAGAGACCCTGTACTATCATGGACGATGCTGTAGAATAACGAAATAAGTTTCGATATATTGGAAAGTATCAGACTAGACATTTTTAATGTTTCTAGATCTGGATCTAATACCAATATAATTTTCTATAGACCATAACGTTTTTTCCTTTTACAAAGATTATGTTTTCAGGCACAGTGCAATCTTTTGACTGTGCCATTGCCACCTCGGTACCACTCGGTGGAGGAGTATCAAGTTCGGCAGCTATTGAGGTAGGCACGTATACCTTTCTGGACCAACTCACAGGAGCACAGGATAACGGTGTCACCCGGAAGGACAAGGCCCTGGCCTGTCAAAAAGCGGAACACACTTTTGCTGGGGCTCCATGTGGAATAATGGACCAATTTATTTCAATAATGGGGGAGGAGAACCACGCTCTCTTGATCGATTGCAGGTCAGTAATTTGCTACGGCCAGATAGTATTATACGAAGTGATTTAGCACATTGTTTATTAGTCCGTTATTAGTGACAATTTACAATTAGATGAATATGTTATGTTTTGTTTTAATTATGTCTAATGATGAAAACTTAAATAACGTGATTCTAAGTACATGTAAGTCATACATGATTGCTGATTAAATATCGCAATAATGGCTCCAAATGTGATTGTAGTCATAGAAAACAGGAATTCCTTCAGGCAGTCCTTCAGTAAACTAGACCTCCTTCTTTAACTAGCTGCAACTTTTATTTGGACTGGCTTAGTATGCTGACTACTACATCGTTTAGAGAATCAAAGAACTATGCTACTGTACAGGCCAAATGACAAAATTCTTGAGTCAGCCTCATGTATACTGAATAGATTGAAAAACTTAAGACCTAAAACTTAAAAATTTAATATTGAAAATCTTTTCATAGATCCCTACATGAAGTTTGTCAAGTTATAGCCCTGAAGTGAGAACTAGCGTCTCTGCTTTTCATGGTATGGCTGAAATAATATTGATAGCAGCATAAAACACTATTCGATCAGGCAATCATAAATTAATCGATCAACCAACCGACCAACAAATCCATCCATCCATCCATCCATCCATCCATCCATCCATCAATCAGTTGTCTTCTCTTGAAATTTTTGACTCTATATTAGATTCCGACATATGGGTTGAGCAACTTCAGGGTCATAGTTTGTGATTTGTTTTCATATCAGGTCGCTCGAAAGTAAACTTGTGCCCTTAAAGGATCCAAGCGTGGTTGTTCTGGTAACAAATTCCAATGTGAAACATGAAATCAACAATTCTGAATATTCCACTCGGCGAGCTCAATGTGAAGAGGCAGCAAAAGTAATGGGACTGAAAAGTCTGCGAGATGCTACGTTAGAACAATTAGAAGGTATGAATTTATCCTATCATCAGATTTTTATTCAGCAAACCTTTTCCAAGCAATGGTATTTGAAATGTATTTCTCACTTGCTTTGACTCTTTTTTTCCTGTCATGGTATCCTTGATTTTTTCCCTCTCTGCCATTTTCTCTCCCCAGAATCCTCTCGTGGATTTGCTTTATCTCTTTATAAGTATTGAACTGATTGTCAAAAACGTTTATTCCATGGGATAGATCTAGAATTCTTTTGGTTTATTCATCAGATAAAAGTTACTTCGCTTTTTTGTGGTAAGATTTATAGATCAGGTGAAGAGTCCGGCCTCTTTGCTCAAACATCTGTTCTTAGAGTCTGGCCTCTTTGCTATTCCAAAAAAGGTAAAGAAAATTGAATTTGTAATTCTGCAGTATTCGCTTTATCTATTAAACACTGTAGCAAACAAGGAAAAGCTGGACAACGTGGCATACAGAAGGGCACGCCACGTTATTGGTGAAATAAAGCGGACAGAGGAAGCAGCAGAGGCACTGGAAAATAATAATTATAAACACTTTGGTGAACTGATGAAACAAAGTCACAACGCCCTCAGGTAAATAACTGTACAGTTTGTGATTCATATGTCAGCAAATTAATTTCCTACTTGGCTGAAGTCTAGTCATAAAGTGGTTTTTTCTCCTTTTCTAACCTAATTTGATGTGCATTTTGGTAATTTATAATTACAGCTCACAAAGAAAAGAAGAGACAGTCAACAAGACTGTCCAACAGGATCAGATTGACTAGCAAGTATTATGAGTGCCTTACATAAACCATATGATTCTGTCAGAAACGATACTTATTTCAGGGATGATTTTGAAGTGTCCTGTCCAGAGTTGGATGAACTTGTGGAAGCAGCTCTTGAAGTGGAAGAAGTGTTTGGATCAAGAATGACGGGTGGTGGATTTGGTGGTTGTACAGTGACTTTATTGAAAAAAGAAGGAGTCAATAAAGCTATGGAACATATCAAGGTTAAATTTTCTCTTCCATTTTGATGCTAACTTTTTTTTTTCAGTTTAGTGATTATGTATTCAAAGGCTACATTGTGTGTCAAATATGTAAGGTAATATATACGTATATGTTAATCATTAAAATTGAGTTAAATGCTGCCAATATAGATGACCTTAGAAGTTTGCATTTCGAATGGGTTTTTTTGGCCCTTCTATCGCCAAACTTAACTTCTTAAACGTCGATAGTAAGTACGTGGGGTGATCAGAAAGATCGTGGACCGCCTCGTTATTTTGAAAACTACTACACTTAGGATTACACAAATTTGCATAGATGAGCATTAATTATCTGGTAACTGACTCACGCTTTCAAATGTTGTCATATTAAAGTAGGTAAAGTATGACGTCATTTTAATGACGTCATATACTGCATTAGTGGTCCAAAATATCGGACGACGTTTTATTTGAGCCGAGAGTAATCATAAAGTTTTGCGTCAAACTCGGTAAGTATTTATCGGAAATCAAAACCGATTTAGAAACAGTTTAAGGGGACTCTGGACTCAAGGAATCTGATATTCGTACACGGATCGGACCGGTTTAGACAAGGGTGCGATACTGTTAAAGATGACCCTAAATCTGGCCGTCCATCAACATCAGTCACAGACAAAGTCATAACGGATGTAGAGCAGCATGTAAAACAAGATCGCCGAGATGCTGTCAGGAAAATAGCTGACACATTTGACATTTCATATATAAGTACTCAGGAGATTTTGACTGAGAGTCTTGGAATGTCGCGTGTTTGCACAATGTGGGTACCTCGGCAACTGACGCCCGAGAAAATGGGGGTTAGGGTCGAAATCTGTTAAGAAATTTCAGAGCGCATTAGGGTAGAGGGGTCAAACTTTACTGATCGTATTGTAACATGCGATGAAACAGGTACACTTTACCGACACTGAATCTAAACGACAAAGCAGAGTATTGAAACATCCAACATCGCCTTCCGCTAGTAAAGCCAACCTTTCTAAGTCACTTGGTAAAGTTATCTACATCAAGTATTTCTGTTCTCCTGTTTTTCTTCTAAATCATGTTGTATCTTTACATACTACATTCAATTCTGAGTTTTATGCCCACATTATTCAAATAAATTTCACGAACACCATTACGAAAAACACAGCCAGAAGTCCTGCGGAGTCAATTTACACCAAGCTCACAAAGCCACACTTGTACTGGAAACTTTGCAAAAACTAAACAAAGAAACAGTTGCCAACGCTCCTTATAATTTAGTCCTGACTCCATGT
Organism: Hippopus hippopus; assembly: GCA_946811185.2. Classification (NCBI taxonomy): domain Eukaryota; kingdom Metazoa; phylum Mollusca; class Bivalvia; order Cardiida; family Cardiidae; genus Hippopus; species Hippopus hippopus. The sequence continues at coordinate 40,901,848 of OX328096.1, forward strand.
GACCTCTGACTAGTTCCTGTTTTGAAAGATTTTCTATGTGGAATACACTACGAGAGCAGAGAGGAGCTAACCCTCGCTACGACCGGGTCCTTCATAGTAACTTCACGTGACGCGCTCCCACACGTGCTTCGCGCGTCGAAATCAAGAATGAATACATGCATAGAACTCAAAGGAGGTTACTTTCAATAATAGTGAACACTCCAAGTTGTTTTTTATAACAATATTCAGATACCGGCACTGGTCCACGTTCTTTCTGATCACCCCTCGTATTTTTTTTTTACTGTTTACACATACTGTTTTATGGACATCTTGTCTAGTACTTCACATTATCACTTCTCACCTTCGTTTATGCGTCCAATATGACCTCCTCTGTCGACGGGCCGTAAAATTCATTCATTCATTCATTCATTCATTTAAAAAAAAAATCAGCTGTGAATTTCTGAAGTACAACAGTCACTTTTTAAAATCACCTTAATCCTTTTCTGTGGAAGTATAGAGCAGATCGGTGTGGAACAACATGGATATGCTCGCCATGTTCACAAATGACTCTAGACGGTGCCATACTCAGGGGGATATTGGTCAAAGTCGTCAGTTTGGAAGTAAAACATCACATTTTTTGACAATGCTCATATTTCATGGAAGGTATTCAATTTGTAATATGATAACTATGGAGACAAATTACATCAATTGAGCCCCCATTTTATATTCCAGGCTAGATACTCAGGTAAACCAACATTCTATGTGTGTGCTGCATCCAAGGCTGCTAGAGGACTTCAAATTTAAAGAGGCTGCATCTTCATTCCTTATTAGCTTACTCGATGCTACCAGTTGAATATGGATTTCGTTTAATGTGATTTTGCTTTTTTTTTTAAATTTTGCGTTATTAAATTAACTGGAGTCTAATTTTCAGTGTAGAGAGTGCTCTTTGTGACCATGCTGTGTATTTCGTTGCTTTTTGAAAAGGCTTTTAGTATTGGGTCTTTTTTTTCATAGTCGACTTGTTTTGTTCAGCTACCGTATATAAATATTTAGAGTGCATGTCATTAAGTTAATTGGTCTTCCAAAATCTACACGTTTTGAATCACTTTATTAGGAATGCTCAGAATAAACGAATCTCAAGTTTTTACTTTCCTGTTTATACAATTTAGCATAGTCTAGCACTTGTTAATTTACACCCTTGTATTATTTATCATAGTGAACTTATTTTAAACATGTGTATGAGACTTGGATTGGCAAGCAATATATACACTATATACACTATACTGAACCAAAAAGGAAACTTACGTGAAGTATGTGCAAAATTTTCAATGTTACCTTTGAGATGTACACTCCTATATGTGTTGCAACTGGGAAAACCCATTATATAGTTTGCAAACTCAGTCAGGTAATCCTTAGATTGAAAGTCCGGTCGGCTTATTTAACGCAAAGTTCGAGTGTCACGTGCACATTAGGGATGGACATTCGGTCCACGTGGTAGATATTTGTCTATAAAGAAAAAAAAAAAAAATGCTACAGTCGTATGTGTACCTACTGCCAAAAAAATTAAATGTTTGATTAAAAATTTCAATGCCAAGAATTAGGGAAAATTTACGTGAGCCTACCTCCAACTCGGAGGCTTGCTCCGATGTTAATTTCATTTATTGTGTTTCCGCTAGCCCCCGCACCAGCCATTCTTATGCCGCTTATGGATTGCAAAATGAAAATACCGGTATCGTTTCAAATAGCTGTATGCGTCGATCTTTTATTTGTAAAATAAAAATAAGGTTCTTGATCGATAGAGTCATAGACTTATGATTAATCTTTACAAAAACACCAAAATAGTTAAGAAATGTTACTGTTACCTGCTTGCAATTCCAGTTTTGAATTGTAAATACTAGTAAACATTGACCTAAATGCAAGGAAATCCAAAATGGGTTTGACATTTGTTGGGCATGTGCCGGAAGTCAACTTGGTCATAGTAGCTCTTTTTTTCACTCATTATCGTTTTTTTTTCTCCTGCCGAAGACAAAAGGATATACTTTTGCGTTGTCCATCAGTTTGTGTGTCTGTCCGTACGCCCGGAGATATATTTTCTAAAATCCTTGACGAAAATTTATGAAATTTCATGCTTGTGTTCCTAATGAAAGTCCGCCGATCAATATACTTTTTTTTTACTTAAAATGAATGCCGCTTTTTCGGCGGGGGATATCACTTCAATGAAATAAGATGTTTGTCAGCTTTGGCATGGAAAAGGAAACTAAAATGTACTGGGTGTATTTCATTTACGAGGAGCCATGCTTAGCTCTTAAATTGCCGGCCATGAGGCTTTTTTTTTTTTCTAAATGAAATTGAACGCGCATGCGCAGTCAACTGAATTTATTATGCGTGTTTCTTTACAAATCAACCAGATGTGTTTATGTCAAAATAAAGGTAAATTACAAAAAGATCGAAGAAAACCCTGTACTAAACTTGGTGTCAACATGAAGTTAAAATCAAACTAGAGCTATCACTAAACGTGATCATACCCCCCACCAGTTCCTTGTCACAAAACAGCTCATTGTCACAGAATGCAGAATGGTTTAGTACAAAAGTAAGAGTTGAAAAAAAAAAAATGAAACTTCCGACAAAGGGTTTGCACTCATTAAAGGGTTAGGTTAATTTGTCACCATACGAACACAGAGACCAAAGGTATATAATAAATCTTTAGCAATATACAGAGGCAGTAATTTGAACTATTGGAGTGATATAGAGGGAACATTACCATTAATATTTACAGAACATGTTTTTCGATGGAATTGCAGCTGTAATTAAACTGTGGTCACTGTAGTAATTCAGGGTGTGAGTGTTGTTATTCACACAAATTAAACACGGAATTCACATTGTGAAACACATTATTAAATAGTTTTGTACATTAAAAATCGTAGGAGTATTACATTGGAGAAATTGTGAATTAAAACAATATAATTTAGCAAAAATTGCAAAGTTCAAGGGGAGATAATTTGCAAACACATCGCAGCAGAGTCATGAAAATTGCACATGCACAACTTCATATACATAGGAACATTGTGTGTAAATTTGAGTTCGGTACCTGAAAAACTGTAGGAGTATTTCAGCGAACAAATTTGTGTCTATGGACAGACGGACAGACAGACGAACAGATTATATTAAAAACAGAATTCACAGTAAGAAACACATTATTAATGAGTTTTGTACACTAAAAATTGAAGGAGTATTACACTGGACAAATTTTAAATTAAAGCGATACAATTTAGCGAAAATTGCAAAGTTCAAGGGAGATAATTCTGCAACGGATCGCAGCAGGGTCATGAAAATTGCACATGCACAACTTCATATATATAGGAACACCGTGTATAAATTTGAGTTCAGTACCTGAAAAACTGTAGGAGTATTTCGCCGGACAAATTTGTGTCTACGGACGGACGGACAGACAGCCATGGCGATTCCAGTATACCCCCCTCCACTTCGTTGTGGGGAGTATGATAATTTATCTATCGACAGACGTCCATTTTGATAGCTGACAAGCAGATTAGAGACAAATACATCTGGCATAAAGATGACTGGTAAGTTCTGAAATATCCATTAACATACGATTCATTCTTTAGATTTATGTCAAATCCTAATCAATTCAGTCTCCTTAATATTTCAAAGTTCGTACACAAAATTCTACAAATTAGGAATGAAATCACTTAAACAACACATCCTTTATTTACATATTCCAGAACTGTACACTTACAAAAGAGACCGGATTGTAACAAGCTGGCAGTACTTGACATTGCGTGAGATGGAGAAAATGCACGCTAAGGGCATTTTCTCCTTCTCATTCAATGTCAAATATCAAACATGGACGTGTTGAGTTTTAGACAAGGCAAAAAATTTTCACATCTGACAAGTGTTGAACTAAAAGTTTAATTATTGTAAATTTATGCATTTTTTCTGTGTAAGATATTATATCGCAAGGTTTGATCCATGGGCCGATGGCCTATAACTTAGAATAACAAATATTAAACGTAATAAGCTGATAGCACCCGAGCATTGATTGAAATCGAGGATCTGCACCCTATGAGTATTTTCTCCTTTTCCGTCAATGTCAACTTTCGCATGCAGATATTTTTGAATTTGGACAAGTCTAGAACATTCACATTTGGTAAGATAGAAAAACTTAATTATTGTGGACTTATGTATTTTCTAAGTGTATGTCTTAGAATAACCATTTTGAGTGCAACACATTTTTTACACCTGCACATTGTGTGAAATGGAGGAAATGCACATTGGGTGCATCTTCTCCTTTTCAACCAATGTCAACGGTTGACCGTAGATATTTCGTATATAGATAATTAAGACAGTATTATAAAATTTATAAGGGTCTTTGTTTTAGAATAGCCATCTAGATCGTAACAAGTTAAAAGCACCTGAGCATTGCGTGAGACGGAGAAACTGCACAATGGGGGCATTTTCTCCTTTTCAATCAATGTCAAACGCCAACCGCAGACGCTTTTAAATTTGGACAAGGCTAAAATTCTCAAATCGGATAAGTTTATAAGGTCTAATCAGTGTGAACTTAGGCATTTTCTTTTGTAAGATAGGGTTTTGAAAATGTTTGAATCATCGGCCGGTGGACTATTGTTAGAATAGCTATTTTAATGTAACAAGTTGATAACACCTGAACATAGTATGAAAGGGAAGAAACTCACGTTATGAGTTTTTTTTTTTTTCGTTTTCAATCAGTGCCAACCGCCGAGTGTAGCAAATCTGGACTAGACTAGAATTTTTGATGGTAGGTGTCAGTAATATAAACTGTTTGAACTAAAGGCCGACAGCCTTTATTTTAATATTTTAGTATAATAATTTTCAATGTAATAATTTATTACATTTTGAACATTGCGGTAACCCTTTACCACATAATCCCAACTTTTAACGACCCTCCTTGAGGGAGAAGGCTCTGGACAGCATTGTGGGCAAAGGGGAAAACGCTGTAACCAGCGTTTTCTCCTTTTCTCACAATGTTTTGTCTCCTTCCAAGGACTAACTTCATCATCTGAGTCATGCTAAAATTGTCATCTGCATGCGCTTTCAGTTTGAACATACTCGAAATGTTGTCGTTTGGTAAAGAGTTAACCCATTACCACACAATCCCTACTCTGACGACCCTGAGAAAGAAACCTCAAGAGGGCGTTTTGGGAAAAGAAGAAAATGCTGGTAACCTGCGTTTTCTCCCTTTGTTACATTGTTTTCTACCCTTCATAAAACAAATTTTCAATTTTCAGTTACTTAATTTATCGTTTGCAAATGCTTTTGATTTGGACAAGCCTAGGGTGTTGTCGTTTGGTAATAAGTTAAATGGAGGAAATGTACGCTGATGGCATTTTCTCCGTTTCGAGCAATGTCGACTGCAGATGTTTTACTTTTGGACAAGGCTAAAATTTGATAAAGTGCAAAGACGAAAACAGTTTAATAATTGTTAACTTAATCATCTCCTCTAGGTAACAGATTATATTTTGTGAGGGAATGCATGGTAAAATTGTTTATATATTATGGGCCGGTGGCCTATATATTTGAATAAAATATCTTGAATCTTGAATCATTAGCATTTAAAGAATGGCTACTGTGAAGGTGAGCGGAGAAACAATCACAATACCGGAACAAGCCTTGAGATTGAAGGTAACGAGAGACGGCCGTGGGCATGCTGGAAGCTGGTCTTCCTACTGCAGAGGTTGCACCTCATGTTGGTGCATCTTTGCAATCAGTCAATAGCATTTAGCTGCGATTTGCGCAGACCGATAGTAGAAGAGACTTACCCTGGAGCGGCAGACCGTGCATCACTTTTCGAGCCTAAGACCGCTATATCGTAAACCAGCATCTACGAGATCGCTTTCGGACAGCTATAGCTGATCTTACTGCCGGTACTCGCAAACACTTCCGACCGCACAGTGTGGAATCATTTAGCTGGTAACGGTTTGCACGGACGTCACCATCGCAATAATAGAAAGCACTGGGCAGTGGGACACATACTAGTACCGGTAATCTGGACAAGACAGCGTGGGCAGACGATTCTTTTTATTGATGAGTAAAGGTTTTAATTGTCTCGACCTGACTGCCGCATACGATTGTTCCTACGCATGAATGAACGTCATGCCGACTGTTGCGTACTGCAAGGCGACAGTTTTTTTGGAAGGGAAGAGGGAGTCAGTTATGGTGTGGGGCGGTATTACCTACGTGTATCGCGACCCAGTCCTCGTTATTGAGGAAATTTTAAATGCCCCAAAACACCTCTTTCTTATTTTAATTTAAATCAAACAATCAACTTGATGTTTTCTGTTCAATATGCCGATATGAAAAGATTCGCAAAGCTTTCTTTAAAAAAAAAAAATCACAGCTGTATCTTTTTAAAAAGTATTTACATTTAAACTTAGAAAAAGGCTGTTGATTTAGTTCAGAATATATACTTGAATACTGTTACCTAGCTCAACTTAACTCCGACTCCACATTTACGACACAGATGCCATATTCCATTTACCGGTAAAAGGTCGCTCACATCAAGTATTATGCCCATGCCACTTGATAGGTGCTCTATTTTTCAACAGTTTCCAGCAATTTGTTTTTAGTTCAAATGGTTGGTAACCATTTGCTGACTTGTTTTGTCATTTATCCTGTCACCTTCTACAATTTCGACCCGATAACAGGGTGCCGTATATTTTTTTTTTGTTATCCGTCAGTTGTTCGCGTGACCGCTAAGTGCGCACCTGCTAACTGGGACTATATTCAACCAAGCGTCTTACTACTGTAATGAATTAATCAATCGCTAGCAAATACTTTTGCTCGTTTACTTAATAGTCTGTTATGTTAAAACACATTGTCTTCTTCGCCACATTATTTTTCTGCGGATATACGTCACGTTTAATAATTATGAAGTAGCCAATATCATTCATGACGTCATTATTGCAGCTGCATATCCAGAGGGTTTTGTAAACACGGTTCTTCCTTTTTTAAAGTTTCTCATAGATCTAGTGAGAAAGATGTCAATATGTGCATTATTTCGAGCGAAATGTTCAGTGTAGTCGGATTTTGGATTATAATTGAGAAAAAGGATAAATAAAATAGATGGTTGGTGTCTTGGATTGGGAAGGTCGATTAGGCTCAGCTCCGGAAATTTATTACAGGTACTGTCTTTATCAATGTTTTTTTTTTTTCCGTTTGTTCCGTTACAGTGAGTGACAAGATAAATAGAATAGATGGTTGGTGTCTTGGATGGGTTAAGTTTATCGGGCTCGGCTCCGAAATTTATCCGGTTCGCCTTCGGCTCACCAGATAAATTCCTCCGCCTTGCCCGATAAATTTAACCCATCCAAGACACCAACCATTTATTCTCTATGTCACTGTTTGAGACCGTCAGAGTAGATAAATATTTGGCATTTGAAGGAATACAGTAGTAGAAGAACAGAAACTTGAGTAAGATTTGAGAAAACTAGTTAGGTAACCTCAATTTTACGTTATACAATCAGTAAGAAAACATCATTAGCTATTGCCTCAGCAATTTTTTGCTCAATTTCAGGACGTTGGTTTTTAAGAAGTTACATACAATAAAAGTATAGTGTCTAATGACAACAACAAAAGAATATCATTTAAATATTTTACACTTCACATGTATACATGCTTATAGGAACAACAACGTGTTTTATGCAAGATTATCATGTTTTTTTTCGTTATATGTAGCATTTTTTTCTGAATTTAAAACTTGTATTGTAAAGCCATCAAATTTTTGGTTAAATTCCATGCCTGTTAATAGTAATGCAACAAAATCTTGAATAAAACAAAAACTAAGAGCGTGACCACCAAATTTTATTCTGAATTTGATTCTGTCAAGACAAACAATAGACCAAATAGGAATAAATTTTAGTATTAAAAAAATGGAAAACACCAGCGAATGCCTCAAATATCCACTCAGTGGCTTACATAATTTACTTTAAGATGAGGTACTGGTATATAAATTCACAACTCAGAAATGGGTCAGGCTGTATTTCCGTAGGTGGCCTAAAAATTTAACTTCAGAAGACATTTTTGTACAAACAATAGAGTTGCATTCTTATAATTAAGTAATAAATGTATTTGATTATGTGCACCGTTAACATTTGACACATTTATTGGGTTTCCTTTTCATTGGAACATAGATTTAATTGATGATTTCCTCATCAACTATTTCTTGTACATTACATGGATAAATTTCTTTTTACCTTTATGGTGCCCATCTGGTATTTAAAATCTTTTCAGGTATTCTTACTTTGTTTTATAATTGCAGTATTGGTTTTAAGTTTCAGTAATAATAAAGCATTGTTTACACAGGTTATTATTTTCGTGAGTAGCAAACCATCTTTTTTTTATTGTAGTGATATTGATTATTACATTACTATTCAAAAACTGTACAAATAGAACTTTCTACAATGGTGCAGTTAGTAGCTTTGGGAAAAATACTGAGAAAAGGGATGATTGATTTTAGTAAGCAATTGCACCTCCTATTATTTTCCATACTTTTGGAGGAAAGCAGTATTTTCATATTCCTAAAAATATTGGATCTTAGTGTAACTTGTAATACTTTTTTGATAGGTCTATAGATGGCCTGTGGAGCACTGGTCTAAACCTACATATCAGAAATCATTTTGACATAAATGCTATGCAGTTATTATACAGTCTTTTGTGTTTGTAAAGGTAAATCTGGATTTTTTTTTTGAACAACGAAAATTGTGGCAGCCTTATTCTTAAATTACAAGGAATATTTAATGAATTTTTAAATCCATGACTTTGTCACTATTGATGCTCTTTTACATTTATAGATGTAGAACAACACCTATGTAAGTTTGAACATTTCATGTTTACCAGTATTTTTTCTTAATCCTTTACCTGATGACATCATTATAGACTAGTCCATATTGAGAGCATTTGAAAATAACAAATCTGATATTGCTTAAATGATGGAATTTTGACTTTGAGAAAGGAGAAAATGTAGGCAACCAGCATTTTCTCTTCTTCCCACAATGTTTTCAAGAGCCTTTTGTCTTAGGGTTGTTACTCATGGAATTGTTTGTTAAAAGGTTAACTCTTTACCAAACGACAAAAATTTTGGCCTCAACCAAATTGAACGTGTTTGCAGGCTACAAATTAATTATAGTTCAAATGACCATTTCTGTCTTTGATAGGGTAGAGAATATTGTGGGAAAATGAGAAAAAGCTGGTTATCAGCATTTTCTTCCTTTTCCAGCAATGTTTTCAAAAGCCTTCTTCTTCAGGGACATTAAAACTCGGGATTGTGTGGTAAATTGTTAACTCATTAGTTTCTGAAATGAATGGACTTTAGGCTAGCTTACCTTGATAACCTCCTTGTCAACTAGGGATAATCAACAGGAGTTAGGAATCAACAGTGATATACAGGCAAAAATAAGAGAAATTTCTTATAAAGAGCAAGTTCTGCTTTTCCAACAATGATGTCAAAATTTGTCTGCTTTTCCTACAGTGTTTTCTACCTTTTCAAAAACAAACACCATTTTGGACACATTTTAATTGTCATCTGATGCTTTCAATTTAGACATCAAAACAATTTTGTACTCTGGATATGACCAAATGAAGATATTCAGTCAACTGATCATGGTAGATCAATGGCTGTAAAAATGTTTGCAGTATGGCTGAAAACCTGTGAAAATCATAACTGGATTCTGCAGACTGCTGAAAAATGACTTGTTTATACTCAGGGGAAAAATTGTGGTGAACTGTTTTAACTCTTTACCAAATGACAAAATGTTAAACTGGTCCAAATTGAAAGCACTTGCAGACGACATTAAATTTAGCTGAATTGAGAGTAATTTTGTGTGAAAATGTGCAAAACCTTGTGGGTAAAAGAGAAAATGCTGGTTACCAGCATTTTCTCCTTTTCCCACAAGGTTTTCAGATAGCTGTTTCCTTTGGGTCATTGAAACTTTGGATTGTGTGGTAAAGAGTTAAGTATTCCAATTAACTCATTACCAAATTTGCAGCAGACTCCTTAACCACACAACCCTTTGAAAGACACTTTTAAAGTTTCGAGTAATATTTGTCATTTGCAAGTGCTTTCAATCTGGACCAGGCTAAAATTTTGTCATCTGGTAAAGAGTTAAAAATAACATTCCTTTCAAATATCAATTACCGCATTGAATTAAGCTTTAATACATGTGAAATCATCATGGTAAAAGAACAAATTGCACAATTTGCCAAAATGATTTCAAAATTTACGTGATCATATTTTGATAAAACAAAAAAGTTTGTAGGAGGTAATTTGTTTATACATGTAATAAACACTGTAATTTTAAATCCAAGATCATGCAGAATGTTCTGTGCAGCCTGATCTTAGTTTAAAATGCTGGCCAAGTGTGTTAATGCCAACAGCATACTTAAGTTTCTTCTTTCCTCCTAAGGCCACAGAGATATGTGGTATCAATCATTGCAACGCATGGTACCATAAGGCCAAATAGCCAAAAGCATATCTTTTAAGTAAGAATGATAGCAAGGCAAGTAGCTTTGAAATGATTTTTGTGATTAGAATAGAGTTTTAGATATACATGTACATTTATTTTGTTTTTATTGATTGTTTGTACAATTGTATTCAGGGGTGATTTGACCATAAAAGATTTATTAAAATTTTGTTTTATCAAAGGCTTTCTTCTCCTATACATGTAATGATGTACCCCAACGAGATTAATGATGCCACTTTCTAAAAGATCTTTGCATTTTCTTACAGATCTATGACTGAGTGCTATATAGAACTATTTGCTAGAGACAGTTGGAGAAGCATGTATTGTTTATGTCAGTTCTACAGATCGTCAGTTAACTCTCTGAATACTGAACACAACATCAATTTCTTTTCTGGACAGCATACATTATGATCAGGCTGCACAGTATGTACAATCTGATCGAGGATCTACACCATCATATATATATATTTTTTTTGCTATATTCCAGCCTAAACAACCTTTAAATCACAATATTTAGGTGTATTTTTCTGATCTTACTCAGTCAATTTCAATTATTCAGTTTTCTAAGGGTTGTTTATGGCCAGATGTGCATGATAAAAATTTGCATCTTCATCAATATAACAACAGCTGAACCTAACGTTTAGCAACATTTTCTTGTCTTATATTTACTAGTTTCCCCAATAATCTTTTTACCATCAGACAAAATTTAATACTAGTCAATTTTGAAAGCAATTGCAGACAAATCAAATATAACTCAAATAAAGACATTTGTTGATAACAGGTAGAAAACATTGGGGGAAAAGGAGAAAATACTTGTTACCAGCATTTTCTCCTTTTTACACAATGCTTTCAACAGCATTCTTCCTTAGGGTCATTTAAACATGGGATTGTTTGGTACAGGGTTATATTACACTGGTGCATGAATTAGGGTATTTAACCTATCATGGGATATATAAAACAAACAGAAATACTGGAAAACCACAGCCCTAATAAATCTGGATCAAGATACAAAGTGGACCAGTTTCATTTGGAACACATTTATTTTAATATTAAAAACAACATGAAAAAAGTGTTTTGATTTACCATAGTACTAAAAAGTTCTAAGAAAAAGAACAAAAGGAACAAGAGGACCATGATGATCCTCTGTTGCTCACCTGAGTGAACAAGAGCTGGAACTTTGTATGGTAAAAGATGAGTCTTCCATCTGCTGAGAGCTTGAATCTTAACTCTTGTTTTCAACATAAAGTAACAGCATCATTTAAATTGACAGCATCTGCATAATCTGAAGGTACGAATAAATCACCAAGAGGAGTTTCATAAACATACATAGCTCATGGCATAATGAAATCAGTTAGTGCAGCTACTACTTTTTCTGTTGTTAGTTACAGTGACCTAACCTTTAATTTAGGCTTAAAGTGTAGACCTGTGTGTGCATCATGTGCATATCAAGATCAAAGTGTTAAGTTTCATAAACATAGTTCATAGACTATTGAAGTTCATGCCAATTGCATTTCTTCTAAGTTTAGAAACAGAGACCTTGACCTTAACTTCTGATGTACATGTACAATAATAATTTGTGAAAGATCTGCAGATCCAAAAATATCATGCTACTTACATTCATTAAGCTACCCCATTAAAGTCTTCAGGATTATTGCTGGTTGTGAACTTTATCTAGTAGTTAACTTTGATCTTTAGCCAGAGCCATAATATGATCATATGATTGTACACACCAACTATAAAGAGTCTAGATATAATGAATTTTGGCAAGAAGGTTTAAAAAAAGTTCCTATTGAACTATCTGGAAAATATGTAACCCCATGACAGGGCTATTTTTGACCCCCGGGGCAAATATGAATAACTTTGGAAATGATATTAAACTATATATTAACTATGAAGCTATATACCAAATATCAGTTTATAGCTCCACTGGCCGAAGACCAGCAGGCTTATGTCATGGCCCTGTGTCCGTCGTGCGTCCATCTGTCTGTGTGTTAACTTTTATTTCAAATATCTTCTTCTCTGAAACTACAGATCCAAATTTGATGAAACTTCACAGAAATGATCCTGCCATGGTCCTCTTCAGAATTTCTTGAAAGAATTTGATTCCTTCAAGAACTCTGGTTGCCATGGCAACAAACCTGAAAAATATTGAAAATCTTTGAAAATCTTCTTGTATGAAACCATAAGGCCTGGGGCTACCAAATTTGGCATGTAGCTTTATCTACCAAGTTTCTTCAAATCATAGCCCTGGGGTCAAATGTGGCCCTGCCCTGGGATCACAAGTTTTACATATGCTTTTATAGTGAAAACTTAAGAAATCTTTCTGTACCTAGCCATAATGCCTAGGGATACTAAATTTGGCATGTAGCTTTATCTAGTGGGCGTCTACCAAGAGGGCCCAAAGTATAGCCCTGGGGTCAAGTTTTGCCCCAACCCAGATGTCACAAGTTTTACATGGGCTTATTATAGTGAAAACTTTTGAAATCTTCTTTTTACTTACTAACTATAAGACCTAGGGCTACTAAATTTGGCCTTGTCTCAGGGGTCTCATGTTTTAAAGGGCTTTTTATTGAGGAAACTTTGAAAATCTTCTTGTTTATAACCACACATTCTAGACCTGTATTATTTGGTATGGGGCTTTATCTTGTGCACCTCTACAAGGGTTTAAGTAATTATACCTCTGGGGTCAAAAATGGCTTTGCCCTGGGGTCGTAACTTTCTCATAGGACTTTATAGAGAAAATTTTGTTTGTCTTCTAGTTTGAAATCAATTGGCCAGGTATTGTAATGTTTGGCTAATAGGGTAACTTATTAGCCAGTGCAGCGATACAGGGCCATGATGGCCCTCTTGTTTAGATTTTTTGGTTCAAAACAAGCAAGTTTGGAACATTCTTTGTAGTACTCTGACACTGATTATCTATACCAAGTTTCAAGGCCATCTGACTTCTAGTTCTGTGGCCAATTTCTTAAGGTTAGTGCTATTTTTTGCAGATACAGCCACATTGTCTAAATAATTTGAACAAGTTTCATTCCCAATGCCCTTAGAAGTTTGCGTTAAAAATTTCATTTCATTTGAGTTGTTTACAGGATTATTGATGGGCAGACAGATTGCAAATGATCACAACAGCTCAGCCGGAGCACTTTGTGCACAGATGAACTTAAAAGAGGCAAGACAATAACATCAAAATAGATAAAGTGATACCTTTTTCCAAGCCATTTTGAGCAACTTCTAATTAAAGGGATGTACTGTATTAAGGCATATTCACGTAAAATGAGCTTAAGAAAAACTGTACTCTTCAACAATTATTGCACACTGATATGAGCCATGCTCTATGAAAAGGGGGTTTAATGCATCAGCAAAAAGTATCAACCCATATCAGCCTACACAGTCCATGTAGGCTGACATTGGTCTAAGCTTTTTTTTTTTTAGTGGTTGACTTTCTGCATGTCCAAGGGCTCAGAATTCAGCAGGTTGTAAGACAGAATATATTTTATGGATCCATAAGTATGTGATGACTTGATTGGTATAGTGCATCACTGAGATGCATGAAACCCCCTTTTCACAAAGCATGGCTCATATATGGCCTGCAACACGCGAACAGGGGCATTCGGACATTTGAATAAAGTGTTGTCTCGGATCAGCCTGCGCAGTTCGCGCAGGCTAATCCGAGATGACACTTTCCGTTTTTATGCAATTTTCTGTTTTTCGCAAGTCTACTGTAGCAAAAAATCTAATGTAGTCGTAAAGTGCCGTCTCGGATTAGCCTGCGCGGACTGTGCAGGCTGATCTGAGACGACACTTTACGCAAATGTCCGAATGCCCCTTTTTGCGTGCTGCAAGCCATATTGTCTATATCTATACATGCCCAAACACATCACAGCCTGCAAACAACTATTTTTGTCCTACTACAGAATAGCTCTGAAAATATCGTGGCAATATGGTAACTTGCTTGTAATGCGCTACATCTCTTTTTGTATCAGACTTGGGTTCATGTTTGTTATTAATGCTATATCCCTTTCAGTGCCTTGGGCTAAAACTTGCAGTCTTATCTTGGATCCATACTCTCCAGTTGTTTAGTCAAGTCTCCAGGACAAAAATAATTCCGAGTTGTAGAGAATTGTATTCTTAGCTATCAAATGAGGTCAAGTTTAAATACTTGGCACTGAAGGAGTCAAAGTCTGCTAAACCATTGCTTCAGGCAGTATTATGATTACAACTAATCACTAAAGCTATCTATGATTGCCTACCCTAATAACAACAAAATCTGATTTAACCCCAGAGCACTAGATGCATAAAAAGAGCATATTTGGTGAAGATTTAGTAAAGTACAAGGACTTACTTGTAAACAAAAACTGAAGGCAGTGAAGATCAAAATGTAAAGGATGCTCAGATTGATCTTGATCTACATAAAACACCAAAGTTGCAAAACCATGTTGAGTATAGTGCTCCTGGGATTTACGCAAACAAGGCACTTCAGAAAGTTCTACACAATGTTTCATTTGTAAAGATTCATATTTCTTTTCCTCTCATGTACAAACATCAGTACTACCATTCCTTTTATTTAGGAACACAGTACCAGCAGATAACTAACCATACTTCTGCTGTGCACGGCAGGGAGAAAGCCATGTCTTTGATAACTTATGTTTTGAAAAAATCTGATCAGTAACCAGCATTTTTTCCTTTTCCCACAATGTTGTCTAGCTTTTCAAAGACAAGTCCAATCATTTTAACACTGAATTTTTTGTCTACAAATGCTTTCATTTTTGATAAGTTTAAAAATTTTGCCTTGCGGTAAAGAGTTAAACCTATTACAATATGACCTCTGTATACGACTTGTCTTACCATAGTGTTTAAATACAGTCCTTTATATCAAATGTGTGTCTTTTATGATATTCCTGTATATGATAACTTTTTGTCTAGATTATCTGCACTGAAATGGGTTAATCTATAATCACAGATGAACACAGATACATCTTTTTACTCCTATGTAGCATTATGAATATTTGAAACTCAGCAAGATGTATTCTTCAGTCAGCAGTCCTTCCTCTTCTCATAAAGTTTTACTACCATCTAATTATATTCCTCTCCTTTTCAGTTCATAATCCACAAATTCTTTATGACAAATTTTCTTTTCTCAAACAGCAATCTTTGACAGTGCAACAGATGCTTTGGCAGACATTTAAGAATAAGATTTAAAATGACCAGAACCAGCAGCATAATCTTTGACCCAATCTCTACCCTATTTAGTGACATTTTCTGATCTGAATGGCTTTGAAAATTAAATTCTACATGTACCCGTATGTCTTTTTTTAAACTATCAGATCAAAATAGCATGTCTTCATTTGACAATCAAAGAGTTCAATTACACAAAGCTTACAAATGCCTTATATTCACTCTTTGCCGAATGATAGAAATTAAGAATTGTCTAATTTGAGAGCATTTGCAGACAACAAAATAACTGTAACCCAAAAATTGAAATTTGTTTTTGGAAGGGTAAGAACTTGAATGAGAAGGAGAAAATGCTGGTTACCAGCATCCTCTCCTTTATCCAGAATGTTTTCAACAGCTTATTTTTTTTAGGGTCATCAAAGCTTGGGATAGTTTGAAAAAGGGTTAAGAGATTTACCCCAATCTTTCAAATCAAAACATCATTGATCAACAGTATATTTTGCTGGTACATCAGTACCATTTAAAAATGCAAGACATACTAGCATTAGAGAAGATTATGGCCAACGGAGCAATTGTCACTTTTTTCACTGTTTTTTCACACAATGATATTTTTCCTTTCTGTTAGAATATTTTCCTTAGTGTCACTTGGGTGGCCTGAAAATTACCTGTATGGTTATGTATTAATTTAATCCACCGTGACTTAATCCTTCCTTGAATTCCCTTAACCCTCTTCCAGGTGACAAAGCATTAAGACTTGTCAAAATTAAAAGTATTTGGAGACAACTAAGCAAAAATGGCTCGAGTGATTGAATTTGTTTAAGCAAACATCATGCGAAAAGGAGAAAATGCTGGTTACCATCATTTTCTCCTTTTCCTATGATATTTTTGAAGGCCTTCTTTCTCCAAGTCATTAAAACATGAGATTTTTTGGATGAATTTCCACTTAAAGATTGTTTCCCCTTACAACTTTTTGCTTTAGGAGATAAAACTCTCAGTTTACCTCGAAATGTTTTGACTTCTTTTTATCACATCTGCTTTGGAAAAAAAGTTTTTCTTGGGACAAAACAAAAGGCACAGAAGGACCTGAAATGCTCTACTAGCTTTGAACCAGAACCAAAGGGTTTAATCAAAGTTGTGGACTTTATTATTTTATCATGTGCTCAAGAAAGAGAATATTAGATGCACAGACATAATAATAAAAGGGAACCACACAAAGACACTAGCTCTCTTGGCTTTTGACAAGTTAAAAAGGGGTAAGTAATAGGAATGTACTATAAAATATACAAAAAAGTAAGTGCATTCTATAATTCTGTTTTCCTCTTCTTTTTCTTTACTCTGCTCTGTAGGCAGACATTTGTCAGGCCTATATGTGCATCATTTTCACAAAGAAACTTTTCCATCCCTTTTGTGTTCTTCTGATATGCATCATATATAGTCTCCTCATCAAATTCTTCCACATATTGACTACACATACGCTCCATTCTGTTATATAAAGGAAAAAAATGTATTCATACTGTATACATGAACATTTTCAACATAAACAATTAAACATCATCTGCAACAACTAATACTGACACAAGTATTAAATCTAAAGGAACATTTCACAACTTGTTGTTTTTGCAGCCAATATAGATTGAGATCAGACTACAAGTTTTTGTGTGGTCTGATCTCGGATATATACTATCTGCTGTGCTCAGACATTCTGGCCAATAGCAGCCTTAAAACAGCTACTACTAGTATTTGGGTGTTTTTTGGCTGCTTATATTTTTGATGCTCTAAGGGTAAACACTTACATAATTCATTTTATAATGTACAAATGTAAAAAAAAGACAAAAAGGACAGATTTAAAAGAATATTGTTCCTCAATAAAAGAATACCTTTTTGATCCTTAACTCCTCACCTGAAGCCATTTTTCTAATTCAAAATTATCTTCCTTCTAAAATATTAAGAAGTCATTAATTTCTCTGAATGTCTAGATACATGTATACATACTTTTTTAACTCTCTCAAAATTATCTTTTTCGATGCAAGTCTTTCAAGAAGCTAAGTGTAAACTTAGTGCGAGGTAAACAATTTCTTTGTTACCTCTGCAAACTAATTTGAAACATGAATTTGAAAATATCCATTTTGAAGAAGCATAATCAATATAAACCAAGGTATAACGCATACGCATGAATACAAGATCAATACCATGTGAAAAATATGGAGCAAAAGCAGAAATTGGTCATTCTACGATATTTATCCATAAGCCATAATGTTTTCAAAAGTGATCTACTGCGAGACAAAAGAGTTCATCTGCATGACGTAAGGAGTTTAACAGAGAGAGTATTTTACCTATTGGGCCATCTACCTCCACCCTGCATGATTCCTGGCATGTTTTCTGTGGGCAATCCTGGACCTGCCAACTTTCTTTCACCTTCAACTTCCTTCACTCCATATCTGCAGAAAACACTCAATGCTGTAATACACTACCCTTGGCTACTTTTTACGATCTAACACTAGATCACTTTTAATTACATTGTTGCAAAAGAATAACTATTTATACCAAACAATTTCTCCTTTTCCCACAATATTTTCACATACAAACCTCAATAAATGTATATATTACATGCAGCCCCCAAAATATATGAGACCCTAAAGAGGGGGTAATTTCGATCCCTGGGCAAACTTTTTAGCAAATTCAGAAAGGATCCAAATTTGATAGCCCTTGGATTTATGGCTAGGAGCAAGGAGACTTTTAGAATTTTCACTGTATAAGCACGTTAAATTTATGACCCATGGGGTGGGGATAATTTTGACACCATGGGCTTTCATTTGAATAGTTGTGGAAGAGAACTGTTAGATGATAACACTCACAAAGTATAACAGCTGTATCTCAAGGTCAGGAACAAGACAATCTTTAAAGTTTTCACTACAAAAGCCTATGTAAAAGTTGTGACTTCTGGGGTGGGGCCAATTTTGACCCCAGGGCTGTAACTTGAATAAATTTGGTAGAATTCCATTAGATAAAAATACATACAAGATTTCATAGCCCCTGCTCTTATGGTTAGAAATGAGAAGATTTTAAAAGTTTTTACCATGTAGGCCCATGTTTAACTTATGACTGCCAGGGCAAGGCCCATTTTGACCCAAGGGCTATAATTTATGCAATCTTGGTAGAGGTCCATTAGATAAATATACAACAATATTGGTAGAGGTCCATTAGATAAATATACAACAATTTTGACCATAGGGCCTTAATTTGAAGAATCTTGGTAGAGGTCAATTAGATGAAGCTACATGCCATATTTGGCAGCCCTAGGTGTTATGGTTAAGAACCAGAAGTTTTTTAAAGTTTTCAATATAAAAGCCTATGTAAACTTGTGACATTACCCCAAGGCTGGGCCAATTTTGACCCAAGGGCTATAATTTGAAGAAACTTGGCAGAGGTTGTTTAGATGAAGCTTCATGCCAAATTTGGTAGCTCTAGGCCGTATGGTTTTGGACAAGAAGATTTTCAATATATTTTAGTTTTGTTGCCATGGCAACCAAAGTCTTAAAAGGAATCAAATTCTTTCAAGACGTTCTGGAGAGGATCATGGCAGGATCATTTCTGTGAAGTTAGGTCAAAATTGGATGAAAAGTTTCAGAGACTAAGATGTTTGAAATAAAAGTTAATGCACGCACGCACACACACGCCCATGATCGACACAGGGCCATGACATAAACTCCCTGACCTCTGGCCAAGGAGTAAATTGTTTCACTTGAAATTTATTTTCCACTTAGAAGCTTTATCTGTCATTGTATTCATTTTACAGGATATATTATTTGTGTTATGAAACAGATCAATAAAGACTGTAGTGCTTAATCACAACAAGCGGGGCAAGATGGCCCTGGATCGCTCACCTGAATTTTTGAGAGGACCATAGCCAATTTTTCTTTTGAGGTATTGAAATTTTGGAAACAAAATCATTATTTTGCCAAGCAATTTTGAAAAGGTCACCATTAAAAGTCATTTCAAAATCTGTCACCACCCCTACAATCATCACCACAGCAAAGATTTTAATGAATCAGAATTCTGCAAATAAATTTTTGGATAGATCACCCAAGGACAATTTCTTGAAGAAGAGCACATGCTTGATAGTGACTAAAAACGTAAGTCGAACAAGAGAACCACATGCAGGTGCCAACAATTGGCTGTTTGATAAAAATTTCCCTAACAGTTTTTGAAAAGGGTCGACCTAGGAACATTTCTGTGAAATTATTTCAAAATCTGACCAGCTGTTCTAGAGAAGAAGAATTAAGAAATTCCTCTTCATGTCCCAGTAGTGCAAATAGCCCCCACCATCAGAGCCATGTTTCCTGACAGATCACAATTTTGTGAACAATTTTTGAAAAGAGTCACCCAAGGAACATTTCTGTGAAATTATTTCAAAATCTGACCAGCAGTTTCAGAAAAGAAGAATTTTTATGAATTTCTTCATGTCCATATAGTGCAAGTGCCCCCCCCCCCCCCATCAGAGCCATGTTTCTTGACGAATCAGCATTTTGCGAACAATTTATGAAAAGGGTCACCAAAGGAACATTTCTGTGAAATTATTTCAAAATCTGACCAGCCGTTTCAGAGAAGAAGAATTTTTATGAATTTCTTCATGTCCATATAGTGCAAGTGCCCCCCCCCCCATCAGAGCCATGTTTCTTGACGAATCAGCATTTTGCGAACAATTTATGAAAAGGGTCACCAAAGGAACATTTCTGTGAAATTATTTCAAAATCTGACCAGCGGTTTCCGAGAAGAAGAATTTTTAAGAATTTCTTTATTTCTGTATAGTGCAAGTAGCCCCCATTCACCAGAGCCATGTTTCTTGACGGATCAAAATTTCGCGTACAATTTTTGAAAAGGGTCATCCAAGGAACATCTCTGTGAAATTATTTCAAAATCTGACCAGAGGTTTCAGAGAAGAAGAATTTTTAAGAATTTTTTCATTTCTGTATAGTGCAAGTAGCCCCCATTCACCAGAGCCATGTTTCTTGTCGGATCAAAATTTCGCAAACAATTTTTGAAAAGGGTCACCAAAGGAACATTTCTGTGAAATTATTTCAAAATCTGACCAGCGGTTTCAGAGAAGAAGAATTTTTAAGAATTTCTTCATTTCTGTATAGTGCAAGTAGCCCCCATTCACCAGAGCCATGTTTCTTGACGGATCAAAATTTCGCAAACAATTTTTGAAAAGGGTGACCCAAGGAAAACCTCTGTGAAATTATTTTAAAATCTGACCAGCGGTTTCAGAGAAGAAGATTTTTAAAGAATTTCTTAGAAAATGCCATTTGGTTGCCATGGCAACCAGAGTTTTTGATGGAATCAAATTCTGTGAACAGTTTTCAAAGAGGACCTCCCAAGAAACATTCCAGCCAAGTTTAGTCCAAATTGGCCCAGCGGTTTAGGAGGAGTTGATGTTTAAAGAATTGTTGATGACGCACGACACACTGACGGACGACGGACACTGGGTGATCCTAAAAGCTCCCCTTGAGCACGTTGTGCTCAGGTGAGCTAAAAATCACAGCAATAAATTGATTGGATTGACTGAATGGTGTTTTACACAACATTATTTTAGTCATATAACCACAACTCACATATTCATGTATGTGCTAGGTTTCACCAGTAAAAGGCTGGAGCATTGAAGTCTCTTGCCCAAGGGCACTCCCACAAAAAGCCCAGTGCTTCAATTGAGGCTCAAACATGGGGCCTCCCGATAATATGCCCTATACTTTACCACTGAGCTAGGCAGGATATCAAAATACTACAATTTCATTGCAGTCTCTACAGCCAGGTAAGTATTTCTTTCAGTCATATTTTGTAACTTTATTTTAACAATCTTAACTCAGACAACTAAAGATGAGACAATGGGTTACGTGCTTAGAGCATACCAGGATGGAGCAGAGATGCTCTAATTTAACTCAACTTTCCATGCCTCTGCAATCTGCAATTTATTGTAACCAGCATTTTTTCCTTTCCCTACCATGTTTTCTACCCTATCAATAAGATGTTCCATCAGTTGAGTCACATTTAAATTGTCACTTGCTATTTGCTTTCACTTTGGACAACTCTACATTTCTGTTGAGCGGTAAAGAGTTAAAGAACACAGTATGTACATAAGATTGATAAAAACAAGAGGGCCATGATGGCCCTGTATCGCTCCACTGGCTATTGCACAGTGGTGATCATCTAGGCTGATGTCTCCCAAGAAGAGGCCCTTCTCCAGCATTGGTGAAGTGTAACTATCTTATTATCCCATATTTTATCTGTCATGTAATTGGCAATGAAATACCCCTCTATTTGTGGAAATCAATTCCAAACATTTCAAATGAAATCTCACAAAAAAGTTTGCAATATTTTATACTTTTCTTTTATTTAATGTTCGACACAAAGAATCATTCACCAATGGCACTCACCCGGTACAGATTAACATATTTGAGATGGCCCTTTATACACTTACAGAAATAATAAATATAAATATGTTCTATATTGGTAAAGCAGTAATGGTGTAGGGCTACTCTATGGGTACGTAATAATAAATAGATTAACCCTTTACCACACAATCCTGACTTTTAACGACTCAGAAAGAGAAAGCTTTTGAAAACGTTTTGGGAAATGGAGAAAATGCTGGTAACTTGCATTTTCTCCTTTTCTCACAATGTTTTCTACCCTATCAAAGACAAAGCTCCATTTCAGGTACATGGAATTTGTTGTCTGCAAATGCTTTCAATTCAGTTCAGTCCAAAAGTTAACTGTTTGGTATAGAGTTAACATATGAATATGGTAAGTTTTCTTGTTTTGGCAGCTTCAGTTCAAGGTTTGCATCATAGCCTTGGTCAGGCTGTCATCACCAGATTGTGCCAGACAACCATCCATCCTAAGTTGGTCAGTTTAATGTATCATCATAGACTTGAGCAGTACATTCTTCTAGATAAAAAAAAATGTGGTTATGTCTCATTTTCAATACATTCTATCAAAAAAAGGATACACAAAGGTTATACAACATTAACGAGTAACAACATTTACACATTTTCCCATCATAGAGCTCTCGACCTTTGACCACCAGATTAACATAAAAGATACTTGTATGTGGGCTGATAATGGCCCCCATCCTGTATTGATTTTCAAAATTGCAGGTTGGCCATTAGATGAAATATTCAAGACATCATCATGACATCATGGCAATACAAGATGCAATAATAAACTCTGAAAAGAACTAACCAAACGATGATTTGTTTTCAATAACACTCTTTTCGATGTGGAGATATTCACAATTTACTTCAGACTATAAATTATAATGTACTGGAACAGCAATGTTTTGAGTGCATTTATATTTGCATGGACAGAACAAGAGTTATTTCCTTTTATCAGTATGTAAACTTAAATCATATAACCAGTTATAATCTTTAATAAAGCCAAGCCCACAGCAGCCACGTCCATTGCCAGATCAAATTTTTAGCAAAGAATCTGAAATATGTAAAGCTTAGTACCATGCATATGCCAATTTATAGTGAATTCCAAATTATGCTTCTGGAAAAATTTTTTAGACGTTTTTCAATACTTTTCAGTTTTGTAACCATAGCAACAATAGCTTTTAACAGATGTTAATTCTTTGAAGACATTCTGAAGAACATCATAGCAAGATGATATCTGTAAAGTTTGGTCAAAATTGGAAGAGTGGTTTCAATAGATTTCACTACATAAGCCCATGTAAAATTTCTGACCCCTGGGGTGGGGTCAAATTCGACCTTAGTGCTATAATTTGGGTACTCTTGGTAGAGGACCACCAAGTAAAGCCACACAAAAAATTTGGAAGTTTAACATCTGACCCCTGGGGTGGGGTCAAATTCGACCATAGTGCTATAATTTGGGTACTCTTGGTAGAGGACCACCAAATAAAGCCACACACAAAATTTGGTAGCCCCAGGCCTAATGACTCAGTACACAGAGATTTCTTAAGTTATGTTCACAAACATTTTAAAAAGGGTCATCCAAGAAACATTTCTGTGAAATTATTTCAAAATCTGACCAGCAGTTTCAGAGAAGAAGAATTTTTAAGAATTTCTTCATTTCCCTATAGTGCTAGTAGCCCCCATTCACCAGAGCTGTGTTTCTTGAAAGATCAAAATTTCACAAACAATTTTTGGAAAGGGTCATTCAAGGAACATCTCTGTGAAAATATTTCAAATTCTGACCAGTCGTTTCAGAGAAGAAGAATTTTTAAGAATTTCTAAATTTCCATATAGTGCAAGTAGCCCCCATTCACCAGAGCCACATTTTTTGACGGATCAAAATTTTACGAACAATTTTTGAAAAAAAAAGGTCACCCAAGCAACAATCCTGTGAAATTATTTCAAAATCTGACCTGCTGTTTCAGAGGAGAAGATTTTTAAAGAATTCCTTCATTTCTGTATAGTGCAAGAAGCCCCCATTCACCAGAGCCACGTTTTTTGACGGATCAAAATTTTACGAACAGTTTTTGAAAAGGGTCACCCAAGGAACAATCCTGTGAAATTATTTCGAAATCTGACCAGCGGTTTCAGAGAAGAAGAATTTTGAAGAATTCCTTCATTTCTATATGGTGCAAGAAGCCCCCATTCACCAGAGCCACAGTTTTTGACGGATCAAAATTTTACGAACAATTTTTAAAAAGGGTCACCCAAGGAGCATATCTGTGAAATTATTTCAAAATCTGACCCGTGGTTTCAGAGGAGAAGATTTTTAAAGAATTCCCTAAAAAATTCCATTTGGTTGCAATGGCAACCAGAGTTTTTGATGGAATCAAATTCTGTGAACAGTATTTAAAGAGGACCTTCCAAGGAACATTCCAGCCAAGTTTGGTCCAAATCCGCCCAGTGGTTTAGGAGGAGTTGATGTTTAAAGAATTGTTGATGACACACGACGCACGACGGACACCAGGTGATCCTAAAAGCTCCCCTTGAGCACGTTGTGCTCAAGTGAGCTAAAAAGTTAACATACGGATGGACGCACAACGGACAACGGGCCATAACATAAGCCTGCTGGCCTTCGGCCAGTGGAGCTAAAAAACTTGTCTAGCACCAATCATGTATCACTGCAGCTTGATAATCAAGGGAGGTAAATAGTAACAAACTTTATCTTTCATAAAGAGTTATTTCCCTTGATTAATGTTTAAATTGAAGTGACAATATTTTGAAGCCCATGTTAAACTTGCGATCCCTGGAATGAAGGCAATTTTGACCCCAGACCTACAATATGAAACTAGAATGTGTGGTTATAAACAAAAAGATTTTTTAATCTTGCCCAATAAAAAGTCATGTAAAACAAGTTTGCTGAATAAAAGGCCCTGTAAAATATGTGATCCATGACACAGGTTTATCAAGTTTTCACTATAAAAGCCAATGTAAAACTTGTGACCCCTGGTGTGGAGTCAAACTTGACCCCCAAAGTTAAAATTTGGGCCCTCTTGGTAGAGACCCATTATATAAAGTTACATGCAAAATTTGGTAGCCCTAGGCCTAAATATGGCTATGTACAAGTAGATTATTAAAGTTTCCTTATATAAGACCATGTAGAACTTGTGACCCCCTGGGGTGGGGCTACATTTGACCCCCTGGGCTATAATTTGGGCACCCTTGATAGAGACCCCCTAGATAAAGCTAAATGCAAAATTTGATAGCCCTAGCCCTTATAGCTAGATGCGAAAGATTTTCCTATATAAGCCCGCCCATGTAAAACATGTTACCCCCCGGAGCGAAGTCAAATTTGACCCTCGGCTATAATTTGGACACCCTTGGTACAGGTCCACTAGATAAAGCTACATGCCAAATTTGGTCGCCCTAGGCCCCATGGCTAGGTCAAAGAAGAATTTTAAAGTTCTCCCTATATAAGCCCATGTAAAACTTGTTATATAAGCCCATGTAAAACTTGTTACCCCCGGGCAGGGCCTAATTTGACCCCAGGGCTATAATTTGAACAATCTTGGCAGAGGTCCACTAGATAAAGCTACATGCCAAATTTGGTAGCTCTAGGCCCTATGGCTAGGTAGAAGAGGAATTTTAAAGTTCTCCCTAAATAAGCCCATGTATAACTTGTAACCCCCGGGGCGGGGCCAATTTTGACCCCAGGGCTATAAATTGAAGAAACTTGGTAGAGGTCCACTAGATAAAGCTACATGCCAAATTTGGTAGCCCTTGGCCTTACGGTTTCAGACAAGATTTTCAAAGATTTTCAAAATTTTTCAGTTTTGTTGCCATGGCAACCAGAGTTTTTGAAGGAATTAAATTCTTTCAAGAAATTCTGAAGAGGACCATGGCAGGATCATTTCTGTGAAGTTTCATCAAAATTGGATGGGTAGTTTCAGAGAAGAAGACGTTTTAAAAAAAGTTAACGCACGGACGGACGGACGCACGACGGACAACAGGCCATGACATAAGCCCGCTGGCCTTCGGCCAGTGGAGCTAAAAAAAGGGATTATGTTTGATATCAGTAAAAGTTTACAAGAGGGCTATAATGGCCCTAGATTACCCACCTTAGCCTTTTTTTTTTATCTTTGAGAAATAAATAATAAGTTTTATTAAAAACAAAGATATTATCAAGATCAACATTCTTACTATGTTTCATGAAGACTGTGCATGCAAAAGTCTGCCTTTTAAAAAGTGCTCAACATTTTAACTTTAATTAGACCATGAGATCTTTTTTATTTAACTGACATGACCATGACCTGTTTTCAAACTTGTCCAAGATATCATCAATACAAACATTCTGACCACAAAATTCCATAAGCATTGTACAGAAAATGTGGCCTCTAGAGTGTACAAAAAGTAAAAGCTGACAACAGATGGTGCATGATGGATGCAGCCCAATCCAAAGTTGAGTTAGCTCAAAAAAAGCCAGTCCCTCATGTTTTATATTTAAACATAGTCCAAAATGACTACTTTTTTGATAAAACATTACCTACTTCTTTAGTTCTTCCCCTGAGCAGACCTCCTCCACTACTCTATAGACATCAGACTCCTTCAAAGATTTAGCTTTTTTGTTCTTTTTGTGTTCTTTGTCAAAAGCCATAGTAAACTGTAAGAGAAAACATAAATCATCAGGTCCTTTATAATACCTAATATGTCATATCTTTACTCTTTACCAAACAACAAAAATGTAGACTTGTGTAAACTGGAAGTAACAGACTACAATTCAAAAATGGCTCAAATGATGGAATTTGTCTCTGATAGGATAGAAAACATTGTGGGAAAGGGAGAAAATGCTGGTTACCAGCATTTTCTCCTTTTCCCCCAATATTTTCAAGAGGCTTCCTCCTTAGTCATAAAAAGCCAGGATTCTTTGGTAAAGGGTTAACTCTTTACCAAACAAAAAAATTTCATACTCATCCAAAATGAAAGTGTTTCCAGAATACCACTTGCATGTGACACAAATGTTGATATTTGCTTTTAAAAAGGTAAAAAACATTATAGGAAAATGAGGAAGTGCTGGTTAGCAGCATTCCTCCTCTTTTCTTGATACTATCATATGTCTTCTTCATCAGGTTGTTAAACCTCTGGATTGAGGTATTAGAATGATTGAATTCAATATTGATAACATTAACTCTAGTGTTATAATTCACTTTTCTGCTGGTGACTGGAACATTGATAATGACACTTTAAGAGATTGCCAGGCTTATACATGTGTGAATTGGCCTGTATTTTATACACAAAACTTTTTACCTATGGCAGCTATTGGGCTTTTAATCTAATACTCTGACCAAGACATTTTCCTGTAAATGCAAATGTTCCTAGTATCGGCAGGTCTAAAATTTTCTTATCTGGTAAAGACTTGAACAGAAAACAATTGTCTACATTTCAGTGTGTGTTCTCGGCCAAGCATAAAGCTTCATCTTAACTATGTACTTACAAATAATCTGACTAAAATGCAGACGTTATCGAAAAACATTCATACAACAGACCACAATATGTTTTCCAGATCACCCATGTCCTTCATGTTTTGAAAATAATTACCCCTTTTTCTTCATAAAACCGATAATTATGTTTGACAAGTGAAGGTTGTCTGCTGTGACGTCATAGTCCTCGCAAAAAACAAAAGCTACAGTAACTAAATTATTTTCTAAAAATAAAAATTATTTTGTTGTACAATTTTCCAAATTACAGGAGGTAACGCGGTATCATAGTGGACTCCCCTTGGAGCACCTCTTGTCAACATGATAGCTTGACCTAGATATTTCTGTCTGAAAAACAAGACTTTAACTTTGATAGCAACATTAATTGTAACTTTACATGCAACAGTTTATTACAGTATTAGAAAATAATACAAGCGAGTTCTCTCTATTGTAGTAAATTTTCAGCTAAATTAAGTACCGCGGTACCAGCGAGGCCCATCCTACAGTTAGTGGCCATAATTATTTCTTCAAAGTCTGAAATCCGATTGACTTCCATGAATTTTTCAGCGTACAAGAAAGTTGATTAGACCTACAATGTATCTGATCAATCTATCGTACGAAAAACTATACTGGTAGAAAGCGAGGTTACTGGACCTAGATCCATCTTCATGTCTCACTGTGCAAATTAATATTCAATCCTGGCTACACCTATGCAATAAATCTGAAAATTAAGTTAAAAATACATGTAAATAAGTGAGGATTCATAGTCTGATGAAATATTTATTGCCACTTACTGTAGATCTACTCTGTGTAGGTTTTTCCATATCATGCAAGCACCCTGTGTGGTACTGAACATTGTGTTTCCATGTTGGGCTCTTTTCTTCAAATCCCAAAAATGTGGGTTTTTTTTTTTTACTTTGTGATGTTTTTACAGTTTTAAGAGGAGGTATTTTAAAAAAATCTAGTCTGCATTTCTGTGTGGTCGGATCAGGTTGAGTTGCGTGTGTAGTGGTGCGTATCAGATGAGATTGAAAGCTGAAGGTCTCATTCAATGGGCACCTCTTTACACACGCAACTCGACCTGATCCGACTACACAGAAATGCAGACTGAACTTGTAATTTATTCCTAATCCTTTTTACAATCCGCGGCTCACAGCAAAAGTAAGAGATGAAAGAAACTCACCTGGTACGCAATAGCTTTACATGCATCGCATTTCATAATTTCTGGCATGTGAGTGCTGTGGGATTCTTCGTCGTTCAATGTCGGTGGCTCAAATCTTATCGTTCCCGTGCCGTCTGCATTTTGTGTCACCTCGTTTGTCACCTCATGTATCAGAGGCATAAACGTGAAAAACAAAGCAAACAGAATTTTCCGTGAATTCACCGTTAAAGGCGTCATTATTTTCTTTCGATTTTAGAAAAGTATGGATTTTATTGGTTAAACCTGCACTGTGAACTGTTAGGCCTACATGTACTCGTTTGTTTACAAAAAAAAAATATCCTAGCAGTAGACGGAAATAACGAATCGACTTCTTCCACGAGTATTTACGCGCTGGTTCCCGCTTCAAACAAACCCTTCGAATAACTCGCCTGTAATGTTCACTGCTGACCCAATGTTTAAATCCATTCTTACTCTCTATCAGCAGGACTTCGATTTGTACTCTCTGATACTCCTGAAGTTTTTCTTCCCCCACTGCAAAACAGAGCAAGATTGGGATTTTATCCACTTGAACTAATTCATTCATTAAATTAGGTGTTAATGTAATGAATATTGAAAGTCTTCAGTAGATCTAAGTAGATCTAAGTATTGTGGTTCATGCAGGAAAATGATAAAGAGTATGCCATGCCTACCCACGCCAGCACTTTGCTTGGTTTAATTCATTTAGATCTAGGTACAAGTAGATCTATAGGCTGTCTTTTATTGTTAGATCAAGATCTCTAACTCAACATTTGAAAATGAGCAATAAGAGCACTCACCTAGGAGAGAGAGAGAGAGGTGAGAGAGAGAGAGAGAAGGGGGAAATACAAACAGATCTAGGAGAGAGAAAGACGAGAAACATAGACAAGAAGCCGCGAGAGGGAGAGAAAGACAGACAGATCTAATCTGGAGAGAGAGGGGGGAAAAAAAGACAGACAGATCTAGGGGATAGAAAGACGAGAGACATGGACAAAAAAGAGAGAGATAAAGACAGACAGATATAGTTCGGGGAGAGCAGGGATCCTATATATACAGTATTGTGTATATACGATCCCTGGGGAGAGAGAGGGGGCGAGAGAGAGACATAGACAAAAAAAGAGAGAGAAACACAGAGATATATCGAGAGAGAGAGGGGGGGAGGGGATCTGTCAAATGATTTACTAAATAAAGAGAGAAACAGACAGAGAGACAGAGACAGGGAGACAGAGACAAATCTAGGAGAGAGAGCCGACAGATAGACACAGAGACAGATCTAGGGTGGAAAGAGGGAGGGAGAGAGAGAGAGGTCAAATGACATTTAGTAGATCTAAAAAACTCTATTTTACATTTGTCGATTTGCTCTTGATATTACAATAGTTCTCAATTGCCATTTCTTAGTACGGAGAAAGTTCGGCACTAGACGAGGATAGCGTTTTTTTTTTATCTTTTAATAACAAACAGGGCTAGATAATTTTCTTTTAACGTGCAGTGAATAAAAAAAAAAAAGGTGCGGGGCGGGGTTATGATTGAAAAAGAGAAAACTGCCTTCAGCACACAAAGAAATGTTTTCTCTTAATGTCTACTATCTGATCAGAAAAAATCAGTTCAATTGTACCGATTGCGAATTTGTCGTCTGCATATAGGCCTATATTTTTAACTTGTCCTAGTTCTAACAGTCCAAAGTTTGTTGTTTGGGAGAAGAGTATTTAAGACCACAGGAATTTGACATTCTGTAATCAAACTATATGATTAAACATGAAAAAAATACTCCCCTATATATAAAGAAACACAAGTTGTGTTTCTTTATATACAGGGGAGTATTTTTTTCATATTTAATCATATATTTTGATTATAGAATGTCAAATTCCTGTGTTAAGACTAATTTCATGTTCGAGAGAGGATAGATCTAGATCTAGATCTTTTTTTAGTGTAGAAGAAAATGAAGAAAATTATTTATGTTAAATGGGGAGCGGGGGTTATTAGATCTACATCTTATTTGTATTAGTTAAAGTCGATCTAAAAGCCTATGAAAGTAAGGTTGCGCGTTCTTATAAGGGACAGAACCGTTGCATTTCTGTTTCAAAAATTGTATAGAATTGTCTTTCCCTCAAAGTTCACCTGTCTCACTAGATGGCGCTTTCCCAACCAAACTTACAAGCGGTGATTACAAACGTCAGGACTAGCACTTGAATGACAGGAGTCAGTTAATGAGCCCGCATATCCGCGATCGCGGATCTCCTGCAAAAAATATAGCGGTACGTGAAACCTACATCAAGTATGTCTTCAAGCATGCGTAAAAGTAGCAAAAAGGAAGCAAAACAGCTTTCTGTTACTACTAGATGTGTTGCCATTGTATTTAAAAAGGTGGACTCAGAAAATCGTGCTGCTGAAAATGAAACGTTTGATGACAAACTGCATGTGGAACTACACGAGGAATATAACGAAAAGGACAAGAGTGACGGTAAGGAAGAAAAGGAGTGTGTATTTGACGGTAAAGCTGTGTTAGAGGAGTTTAAGTTTAGAAATAAAACTTGCTACTGGAACCCAGCATTGGTGGAAAGTGTCAAGAGTCTTGAATATGTGGGATACATTGAGCCTTTAACAATTTTAGTAAAGGGAGATGATATTCACTTGGAGAATGTGAGAACAGCATGGGGAAGGCGCGTTTTGAAAGATCCTGCCAAATACAGAATTGAGAGAATAGGTAAATTTTATAGTGCTTCAAATGAAGTCTGTTAATTCATTACCAAACAACATTTCAAAATGATCCAAATTGCAAGCAGTTGCAGATGTCAATTTACATGTAGCTCAAATGATGATTTCTGCTTTTGATAGGGTAGGAAACATTGTGGGAAAATGCTTGTTACCAGCATTTTATCCTTTTCTCACAATGTTTTCAAAAGGCTTCTTTCTCGGGGTCGTTAAAACTTGAGATGGTGTGGTAAAGGGTTAATTCCTTCATTTAATCATCTCTGTCATAGATCATACTGACTTGTGCAAACTCATGGAAGTTATTCATCCATATATTACATGATAAAAGTCACGGTGTATTATGATTGTACAGGCATCTAATAAGAGGTAAATTTTGTACTAAATGAGGAGCGTTGTTTAACTCTTTACCAAACGACGTAATTGCAGACTTGTGCAAATTGACAGCGTTTGCAGTCGACAAAATAAATGTGGCTCAAAAATTGAAATTTGTTTTGGGAAGGGTAGAAAACATTGTGGGAAAAGGAGAAAATGCTGGTTACCAGCATTTTCTCCTTTTCCTACAATGTTTTCAAAAAGCTTATTTCTCAGGGTCGTTAAAAGTCGGGATTGTGTGGTAAAGAGTTAATCTTGACTTTTTCTGAAGAGCACCAAAAAGTTTTCTTTGATTTTTATTGCCATTTTCAACATTTCAGTGACCAGAGCACCTTTCTATGCTTTCCTGGAGTTTTTTATATGTGTACCACACATTTTCTCCAAGCAAGTGGCAGCTTTCCCATACTAATTTTGTAGAACAATGTTAAGTTGTGAAAGGAATGAATCCTTTTGCAATGACTTCCATCAGTCCTCAGAGAGAATTTTGCTGAATTAGGTAATCAGACCATCAACCTATAAGTAACAGTTTCAGGCCCAGTAGGTTACTGACAAAGCTGCCTGGCTTGGCAGCTACAGTTATAGAATGACATTGTCTATATAAGTCAACAAACTGGTGTTTTAACCAACTGACAAAATTTCAGACTATTTCAAATTCAAAGCATTTGCAGATGACAAACATGACTCAGAATTTGTTTTGGGAAGGGTAGGAAACATCATGTGAAAAGGAGAAAATGCTGGTCACCAGCATTTTCTCCTTTTCCCACTATATTTTCAAAAATCTTCCTCAGGCCTATACAAAAAATATCTGTGTTTAGGGTTTTGCAACCCTACCTAGAAAATGCTGCCAACCCTAAACTTTTTACGCTATGACAGAAAAAAAAAAGTCTGTCCAGTGTGATTTCAGTACATAGTCCATGTAAAAAGTTTCTGGAAAAAAAAAATCCCTTCCAACAGCATCTCGAACCGAAACCCTTAACACAGATATTTTTGTTGGGCCTCAGGGTTGTTATAATATAGTACTTAACTCTTTACAAAAGGACAAAAGTTCAGACTGGTTCGAAATCCAAAGCATCTGCAGACAACAAATTAAATGTTATTGAGAAACAGAAATTCCTCCTTGTAAGGGCAGAAAAAATTGTGGGAAAAGGAGCAAATGCTAATAACCAGCATTTGCTCCTTCCACATTGTTTTCAAAAGCCTTCTACTTCAGGATCTTTGAAACTTGGGATTGGGTAAACTGAACCATTGGAACTACTGTTTGATTATGTAAAAGAACTTGAGTATGCTTCACTGATCTCAACTACAGAAGTTGATCTGTAAAATGTTCCAAGGTTACAAATTGAAGTTGAAAACACTATAATTCATTTGTTGTGTTTTTTAAAGGAATTTAACTCTTTACCAAATGACAAAGTTTTAGACTTGTCCAAACTGAAAGCATTTGCAGACAACAAATAAATGTGACTAAAAAACTGAGATTTGTTTTGGAAAGGGTAGAAAACATGGTGGGAAAAGGAGAAAATGCTGGTTACCATCATTTTCTCCTTTTCGTACCATATTGTCAAAAAGCTACTTTCTCTGTGTCGTTAAAAGTCGGGATTATGTGGTAATGGTTTAAGAAGTGAGAGATACATGTATATGGGCATGACTTGCCCGTTAGAGCACCAAAACTTTTGCTTCCTCATGTCGCAGTTCAAGATCAAACTTCAAACAATGTCTTTTCTGATCTTAGTTCAGATACATCCTTGACTGAAACTGTAATATTTGGGTATTTTTTCTTGACTTAAAATGTTTTTTTCAAGCCTTTACCAAACAATTGTGAGTTTAAACGACCCCTAAAAAGAAAGCTTTTGAAAAAATCTTGGGAAAAGGAAAAAATGGTAGTAACCAGCATTTTTTCATTGACCACAATGTTTTCTACCCTACTGAAGACACATCCCATCATTTACGCAATGTTTAACTTGTTGTCTACAAATACTTCCAGTTTGGATTAGTCTGGTAAAGAATTAATTATTTGGTACTCTAAAGGTTAAAAATGAAAATCTTTGGGCAATTCGTCCATGATGAAGCCTATGCACTGTTTTAACCCTTTACCAAAATTTTAGATGAATCCAAACTTAAAGCATTTCCAGAAGACAAATCAAATGCTGCTGCAATGATTGGATTTGTTTGAAGTGTAGAAAGCATTGTTGGAAAGGGAAAAAATGCTGGTTACCAGCATTCCCCCATTTCCCACAAGGCTTTCAAAAGCCATCTTCCCCATCCTCCGGGTCATTAAAACTCCTGATTTTGTGGTAAATGGTTAGCTATAGGTACATTGATTTGTGTTGCTTTTGTAACGATGCTTTTTTCATGAGAGAAGAGTGTAAGTACGGAAAGTTAGGATAAACTATACATTTATGAGTTCTATATGAACAAACATATTAGAAAGAGAAGGAGAGAGAGGAAGAGCTTTGTAAATGTCAAAATTGCAAATGGTAGTGAAGAATATTTATCTGGTTATCCTTGACAAAAGATGAGTTTGTTTACCTCTTTACCTGACAACAAAATGTTAAGACTTGTTCAAACTGAAAGCATTTGCAGTGGACAAAAGCATTAGCATCAGACAAATTTGAAAAATACCACACAATTGATTAGATTTATTTGAGAAAAAGAAGAAAACAGGTGAAAAAAGAGAAAATGGTGATAACCAGCATTTTCTCCTTTTCCCACAATGTTTTCCAAAACCTTTTTCATCAGGAATCTTAAAGCATGAGTATTTGATAAATGGGTTAACAGTGGAACATCCAATATAGGTACTGAGTTTGAATCATTGCACACCTCAGGTGTTCAATTAGTCCATGTTATTGACAAAAGCAACAGAAATATTGCACCAAAATATCCCCCCTTCCCGGGGGCAATATCCTTTTCCCCATGCATACTCAGATGTGCATGTGTAATACGTGACAAAATGTAAGACTCAACCATAAAA
Organism: Hippopus hippopus; assembly: GCA_946811185.2. Taxonomy (NCBI): domain Eukaryota; kingdom Metazoa; phylum Mollusca; class Bivalvia; order Cardiida; family Cardiidae; genus Hippopus; species Hippopus hippopus. Next base: position 40,936,620 of record OX328096.1, read on the forward strand.
AGGGCATTTGCAGACAATAAATGAAATGTGGATCAGAAGAAAGTATTTGTTGTTGAAAGGTTTGAAAATGTTGTGGGAAAATAAGAGAAGATGCTTTGGACTTCCCAAAATGTTTTCAAGGTCTTCTTTCTCCGGTTGTAAAAACCTGGGATTGTCTGGCACAAGATTAACTATATACTGAAAGAATGAAACCGATGTATTCACTATTCAATTATCAAAATTAATGAAGATACTGCCATTTCAAGGCCTTTTTCATAAGAATATCAGAAACATTAGACAAGTTGTATTGTAGATTAGACCATACTTTTTGTACAGTCTGATCTTGGTCTGTTATTTCAGCCTGCTTCAGTTGCCTGTGAACACTATTTAATTGGAATAATGCATGCGTAGTTAACCATATAGAAGATTATATTTAAGATGTATTAAAGATTCATAATATTTTCTACAAAAATATAATAATATACATGTATTTCAGCTGTATTGTTCCATATTAGTGCAGACCTGAAATGATATAAAATATTTGTTTTGTTCCCTCTATTTGTATCTCTCTATTCATGAGGGAAACTTTTAACCCTTTACCACACAATCCCCTGTCTTATTCACCATGAAGCTTTATCAAAGTTGTGGGAAAAGGAGAAAATGCTGATAACCAGCATCAAATATTTTCTCTTTTTTTTCCCCACATTGTATATATTACCTGTTCAAAGACAAATTGCGTCATTTGAGCCAGTCATTTTGTCTTCTGCAACTACTTTCAGTTTTGAACGGTTTTAAATTGTTTAGTCTGGTAAAGAGTTAAGGAAAAGACATGGTGTTGAGTGTAGATGTCTGTCTGGACAGCTCATAAAAGTGACAACATATGTTAACAACATATTACATTAAAGGGAAACATTTTATTAGAATTTCAATCAGTAATTTCTAGATTTCTTACCTCCAGCAAAATGTAATGCATAATAATTTTATTTTAAATTGTAATGGTCTGTTTTCAGATGACCAATTTCATTTTTTGTTATTCAGGCAAGCTAATGGTATCTTCACGGCACTGTTGAATAAATTATGGTAAATAACAAAATGTGAATGTAATAAAGCACATGCAGTTCACAGACCTTTGAAAATTATTTGAAGAAACAAAAAAAAATTAACAGCACCAAGCCTTTTGCAGCTTTTTTTCCCCAAACTTTAAGTTTGTTGTATTAATGTTTGTTTGATCCGAGAAAAGCTGACATAGTATTTGGTTTACCCTGGAATCTTAAAACATATCATTATATAATCCCTGGGAATAGTTTATTTGACAAAAAATGATAGAAAGGCTTCCAGCATTTTCTCCTTTTCCCAGAATGAGTGCTAAAGTAATCTAACTTGGGGTTATTAAAACACAGGAGTAAATAGTAAAGAGTTCATTAAGACTGAGTTTAAGGGTCAGCTTTTTTTTTTCTATTGATGCCATCAACTTTTTTTTCTTCTTTTTTTTTTAAATGGTTGCTCTTATCCCTAATTATCTAGATGATAAATAAAAAAGACCACGGTAAGGTAACTGAAAACTTTTGCCTTTATACTTGATGTAAACAGAGATTTGGTAATCAGTTTATGTACATTAGAATTATGCTTAGCTCTTTATAACCCGTTTTCAAACAATACAGTCTTAATGGCCTGTAAAGAGAAGGCTCTTGAAAATAATGGGGGAAAAGGAGAAAATGCAGGTAAAAAGCAAAAGACCCATGTTTTCTACCCTATCAAATATGGAAATTGTTATTTAAGCTACATTTTATTTGTGTGTCTTAACTCTTTACCAGACAACAAAATTTTAGAGTTGTTTAGTTTGATAGCATTTGCAGACGGCAAATCAAGGGTGGCTCAAAACTTGCACTTTGCTTTTGATTGAGTAGAAAACATTGTGGAAAAAGGAGAAAATGCTGGTTACCAGCATTTTCTCCTTTTCCCACAAAGTTTTCAAAAGCTTTCTTTCTTAAGGTCGTTAAAACTCGGGATTGTGTGGTAAAGGGTTAACAAATGCTTTCAATTTGGTATAGTCAAAAATTTTGTGGTATATGGTAAAGGGTTGATGTATAGACGAATAGAATTCTTTTCTGTTCAAGTTTTTAAAAAGAGCAACTTAATGTGAATGATACTTTTCTTTATTATTCTGTATAGTGCCAATTTAACCCTTTACATAAAACATAAGGTATACAAAGTGACAAAGTCAATTTTGAAAAAATGCAGATTAAAAAAAGAAGAAGGGCACATTTTTATTTAATCCTTTTTTTTTTTTCAAAACACAGGAAGTATGCATCAATATTCGTTTAGTACAACATGAGCTATACAAATACGAGGGGTGATCAGAAAGAACGTGGACCAGTGCCTGTATTGGAATATTGTTGTAAAAAACAATTTGGAATGTCCACTTTTTTTTTAAATAACCTCCTTCGAATTCTATGCACTTATTTATTCTTGATTCCCATGCGAGAAATACGTGTGTGAGCGCGTCACGAGACATTACTCTCAAGGACCCGGTCATAGTGAGGGTTAGTTCCTCTCTGCTCTCGTAGTGCATGCCACATAGAGAGTGTTTCAAAACATGAACTACCTAAAGGTCACAAGGGGTCAGGACTGAATTATAGGGAGGGTTGGCTACTGTTTCTGTGTCTAGTTTTTGCAGAGTTTTCTGTACAAGTGAGGCTTTGTGAGCTAGGGCATTATCTTCGTGTAAAGTGACGTCACTCTGCAGGATTTCTGGCTGTTTTTTTCGTATGGTGTTTGTGAAATTTCTTTAAAAAAAGTGGGCATAAAACTCAGCGTTGACTGTTATATATATAGATAAAACATGATTTAGAAGAAACAAAGGTGTATAGAAAAATATGGTGTGCATAACTTTATCGACTGACTTAGAAAGTTTGGCTTTAAAGGCGGAAGGCGATGTTGAATGTTTCTGTTCACTGCTTTGTTGTTTAGTTTCGGTCTTGTTAAAGTGTACCTATGTTTCATCGCATGTTACAATACGATCAATAAAGTTTGACCCCTCTACCCTAATGCGTTCTTAAATTTCTTAAACAATTTCGACCCTAACCCCCAATGGCTCGGGCGTCAATAGTCGAGGTACCCACCTTGTGCAAACATGCGACATTCCAAGATTGTCAGTCGAAATCTCCTTGGCACTTTTATATGAAATGCAAAATGTGTCGGCTATTTTCTTCACAGTATCTCGGCGATCTTGTTTTACATACTGCTCTACATCTGTGATGATTTTGTCAATGACTCATGTTGATGGACGGCCAGATTTAGGATCATCTTTTACAGTATCACACTCAAGTCTAAACCAGTCTGATCTATTTACGCATATCAGATTTCTTGAGTGCAGATTCCTCTTAATCTTTTTCTAAATCGGTTTTGATTACTGATAAATACTTTCCGAGTTTGAAGTAAAACTTTATGATTACTCTCGGCCCAAATAAAACGTCGTCCGACAATTTGGACCATTAATGCAGTATATGACATCATTAAAATGACGTCACACATTACCTATTTGAATAAGACGACATTTGAAAGCTTAAGTCGGTTACCATATAATTACTGTTCATCTGTGCAATTTTTCGTAATCCTACGTGAAGTAGTTTTCAAAATAACGAGGTGGTCCATGATCTTTTTGATCACCCCTCGAATATTGTAAGATTTTACATATTTGTTACAGATAGAACATCTTAGCCAAACTGATGATTCTTACCCAATCAGATAGTTAGTCTAGGGATAATGAATTGGAACAAAATTGAATTTTAGACCGATTGATCAAATGTTATCTTTTCAACATATTGAAAGCATTCCCAGTAGACAAAATTAATATGACTCAGATAATAAAGTCTGTTTTCAAACAGGTAAAAAATATTGTGGGAAAAGGAGAAAATGCTAGTTATCAGTATTCTCTCCTTTTTCCACAAATTTTTCTAAAGGCTTTTACCTCAGGGTCCATAAAACTCGGGATTGTGTGGTAAAGAGTGTTATTCCTTTAACCCTTAACCAAACATCCTGTGTTTTCATGACTGTAGAGAAGGTTTTTGAAAACATTCTTAGAAAAGGAGAAAAACGCTGGTAACCAATATTTTCTCCCTGTCCCACAATGTTTTCTAGTAAAGAACTTTGACAAGTCTAAAACTTTTTGTTTGGTAAGGGATTAATTTGACAACCATAGGTTTGCAACCAACAGCTCATGTGGAAAAAATTGAAGAAGAGTATTCAAATTTTCCACATCACCCTCCAAAATACAGCTATCATTCAATAAAGAAAGCAAGATGTTTGTAATCTTTGGAGTGAATCAGGTGGTGGCATATGATGTATGATGATTGGAGCTTGAAGTGAAAGGTAAAGTGGTGCAAGTTATTTTTTTATTTAGTTTTTCTATAAACACCTGCTGTACAAAAAGCTTTTCTGTGTTCAGGACTAGTATAAGAAATCTTTTATCATGGCACATACAGTGATGACTAAGGGCATTTGAGCATAATGGGCAATCATTTCTGTATAGGTGCTATACATAGGTTTTTATAACAGGGTTTTTAGGCAAAGCTGAATGCACTGGCTTTTGACCTACTCTTGTTATTGATATAATCAAATGAAAAGATTTTAATTTTTGTCTGGTAAAAAATGTGCATGTTTATTTTGCAGGGTCCCTTTTGGCTGATTTGCTCAAACATTTATGTCACCAATATACAAGCGTTACTACAGCTAATTGATACCCCAGGGCCTTTGTTCAAACCAAAGAAAATTGATATGATAATAATGATAATGGTCGATATTTTTCTTGTACTATTTGGTAATTTGATTGATATTTTACTAAATGTTACCCAATACTATTATGTCTACACAAGTGTAATTCGACCACCCTCTTTACATTTCGGAATCCTTGAATGCATCATGGAGAGCAGTTGTATATAAACACTTTAACTCTTTACCACACAATCACGAGTTTAAACGACACTGAAAGAGAAGGCTTTGGAAACATTGTGGGAAAAGGAGAAAATGCTGGAAACCAGCATTTTCTCCTTTTCCCACAATGTTTCCTACCCTATCAAAGACAGAAATAATCATTTACGCAAAATTTAATTTGTAATCTGCACATGGCTTTTAATTTGGTCAGGTCAAAAAATTGGTGTGTGGTAAAGAGTTAAGTGATTGATTTACAGAGACAGGTTTCCCAGTTGTATGGTAAGATGCAGGACTCTCTGATGAAGATAAGCAATATGGTTTGTGCTTGGATGGGTGACCAAGTGGTGGTATGGTCCTGATGGGTGTCCAGACTATGTGTGCTTAAATTCTAATTTTTTTCCTGTTTCAGTGACATCTGGATTATCTTGTAATCTTAAAATATATATTTATTTAAAAATTTAACTTTTTAACAAAATGAAAACAATTTGGAAAAGGAGGCAATTGCTGGCGAGGTTACTTTTCATCATTTCTTTTTGCCATGTATCTTTAATAAAGATATTTCTTGGTTATTGTGGGAAGTCTTGCATTACCCTGTATGGTCAAGAACTGATGTCTCCCCATGATCACTTATAACTCCCTATAAGATGACAAAATTTTAGACTTGTCCAAATTCAAAGAATTGGCTGATGATAAATTGTGGCTGAAATGATGTAATTTTTCTTTGAAAGGTAAAGATGAAATCATTATCGGTACAACAGAGAATGCCATTTTGAAAAATACTGGTATTTTCTTACTTTAATTTTTTCAAAAGCTTATTTTATCAGAGTTGTTTGGTGAAGGGTTTATTGTTTTGTTTTCTTTGATTTTTACAATCAGTGCCAGCCACAATAGCATTGAGGGTACTTTTTCCAGTTTCTGAAAATCTCCTGAAATAGGTTTCAACCTTTTACCAAAGATTTTGATTTTAGCAGTGATCAAAATCAAAGGATTGTAGATCTGAACAATCAAATGTGCCAAACTGAAGTTTGAATTAGTGATTGTCAAGCAATCATTTGACAAAATGGAGCTTTGAAGTATAGTGCTAACCCTCGGAGCAATATCTCAGTAATATCACTCTTTTGTAATTCCTGAAATTCATTTAAAGGTACATTTGGTGGTAAGAGAGACGAAATTGAAATGGGAGAAATTCAAGGCAGCCCAAAGGGTTTTTTTTTTATTTATTGGATGTAGTGTAAGCCAATGTGTATCTGAAGCGAAAAATCTCATTGTTAAGATTTATTAGCACTTGGTTGTGAGAAAACATCCTAAACCATAAATGGTGTAAAGCTCTTTGAAATGTACACTCTATCTTATTTAATGGAATAACACCTTTGGTCACTTTGATCACTCTGTCTTTTACATTGTAGGTTATTGTCTTTGTTTTCTCTCCTTACATCCTGAAACACCAATCTAACCCACCAACAAAGAATCCAAGGTTTTAACAACCCAAAGTGTAAGTGATGTCACATGTTATTGAAATACATGTACATGCTCAGTTATTATAAAGTACTTTTTATGTATGGTATGTAAGTGATCGATGAAGGAAGTTAAAGAATTTAAAGTATGTAAGTCATCATGAACAGCCCAGCACAGCATCTTGATTCACCATAGAAGTTTCTGAATTTATTCGTTTTTTAAACTCTATCAAACAACAAAATTAAGGAGTCAGCCAAATTGAAAGCATTTTACAGAAGACAAACTGAACTTTAAGTGCATGATGATTTCTGTCTTTTATAGAAAAGACAGCATTGTGGGAAAAGGAGAAAATGCTGGTTACCAGCATTTTTTCCTATTCCAGTAATGTTTTCTAAAGCCTTCCCCCTCAGGATCATTATGACTTCGGATTGTGTGGTAAAGAGTACTCATGACAAAATCATAGACGTCCCAATTTAAAGCATTTGCAGATGACAGTTTAAATGTAGCTTAAAAGATAAAATTTGTCTTCGAAAGGGCATGAAACGCACATTCTGTGCAGTCTGATCTTTACCTACACTGTCCAGTTAAGGTCTGTGAGTCAAGCTTAGCAGCCTAAGGGTTAAGAAGTTTTCATAAATCAATTTTTGACAGGTTTAATCAAATGGTTTAGACAATCAGAAATTGTGTTACTTTCTAAATCTAGAATAAGACTAAGAATGTCATTTAGAATGGTTTGTGAGTAGTATTGGCCCAGATGTTTGTAAGCTTAAATCTAGCCCAGATGTTAGTAAGCTGAAATCGCATCTTTCTGTAGATGATGGCTTTTAATATTGCAGTGAAAAACAGATTATCATCTTTCTTCATGTAACCATGACAACTACTTTTTGCTTTGGAATGCCATGGTAGCAAAGTGCAGAATAGCTTATGCAAGGATAGAAACTTTGTGTTCGTTGTAGCAGTTTGTTCGACCCATTATCACACAAAATTTATATGAGTGTGTAATCTTGCAATATTTAGCTTTTGAAATTCCTTCAATTGTTTATGCTTTGTGCATCATCATGCTAGTTTCTGAGACATCTAATATCTCTTAACCCTTTACCACACAATCCTGTGATGTATAATTATGTTACGACCTGGGGAAGAAGCCTTATGAAAACACTGTATGAAAAGGAGAAAATTCTTGCAAGCAGCATTTTCTCTTTTTCACACGATGTTTTCTACCCTATTAAAAACATGTTCCATCATTTTAGCCACATTTAATTTGTATCCTGGAAATTTTGACAAGTCTAGCTAACATCTTGTCATGTTGTGAAGGTTTAACTCTTTACCAGAAGACAAAAGTTAGACTAATGTAGCTTAAGAGATGGAATTTGTCTTTTAAAGGGTAGGAGACCTTGTAGGAAAAGAAAAAAAAGCTGTTTACCACGAATTTCACCAAAACCTTTTTTCCTCAGGGTTGGTATGAAACATCTGACTGTTAAATATTAATCTGTGCAGTAAATGGGTTTGGAAAAGGAGTCCACCAAAACTTGACAATGAGGTAATAGTTAGATTTATGACATGAGATAAACTTCAATATATTGGATTCTCTATTTACTTTCCTTTCTTCATTGTTCAATGTGTCTTATATTATCTGTCCCTTTTCTTACCATTAAACTTATTACCAAGTTAGACATTTCTTTCAATTACTGGTATCACTATGAGAACAACAAAAATTTCAACAGGCTAACTTCAAGTCATAAAGAGACAGCAACTTTTGATCTTGGATAATACCTGGTAGTTACACTATTTTGGGAGATAGTCCATCCAAAACAGCTTTCCATCTTTTTTCTTTGGTCGAAAGCCCCTTTGGTCCTTACCAGACAACACAATTTTAGACTTTACTGTGAATAAAAAAAATGTAACCAAGATCTTGGGTAAATGGTCTTTTAATTCTTTACCAAACGATGAAACTTTGGATTGGAATGAGTCGAAAGCATTTGCAGGCTACAGATTAAATGTAGCTCAAGTCTCGGATGACTTCTGACTGAAAATTCTGGTTACCCCTGTTTCCATGATGTATTCACGAGCAGCTTAAATGAATTCCAAAATATTGGACAGTGTAAATCAGTGATCAGACTTCAGTGCAATCCTATCTTCAAGTAGACTGGCTGCAAAACCAGCTTCTGTTGCCCTTAGCATGCTATCTAAGAGTTAATCTTGAAGTATTTGTCCACATCCATGGACAAAGACCATTGTTAACTCTTAAATCCAAAAGATATTTCACTCCAGAAATAAGACCAGTTATTTGCAATATTAAGCTTGTTTTCACCTTTAAGAATTTTTTATTTCAGCAAATAGTGTAGATCTAAGATCATACTGCAAGTTCTGTGTTGTCTGATCTTGATTTAGACTGGCTGCAAAGGCAACTTTGCTTGTGAAAGGCACTTTAAGGGTAGATATTTTGTTTTTATCATGAAATTTTCCATATGTTGAAGGTTTTTTCTTTGTTTGGCCTTTGCCAGCAGTTGGCGTAATGTTTATAAATAATATGAAAGTCAGAGATTCACTACTTTGAAACCTTAATTTTGGAGGTTTTAGGGTTCAATAGACCTCTAGATTAGATGTTATGAAATAATACAGCCTTAGAATATGACGTGTGTGGTGCCTATACTCTATGACATTCCTTTGTCTTGAAGCGCAGAAAGTTTACCTCATGTTCCCTCCTGACAATAAGTTTCTGCAGAAATCTTTCAAAAATATTCATGTAAAATAATGGTATGGAATCCAGTACATAAAATCATGTAAAAACTCAAAAAGGTGTGAAAGGAGACATTGCTAATGAAGCAAAAATCATGCTGTATTACATATTTTGCAAGAAACCATTGATAGTCCAGTCATTATTAACCCTTTACCACACAATCCTGAAATTTTAACAACCATGAGGAAGAAGGCTTTTGAAAACATTGTTGGAAAAGGAGAAAATGCTGGTAACCAGCATTTTCTCCTTTTCCTACCATGTTTTCTACCGTATCAGGCACAAATTTTGTCATTTGAGCCACATATGATTTGTCATCTATAAATGCTTTCAATTTGGGCCAGTTTAAAATTTTGTCATCAGGTAAAGAGTGAAAGAAGCTTATATGTCAGTGTTTATGCATTGTTCAGTTTGATACAAGTTGTCATTAAAGTCACACTGATTGTCAATTTGACCCAGAAATAGTTGCTGACTGGACAAGAACGACCGCTGAGATATGACACCTAGTGGTGACAGACCGATCATCTGTCTGTAATTTACATGGAAAGTCATTATTTGACATCATAATTTACACTGAGAGGTCACAGGCCAGTATGGAAAAAGACTGTTTTGCCCTAGACAAGTTGAATTAGCACTTGGCAAGCATTTCCAATTTTTTCATGACCCTTAAAAAAGATGCTTCTGAAAAGATTGTGTGAAAAGGATAAAATGCTTGTTTCTAGCAATTTCTCCTACAGTGTTTTTTGACCTTTTATAGACAAAACTTATTACACATGTATTTCACCCACATTTGATTTGTCATCTGAAAATTCTTAGTTAATGGACAAGTTAAAAATTTTGGTGTCATGTAAAGAGTTGATAATTATCTGTACTTTGCGAAGGTCATTTTAAAGAGCAACTGTCAAGATGCAGCTTTTGTTGTCAGTCTGCCCATTGGTTTGTAATCCATCTGCCTTGTGCCAGACCTAAGTCTGGTAAACTTATCTTAGATTCAAGATTAAGTCAACATTTTGTGCTTTGAGTCATTATAAACATGTCAAATCAACAGCTTGAACTTATAATATAACCATAGTAAAATACAACTTTAACCCTTCAAGGGCCTTAAACAACTACAGTTGCCTTTGTGGCCAGTATAAATCAAGATCAGGCTGCACAAAATGTGCAGCTTGATCTTTGATCTATACTGTCCAAGTCACATGATAAGAGCCTTATTTAATTTGTCATCTGCAAATGTTTCATTCATGATAATTCTAAATTCTCTGTTCTGGTGAAAAATGAACATGTGAATGGTAGACTTGTTCGAACTGGAAGCATTTTCAGATGACAAATTACATGTGGATTAAATGATGCCAATGGCCTTTCAAAAGGTAGAAAAAGATTGTGGAGAAAATACTTTCCTGCCTTCCCCACTGTGTTTTCAGATGATTTCTTCCCCAGGGTAGTTAAAACATGTCTGATAAAGGGTTAAATATACCAAGGATTGGTTCTATTAATACCGAGAAGATAGTGGAGGGAAAGAAAATTACTTTTTTATGTAACAAGTTATTTGGAAATCATTGTTGGAAAAACATTATAATTGTTCCTTTCTATAAATATTTTTAATTTCTATTAACTGCAGGGACACAAAAGGTTTTATTTGTGTGAGAAGTTAAAACAGTTTTTGTCATTATTCTCAGTGTAGATTAGATGCAGTAATAGAGCACCTAGTCTATATTAGATCATTTTACATAATACATAGCTAGAAAATTTTAACACTTTTTATCCCTTTACCACACAATACCAAGTTTTATTGACCTTTAGGAAAAAAGCTTTTAAAAACATTGTGGAGAAAATGCTGGTTACTAGCATTTTCCCCTTTTTCCATCATATTTTCTAAACTTTCTATGACAAGTCCAATCGTATGAGTAAAAATTAATTTGCTTTCTGGAAGTGTTGTTAATTTGCACAACATTAAACTTTTGTCGTATGGAAAAGAGTTAAAGTACAAAATGAATGAAAATAAACTTTTACATATGTAGAAAGATCCAGATCTTGTGAAATCAATAATTATTTTTGTGTCAGAATTTACAATTAAAACAAAAGAGGTATAAGTCTAGACCCAAGATCAGATTGCACGCTCTCTACAGTCTGATCTTATCAGAACTTTCTCTTTAACCCTTTTCCACACAATCCCAGGTTTTAATGACCCTGAGAAAGAAAGCTTTTGAAATATTGTGGGAAAAGGAGAAAATGCTGGTAACCAGCATTTTCTTCATTTCCCACAATGTTTTTTTTTTATCTTTTACAGACAAATCCCAGTACTTGTGCCACAATTACCATGTCCTTTGGAAATGCTTCCAGTTTGGATCTGTCTTAAATTTTCTCATGTGGTTAAGAGTTCAAGCATCTACAGCTGAGCTTTTTGCTGTAAGGGTTAAGATGAATAGATATACATTTTATATACTTCACTACCTCTTCTAACAGACCAGAATTAATGATCCAAGATAATCTGTAATAAAACTTCATAATTAGATCTATCTTTACTCTTTTCCACACTTACCTTATCCTTTGCCAAAGACTTAAATAATACTGAATAATACTAACCTGGGTAAATCATAATCTAGCCCTGAACCCTTTACCAAAAAATCCTGTATTTAAACAACCCTGAAGAAACATGACGGTGTAGATTAAGATAGAATAATCATACAGTCTGATCTTGAATCTGCACTCTCTAATTACCTTTGAGATAGTCCTTTCAAAACAGTCTGTAGACTTCAAATTGCAAAATTTATGACAAGCAAGTAAAAGGGAAAATGAACAGACAGATTTTTTTGCAGTCTTAGCTTGATCTACACGTTTTTCAAAGGTCATTGACTCTGTTCAAGAGTGAATCGATGTTTTTTTACCTTGAAAACAGGTGCATGTATTTATGCCTAAACATTGGCATCCTTTTGGGAACATTGCAGAAAAAGGATTATTTTGCTTTTAACACAAGCAATAGTTTTCTTCTCCACTATGTTTTCACTATCAAATAATGGAATGTTCTTCCCATCAAATTAGTATTTCTAGGTAATTATTTTCATCATCTTGGAAAGTAGTGAAAACAATTTTTTTCTGAATGGTTTAATCTTTTGAAATTCTTTTCAACAGTAACTATTACATTTAATAACTCTTAAAGCACCTGCACCCACTAATGCATTCTTTCCTTACAATTTCTGTTTTCAAAATTCTGACACTTTCTTCCTGTGTAAATTCTAGGATGCATGATTGCAGGATTATTCCTGTGTCTATTCTAGGACGTGTATTTATGGGATTCATGCTGATTTTTTCAGATCCTGCATAAATTCAGACCCAGTGTTTCACAGTCCCCCAAGAAAAATATTCAATGAAAAAGTTTCAAAACAGAATTTATTGTTCCTTGCAGAAAATACCACTGTTTTGAAATAAACAGCATCATTGCTTAAGTTCCTTTTGCACTGTATTATGTCCATTTACTCTTTACCACACAATCACGAGTTTTAACGACCCTGAAGTAAAAGCCTTTTGAAAACATTGTGGGAAAAGGAGAAAATGCTGGTAACCAGCATTTTCTCCTTTTCCCACAATGTTTTCTACCCTATCACAGACAGAAAACATTATTTGAACTACTCTAAATTTATCGTCTGCTAATGCCTTCAATTTGTACCAGTCTGAAATTTTGTCATGTAAGTTACAACCTCCCTTGACCAGAAGTGGGTCAAAACGGCCCACTTCCAAAACGACCAACTTTTCTGGGTACTGTTAAAAAAATGTTCTGCTGTTTTTTTTTAGCTCACCTGAGCACATAGTGCTCGGGGTGAGCTATTGTGATTGGTCAATGTCCGTCTGTCCATCCGTAAACAATTACTAAAAAATCTTCTCTGATGAAACCGCCAATCAGATTTCAATGAAACTTCACAGAAATGACCCTTAGGTGATGCACTTTCAGAATACTTCAAAGATTTGAATTCCATGAAGAACTCTGGTTGCCATGGCAACCAAAAGAAAAAACTTTAAAAATCTTCTTGTCCCAAACTGTAAGGGCTAGAGCTTTCATATATGGCATGTAGCATCATCTAGTGGCCCTCTACCAAAATACTTCAAATTATGGCCCTAGTGTGGAAATTGGCCCTATGTTGTGGGTTCTCAGATTTCACATAGAGATAAAGAAGGAAATCTTTAAAAATCCTCTTGTCCCAAACCGTAAGGGCTAGAGCTTTCATATATGGCATGTAGCATCATCTAGTGGCCCTCTACCAAAATACTTCAAATTATGGCCCTAGTGTGGAAATTGGCCCTATGTTGTGGGTTCTCAGATTTCACATAGAGATAAAGAAGAAAATCTTTAAAAATCTTCTTGTCCCAAACCGTAAGGGCTAGAGCTTTCATATTTGGCATGTAGCATCATCTAGTGGCCCTCTACCAAAATAGTTCAAATTATGGCCCTAGTGTTGAAATGGCCCTATGTTGTGGGTTCTCGGATTTCACAAGACGATTGTAATAAGTACTAAAAACATGGGATTTAGCTCAGCATAAAGGCTTTAATCCATGGGGCATTCAATTCCAGCTAGTCTTATATATTTCAACAGAGACATTAGAATTGTTATCGCTTAATAAAAGTGTTGGCTTAATAAACGTAGTCGCTTAGCTAAGCAAGATCAACTGTATTGCCCTTTGTAAAATTCATTCATTTTGACTCAGATTTGAACTCTCAGCTCATGCATTACGTACATACGATGTGTGAGCTATACTGGGTGAAGGCTAAGATTATAGCGTATGTATTATGCAGACACAAGGTTAAAGATCTGTAGCTCATCTCTTACCAAATTACTTTTACATGTGGTGCTGTCAAAATTTGATAAGCCATACAAACACTGAGATTCAGGTGTAGCCTTCTCTATTTAACCCTTAAACGACTAAATAGATAAAATTATACAATGTATTTCCAGCCAATGGAACAAAACGCACATAGTTGTGTTTTTAAAATTCTTTTAGCTGCAAAAAATCTCCAGTTATTGTGTAGACAGTATAGATCCAAGGCCATGTTCTTTACAGTCTGGGGTTTATCTACAAAAGTGCTTGCAGTTGGATATGGCAGCCGAAGGGTTAAGTTATCCCTAGAATATGATGCTTAACCCTTTACCACACAATGACGACTTTTAACACCCCTGATAGAGAAGGCTTTTGAAAACATTGTCGGAAAAGGAGAAAATGCTGGTTACCAGCATATTCTCCTTTTCCCACAATGTTTTCTACCCTATCAAAGAAAAATCATCTCATATGAGCCACATCGAAACTGTCACCTGCAAATGCTTTCAATTCGGACAGGTCTAAAATTTGTCCTGTGGTAAAGGGTTAACCCATTTCAGCACAGGCTTAGAGCCAGTGAGAACTGCTTTTATGAATCAAATGAAGGGCAAAGAAGAGAAGTAAATGTCATGACTGAATAATGTCGAAAACATCTTTGAAAAAATGTTACTGCTTGTGAAAAGCAGTTTTCCAAAGCCATCTTATGCAGGGATTCATAAAACATGTAGTACTTACGGTTTGAAACCCAAGATATTCAGTCAGTTATAGGAGCTTTCTTTGACTTCACAGCATTCCTATTATGCATGTTCTTGTCCTGTGGGTCTTTTAAATAGAGATGTTTCAGAAATTTGTCAGGCAGCAGGACAAGTGCACCAAATGTAGCTGTCTTAAAGATTTTTTGACTCCATGCAATTCTTTCTTTTTTTTTCTTCTTTTTTATTGCAGAATTCCTAAATTTTGATGACCTCAAAACCTGTTTGAATTGGGTTGTTTAATTATGACACATTAAGTCATGGCACAGGGTAGTCTCAAGAATGAGACCTTTATGGTGCTTCTTTTCATATTTGGACATTTATTGTGCACCATACCATCTGAAGCCCACCATGTTTTTTCCAGTACCAAAGCTGCAGCAATGTACTGACATTATGTTTCGTTGGTTTAATCTGTATTGCAGCGAAATGCGATTAATTTTTATTGACACACATGACACACAAATTATTAATGTTTTATTACCTGAAGTGCTTTCAGAAGTCGTTCATAACACGTGAATCTAAAAAAAAAGCCAACGAAATATGTCATATTTGGCGGCCATTATGTGTCTACTTTGACAGATGCAAACATCTTGATTAAACAATGAAGTAAACTTTTTTTCTTATTTTTTACGTTTAAATTAATAATATTTGTATTTCAATGAAAGGATTAAATATGCAAGCAACAAGTATTTTACAAATTGTAGTTTTTTCATTACTATGTGAAAATATGAGAGTTTAAATGTGTGTTGAAAATCTGTGCGGAGATTTCAACCATTTTTTTTTTTCGCAATCGTCTCTGTACCCATAGGCAATCTTTCAAAAACTAAAATCACATTCGTGGACAATATCTGCACTAGGCACAGGGTAAATCAGTTTTCTGAGAGGCAGTCATCAGTAAATCACTCTCTGTCAATAAGCAGTCGCCGAAAACAACTTTCACCTGTATTCCAGAATAAATGAAATGAATAACCAACTTTTGAACAGTACAAAATAGTGCAATTTGGAGGTTGCTTGGATCATTACAGTATGTGTAGTATTTAAGAAAATTCTTGAGTTGACTATGCAAATTTAGGCAAAATGGGTACCAGTGGTTCTCTTTCACACTGATCTTGATTTACAACTACTGTTTTGTTGCTTGCTGTGCCAGAGATACTGTAAGTACTTTTAATGTTTGCATACAGGCTTCTGTTGATTTGCGTCAAATTTGTACCAAACAACATTTTACACTTGTCCAAATTGAACGCACTTGCAGATAAGAAGTTAGACATTGCTAAAGGAATGCAATGTTGCTTTGAAAGCCTAGAAAACATTGTTCGAAAAGGAGCATTTTCTCTGTTTCCAGTAATTTTTTTAAAACCCTTTCTCTTCAGGGTTCTTATTTCAAACTTAGGTTTATGTGGTGAAAGGTTAACAAATGTTAGTCCATTATTATTTGTAAAGTGAAGTCTGAATTACACAAAAATGGGTAAAAAGTGATTATAAGAAGAGATTAATTTATTAGATAGTTAGTCATGCTTGAAAATCATTGATACCTAGATTGTATAATATTAACCCCTTGGTTTTTCACTGTGGTAAGTTTTAATCCATTAGTCATAATTTATAAAATGAAAGTTCTTTGTCACAACTTAATCTTATTATATAGAATCCTCAGATTAGATATTCTAATCATAGATTCTTTTTTCTGTTATTCGCTATTTTGCATTTTGACAAGGTAGTGGCAAAATAAAGGAAATCTTAGAAATGAGCAATTTCTCTGAATGTTGCTTTGTTTACTTCTATTTTCATTACATACCCTTCAGTCTCAAATGTAAATGGCTCAAAAAATATATACGGAGAATATTTGTGTTTTAAAACAAGGCAGTCAACGTAAGAGGTATAATCTGATATTGTCCTAAGTTGTCTTATTCCAATTCATTTTCTAAGATTTTTACCGTCAACACTTCTTGCAAATAGTGTTCGAAAAAGCACAATTACTTTTTACCTTAGTATTCTAAGCCATCTGATTATCATTTTTCATTTAACAGAGATAGTGCACCCTTTCTTTCACCTGTTTACTTTAGTGTGATAGAAAAGCCATGATGTTGCAGACTCATTCTCAATTTGTTTGACCATTCAATGTCGCCATCCTTTTAATAAAAAATAAAAAAGATTCATGACCTCCACGGCATAACGGTAAACGAAATTACCAACTATAACATGCAAAGACAAAATTTGGATGTATCTTGCCCTTCCTGAGGCTGTCCAGTCAACACCCATGCACATTATGAGTAGCTTGGTCACTGAAATCGTCATGTCGCCAAGAAATAATCATTATAGATGTAGGCTAATGCCCCCAATTAAAACAAATATTTCAAGGTAAACCACCTTTTTACGCAAAGTTTTGCTACATTTTGAAAAAAATTTAACATAATATAAGGAACGCTAAAATGATAACGAGACTCAGTTGTGATGCCAGTTCTCTGTAATAAATGGGACAATCTCAATAAGTCCCCAAGATTCGATAGAAGAATCCAATTTTGTTCTGTTTGATATAACAGATAACTCCCTTAGAGACTAAAATGTTTTTTTTAACACTATTATCATTTTTTCAACACACTGCACTTGGTAAGATGGGAAAAAGACGTAGATTTCATTGAAGTCGAACTGTAATAATCATGTAGTAATAAATGAGTCTTGTCAAAGATTCTGAATAGAATTAGTGCATCCAACTCTGAAATGTAAATGAATGCATTTTCGAAACCAGAAATGACATGTGGGATATTTGCAAAGTGATTCTGTTGGTTAGTACACTCGACCTTGTCAAAATATAACGAAAAAGCTGGCTCATACTTGTAAACAGTAATAAATGAGTTGTAATAAATGAGCCCTTGATATATATCATGTCAAAATCATGATAGCAAAATCACATAATTCAACATTATTTACCTTCGATTGCATTTCAGTTGTTAAAATCTGTTTGATTTCAGTGAATGTTGTGTCTTGTTATGATGTAAACATCATGATTTTGAGGTTACGTTTCGGAAACTGTGATGTATTTCTAAAAGGGTCTCGTTGACTGCATATTGCATGTTATTCTGCTGTGATTTATATTTTAGCCATGCTCTGTGAAAAAGGGTTTGATGCATTTGCAAAAAGTATCGACCCATGTCAATCTGCGCAGTCGGCACAGGCTGAACAGTGTTGAAACGATTTGCTTTTTGCAAACTTTCTACATAGTCAAGTACTTTTCTACCTCATGATTTGGCAAAATGGATTATATGGATCCATTACTATGTAATGACTTGATTGAACACATTACGGAGATGCATTAAACCCCCCTTTGCCAAACATGGCTCATTTGAATTGATACCAAGTATGTATTTATTCCATTTTTGCCCGATATTAGTCGTAGTTCTAAGAAATGATCATTAATCAGACCTTTGTCGATGTTTACAGAGGTGGGGGGAGTGTCAATGGTGAATTTAAGTGGTGTAATGTTTTTTTAACACATCACATGTACTATAGGATCGATATTCCTTCGCCAGTAATAATCGAAATTTACAAAGTTAACGCAGATTAACTTCAAAGATTTACCATAAGGTGGCAGACAGTAGTGAAAATGTGATATTTCAGCAGTGGAAAAAGGTGAAGCGGGGAAATGATCAAGAGATGCCGAAAGAAGATGCCATTAGATCTACTGATGAACGTATTGGAACCAATAATGATATTGGGTCAAATTTTCACATTTCAAGATGACGTTTTGGAACGTTACCGATTGAAACATTTTTACAGGTGTTCATAACGTTATCACTACTAAGTGTAATAAACGGGACAAAGGATTAAAGTCAACAAATATATTTCTTGTTCACTCTTCATTGCTGTATGTCGATATGGTTTATGGTTGTTAACTCTGTTGGATTTCCTCATAAATTTTGGTAAATCACATTGAAATAGCGTTCAGTTAGGTTTTTATAGACACTGTAATAGACGGGACAATTACTGGTAATAAACGGGACAGTGGGAAAAGTTCTAATTTAATTCAAAGTATTCGTTTTGAGGATAAAAAGTTTCGGCTATAATCAGTAAACATGTTTACTGTTTGAAAGCATAGGATTCTTGAAAATTATTTCACCTTTGACATATTTTATGAAAAAGAATAGAATAATTTTCAAGCATATACTGTAACATTTTCATGGAAATATATTTTTCAAGCCCAGCATAGTGCACATTTTTCTTGGTAACATACACCTATTATATACCAATCGACATGAAATTTTATCAAAATTACGACAGAAGCATTCAAAATTGTCCAAAGTTGATTAAACTTGGAAAGCGGCTTCTATTCTGTGCAATAGTAGTTCTTAAAATCATGCAGAGTTGATAATGCATGTATATACACAAACATAGGTGAAAGTTCGTAAAAATAAGTTCAAGGGTGGTGAAATTCAAAATTCGGTAGCTTTAAACATGGAACTACCTAGTGAAATGAAGCAAAGTAATAAAATGTGACATAAAAAAATTTGGATTTTCATAGGCCCAATGGTCATGTTTCGTGAGAATGAGTCTGCAGTAAGGTTAACCCTATACCACACAATCTAGAGTTGTAAGGACCCATAAAAAGAAAGTTTTTGAAAACATTTTGGGAAAGGGTGGAAATGCTAGTAACCAGCATTTTCTCCATTCCCAACAATATTCTCTAACCATTCAGAAACTAATCCATTCACTTGAGCTTAATGATTTTGTTGTCCATAAATGCTAGCAACTGACTAGTCTTAAATTTCATTGTCTGGTAAAGGATTAAAGGTTTTGCCACTGCTACTTTGTCAGAATGAATTAAAGGGTTAAGTGAGTCTCAGAATAAGCTTTATATGAAATTTATCATTACATTCAACAAGTTGCTATGAAAAGGGGGATTGCAGTATCTTTCAAAGCAAATTTGCATAAGTTTACCCTGTCCTTCCAGTGTTGTTTACACTTATTTTCGTTTCTGAAATTCAAAAGTATTTATTCAGGACAATAATTGATCAAGAAAACAGTTTTTTTGCAGAAGCTCTTCATTTCAAAAGATATTTTATGTTTTTGTGTGATTGAATCATTTGAAAAGTTTTTCATTTTTACTCCTTTGAATTTCAACATACATTAAACAGGTAAAAGTTAAAGTTCTCGATAATTATTGAGATAGTTTAACACCTTACCTGACAGGCAAAGATTGGATTCATAACCCACTGCTCTGCACATACAACTTTTCATACCTCTGCTGTTGATTGTTTTGAAAACATTGTGGAAGGTAAAAAAATAAGTATTTACATCTATGTGTGTTTAAGCAACTACTCGTTTTTTCAAAACATTTTTCCATAGTCAAAAAATGATGTTTCAGATGATAATCTTTAAATATGTTTCCTTTGTGTCATTGGTAGTAGTCACTGGGTAAAAGACCTCACGGAAAAATATAACTCGAATTTGAATTGCATCTATGCAAATAGAGAGACACAAAAGTATCATGGTAAGTTGAAAAAAAATTCATAATATTTCAGTGCTATTTCCTCAGTTTGAAAGCAGCATTCTGTTGCATACAGTTAATCCTGAACCAAACCACAAAATTTTAGATTTGTCTATATTAAAAAAAATTGCAGACCATAAATTAAAGGTGGCTCAAATTATATAATTTATGTTTGATAGGGTAGAAAACATTGTTTGAAAAGAAGAAAATGCAGCTTACCAGCATGTTTCCTCTTCCCGAAATGATTTCAAAATGTTCCTTACTCAGGGTTTTTAAAAGCCTGGATTGTGTTTTAAGGGGTTAAAAACGTTTTAGTGGCCACCTCAGTTCAGTATGCAATTTTTATGAAGCAAGCAGTCCCAAAGGAAGCAGATATATTGACATGTTACTGTACTAAGCAACCACCTGTCTTTGGCAACACACGTTGAGTGTCTCCTATGTGCTTGCTTAACACAGGTTGGACTGTATATGAAAATTATATAAACTTTGGAGACAAGGGTTTTGAATTAGACCTATGATGAATTGAAGGATATGGTTTATTAATTTTGTATTGTCAATAAACTTTCCAAAGTAAATTTAATGGACAGACATTATTGCATATGGATTTCATCTAATAACGGGTTTGTTTGCCAAAGTGTGATACGGTAATTATGAATTTCACACCAAAGAAAGGATCCAGTATGATAACCCCTTTACTAAACAAGTCTGAGTTTCAGTGATGATCTGCGGAAGAAGGCTTTTGAAAACATTGTAGGAAAAGTGGAAAATGCTGGTAACCAGCATTTTCTCTTTCACCTACAATGTTTTTTTAGCCTTTCAGGTCAAATCCTATCATTTTAGCCTCATTTTATATGTTGTCTGCAAAATTCAATGTTATAAGTAGAGAGAAGTCCAAAATTTATATATTTGGTAAAGAATGAATAGCTGATTGACTCTATAAACAGCTCTTTGAACGTGTTTTTCTTACATCTCAGTCTTATCGGTGCAAGACAAAAAGAGTCTCTTGCAAGTATATGCCAAATTTGTCTTGTAAACATTATGTCAGTGAAAAAATGCTTACGAGGAGCTGAATGTCTGAATAAGTGCTACAGTGTTTGCATAACACTAAATTGTTACTGTCTTCTGAGGAAAAAAGAGTCATGATTCCTTGTTGAACATCTGAAGAGAGAAAAATATAGACATTTTTGAATACTTTATTTACAGAAATAAGCAAATGGCCAAACAAACTGTATTTAGCAACAACTTAAAAAAGACATTAAAATGAAATAATGTTTGAGAAATTTGAGCCATCATTGATGTATCAATGAAAACCTGTCCAAAAGCTGATAAGAATTGAATTGCGGGCTCAAATTTCCATCAAAATCTAATTTAAGTTTCAGATTTCACTACTGATCACAGATTTTCAATCAGAAATCAATAAAAGCTTCAGTTTGGTTCATAAGGACAAGGATCTTTAGTTAATGGATAGTATTTTCTAAAAAGTTCTTCCAAGTTTATTGCTGTCAAAGCAAGTTTTATTCTCTTGTCATTGCTGGTAACAATTTGACCCTTTCAAGCTTTAGTTTAAATAAATATGTGTGACTGACGAATCAATGGACTCATTAACCCCATGCGGTACAACATGGGGTTTCATGTCCCTACAGTAGACCAGAGGCCTCAATACATGTATTAAGGCCTTGCTTCAAGCAATTACTCCTTTTTGTGTGATATTTTCCAGGTCTTTCCAAACAGGCATTTTTCTTTCCTTCAATATTTTTCCTTTGCATACATTATTCTCAGAAGTAAGGCATACATACATTGTTTCTGCTGGCTCATGAATTTTTATGGTCATCTGTCACTCCCTGTTTGGAATTTTGGGGATCATTCAGAAATTTTAAGGGTCATAGTCTTTAACCTTTTGAAGGATTTTCACATGTTCCCTTTTGTAGATGTTGCACAATGCTAAAAGTTTTATATGACAGTGTGGTATTAAAGGTAGAAGTTAAAAACAATGACCAATTAGTGTTTGTTGATCTCTATTAAACAGTTTAACTCTTTACCAAATGATAAAATTATAGACTGGTCCAAACTCAAAGCATTTGCAGACGACAAAATAAATGTAACTGAAAAAAGAAATTTGTCTTGGGAAGGTAGAAATATTGTGGGAAATGGAGAAAATGCTGGTTACCAGCATTTTCTCCTTTTCCAGTAATGTTTTCTGAAGGCTTCCTTCCCAGGGTCGTTGAAAGTCGGGATTGTGTGGTAAAGAGTTAAAGTACATATTCCATACAATAAAGTAGGCAAAACAACAGCGATGTCACACAGAGTAATGTTGTGTTTAAACTAATATGTTGTAAATTGGAAACATAATGCAGTTATAAACTTGACAATTTTGTCAGATATAGTAATTGAACCAATCTTTTATGTTAAGTTTTAGTTCTGTTTTATATTGCATCAAAGAAGACACAATGTATTAATTTTCTTGCATCAGCCTTTCATTTTCTGCATCAAAAACGCAGAAATGCAGACTTTCTGAAATGTTATACATGTATGATATAAGCCAGATCAGCAAAACAGTGTCGTCAGTGCTTTTATTTGATAAGCTCTCCATATAATTTACATGTAAATTTAAACTAAAAAAGATTGATAGACAAACTGACATGTCAGTTCTTTACTCTATAATCTTAAACAAGATACTATGAAGTCTTCAGAACATTTTAACCCATTTCCAGACAAAAAAAGGCTTGTTATTCCATTGTTGTAGAACCTTTTGAAAACATCATGGGAAAAGAAGCAATTATATGTGCCAAAAAATTGCTCCTTTAACCCATGATATTTTCATTTACAATTCAGAAAAGAAATGTAACATACCTTCAATGTTTTGCCTTCATGTCACTCATACCATTTATTGGTTGGTCTGAAGTTAAGGTCTATACCTTTATAGGTCTAGACATTAATGTTTTACCAAATAGTCCTGAATTTGAAAAACCATACAGAAGACAAATTGGAAACATTGTGGGAAAAAAAGAGAAAATCCTGGTAACCAAATTCTCTGTCCTTTAGAATAGAGTTAGATAGTGAAGATTTGAAAGGCAACATGCGTGTTTATGTTGGTAATTCTTTGCATTAACCCTTTACCACACAATCTGAGTTTTAATGACCCTGAGCTTTTAGACACAGTATGGGAAAGGAGAAAATTCTGGTAACCAGTCATTTTGGAAAGAGTTAATTCTTTACCTAATGACAAAATTTTGGACTGGATGAAATTGAACATTTTGCAGATGACAAAATAAGTGTATCTCGAATGACGATTTCTGTCTTTGATAGGGTGGAATACATTGTGGGAAAAAAGAGAAAATGCTGCTAACCAGCATTTTCTCCTTTTCCCATAATGTTTTCAAAGGCCTTCTTCTTGAGAGTCGTTTAAACTCGGGATTGTGTGGTAAAGAGTTAAGGCATTTTTTCGGTTTTTTTTTACTGTGTTCAAAAGACATTAGGTCATAAATGTGTCATAGAGCATCTATATTGGAGAAGGATTTTGCTTTTTGATTAATTAACCCCTATGCTGCAAAGCGCGACTCACTGATCATTTGCAAACAGTATAGATCAGACTGTACAGAACGTGCAGTCTGTTCTTGGATCTATACTGTCCGATAAGAAGATGGTATTCCCTAAAACATAATGTTTAAATAATGATAGTTAGGTTTTTACTATTGAATTTAAAATTTCATTTTAGTTATTTAGCAGGATATAGGTTAAGCTCTTTTCCAGATGACAAAGTTTTAGAACTGTTTAAGCTGAAAAAATTAAGCACAAGGCAAATTAAACATTGTTCTAATGAGTAAATTTGTCTTGAAAGGATTGATAACATTTGAGCCATGCTTAGTGTAAAGGGGGCTTAAGGCACCTGCAAAAAGTATTGGCCATGCAGGCTGATATGGGTCAAAACTCTTTGCTAATTAGGTCAATTTTCTGCATGTTAAAGGACCAGTGTACCTCAAGGTTCAGTTGGTTATTTCACAAAATGGAT
Organism: Hippopus hippopus; assembly: GCA_946811185.2. NCBI lineage: Eukaryota > Metazoa > Mollusca > Bivalvia > Cardiida > Cardiidae > Hippopus > Hippopus hippopus. The sequence goes on from OX328096.1 coordinate 40,960,769, forward strand.
TTTATGGATCTACAATTATGCAATGATTTACTTGGAACAATGCATCGTGGAGATGCATTAAGCCCCTTTTTCCCAGAGCATGGGTCATTTGTTGGAATCAGAAGAAAATGTTGTTTATCTGCATTTTCTCCTCTTTCCCTTGATGTTTTCAAAAGCTTTTTTAGTGTAGGGTCATTATGTGACGGTTAGGTGAAGGGTTAAGTATTTTCAGTCAGTTAGAAAATAAAGAAAGATTTCTTACATGAAGGCTATGCAGTCTGATCATAATCTACCCAGTTTTTAAAGGCTGCTCAGTGCCGTAAGGGTCAAGATTCCTTTGCTGCTAGGCAACGCACACTGAAGCTCTCAAACTTCCAGTTAATCTCCATTACCGAATGTTTCAATCTAAACAAACATATAAACATACTTTCTAGACATGTCATTAAAGCATGAAACCAGCAACACCACATTGTCAAATTTGGGACTCTTCTGTGTTTAACCTTTTATCATACAAAATAATGTTTCAACAACCGTTAGAGGGAGGAGGGCTTTTGAAAAAATTGTGGGAAAATGAGAAAATGGTGGAAACCAGCATTTTCTCCTTTTCCCACAACGTTTTTCATCCACATACAGACAATTCCCATTAGGTGAGGAATAGTTTTATTTTGTGCATATGGTTTCAATCCAGACAAGTCTAAGATTCTGTTGTCTGGTAAATGGTTAAAGTATCTTGCCTCCATTATTTTGTGTCTTGCAGGCAATAACTATTTAAAACATGGTGACATGCAGGGACTGCATGTAACAAGCAATTTCTCCATTTGCAATGACATTTTTATTTGTATTCATGTAGGGAACCTTAACCCTTTGACTGCAAATTCTACTCAATGGTTCCTTGAAGACAGTTTAGATGAAGATCGGACTGCTTAGAAGAAGCAGTTGGATCAATCCGCAAGAAAAAAAATTGAGGTTTAGAATTGCAATGCATGTGTTTTGTTTTTAACAATCAGCTGAAAAAGCTGATTTAATCTTATTAATTTTGGTCTTAACCTGGTCACCAGCATTTTCTGTTTTTCGCACAAAGTTTTCAAAAGTCTTTTTCTTCAGGGTTGTTAGTTTAAACATATTTATTTCACATCAATTGAGAAACAAGTTCTTACAACTTATACTAATCTCTCGATTCTGTTTCCTGGGAACTACACCAGTACTCGAGCCGAAGGTGTGGGCCAATGAAAAATCCCTAAATTGACACCCGCTTCCAGGTATCGAATTCGGGACCTTATAGTTACGAGGCCTACGCTCTACCTCACAACCACGGACACCACATGGTGTTCAGGGTTGTTAAAACAAAGGAATGTTCAGTAAAGGGTTATGGTTATAGTTCAGGGAGGAAAATTTTTGGAGACAATGCTCTCAGGCACAGGTAAAAATAGTTTTGAGCTGAGATGCTTTTGAGTCACTCTGTGTTCAGGATTTTGCTGAAATCAATTCATTATGTTATGTCAAAAGTTATTGGTTTATCGGGTTAACTCTGTACAAAACAACAAAATTTTAGAATTGTCCAAATTGAAAGCATTTTGCAGATGACAAAATAATGTATGACTCATAAAGTGAAATTTGTTCTTGGATAGGTAGAAAACATTGTGAAAAAAGGAGAAAATGCTGATTACCAGCATTTTCTTATTTTTCTCACAGTGTTTTCAAAAAGCTCTATCCACAGGGTTGTTAAAACTCAAAATTATGTGGAAAAGGGTGAACTATGTTTTTTGGTGGCACTGAAAGTAAACAGTAGAGCAATTCAGCTATGGAGGGCTAAGCTCAACTTAGGTTGCCTTTGCAGACAGTGTAGATAAAGACCATACTGTACAAATCATGCAGTCTGGTAGTGGATATACCTCTTTTGCAACTTTGTTAGAATTTATGGTGGTAACTGCAATTTTGAAATGCTGACATTTGGGCTGTTTTTTCTGATGGACAAGCTGTAATTTATTATTTAAGCTTCTACATACTTTGCTTTGGAATTGAGTGCCAAAACCAGAGCTTTTTATTAAGTAAAAGAAGTAGGTTTTTGTCACAATGTTTCTGCATTTTAAAAAGCAAATACTATCATTTTACATGCATTTTATTTGTCATCTGCAAATGCATTCGATATAGATAAGTCTAAAGAGTTCTGGTAAAGACTGAAGTAACCTGTCTTATAATTTCAGGTGATGTGAATGGTATAGAAATGAAGGTTGTACCCCAGACCCAGTTTATCCCACTTCCAGAGGCACTATGCCTTGTCATTATGGACCTGAACAACAAACAGATCCTTGCTACCTTGGAAACAGTGAGTGAAAAGTTGAAGGGCTGCTATCAGGGTCTGCACCTACCCAGCAACCAGCTTGTGTATGAAACTTTGGGGACCCTGATCCGGGAGAGAAAAGTCTTTCATACAGGTTAGTTTTTAGTACCAAAGTAAATCCTTAACTCTATATTAAATGACAAAATTTCAGCCTTGTCTAAATTGAAAGCACCTGCAGACAACAAATTGATTGTTATTCAGAACATGACATTTATATTTTAGAGGGTAGAAAACATTGTGGGAAAGGAGAAAAAGCTTATTACCAGTATTTTATCTATTCCAACAATGTTGTCAAAAGGTATCTTTCTTAGGGTCATCATAAGTTGGGGTTTCGTGGTAAAGAGTTAAATGTTTCATGGCATGGTGGCATATTTCTGCCACAAGATACGAGATAACTATTGCAATAGTTTAAGGTAACTAGCACGATAAAACAAACTTTCCTGGAAATAGTGTCCAGATAATAAAAAGTTTCATGATAAAAATATTGTGATAATTCTCACTGTTAATCACAATTTTTTTTTACGATCGTGCCCACAACTGACATTCACGGTACCTATAATTAAATACGGTTTCGGAACATCTTCGTCTCCAACCTTATGAATTCTCCTTTTTCCTGAATGGTTTTAAACTTGTTGGTAAGAGGCATTTCGAGTCGTCTTCAGGAGTGTGGAAATCTTAGAATTTTCTACTTGTCCATGGACAAGTAAATTAAAAAAGTCCACTTGTCCACTGGAGCGGCTTACTTATCCAAAACAAAACAGTTTTAAATTGCATTCAACCACGCCTCGTTAAAAAGACGCTGTCTTATTTGTCATATTCCTTTCCAAGGTACGTTTTGTATTTAGGTTTGGAGCCGCTGGATGCTTCAGAGATCCCATACTTCTCACATTCCCCTTGGTTTGAACATTTAATTAAAAAAAAAAAAACCGACCCATTTTCTCCCATTTTATGCATCAATTGGTCGCTGAATTGCAAATTGTTTCGGTTTGAAACAGTTTCCGGTAGAGTAAATATCTAAACCACAGCCCTTTCCGCACCGAAGCTGTAAACTCAATACTCAAACATTTTCTGAGGCAAAAAAGTCGACGTGCAATAACAACCGCATAATACACCTACCCTGTTGTATGCGGTGAATGCAGAGGTACACCACATGTGTATTTTGGGTTTCCAAATTCAGGGATCATCTCAAGCCTCTGTTTATCATCTGAAATGTCATTTTGTTCAAAGGGTGAACGTTCGTATTTCACTGCGTAATGTTTACAACAGATATTTGTTTCAAAACTTTCCCCCGTTTTCTACTTGTCTGCGGACAACTAGATTGAAAAAAGTCACTTGTCCGACGCCAAATTTTCCCGAGTCCACACCCCTGGTCTTTGTGTTTAACAGACTTCAGTTCATTTCATGTGTAGTCAAAATTTACCAATTAAGCTAAAATTGTAAATAATTCAAAATTGTTACTTACCACCATCGTGTAAAGTCAAACACTATCGAGTTCATCAAAATGGTGAATTTTCTATTCAAAGATATCGAGAAACAGGTGGAACTATCACGATTATTTTATCTAGAATGTCAACCTCGTGCACGAATGAGAAATTTTACGTTAAAACTTTCACTGATCAGTGTAAAATTTTCTAGATAACAAACAAAGTTTATCCTGATATTTTTTTAAAAAACTTGTCACTATCTAGATAAAATTTCCAGGAAACTTTGATTTATCGCTATAGTTTTCTAAAATTATCATGATAGTTATCGCGTTCTCATGGCAGAAACATGCCACCGTATCATGGGATAGGAATTTAGCCTCATATTTGCTTGTTTTACCAAATGCAGTGTTTTATCCCTTGTTTGAGGAAAAGGCTGTAGAAAATATGATGGGACAAGGAAAAAATGCTTGCTTAGAAAAGTAGCCATTTGATAAGTTATTCTTTTGACACAATGAAGTCTATATTATTGGTTACATTTCTCTGAAACTTGTAGGAATTGTTATAGTCCATTTGGTTGGTGTAAAAACTAATTTTTGGCTCAAAATCATCTATCTAAAAAATGTTTTGGGAAATTTCTTTATACCTATCTGATTATTTTACAAAAACCATGGGAGAAAAAATACTTGAAGAATTTAAACTATTTTAATGATTTTGTCTATAAGCTCAGTGTTAATTTTGACATCTGAAAAAGGTGGAGAGAATGCAACAAATAGAACAGCATACTATGCCATGGTCAATTTGAAAGCATTTACATATGAGGCCAAGCATATTGAAAAACTAGGTTCACAATAACTTGCCCTTACACAGACACTTTATCAGTTGTTTGAAGACAGCAACTTTCAAGAAACATTGCTGGAAAAAACAGAAAATGACCTGAAGTGGTATACCTTCTTTCTTTTCTTTTTGGAATGATATTGTTGATTCTCTAATTTATGGATAATTTGTATCACATCTTTTCAGTTAGGCAGATAGATAAAATTGCTATCTGTTTAATGGTAGAGGAATTTGTAAAGTTATATACATACTCAAATAATTCAATTTCTATTCCCTGAAGGGAGATCATTGTAAACATAAGATTCACATGTTTACTTCCATTGTTTTAGTGCTAGTTTTGTACATAAAGTCACTACTGAATCTAATTATGAATGAAATTACTACATAAACACATGGTTTTTACCATGGTTTGTTATTGTTTATGGCTGTTCTCCAACTGTCCCTCACTCCTCTGTGGCTAGGACCAAAAAATGCTAAAATATCACTACAGAGTTAAATAGTCAAAAGCATGAAATTGAAAATGAAAAGTTGTGAAAAATTGGATTTCTGCATGGTTTTTGTAAATAACTAACATTGCAAAAAAGAAATGATGAAGAAGTTGTTCCATTTGATTGCATTTACCGGTAATCAAAATGTTAGTTTTCATAGAAACCAAATGGACTATAATTACTTTAAAATACTTTTTATATTGATTTTAACTGGTGTCCTTCTAGTCCCTAACTGCAAGTAGAGCGATTCAGGTCCTCATTGTTCTTATTTGTTTCAGAAGTAAGTCACATACATTAAACTGTTGATAAATAAGCACAGGCTTTATACCATAAATGCCATGTTTTGAATAACTGTGTGACGTGTCACTTTGAACTTATAATCCCGTAATATGTTTACTTAGGATTTTATTGGAACTTGGGTATGATTGTGGTTGGTTAATAGTACTTCCAACACCTGTTGATGATCTGTATTGTCCTGCAGCAAACATTGTGGCAAAAGGAGAATTTGCTCATGCATGTATTCATGTATTAATCCTTATGCTGATTACCAGTATGTATATTTTAAAAAACTATTCCCAAAGTTGTGTGCTGCAAATTTGTTTCTGCAGGTTAATGTGTTAGTCCACGTCCACTGCATAAGAACAAGTTGTATGGAATAATTTTGGGAAAAAAAAAATGAGGAAAAAGAAAAAAGCATTTACTGCTGAAAGGCAACAACTGCTCTTATCCCAAAACTATTTTCTTTATCACTGATTCAAAAGATATTCTTCCTTCAAATCTTCTACCTTACTGTCATTTGTTTTTGCTTAAAGTTTGTCAAAAATTACATGTGCAGAAATTTGACAATCTTCTGCAGTATTTTAGTTATAAATGGCATTTAATCCTCATCCTGCTGTACAAGTGAAATGAAACTTTTAAGCCAGTGGTAAAAACCCAAATTTTACTGTTTCAAAGGTATTTTTGGCGGAAAATATGCCCCTTTCAGACAGTGTAGGTCAAAGATGAGACTGCACATTTTGTGCAGTCTGATCTTGATCTACATTGTCAGCAAAGGTCAGTGAGTGCGCTTGGCAACCTAAGGATTAACATGTTTTGAATGATAATCTCTCTTTCAAAGTCACTAGCTGCTTTCTGATATAAACAATATCAAACGATGTGGTGTGGTGACAGTCTCTTTGGACTGAATCCTTCCACAATGTCTTTCTTCAGTCATTGGAAAGAATTTGGGTTAAGCCAGGATTCAGACTCACGACCCCAGAATAACCAAACCAGTGTGTTACCTACAGGGCTGCAAGGACCAAGTAGCTCTGAAAAGTTGAGGCTGTCAGCTACAAGGTGCTGAATCTGTCAGTGTGATATGAAAGACCACAAATAGTAACAAACCCTGTGTAAATCAAATGCACTGGTTATTTGAATATTTTACAATGGGTATAACTCGTACCTGAGATAAAACATGTTTTTTAAAGATGTTTTTCAAAGTGAAAAATTGAGCTGTTTTATTGACAACCTAAAGTTGATTTTTCCTAGGCCATTTTAAGATAATTTTATGCATTGATCCCTTTGAAAATTGATTTCTTGATGAAGTGGTTATCTGCTGGCAGTTGTTTTAACCCTTTACTACACAATCCTGAGTTTTAAGGACTCTGAAAGAAGAAAGATTTTGAAGACATTGTTGGATAAGGAATAAAAAGCTGCTAACCAGCATTTTCTCATTTTTCCACACTGTTTTCTTCTTTATGAAAGACAGAAGTCATCATGTGAGACACATATGTTGTCTGTAAATGCTTTCAATTTGGTCTAGACAGATTCTGTCATTTGGTAAAGAGTAACCCTTTCAGTATTGTAGGGGACTTTTGAAGACAGCATAGATCAAAATCAGATGGCACAGAACCTGCAGTTGGATCTTGGATCTACGCCGTCCACTTGTTTGATCCTGAAAAATCTTTCTGATTTTCACCAGATTTGTATTTTCAGCTGTCAATAGGGGTAGAGGTTACATTATTTGGCACAGAAAAAGTAATCGCCATAGGGTGCTTTGGGCATAACTTGAGTTTACTTTAATACCAAGAAAGTAAGTCCAGATTAGACTACAAAGAAAACAGTCTTAGCTTGGATCTACACTTGTGGATATTTTGTGAAATACTTAGTTAAAAAAGCAGTTGTCCTGAAACTGCTTGTCTGAACTCTTTACTACAAAATCCTGACTTTTAACAACCCTTGGGAAGAGGGCTTTGGAAAACACTGTTGGAAAAGGAGAAAATGCTGGTAACCAGCATTTCTCCTTTTCCAACAATGCTTTCCACTCTATTAAAGGCAACTTCGACAATTTTAAGTTCATTTAATTTGCCATCTGCATACACTTCCTGTTTGGACAGGTCTAAAATTTTCTCATGTTGTAAAGCATTAAATACATTTACGGACTAAAAATGTCTTTTCATTTATCAATGTTAAGGGTTAGCTCTTTATCAGACTGCATGAATTGATAATTTTGAACCATCCACATTCAAAGTATTTGCAGTGACAATTTAGCTGTAGCTTTAGTGATTATAGTCATATTTGAAAGGATAGAGAACACTGTGAGAACAGGAGAAAGTGCTTTTTACCAGCATTTTCAAAAAAGAAAAATCCTTTTCCCACAAACTTTTTTTTCCACAAAAGCCTTTATCTCTGGGTTGTTTGATAAAGAGTTAAATCTTATGTGCAAAATAAATGAAATGGGCATCCTTTGAAAGAGGTAAAAAAGACCAGGTTTTTTGCTATTTGTGTTGAAAAATCTCCTTAAATGTCTGACAGTATAGATCTATGATCAGACTGGATGTTGTTTGTAGTCCATTCTTGATCTCAGACACTGTCAGCAAAAGTTAATGAAGATTCGCTTGTTACAGTGAGGGTTAACCTTTTCCACACAATCACTGAGTTTTAATAACCTTCGGTAAAAGAATTTTGAAAACATTTGGGAAAAGGAGAAAAATGCTGGTTATCAGCATTTTTTTCTTTGCTCACAATTTTTCTAACTTTTCTAAGATAACCCCTACCATTTTGAAAAATCTTATCGTTTCATCCACAAATGCTTTGGGTTTTGACAAGTCCAAAGTTTTGTCATTTGGCTAAGAGTTGAAGTTGAGAGATAAAATAGACTGAAAGCTAAAACATGTGTAAGATCAAACCAACGAGCTAATCAGAGAAAAGTGGGCCAATTATTTTTTATGTTCTTATGTTGGAGACATCCACCCTTTTGGAAATAAAATCAAAACTCCTAAACCTGAAGCTGATAGTGTTACGGGAGACCACTCCTTCATGCATTTCTTTGTTACGGACTTTGTAAGATGGGGGCTCGTCCGGGATTGGCCATTAAGCCATTATTCCCATTTGATGTCCAAAAACGGACATTTGTTGTCTAAATAATAGACTTACTGCCTAATAAGGCTTTGAGTCATCAATAAATGATGACTTTAAGAGAGGGTGTGTTACGGGAGACCACTCCTTCATGCATGGCTTCGTCCCGATTTAAATACAGTACCTAACAACTGCGTTAGGGAGATATCTCTTTAGGTCAGTGGTTATGGTATTGGTCTTTTAAACCTCGAAAAGCGAGGATTTTGTCCGCCGTGGGTTCGAGTCCTGCCAGATGCGGTTTGTATTTCAGCCATGCGTTTGTTCATTTGTTTCTTTGTTACAGACTTTGTTCGTAAGACTAGGCATGACTCAATGTATTTTACCAATAATGTAGATTAAGATCAGACTACACAGAATGTATAATGTGTTGCTGGGTAGAAAATGAATTTTAAAACCAGGTTTAAAGGAAACATTAAAATAGTGTGACCTGGCAAATTTATTTTCCTGCTAGTGACTAATACTTGGACTGATCGCACAACAACAGATTGTCATCTTCACAATTATTTCCATACTTTGGAAATGTATGATTTAAATTTAATTTCACTTCACCATTCCCATTGTTTCCCACTGGCGAGTATTGAGCCTTTAATACAGCTGTAGGCAGGGTTTCAGAAAGCTTCACCTAAGAATGTCTGTCATCAAAAAGATTATCATCAGAGCCATGGTGCTTCTCATCAAATTCATCATAGACTTAAGGTACAGATGTTTCTCCTCAGAATTTTTGCATGTCTGTAACATAATTCATCATGATTGTCTGTGTACTCAACCTGGTGCCCCGTACATTAATTTGGATTGGAAACAATGAAAAAAAAATGGGATGAAGGTTTCTTCAGTCTGCGTAGTTCAGTTGCTGATGCACATGCCTCATAGTTCAGCGGTAAAAGTATGAATAAAAGGTGGCATAGAAGTTGAGATGCTGCTGACCATCAATGTGTATGATAATATAACAGCTACTGCTTAATTTTTAACCAAAGGACAAAATTTTAGACGTGTCCAAAATGATAACACTTGCAGACGACAAAGTAAATGCGACTGAAATGATTTGATATGCTTTGTTAGTGGAGAAAACATTGTGGGAAAAGAAGAAAATGCTGGCTACCAGCATTTTCTTCTTTTCCCACAATGTTTTCAAAAGCCCTCTTCCTCATGGTTGTTAAAACTCTGAACAGTGTGGTAAAGGGTTGAAAGGCAGTATTCTGCACAGAAATGGTAAACATATTTCTCACTGTAGACAACTTTATTAGTCATGTAACACTGTTCAAAACATCGTAACAGATTGAGAAATTGCTTTTGATAAGTATTTCTGTGTTAGATACAATTTGTTTTCATGTGTATTTCCGTATTCTCTCTAAGTCTCAATTGATTTTGATTATCCTTATTTCTCCAGGATTCAGTCATCTTCTGCATTTTTGTAAAAAACTTGTACAGAAGGACCTGGGCTTGGTTTCAGAAAAAAACTCGAGTCTGCCATTTTGCTTGAATTTGGCCATTTTTAGCTCGGCTGTTTTCGAAGAAAACCTCAAGGTATTGCTGTAGCCCTGGCGTCATTGTGGTACAAAGCTTTGACATTTTCAAAACGATGACACTCTATAATATCTCTCATTACTTAACATAATCTCTCATCACTTAACATGTTTACTTCAAACTTGGAGAAGTTGTTTACTATCAAAAGGGGAACTCATACAACAAGGGTAGGTAACCATCAAAGTATTTTTGTTCATAGTTATGCCCCCTTTTCACTGGATTTTCACTGAAAACCATGCAGTTGCAGCCAAGCATTGGTACCTGAATAATTATGGTGCTCTTGTTTCATTTAGCACATTATTGTAAACTGCAATGCTCTATCTTCATTCATGTTCTTTTTCTTCCCTGATTTGAAAACGCCCATTATCAGTTTGAACAAGTTTACATCGGATGAAATGAGGTACATAATTACTTTGGCTTGATGTGTTGGAATTTCTGCAGTACAAAGCCCCTATGTGATAAATGTTTTGACAGATAAACTCACATCTGGAGAAAACTCTGTAAACATTTCCAACAGTTTCTTGATATCCTTGACATTTGATTTGTTCTGCTTTTTCAGAGCCAAGACTATTTCATGAAAAAAGTTATTTTAAGTGAATTTTCTCCATTTGTAATTCTGTCATTGTGCTAACTATCCTAGGGTAAGTAATTATCTCTCACTGTCTTTAGCAAGGGAATAAAGTAATAGTTGTGATCATAGTGCTGGGAACCGGTTCAATTTGTCAAGAGCATAAAGCACACACCTTAGGTTGCTGATTTGGGGGACATTAAAGATATAGATCAGACTGCAAAGAATATTCTTGTGTATGTTGATGAATCTATGCTAGTTGATATTTCTTTTTGTAGCATGGTCAGATCCGCCTCGAAGTTGTCATGGCGTATAATCATTAGTCTTTTGTTAACCCTTTACCAAACAACAAAATTTTAGAACTTGTCCAAATTCAAAGCATTTGCAAATGACAAAGGAGATGTGGCTAGAAAATTAGAATTTCACTTTGGAAGTAATCCTTTATCAAACCATACCAGGTTGTAACGAACAAGCTTCTGAAAGTAACTTTTAAGATATCCCATTATTTGTGCTACATTTAGTTGTCATTTGCAATTATGCTTTCAAGTTGTCCAAGTCTAAAACTTTGTCATTGTGTGAAAGATGAATCATTGAAAATGACAATTTCATTTTTTCAGTACTCTTCAGTTAGGAGGATTAAATTATTTGATTGGTCTTTTGCTGCCTGTGACAAAATTACTAGCTATTGGGAATATTGTAGATCAAGATCAGAATGCAAAGAAACACACAGTCTGATCTTAGATTTTAGTAGAGACATGACCTTGTACTTGGTCATAAGATATGGCCAACTAGTATCTTTATTTGCAGTGGGATTATTTTTTTCACTTTCCAAAAAAAAAAGCAAAAATTTGCTTTCAATAGTGAACTTTTTACTACACCATCTGGAGTTTTAATTACACAAAGAGAGAAGGCTTTTAAAACATTGTGGAAAAAAGAGGAAAGTTTTCCCCTCTTTTCATAATGTTTTTTACCCTATCAGACAAATTCCATAATTTTAGCCTTGTTCAATTTGTTGTCTGCAAATTCTTTGTTTGGTCTTGCCAGATATTTTGTCATTTGATAAAGGGTTATGGCAGGCAGTGGGAGGAGAAAGGTTGTTAAGATGTAAAGAAATTAAAAACAGGTACAATTTACCAATCTCAATTAAATCTTCCTTTGATTTCAGTGAGGTATGCTGATTTCCCATAAAAAATGTTTTTTAATTTCATTGAGTGAATTGCCAGCTCATTTTCGATATGTTTGAAATAAGAACTGTTTTGCTCACTGAGTGACTATGTATTCTGACTGAGTTCCCTTTACTTGAAATTGATGATGACTTTGTACCTGTTAAAACAAATTTTGCAGGAGACAACATTGAAAACAATCTAGTAAAAAATGAATAATTGATGTGAATCGAGGTTAAAGAATGATCCCTTTACTCTTTACCAAACAACAAAGTTTAGACTTGTCCGAATCCAAAGCATTTGCAGAAGACAAAGGTGGCTCAAAGGATGCTTTCTTGGTTTGTGAGGGTAGGAAACATTGTGGAAAAAGGAGAAAATGCTGGTTACCAGCATTTTTTTCTTTCCTACAATGTTTTCAAAGGCTTAAATTCTTTCACAGGGGCATTAAAACGTTGGATTGTTTGGTAAAGGGTGGAATAAGAAAACATTGGGGGAAAAAAGGGAGAAATTGCTTAACAAGAGCGATTTCTCCTTTTACCATGTTGTTTTCAAAATTGGCCTCCTGCAAGTCAGATCAAGTCATCTGCAGGTACTAATGTGTAAATATAGTGTAAGAACAGCAGTTTGTTTGAACTTTCTGTCTTAACCCTTTACCACACAATCACGAGTTTTAATGACCCTAAGGAAGAAGCCCTTTGAAAACATTGTGGGAAAAGGAGAAAATGCTGGTAACCAGCATTTTCTCCTTTTCCCACAATGTTTTCTACCCTTCCCAAAACAAATTTTGATTTTTCAGTTACATTTATTTTGTCGTCTGCAAATGCTCTCAATTTGGACAAGGCTAAAATTTTGTCATTTGGTAAAGAGTTAAGTCTCTTTTAAATAACCCTTTTAACCCTGATTGAATGAAATGGGCATTTTCAGTCAGTGCAAAATGTCAATTTCCAATTTCAAGACTGTTTTAATCGGAATATCTGGCAATTTAGCAGACAGTGTAGATCAAAGACCTTGATCCACACTGGCTACACTGGATGCAGAAGCAAATAAATCTGGGTTTAGGGCTACAAAGGTTAACTTTTATACCCCCATTCCACTAGGCCGCGATCTACGGTGCTCTCACAGAGCGCCGTAGATCGCCATGCAGAGCGCCAAGAACGCTAACAGATCTCTAACGGATCGCCATCAGTCTACTCCCTTGCACAAAGATCCGTGGCGATCTGTTTAGAACGCCGTCACATCGCTATTTAATCGCTTAAATCGCTATCGAAATGCAACTTGAACGTAAACATTGTAACTGGAGCGCTATCGGATCGCTCAAGAGCGAAAATGTTCGCCAGTATGCTGGTCATCGCGCTCCGATGTGATCCGATAGTGACCATTAGAGATGCAGTAGCACTCGGTCATCTGGTTGTTATCTGAGCGGGAGTGTCTTCATAATCACCAATCTGGCAGCAATCTGAGGCAATCTACGGCGCTCTGTATGAGCGCACAGAGCGCCGTAGATCGCGGCCTAGTGGAATGGGGGTATTACAGTACAACCAGATAAAGCCAGTTTGACAGTTTAACCCTTTACCTGATGACAAAATTTTGGAATAGTACAAATAGAAAGCATTTGTAGACAACAAATCAAATGTAACTAAAAGTATGGAATCTGTTTTTCAAGGGGTGAAAAACGTTGTTGGAAAAGCAGAAAATACCTAGCATTTTCTCCTTTTCCCACAATGTTTTCAAAAGCTGTCCCGCTCAAGGGTGTTCAAAGTTGTTATTGTTTGGTAAAGGGTTAAATCAGCAAGTTTGACCAAGATACAGTAATGTCAGGACAGTTTAGGTCAGAGTATCTCACAAAAGATTTGAGAGGTCCTGTATGGCTCAGTGGTAAAGTGCAGGAGTTGTGACCTGGAGGACCTGGATTCAAGCCACATTGGATCAAATGTGTTTTTCGTGGGAGTGTCCTTAGGCAAGACACTTCAGGGCCATAGCCTAGTACTGGTGAAATCCAGGAAATGCATGAATATGTGAGCTGTCACTGTAATATGACTAATAATGTTGAAAGCCGCATAAAACACTATTCGGTCAATATCACAAAAGATTTGGCAGTATAGAACCAAGATCAGACATCATATTCTGTCCAAACTAATCCTGATCTACACTGTCATCAAAAGAAATGTCATGCTGGGTTGCCTAAGGATTACCAAAGGTAAGATTAATATTAAGGCTGAGTATTAGCATAATTTTGACAATTTACACTGCTGAAGAAAAGACCAAATGGGTATGAATAAATGGAATTGAGTTCAATAGACATTAAAACTTTACCAAGCAAACCCTAGTTGTAATGTCCCTGAAAAAGAAACCATCTGAAAACTATGTGGTTGAAGGAGAACATGCTTGTAACCAGACAAAGACTAAATCCATCATTTAACTCTTTACCACACAACCCCGAGTTTTAAAGACCCTGAGAAAGAAGCCTATAAAAAACATTGTGAGAAAAGGAGAAAATGCTGGTTACCAGCATTTTCTCCTTTTCCCACAATGTTTTCTACCCAGCCCAGATCAAAATTCAAGTTCTGAAACACATTCATTTTGTCGTCTGCAATTGCTATCAATTTTGTCAAGTCCAAAGTTTGTTGTTTGGTAAAGAGTTAATCCAAATTGAAATTGTTTTCTGCTAACACTTTCATTTCTGACAAGTTTGAAATTTAGTTAAGTAAAGGTTAAGGTGAACACTACATCAAAATGATAAACCCTTTTACTTACAATGCTGGCTTTTAACAACCCCAAAAGAAAAGGCCTTTAAAAACATTGTGGGAAAGGAAAAAATGCTGGTACCTTGCATTTTTTTCTCTTTCTACAGTGTTTTCTGCCCTTCTAAAGGAAATTTTTAGTTTATGAGTCATATTTAATTTGTTTTCTGCAAATTCTTTCAGTTTGGACCAGTGTAAAATTTTGTTGTTTGGTGATGACTTGAATGTGCTAAATGAGAGTTTTATCAAGTTTCCTACAAACTTTCAACAACTGAAATTATTTTATGCATTTTGAACTAGATGTCATAGACAATCTTAGTTGCTTTTGGAGAAATTTAGATCAAGATTGGGTTGCATTGAACTTAAAGTCTGATTTGTATCTACAATGTTATTTTGAAGACATTTTAACCAAAACATTTTTTATTTCAATAGCTGATTTTTACTGACTGATAATATCCATTACTACACAATCCCATGTTTTAACAACCCTGAGGAAGAAGGCATTTGAAAACATTGTGGGAAAGGAGAAAGTGCTGGTAACCAGCATTTTCTCCTTCTCCAACAAAGTTTTCTGACTGTCAGTTTCGATTATTTAAAATAAAAGGGTTAACCCTTTACCAAACAATTCCAAGTTTTAACGACCCTGAGGAAGAAGGCTTTTGAAACACTGTAGGAAAAGGAGAAAATGCTGGTAACCAGCATTTTCTCCTTTTCCCACAATGTTTTCTGCCCAATCAAAGACAGAAATCATCATTTGAATGACATTGATATTGTCATCTGCAAAGGCTTTGATTTGGTCAAGTCCAAAATTTTGTCGTTTGGTGAATGGTTAGAAGAGATTTAGGATATAAAGAACATGCCAGTTCAAACAAAAAGCTCGTTTTATTCTACAGTAAAATATTACTATCTGCAGATTACCCTGTACTTGATAGGACTGGCAGTTTTGAGACCCCGTCCAGGTTGCTTAGTGGTTAGCTCACTCGTGACATGGTGGGTGCGAGTTCGATACCTGGTTGAGGCAAACTTTCTTTTCGGTGTTTTTTCGCCTATCACCTGCGATGCATGTGAGAAAAGTCGTCAGTGACCTGGAAAGAAAGTTGTGTATGCGTTGTGCACTGACTGCGATGGTATGACCGAAAACGCCATTAAACTCCAATACAAACAAACAATATAAAGACCAGTTTTGAAAACTCTGTGATTTACTCTTTAACAAACAAGCAAATTTTAGACTGGTCCAGATTGAAAGCACTTGCAGACGACGTAGATAATATGTGTTTGTTTTGAAGAAATACAGATGAAAGATCAGGCTGCATGAAACTTGGAAGTCTGACATGTATGTCTACAAGGCTATTTTTAAGACATTTTAAACAAATCAGTTTTTTCATAGTTGATATATTTTACTGACTTAAAATATCTATTTCATTTACTGATATGTATAGATGTACAGTATTACCATTGCAGCCTTTCCATATCTTGATTCACTTAGCAATTCCAGGGTTCAGACCAATCTTAGGAACATTCTTAGTCTTGTTCTCCAGAATTTTACAAATTTGAAAGTAACACAACATCTGATTGGCTAAACCATTTATTTAGTCAATCAGAAGTTGTGTTACTTTTAAACTCAGAAAATCTCAGATATAAAGACCAAGGATGTTCTTAAGAATGGTAACGGTGAATACGGCCCCAAGCAGTAAATTATCCAAAGCCAGCTGACGTAGTATCATAATTCATATTATATTTCGACGCATTTACAGCAGACAACAATAGGTGACAACAATAAATTTACTGTGAAAGAAGATGAAATTTTAAGAAAGGAAGCTGCATTAAAAAAATTTTTTTTTCTTCATGTTCACATTCATGTATTTTAAAAGGATTTTCTTTTTGTTGGAAGGCTTTCGGTTCAGAAAAGTCCTGGAATCGACTTAATTTTTTTCTAGGACAATGTAGATCAAGATCACACAGGACAGAATGTGCAGTCTGGTCTTAGATCTACACTGTCCTCTAATATGCACAGTTATTTGAATGGAAACAGCCTTGAAATAGCATTATTTTGGGATGTTTTTCCTAATAAAAAAGGTCCAAATCATTAATATATAGTGCTTCAGGGGTTAATCTTATTAATACAAACAACTTATATAATCTTTGAAAAAGGCAAGTGTCGCAAAACATTTGCCTAGGTCTTTAAGGTTTTACCATAACATATTAATTTTAGATCCTAAAAGTGTACATACATGTATATGAAAGATAACTCATGAAGAATGTAAGTACATGTAATTATTCTTCTCATTTCATTGAAAATATTGTTAGGAAAGGACCATTTGCTGATAACCAGCTGTAAGTCCTTTTCCTGCCATGTTTCCAAAAGCTGTCTAAAACCAAGGATAAAACAAGGTCATATTAATTTTGTCTTATGTTTGAAATTTATAATAGAAACTGAACACTTTTATTTAGAGGATGTGCTGGTAAGTGTTTTAATATTACATAAACTCTTTACCCGTCAGCAAAATTTTAGACTCTTACAATTTCAAAGCAGTTGCAGGCAACAAATTAGATGCTGCATAGATGATGGTTTTTGTCTCTTGAAGGATAGAAAACATTGCTAGCAAAGAAGAGAATGCTGGCTCTGTTTACCACCAGCATCAGTGATGCATCCAGAAACTTCAAAATGTGGGGCACATGCCCCCTAAACCTAACAAAAAGGGGGCACTCTAATCTGAAAATGGGGCTATTGATTCTTTTGAGAAAATGAAAGGAATAATTGGTTAGATAAAGGAGTGCTACAATAAATGTAAGATGTGCATCTTTTCTAATGCATCACACAATGATTTAACTCGTACAAATAGCATTGATTCCACTAGCTTTTTATTTCAAGGGTACACTTAAACCCCGAGCTGTAAATCTGGGGTAACATTTCATATTACAGGGTATGACAATATGGTTCACAACTAGAGGTAAAGCAATCCATATTGATAATTTGCAGCAAAAAAGTCAGTTAAATTAAGATATTTGTGTAAATTTTCTGCTTAAAGTCATTTAAAAGCTGAAAAAGCAGTCTGAAATGACTCTGATCAGACAATGTCAAAGAGACATTTAGTTGTGTCATGGGTTTCCGTGTTTTTCCAACCGATCAATTTTTCATGTCTGTTAATTTCTAGGTAAGTATTTCCGCACGATTTGACACAAATTTGTCAATAAGGGTAACAAGTAACTTCAAAAACTGTCATTTTACACAAGATGAGCGTATAAAGGCCTTTTCTGTCCATGTATTCTCTTACTTGAGGTATTGTGTGTAATTCGTGCCCAACCAAGGCCGACTGTTTTTCCAGCTTGGAATAAACCCGTAATTCTTTTTCTAACAAACAGATGATTAGTCACTTTCTTCTCAGACACAGCCTGATCATTTTCAATGGTATTTTCTATAACTATTGCAAGGTTTACGAAAAAATCGAAGTGTTCTTTCTGTCGCCATATCCGTTGATGACTCGCGGAAATTGATGACTAAAACTTTTATCCAATCAAATTAATGGGATTTTTAGCACCTTTCTAATTTATGATGTCATTGAATAACGTCATTGGGACTTGGGAAATCCAGCGACCTCTTTACGGATAAGAGTTGTTTCCTTTACACTAGCAAATTCGTAGTTTTTGGACGGAGTAGTTTTCGAGACCGTGTTAGAATTTTCGGAACCGCACAGTGTGCTTTTAATAATGCGTGCATTACAGTAAAAATGCGGCATTTGTGCGCATAATTTTTAGATTTTGGGGGCATTGTCATAAATAAAGGGGCAATGCCGCGATGCCGCACGCTGGATGCATCACTGCAGCATTTCTTTGGTTTCTCAAATGTTTTTATATGCCTTCCTCTTCAGGGTTTTTTTACGGTGGCACAAAAGTGACATGGAAGATATATTTTATACTACGTGCGCACGCAGTAGCTAATACGTGCGCAAGTATTAGTTATTACGTGCGCATGCAGTAGCTAATACGTGCGCACGTAATAAGTAATACGTGCGCACGCAGTAGTATTACGTGCGCACATATTAGTTATTATGTGCGCACGTAATAACTAATACGTGCGCACGTATTAGTTATTACGTGCGCACGTAATAATCCACCAATCAGAATCATGAACGGAAGCCATTGTTTCAAGATGGAAGTGGAAGATAGACATTTATTGATCCTTATAAACTGATTGGTCGATTATTACATGCACACGTAATAGTTATTACGTGTGCACGTATTAGTTAATACGTGCGCACGTATTAGCTACTGCGTGCGCACGTACTAGCTACTGCGTGCGCACGTAATAACTATTACGTGCGCACGTATAAGCTAATACGTGCGCACGCAATAGTATTACGTGCGCACGTATTGGTTATTATGTGCGCACATATTAGCTACTGCGTGCGCACGTAATACTACTGCGTGCGCATGTATTACTTATTACGTGCGCACGTATTAGCTACTGCGTGCACGTAGTATAAAATATATCTTCCATGTCACTTTTGTGCCACCGTAGTTTTTAAACCTTTACCACACAATTATGAGTTTTAATGATTCTGTGAAAGAACCTTTTGAAAACACTGTGGTAAGGGGAGAAAATGCTGGTAACCAGCATTTTCTCCCTTTTCCACAATGTTTCCTAATCTTATCAAAGACAGAAGTCATCATTTGAGCAGCATTTAACTTGTCGTCTGCAAATGCTTTCAATTTGGTCGAGTTCAAAATTTTGTCATTTGGTAAAGAGTTAAAAGCAGGATTATTTGGTAAAGTGTTATGAGAGGCAGTGAACTGGATTGCTTCCAAAGTATAGCTGAGTAGTTAAATTACCTGGCTGATATAAGATTGAGCCCATCAAAATAATTGTTCTGTTTTTCCTCTCTCTGGAATTTATCATAAAACTACACCCTCTTCCTTCATACACAACATCAATAAAGTGCTTGTACTGGGTATTTTATGATATACAACAATAAACTGGCAAAAGGTACATAAAGGAATGATATTTGTTTTGATAAAACTTCCCTGATCATTTTTGTAGATGAGAAACGGCTCTTTTTCCCATGATGTTCTGGAAGGCTTTGAGTTACTGCAGGAGTGTGTAAGCAATCTCTATTTAAATGACTTTGAGGAAGAAGACTTTTTAAGACAATAAGGGAAAAGAAAAAGGTGCTTCAAACCTGCATGTTCTTCTTTTCCCACCATGTTTTCTACCATTTTTTACCCTTTATCACTCAATCTTGAGTTCAAGTGACCCTGAGCAGGAAAGCTTATAAAACACTGTGGGAAAAGAGAAAAATCTGGTAACCAGCATTTTGTCATTTTGTCGCAATGTTCTCTGTCCTATCAAAGACTAACCTCATCATTTAACCCTTTACCACACAAACCGGAGTTTTAACGACCCTGAGGAAGAAGCATTTTGAAAACATTGTAGGATAAGGAGAAAATGCTGGTAACCAGCATTTTCTCCTTTTCCCACAATGTTTTTTACCCTTTCAAAGAAATATTCCACCATTTGAGCCACATCGAATTTGACGTCTGCAAATGCTCTCAATTTGGACAAGGCTAAAATTTTGTCGTCTGGTAAAGGGTTAAGCCATATTTAAATCACACTCTGCCAACAAATTCAAGTTGGATAAGTTTGCTGTTCTCTCTTCTGGTAAAAAGTTAAGACAATTTCCACTATTTTGCCACATCTAATGTCACCTGCAAATTCTTTAAATCTAGACAAGATTGAAATTGTGTAGTTTGGTAAAGAGTTGAAAGATGCTCAATCTTTCACTGCCATGGGTGGCCTAAGTTTGTGGAGGGCTCAGACCAAGATAGGATTGTACCAAAATATATCTTGAAAGTTTTTTTTATCTGCAAGAAAGATAGGTGCTGCGAGTGTTTCTTATGCACAGTTCTATATAGCATTGTAGGCAAGTAAAGCAATACATGGTCATGACATACATGTACATCTTTTTCTGTAATGTTTTTAGTTGCCTTTCCTTGCCAAGACCTTAAGGGGCCTGCATGAGGAAGAGAGTTATATCTCTCCACCATCTGCATTAACATCACGGCAGCCATCCAAATAGTTGCTTTTTAATGCTGAAATAATATCAGATATCAGGCTTTTTTGTTCAGCTGGAATTTTTTTTCAAGTAAGATCATATTTTCCTGCAAAAGAAAACTTGTTTAGACTCCAGAAGCTATGTATTTTTCCATCCAAACCTCATGACACTTTATCAGATTGTATGGTTGTATGACATGTTGAAAACCCTTTCATGTCATAAATAGTCATCAATTTTGACAATTAATTTCTCAGCCTGCAATGTTTTAGACATCGGCATAGACATACTTTATTACGTATACATATACATGTATCTTGTCCTACAAAAAACAATTTTACCATACCCGTGGTCATGTGACGTACAATAACAACCCCATGGAACCTAACAAAAGCATATTTCTATGATCTTACAAAAATATTGAGAACAAAAGGAGATAGTATACATATGATAATGAGTAACCTCAACTTATATAATACATGTACAGCACACCTAGAGGGGGTGGTCACTGAGCATGAAGAGGACATTATAAATTGTCATTTGGACTTTTTCTTTGGTATCTTCAGAAATAATGAAAAAGATTAAGAATAAGATGGAGAATGAGACATTATAATTGCTTGAAAACAGAGTTGGGCAAGGCGAATACAATGAATAATATAAAACGACTAACAGCTTTCCGTTTCTAGTTTAGGGGCACTAATCAAATTACTCAGTTTGAAAACAATGCAATTTAAAATGTTACGCAATGAAACATACAATTCAAAATGTTACGCCATTTAAAACAGTGTGGAGTAGGGCCAATACAATGCGTAATATCATGTAGGTTCAAGCTTACACATGGATCAGTATTCACCACCATCCTCAATTTCATTCTAAGTCTTATTCTAGATTTAGAAAGTAAATCAACTTCTGATTTGCCAAACCATTTGGTTTAGCCACTCAGAAATTTTGTTATTTTCATATATGTAAAATTCACTTGAGAATAAGACTAAGAGTGTTCATGAGAATGGTTGGTTAATACTGCTGTTTTATTTAAAGATGCATCTTTACTCATTTTCATCCATTTTAGTAACCAATTTTATCTTTATTTTATGAAATTATTATCATTCTTGTACCTTCATGCCAAATGTTGCCCCTGACGGTTGCAAGGTTGCAGATTATGACGGATAGAAAGTGCATTTCATTCTATTGCGGCTAGCCATAGACATTACAACCACAGTTTCTGGTTTAAATCGAAGACGAATCCCTGGCGTCTCTTTATCCCATACACCTTATATTGATTTTTTATCTATGTTTACACGGCTATCTAGATTCTACACACTGTAAAGTTTTAACAGCGTTTGTTTACTCTCTGGCTGTAAGGGTGCATCTCTAATGTAAAAATCTCTCAGCAAATCACACAGTGTAATGAGCCATATTCAAATTATATAATTTTTTGAGACTGCTTTGGTCTTTTGATTTACCATGCGAAAATTTAACAGTATAATTCACTAAGTACAGCTTAGAAATAATCACACCCCCTTAGGTTGCTTAATACATTTATTAAAAATGGATGACTTCTTTTTTCATCAATTTTAATGGTACCCTTAAGATAATTAACCATTTTCCTGTACCATGTATGTACCTAGTTTGAATTCCCAGTAAATAAGATAATTGTGAAACCATTTTCCAAACAATCCCAACTTTATACATCACTGTAGAAGATGACTTCTGAAAACATGTTAGGAAAAGGAGAAAAGGCTGGTAAACAGCATTTTCTCCTTTTCCACATTGTTTTCTACTCTTCAGAAAACAAATTTAATTTTTTGAAACATAATTTAGTTTATTGTCTGTAAATGCTTTCAACTTGGACTAGACTAAAATCTCGTTGTATGGTAAAGAGTTAAAGAAAAACATGGTTATTGAGAAGTTTCCAATTTTGTGGTGTATTTTTTAATATCTTGACAATAGTTTTTCACCATATTTTCTCTCATAGGGAGGTCCATGGACATCTTGATTTGTTTGTGCGTTTAAGGCTGTTTTTAACATTATTTCAGTTATGTTGCGGCAGCCAGTGCACCTATCCATGCTTTCCTGAGGTTTTCTTTTCCAGTAATTTGCAAAAAAGTTATTCCCAAGTCTCTGGCTGCTTTTCCACATAACCATTGTTGGAACAGTGATCTCAAAATCCTCCAGTGAAATTGTGAAGGATGTCATGTGTTGTAGATGACATTAAGATAATGTCTTTCAATTATGACTTGTTTGACTGCAGTCACATTATTGTCAAACTGAAGAATGTAGTCAGTGTAGACCCTTTTGGTCCTGTTTGCTTTATTTCTGAAACATCACAGAAGATTAGAATTTTATTCTTGACTCTTAGATCAGAATATTGGGAGATCAAGGTAAATTGCAAGTAGGAAAGGGACCTTGAAAGATGATGTGCTTTCTCAGTCATGGAAAAACACATTTAATGGAGAAAAGTCAGACTTTTTCAGTACCAAGTATGAGAAAGGGATCAAAATGTCCATTAGTGCACAAAAATATGTATAGCTATTATTTTTATTGGTCAATACATTGATAATGATCTATTGAAAAATGCAAGGATATGTAATACATGGTAAGAACTATGTTAGTCCTGAACAAATTTACAACACTTTTGAAAGGTTGGCTATTAAAATGTAATTAGGGAAAATTTAAAGGAGGGAAAGAACTAGATATGGATGGTAGGTTACTTTGAACATTTTGTTTTATGGCTGTTTAACACTTTACCACTCAATATAATGTTAGAATTTTTTTTTTTTTGAGTAGAAAGCATAATGCAGATGACACATCAAATAATAATAAATTGATGTGATTTGTCAATGAGAGAGCAGACAACAGTGTGGGAAAAGGAGAAAATGCTG
Source organism: Hippopus hippopus (assembly GCA_946811185.2). Lineage (NCBI taxonomy): Eukaryota > Metazoa > Mollusca > Bivalvia > Cardiida > Cardiidae > Hippopus > Hippopus hippopus. Next base: position 40,984,156 of record OX328096.1, read on the forward strand.
GTAACCAGCATTTTCTCCTTTTTTCACAATGTTTCTAGAAGCCTTCTTCCTTTGATGGGTCATTTAAAATCTCAGGATTGTTTGGTAAAGTATTTATATTGTGTGGCAAAACTGAACTCAGACAAATTAGTTTATGTATATCATGTATATCATCTTTGTAAGGAATATTATCCCTTTACCAAACAGTCTTGGGTTTTTATGACCCTGGGAAAGAAGGTATTTGAAAACATTGTGGGAAAAGGAGAAAATGCTGGTTACCAGCATTTTCTCCTTTTCCCACAATGTTTTCTACCATATCAGAGAGCTTAAATTCATTTGTACTAATTTTGAATATATCTTCTGCAGATGTTTTGAATTTGAAAGAGTATAAAATTTGTCATTTGGTAAAGAGTTAACCCTTTACCACATGACAAAATTTTAGACATGTCCAAATTGAAAGCATTTGTAGATGACAGTTTTAACGTCGCTCATATGAAATGATTTTTCTTTGATAAGGTAGAAAACGTTGTGGGAAAAGGAGAAAATGCTGGTAACCAGCATTTTCTCCTTTTCCCACAATGTTTTCAAAAGCCTTCTCTTTCAGGGGCGTCAAAAGTCGTCATTGTGTGGTAAAGGGTTAAGTAATGTGCTGAAGTAAGGTCATTGAAAATGCAAAGTTAAGTCTCAGTTTTACTTTTTCAAACAGTACTTGTTACTCTTATTTTGATGCATCGAAAACAGACCTGCAGGGAGTAACTGTCGCGAAATCTGAGTGTACACTGTCATCTGTGCAAAAATTGATGGGTCAATATTTTGTATCAGCATCACATTGAGAGAGGCAGAGAGTGTTGAACAAGATCACTCAGCATAATACTGTGCAGGTTGATCTCAGTACATTGTACACTCTCAGTCAAATACAAGCACTTTTGCCTACACAGAAGGATATTTAATTTTCCTTTTGCTCCTACAATTAAAAAACTTCACAAGATCTTCAATCTTTTTTGGAAGGGGTGGGGAATAATAATTATAGCAAGCCAATGCTAAAACTTATCTTCTGCCTTGACTTCTTGTTGTCACACTACTTTTGAAAACATTGTGACATTAGAGGAGATAGTGAATAAAGAGAGCACTTTGACATATTGTTGTCACTTGTTTTATTGTATTAGACTTCAAGTTACTGATGTTGAATCATCTTGATTATCCATATGTTTTACACTGATGACATTTAGGGAGTTATTGGTTGCAAGTTTGTTTCAGGAGGAAATGTGTTAGTAAGATATAGGATATTTTTCAATTTCTTGGGAATTATATAACATTAAGTCAGCAGTTAATGAAATCTAGGGTTTCTCTTTGGATCTGATGTGAATGTTATGTCTTTAATTATTTTCTATAATTAAACAGCAAAGCACCCAAGGCATTATTTGATATTATGTAATGTGTTTACCTTTTCAATCTCCTCTGGAGGTGTAATACATGTAGACTCCTGCAGTTTGGGAGAATTTCAAAACAAATTAAATGTGGATCAAATGATGGGATATGTCTTTGAGAGGGTCGAAAACATTGTGGAAAAAGGAGAAAATACTGGTTACCAGTATTTCCTTTTTTTTCCTGCTGTGATTTCAAAAGCCTCCTACAACATGGTTGTTAATACGTGGAATTATTTGGTAAAGGGATGACATTCCTGTAGCTACTGATGATTTTCAAAAACATTGTGGGACAAAGACAATTGCTTATTTGCAAGAAATAGATTTTTCCCACAGAAACTTTTTAAATATTTTTTCATGAAAAACATTTTTCTTTTTGTCAAAGTATTATTGCTTATATCATTGGTCACAAATTGTTGCTTTTATTCTCCTGCTGTTGTTTGGTATGAAAGGAATCATCATGAGTAAAAAGGTTTTTAGATGGAAAGATAAAAAACTTAATACAACTATAATCTTGTAGAAATCTCTTTTAATTATTCCAGAATGAAGAGAGAAAAATAATCAAGGCTTTATTAGTTTAGGATATTAGATAATTTTTTTGCTTCCTGTGAAATTATTTTTTGCCTTTTTCTCAATGTAGATACTTAACTCTTTACCAAATGACAAAATTTTAGACTTTTGCAGAAGACAAAATAAATGTGACTGTAGAGGGTTAAGCAACTGTGGTTGTTTCAGGTTGAAATGATCTCCTACCCCTTTCCCAAGTAACAAATAGTTGACTCTTCCAAACTTGAACTGCAGATGACAAAATCAAAATTAGCACAGATGATATGTAGTTCTCTGAAAGGGTAGAAAACATTTTGGGGAAAAGAGAAGGTTGGTTGGTTGGTTGTTCGGTGTTTAACGCCGTTTTCAACATTATTTCAGTTATATCGCGGTGACCAGTGCACCTATCCATGCTTTCCTGGAGTCTCTTTTACCAGTACTCCGCACAATATTTTTTCCAAGCCACTGGCTGCTTTCCCACATAACCATCGTCGAAACAGTGATCAGCGGTGAGAGAGAAATGAATCCTGTCGGAATGACTATCATCAATCCTCGGAAAGAAATTGGCCGAGCCGGGGTTCGAACTCACGACCCCCTTTTCTCAAGTCCTGTACGCTACCGACTGAGCTACCGGGACTTGGCAAAAAGAGAAGGTGTGGTAACCAACATTTGTACTGATAAGATGTAGTTCAAAGTGTAGAAAATGTTGTGGAAAAAGGAGAAAATGCTTGTTACCAGCATTTTCTCATTGTACCAGAATGTTTTCAAAAACCTTGATTGTGCAGTAAAAGGTTAAATGGGATTGAAAATTTAACATATATTTTTGTCATTGCAAAGATGGTTATACATGACCAACAACAAAATAAAGAACACACAAACAGTTGGTAATTTTAATTTGACATGATAGAGACTAGAGTAAATAGCAATAGGCCTGCTTCCTCTCCTTTTCTGATAATGTTTTCAGCTTAACCCTTTACCACACAATCCCCAGTTTTAACGACCCTGTGTAAGAAGCCTTTTGAAAACATTGTGGGAAAAGGAGAAAATGCTGTGTAACCAGCATTTTCTCCTTTTCCCACAAGGTTTTCTATCCATTCAGAGACAAATTTAATAAATTCAGACACTTTTAATTTGTTGTCTGCAAATGCTTTCACTGTGGACCAATCTAAAATTTTGTTTTTTGGTAGAGAGTTAAGTTAGTTTCCACAGAGTCATAAAACTCTGGGAGGGTTAATTTGTATATTAGCCTATAAAGCACTGGAACCGATTTAAACTGTTTTTATGGACATTGTAGATCAAGATCAGACTGCACAGAACGTGCAGTCTGATTTTGGATCTACAATGTCCACTACTTTGTTACATATTCTGGCCATAACAATCCCCGTGGGGTCCCGGGTTTTTTTTAATTTATAGAATAGGACCTCGGCCTTTCTCTATGGCATGTCGTAGAAGGCGACTAAAATTAGAGACAAACGGCTGCTTTCCTCGTAATTCGTAGGATTGCAGCAGGCTGGGTAGTTCTTATTCCAAATCCTGTATTTTTTTCTCGATGTAAATAGGGTTTGGAATGGGAATCAATTGGCCTGTGGGACCCCGTGTGGTTTAATCGGGGGTATAAGAATAAACCACTACAGTCCCGCGATCGTCACATCTGCCATTTCATCTGGCGGAACAAAAGTGACAGCATGCATGTCGTAAAAGGCGACAAAAGGGGCATCATTTTGTGTTTCGTCCATTCCTCATTTATCATGTTTGTCTTATGTTGTTGCACATGTATGTTATTTTCACCTCGCATTATTGTTTACTAAGTAAGTGCGCCCAATATGACCTAAGTTGTCGACGGGCCTTAAAACGCTATTCATCATCATCATCATCATGGCCATAACAACAATGAAAATTTGGTATTTCGGGTTCTTTTCGTAAATGAAACGGTCCATTATATTAATTCAGCACTGTAAGTGTTTAAAGATGCTGAAAATGGCTTTGAAAACATAATTTCAAAATAAATAAAGGTACTAAATGTCAATACCTGAAATAGATTTAACTCATTACCAAACGACAATATTTTAGGCTTGTCCAAATCGAAAGCATTTGCAGATAACAAAATAAAAGTGACTGAAAATTTGAAATTCATTTTGTAAAGAGTAGAAAACATTGTGGGAAAAGGAGAAAATGCTGGTTACCAGCATTTTCTCCTTTTACCACAATGTTTTCTAAAGGCTTCTTTCTCAGGGTCGTCAAAAGTAGGGATTGTGTGGTAATAGGTTAAGGCACACAACCTTTTAAATGACCTATCAACTTAACCCTTTACCACACAGTTTTAACGAACCTGAGGAAGAAGTCTTCTGAAAACATCACGGGAAAAGGAGAAAATGCTGGTGACCAGCATTTTCTCCCTTTTCCACTATGTTTTCTACCCTATCAGAAATAAATTCTATCATTTGAGCCACATTTCAAGTGTCGTCTGCAGATGCTTTGAATTTGGACAAGTCTACAATTTTGTCGTTTGGTAAAGAGTGAAATGATTTTAAGTTTGTTACATGAGAAAACACCATGGAAAAAGGAGAAAACACTCATATGTCACTATTTCCCACAATGTTTTCAAAAATTTATAGATTTAAGATAAAAAAAATAAATTTCTGCAGATAGTATTGTATCAGTACATGGATACATCACTGAAAACATGATGGCAAAAGTAGTTACCACCACTTTTAGCTCACCTGAGGAAAAAGTGTTCAAGGTAAGCTTTTGTGATAGTGCTGTATCCGTCTTGTGTCCTTAATTTTTACTTCATGCACGCTACAGGCGTCACATTTTCAGTTCAATACTCCAGAAACTTGGTCAGAATATTTGTCTTGATAATTTCTCAGACAAGTTATAAAAAAAATATGGGTCACATCAGATCAAAAACTAGATTACAAGGTCAGATCTTAGAAAAAGTTTTTGTACACTCTAGGGGCCACATTTTCTGTCCAATGCTCATGAAAGTTTGTCAGAATGATTGGCTTGATGATATTTTGGATGAGTTTAAAAATGGTTCACAAAACAGGGTCACATGGGGTCAAAAACTTGGTCACAAGGTACAATTTTAGGAAAACCTTGTTTAAGCTCTAGAAGCCAAATTTTCAGTCCAATACTCATGAAACTTGGTTGTTTTGTTAATACAATTTGTATAATTTGTATTTATGAGTTTGAAAATCGGACACAGGGGTTCAAAAACAAGGGTCACGTAAGGTCAAAAACTAAGTCACCAGGTCAGATCTTAGAAAAAGCTTGTGTACACACTAGAGGCCACATTTTCTGTCCAATACTCATGAAGTTGGTCAGAATGTTTGTCTTGATGATATCTTAGATGGGTTTAAAAATGGTTCACATGGGCCAACAAAGAAGGTCTTAAATTAAATCGTAGAAAAACTTTGTTTACACTCTAGGGACCATAAGTTAATCAGAATGCTTTTCTGGATGACATCTTGGACAAGAATGAAACTGGGTCACATTGGGTAAAAAACAAGGTAACCAGGTCAAATTGTGGAAAAAACCTTTTGTGCACTCTTCAGGCCACATTTTCTATCCAGTGCTCATGAAAGTTTGCCTTGATAATATCAATGAGTTTGAAAATGTGCCATGATTGGCTAAAAAGTAGGTTGCCGAGACAAATTCTAGAAAAAGCTTTGTACACCCTAGAGGCCACAATTTCAATCCAGAATGTTTGTCATAATACCTTGGAAGAAATTGGATGAACAACCATCATGACCCTCTTGTCTCATTTTTTATACGCCGTCAGAGGCGACGTATATTGGCATCATCTCCGTCCGTCCCTTCGTACGTCCATTTCTTGTGAACGCAACTCCTCCCACATTTCTTTACGGATTTGGATAAAATTTTCACAGAATGTTTCTCATCATGTGACCTAGCACATATTGTCAAGGTTTTGCGATTTATAGCTGCATCATGGAAAAAGGGGGCTTCATGTTATATTTCATTCCATTTCTTGTGAACGCAACTCCTCCCACATTTCTTGACGGATTTGGATAAAATTTTCACAGAATGTTTCTCATCATGTGACCTAGCGTATTTTGTCATGGTTTTGCAATTTATAGCTGCATCATGGAAAAAGGGGGCTTCATGTTATATTTCATTCCATTTCTTGGAAACGCAACTCCTCCCACATTTCTTGACGGATTTGGATAAAATTTTCACAGAATGTTTCTCATCATGTGACCTAGTGCATATTGTCAAGGTTTTGTGATTTATAGCTGCGTCATGGAAAAAGGGGGCTTCATGTTATATTTCATTTTTCACAAATATCTCTTTAATTACTGGACATATCTCAACAGATTTGGATGAGATTTTCACAGATCATGTGACCTAGTGCATATTGTCAGGGTTTTGCAATTTATTGCTGTGTCATGGGAAAAGGGGGCTTCATGTCAAATTTAATTTTTCATCGATGTATCTCCAATTAATAGACATAATTTCATGAAACTTCATATTTTTATTGGTTAATCAAAGCAAATGACCAATGAGTCTGTTGTGCGTCTGTCTGTCCATCCATCACTACGTGCGTAAATCTTTTAGATCACAAGTAACACAATATATCCATTGAGCTACCCAGGCAGGTACTAGAAATTCCAACACTTTAGTCTCTAGCTAGCTGCTTGAAATAGCAGCCATGTGGCAACGTACATTGTGACGACGGCACTCTTGTTTCCTCAATATTTTCAAAGTCAGTCTGCCTTAGGATTTTTAAAAAAAATCTGGGATTGTTTGGAAAAGGTTAAAACGGTCAGGGTAAAGAATAGATTTTCATTTCAGGAGCTCAGCTGGGAAAAAAGCTAAACATTTGCATTCCAGTTTAATCTTATTGTTGTGTGTATTTATAACTATTAGCTAAAAACTTTTCAGTACAGCAGATTGTAAGTTTGATAACAAGAGATAATCCCTTCCTTGCTTCATAAAATAACCAATTGTTACAACAAATCTACTTTTATCATCTTGTTATAAACAGCTTTTTGAAAACATTCTGACAAAAGGAGCAATTGCTTTTTACAGGCAATTGATCCTATTCTGCCAATATTTTCCAAAACAATAAAAATATTCTCTTTCTTCAGTGAGCAATTTCTCTCATTTTGCCACTTGTCCATGTTTTTTGGCATGTCTAGTAAAAGCATGACAGGGTTGTGTGGTTATGGGTAAACTCTTTACCATACAATCCCAAGTTTTAATGATCCAGACAGAATCGACTTTCAAAAACATATTGCGAAAAGGAGAAAATGCTGGAAACCAGTATTTTTGTCTTTTTTCCACAATGTTTCCTATTGTTTCACAGATAAACCCAATAATTAGAGCCCAGTGTAATATTTTGTCAACAAACACTTTCAATTTTTAAATATGAAATTTTGTCATTTGGTAAAGACTCTTTTACACCCCCAAACAGAAAATCACTTCAACTTTTTGTGGACCAAAATAGGTTAGAAATAAAATTTCATGGCAAATGATGAGCTCTCTTCGTCAACATTTATAACAAAATCAGATGGTTGCTATCAATAAAGAGTCTGTATAAGCGAACTGTTGCTAAAGGTGAAGATCAAGATCGGACCAAGATCAAAATGTTTTGCCTATTACTATTCACCTTGAAGATTTGCAACAGCTGGCTTTTCTCAGTGCTTTGAAATATATATTTTCATATTCTGGCAAACTAATTTTCAGAGTTATTGAAATGGCAACACAGTGACATTAAAGTTAGAAACTATGGCAGCACTAACATTAACCAAAGCTTTATCTTTTTTGAAAGTTTGTTTTTCTCTGCTCCCTGCACAGTTTCTGATTGCAGAGATGGATGTACATATTTGAAGGATTTGAAGAAGTTGAAGCTTTTCTTATTGTTGAAATTTTTGTTTGTTTTCAGGATGTGGTTATTTTGTTGTAACACCAGACACATTTCGTTTCCATGGAGATGATACACAGTCAGCAATGTTTGCACCATGGACACATTTACACCCCATGTATATACCAGCTATATTTGGGTAAAAATTGCTTTTTTAGCTTTGCTGTTTTTGAAGAATACAACAAATCATTGTCATAGCGCTGTCATTGTTTGCGTTACTGTTAAAAAGTTTTAACACTATATTTTTCTTTACTGAAGATATTTACTTCATACTAGGACTAGTTGGTCACAATCAAAAGGGGAATCCATACGACAAGGGCAAGTAACCATCCAAATTTTTGAAACAGTTATGTTTTTTTTTTGACTTACAGCTTGTCATGCAAAAACTTTGACATAATATCTCTGTCATTACTAAAGATATTTACTTCAAACTTTGACTGTGTAACTATCACAAGGGGGACCAATAAAACAAGGGCAGGTAACCATCAAAATGTTTTTGACACAGTATTGCCCCCTTTTTCGACTTAGAATTTTCACTGAAATTCAATCTATTTCTAAAGGCAACTGCAGTTGAGAATTGCACCGGCATGCTGTGCTCTTCTTGTCATCTTGTTGGATAGAAAAAAAGAAGAAAATTCTGGTAGCAAGTATTTTCTCTTTTTTTTCTACCCAATCAGAGAAGTTAGGATCAGAGAAGTAAGGATCAGTTTTACTTACTTTGAATTTGTTGTCTGCAGATGCTTTTGATTTTGGCAATCTAAAATTTGTTGTGTGGGGTTCGCCCTGACTCGGGTACATATAATTTCTTCTTTTCTTTTCACATTTTTGTGCCTGTCTTTAAATTTAATACACAATATTTTATGCAACGATAACAAACATTCACCTCTTTCAGTTGTTGAACATCTGCAGGGGCTTTCAAAATGAGTTAGAGCCAGAGTGGGAGATGGGTTAACAATGCCATTATGTGAAGCACTTTGGCATAAATCCATTGAATATATTTTCATAAGCTAGTAGATTTAAAAGAAATAAAATGTTTTAATATTTCAGTCAACCACTGAAGCCACAAACTAGATCCATCTCCTGTCAGGTGGATGCAGAAGACAATGTGATTGGTCAAACAGACTTTAATGACAGGAAAGAGTTGAGCAAGGTATGTAAGGATCATCTTTGTACCTTAAGTTTTTGGACAAACCACTACATAGTGAACGTTGCACTAAAGAGAGATGGTTGGATGGCTTGGGAAACATTAACAGAAAAAAAAAATATTGTTTGTAGCAGATGCCTTTTTTCCTCAAAGTTGCATTTTGAGAAAGCTACAGCAGACTACTATCTACATGCACCTATAAAACTTTATCTCTACCAGAGGACAGAATTCAAGATTTGTCGGACTTGAAAGCATTTGCAGATGACATATGTGTCTCGCTTGATGGAATTTTTCTTTGACAGGAAAATGAACATTGTAGGAAACGGAGAAATATGCTGGTATCCAGCATTTTCTTCTTTCAACAAAAAAATCATTTAACCCATTGCCACACAATCCCTACTTTTGACGACCCTGAGAAAGAAGCCTTTAGAAAACATTGCGGAAAAAAGAGAAAATGCTGGTAACCAGCATTTTCTCCTTTTCACACAATGTTTTCTACCCTTCACAAAACAATTTTCAAATTTTCAGTCACTTTTATTTTGTCGTCTGCAACTGCTTTCAATTTGGACAAGCTAAAAATTTTGTCGTTTGGTAATGAGTTAAAAAGCCTTCTTCCTCAGGGTTGTTAAAACTCTGAATGGAATAGTAAAGGGTAAGAGACAGAAATTGATCTTAGCTGGTTATTTTTTACTTGACATTATTTTTTTTTTGATAGTCTGTTTATCAGATATTTGTTTTCTCTTGTAGGATATTTTCTCTTTTCTTTGTATCTCTAAATCAGGGCCATTATTCACCTGGTGTTCTTAATAGCTTTTTTTTTTACCTTACTCTAAATTGCAAAAGTAACACAATTTCTGATTGGCTAAACCATTTTCCTTAGCCAATCAGAAATAATATTATTTTGAAATGTAAAAATTTCTTGAGAATTAATTGCAAAAAATGCAATTTAGACTGGTATATGAATACAGTCCCTCAAGTTCAAAATTGCATGATTTTATCTTTGAAATTTTATAAAAAAGGTCATTATATCTCTATAGTAGATGACCACAAAATTTTAAACAGAATCATTGCCATATTGATGGAAGTTGTATTTGAAGGAATAAAAAGTTTTGTGTGAAAAGAGGAAAACTCAGGTTACTACCATTTCCATCCTTTCCTCAATTGTTTTCAAATTCTTCCACCTTAGTGTTAGAAATGATGTGATAGTTTTGTAAAGGGTTTATGTGATCATTGTAGGAGATACCCGTACAGAGGTCACAAAGAAGTATGAGTTTCAGTGTAAAGAGATCCAGAGACAGGAACAAGAAAGATGAAGTGATGCATTCTGGAAGTTTAAGAAGGAGCTCTTCAGTAAAAGGAAGAAATGAAAAGGAAAACAGGGTGCCTACTGAAGAGACAAGTTCAGAACCAGTTGTTAAAACTGAGAAACTAAAAAAAGGTGTTCAGCTTGTATTAATCCATATCTCACTTTTGCAAAGACTTTTTTTGGGGGCAGAAATAAGCGCACAAGTGGCAAAATAATTTATAGATAAGGCATAAGGGTTAAAGAATTGATTTTTTTTTTCTAAAGCGTTTCTTTTCAGAACCAGTTTCTATACATTCGTCTTTTACCTCTGATCATTGGATGCAGAAAAGCACCCATGTGATGGGAAGAATATTGTTAGAAGTTCTGGTAAAAGAAATTCCGGAAAAGCAAGAATAGGTGCCCCGAGATATAAGTGAAATCATTTTGAAAAAGGCATGAAACACCATACAAAAAATCTTCTGACGGAAATTTGCAGCATCCATTCTGAAAGCATCCATGCAAAATGATGTGAATAATCATCGTAAATTGTAGTGAAAGGTATCATAGATGAGAAAAACAATGTTTCAAAGAGAGAAATTACCCTTGAGAAATTTCTAATTTTAGCCCCACATTTTATGAAGTGGGCTACCACAACATAAAGAAAAGTCTGCAAGAGGTAACTGTGTCAGGGAACTATGAAGACTTCCTTCTCTAACTGATAAGTCTTTAGGTTATCCACTTTGTGCCCTTGAAAATATAGTTTGGTTTTCATGTTAATACTTGATAGACAATAACCCTTTACTATACAATCATGAATTCCAAAAACCCCATGGTAGAAAGCTTTCGAAAAAATTGGGGCAAAAGGAGAAAATGCTGGTAACAGTCATTTTCTCCTTTTTTTTCCAAAAGATTTTTTACCCTTTTAAAGACGAATCCCAATTCTTGAGCAATATCTGATTTCTCATCTGAAAATGATTTCAATTTGGACAAGTCTGAAGTTTTATTATTTTTGAAAAAAGTTGATGAGGCTTTAGTATTGTTTAACTCTTTACCACACGACAACATTTTAGACTGGTTCAAAATGAAAGCATTTGCAGACGACAATATAAAGGTGACTGAAAAATTGAAATTGGTTCTGGGAAGGGTAGAAAACACTGTGGGAAAAGGAGAAAATGCTGGTTACCAGCATTTTCTCCTTTTCCTACAGTGTTTTCAAAAGGCTTCTTTCTCAGGGGCGTCAAAAGTAGGGATTGTGTGGTAATGGGTTAAGTGATGTAACTTGCTACTTAGGTTGAAAGAAACAGGAATAATGTGACAGTTTGCAGCAAAGATGTGAAAAAGGTGTCTTCATATCCCAATAAGGATTTTGGTTAATAAACATGATAACAGGTGATTACTACATAGTTATGTCCTCCGGCTTTGATAAATTTCATTTACATTTACAGAGAAAATTTCCTTATTCTCCAAGCTGTTTGGAAGAAACAAAAAGAAAACTGTACCAGAGCCAAAGAAACAAGCTGTTGAATATGCCTCATTTTCTGCACAGTTCCCTCCTCCTGAATGGATGTGGTATCAACAGCAGTTAGATAAACAGGTTCGCACTGAGACGTGGGTCCAACAACAAATTGTCAAGTCTGGCACCTGGCATCATTTGAACAGTCTCCCAGCAGAACTTGGACATGGAAGCATCTATCTGGGAGCCAATTCAGTTCCTGACAGAAATTCTCCTTTCACCACCACCACTGAAAATGCAAATCATAATTTTGTTCCAAGTGGACATAGACGTACACATAGGAAGTCTCATCGTAGTAAAGCTAGATCGCCGCTTGTGATTGTAAACAGTCCTTCAGATGGAGACTCACCACTAGATTTAGGTATGTATCAGACTCACAGGACCAGTATGGGCCAGCCTAGTATTCGACTTAGCTCTCTTCCAACACGTTTGTCACAAGCCAATGATGTTGTACACACAAATTATGTCACCCATCCTATGCTAAATTCTACACCTAGAGTTCCAGCCGTCCCTGAAAGTTATAGGCAAGAAGATTTAGACTCTGAGTGCATACCAGTTAGCAAACATGAGAAAGGGAAATCAAAGAAGCCTCATAAGTCTCGAAAATCAAAGTTGCATGCTAATAGACATTCAAGTCACCATTCTAATGTGCGCCATGTGAGTGGTATGAGCTCAAATCTAAATTCAAACTCTTCCCCACACCAAGATGAGGCTGATATTAGCATGCAGTACCATGGTGAGATGCCAGAGAAGTATTCTAGTTTAGGGATGTCACGTAGTAGTGGAGTAAACTGTATGGACATAGAAAATGATGAAACTCACTTGAGTTATAAAGGACATAGATCTCATAGGTCAAGATCACATATGCAAAGCTACAGTGTGTATGCCCATGATTCAGTAGTAAGAAGAAAGTTTGAATGTGAAGGCGAGGAACATCTATATCAGAATTCAAATCCAGATCAGAGAGTTATTCTTGACTCATACAGCAGACAGGGTGACTTGGTTGATGCTCATATATATGCAAATGTTCATATAACCAATACAGAAAGTGTCAAACCTAAATTACGTGAGAGAACTCATAAAAGGATGTACAAGGAGAGAGGAAAAGATTTCCATTGTGACACTTTATTGAAACAAACTGGTACAGATAGATACAATGTTGATGCTGGAATACCAGAACATGACAGGCTATCTGAAAATAACAGTGAGCAGGGAACCGTCCAGTCAAGCTCTAGTCAAGAACAGAGTTCACAGGATAGTGCTATAGATGGGACAGAGAGCAGTGAGCACAGTCTTAACACTGTCATAGATACACAGTCAGTGGTTAATAAGCATTTTGACAAAGTACTGTCTCGTACAGAACAGCTGTCTCTTGCTGACAGTGGTTTTAGCTCTCCTAGAGGTTCAGAACAATGCGATGATAATAAAAAAGAGGAGTGTAACCTTAACAGAAAGCAGCATAGTTTTACATGCAATAATCTGAAATTGGATAAAAATGCAACTTGCAATTCAGTTGGAAAACTTGATGACTTGTCAGATGAGACTGGTGGTCGGATTACGTCTGACACTTTATATGAAAATGTGAAACTCAATCAAAATGAAGTGTTAAATAACATGAAATATCTGCATAAAGAGATCAATGTCTCCTCTCAAAATCTCAACATGCCTCAGACAAGTCATGAGTCAGGAAATGGAAAAGTGGACTTTGACCCAAAACAACCCGTTTTGAAAAAATTCAATTTTGAAGGTGACTTTCATGTTGTTGGGGTTGTGTAATTCCAAACCTTTATCCCTTTTTAGATAATTTTATGTGTAAACATATGTTAACAGTCTTGTTTCAAGAAGAAATCTTTTATTCATGATAGGTTCTTTTTATTTCAGGGACTTTTAAAATATAAAATGGTATGGAAAAAATTACCATTGTGAGATTTGACACAAAGTTTTCATAGAGATGGAGTAAAAATGAGTATTGTCAAGGCTTATTAATTTTTTTAAAGGAAACAACTGACCTTTTGCAAAATAGAAACTAAAGTCAACCATATCAAATTTCAATGAAGATATCATATTTTAGTCACAAAATGGTGCTCAGTATGTTGTATTTTTTTCATGTTTTAATATAGTTTACTAGACTTCCTTTTCATCTTTTCATATGTATTACATCATTCTATTTATGACTGTATGAAAAACGACATCTTTGTCAATATTTTTTGTGATAGAGAATGTTGTTAATCCAGCTAAAGAATTAAAAACTTATAATGTTTTGTTAGTATATCTTATCTTGACAAAGCGGAGCACCAACTATGTAAAAGTTACAAGACACACGGTGTTTGAGTGAATCAATTTTAGCTATGTTATATATATAGCAAGATATTAAATGTATCCAAATAATCGTCTGTAAATGCCTTCTAAATGCCTTCTTTTTTGTCTGGTAAAATGTTTAAGCCATATCATTTATCTTTGAAAAATTTTTTTTACCTGTTTCAAAAATGAAAGAAAGTGACACAAGATACAGATTTAGGGCAGGGGAGGAAATTTTTCCATAGTTTTTGAAATTGCATGTTAACAGAATGGTAATACATGTATTGACAATGCTAGAGTTACAGCTCCATTCAGGGTGTTTACTCCTATTTTTTCACACTTATTGTTTCTGCTGTTCTGTACTTAATGTATTTTAGCATTTGACTTCCATTTTAATCTTGATTTTATACATTTTTAGCTTGGCTGTTTACAAAGAAAACATTGAGGTATTGCCATAGCCCTGTCATTGTTGTCAGCAACTGTGTTGTCGTCCAGCAAAAACTTTGACATGTTGTCAGCAACTGTGTTGTCATCCAGCAAAAACTTTGACATTTTGTAATATCTCTGTCATTACTAAAGATGTTTAACTAGAACTTGAAATAGCTGTTCACTATCAAAAGGGGAACCCATACAACATGGGTAGGAAAATATAAAAACATATTTGACACAGTTATGCCCCTTTTTTGACTTAGAACTTTCACTGAAAATCAAGCAACTGCAGCCGAGCGTTGGCACCAGCATTCATTACTTTTGTTAGACCTTGTAACAGGTTTTGTATTTCATGAATTATTTCCACTATTTCTGAGGTCCTGCGTAGCATTTCCTTCTTTTCAAAAAAAAAAAAATCTATCCTTTCAGAAAGGAATTTAACAATTTGAGCAATATTTGAATTGTTGTCTACAAATGCTAAGAATTTAGACAAGTGTAAAATTTTGTCTTGCGGTAAGGAGTACAAAAAGTGTAAGGGAAGAGTATCGAAAATGGGAATTTTATGATGGTGTATGCAAAGAATGTGAATTTGTATGACACCGTTTTGATATCATGAAACCCCACATAAGTTTGTTGGAATATGATGCATTGCATAAAATTCGACATTAAAAACAGAAAAGGTCATTAAATGTAGCATTTTATCAAAGTTCCACCATTTTTCCCATGCAGTGTGACAAAAAAAAAATGTGTGATCCCCCATCCTCTTAATGTTGATATTTTCATTGTCATTATCAGTAGATAAGTATTCATTAATAACAGCATGTCATAAATATGGGACATAATATTGTAGGTACATGTATGTTTGCAAAAGTCAGATTTTTATGATGCCATCTGTCTCCTTTCTTTATTTCTTAATATGCTGAGGGCAATTTTACTGTTTTTTGTGTATATCAAGATTAGCTTGCATAAAAAGTGCTGTCTAATCCTGGAAGACACTGTCCTGTTTGTTGAGAGTTAATTTGGCCAAAATGATCTAGCATAAAATTGATCTAACAATGCCATGATACTGGCTGAAAATGTTCATTTATTCAGTTGCCCAAGACTGTTGTTATACTGTTGTGATCACTGCCAAGTAGAATATACAGACAATTGCAATAAACTGTTAAAGCTTAACTGTCAAGTATTTCCTGTTCTCTTTTCCAAATACAGTAGATAGCTTCTGTTGGGTGATGCTTAACACAAATTTGTAAAAAAAACAAAGGATCGGTTTTTGAGAGTTTGGAAAGTATGGCTACCAGTATTTTATCCTTTTCCATAAATGTTGTCACATACCATTTATCTTACGAAAATAAGTCTTTGACATTTCATTGAATGTTACTGAAACCTGATGCTCTCTTGGATGAAAAAATTTGGCAAAGAAATTAAAGTAAGATTTTAGATAGGTAGACAGTAGTTTCAGAAAAGAAATCAGAACGATGTTTTCCTCACTGAAGCTTAGATTAACAGGATAATTAAGGAAAAACCCTCTTGATGCATATTTCAAGACAAGACCTGAAATACTGAAATGTGTGCAGTAATTTGCATACTGCAGGCACACGGAACTTACACTTGCCTCAAAGTATTTCCATTGCTGTGTTCGATGCTGCTTGTTAACACCATCTTCGATACTTTGTTTACTTCCTATTATGTGCCTGCATCTCTGCGCTTTCTTTTCTCTTTTTGATGTGGACTATTTTTTCAACAGAATCTCCATAAACAAAAATGAGCTTTACCAGTTTGCCTTTACCGATTTCTTTAATTTTTGTTTGCTTAGTCCTGACTTTTTATCATCTTTAAAAGATGGAAAAAGAAGAAATGAAAAGAGGATGGAGCTTTAACTCTTTCCCAAACAACAATATTTTAGATGGGTCCAATTTGAAAGCACTTGCAGACGACAAAATTTTTATGGCACAAACGATTGAATTTGAATCAGGTAGTCTAGAAAACATAGTGGGAAAAGGAGAAAATGCTGGTTACCAGCATTTTCTCCTTTTCCCACAATGTTTTCAAAAGGCCTACTTCTCAGGGTCGTTAAAACTCGGGATTGTGTGGTAAAGGGTTAAGCGGTATTTAAATTTTGTCAAAAAACAAATACAAACGAGTCATGCAATGTGAAACAACTGCAAAAAGTATTAACCCAGGTCAGCTTTTGCAGGCTGAAATGAGTCGAAACTTTGCTATTTGTAAATTATCTACATTTTGAAGGGCCATTTTATGTCATGATCCAGTCGGTTGTTCCACGAGATGAATGTTATGGTTCCATAAATATACGATGACTTGCTTGGTATGATGCATTACAGTGATGCATTAACTAAACCCCTTTTTCACGAGCATGGACCAAATGAACATTTAATATAATGGTTTGGTCATCTGTTAGTTTTCTTGCTGTGTAGGAAAGTTTTGTCATCTTGCCTGACCTTAAGTAGATCTGTTGCGACATACAGAATATTTCTGAGTGGCTTGTAGCAATTACAAGGCCCAGTGAAGTTACTACAATAATTCCATAAACATGTATTTCCTATTTCCTCAAAGACGTATTCTTCTTGATTTACTGTCATCTTTTTTTCAAAGGACTTACTCTTACAGATAACTTGTATCCACTTTCCATGCAGGCTAATGTTAAACATAGCAAAGTCAAGTACATGTGACAAAAACCTCTTGATTTACCCTTTACCACACAAACCCGAGTTCTAACGACCCTTAGGGAGAAGGCTTTTGAAAAAAATATGAGAAAAGGAGAAAATGCTGGTAACCAGCATTTTCTCCTTTTCTCACAATGTTTTCTACCCTTACAATAACAAATTTCATCATTTGAGTCACATCTAACTTGTCGTCTGCAAATGCTTTTAATTTGCATGTTTTAAACAGTATTTCAGTAATATGACGGCAACCAGTGCACCTATCCATGCTGGAGTTTTCTGCGCACAGTACTCTTCCCATGCCACTGGCTGCTTTCCCACATTTTTATTGTCAAAACAATGATAAATGGTTACAGAGGATTGAATCCTGTTGCAATGACTGAATTCTGTTGCAATGACCATCATTAATCCTTGGAAAGAAATTTGCCTAGCTGGGGATTGGAATCTATGACCCCCAAAGTATAACAGACAGCCTCAGCTTTCTGTAGTGAACTATTGGGAAACCATTGAGGGAAAAGCAGCAATTGCTTCCAACACGGAATTGCACCTTTTTCACCACGGTTTACAGAAGTTGTCTTCTGCAGGGGTATGTGTGGTAATGGTTGACTTGGTAAACAAAATGATTAAATCATGTTCAAAACATGGACAAATAAAGATGCTTTATTTTTTTAATTACAAATTATACAGGTTGATTCAGAAATGTAGAGTGTGATTCCATGATGATATAGTATGATAAAATGCAATTCCTAGCTATGACAAGAGATCAATCAAAGACACCTTTGCTCAACTGATCAATATGAATTAGTACATCACTTTATTAACCTATTTCTAACACATTAATACCATGTACATGTAGTTTGCTAATTGATTTCCTCCCGTATGTTCTTTCTTACCCATCACTGTTAATGCTTTTCTATAGACACACCATGCCAGTACAGTAATTCAACCTATTGAACTCTTAACTCTTTACTAAATGACAAAGTTTTAGACTTGTCCAAATTGAAAGCGTTTGCAGAAGACAAATCAAGAGTAACTTAAATGATGCGAATTGTCTATGAAAGCTTGGAAAACATTGTGGGAAAAGGAGAAAATGCTGGTAACCAGCATTTTCTCTTTTTCCCACAATGTTTTCAAAAGGCTTTTTTTCCAGGGTGTTTAAAAGTGGGGATTGTTTGGTAAAGGGTTAACCAGACGACAAAAATTTAGACTTTTCCATACTGTAAGCGCTTGCAAAGGACAAATTAAATGTGGCTCACATGATTGAAGCTGTCTTTGTAGGAGCGTAAAACATAGTGGAAGGAGAAAATGCTGGTAACCAGCAATTTCTCCTCCTCCCACAATCTTTTCAGTAGTTTTCTAAGGGTCCTTAAAACAAGATTGTTTGATAAAGGGTTAAATGCTGAAAAGGTGAAAAAGGGATTTTCTTATATGGTACATTAACCCTTTACCACTCAATCCCAAGTTTTAATGACCTTTAGGAAGAAGGCCTTAGAAAACGATGTGGGAAAAGGGAAAATGTAACATCTTACACCATTTGAGCCACATTAAATTTGTCATCTGCTAAATTTTGTCGTTTGGTAAAGAGTTAAGGGATTTTTCATCTCCAATCTGTTTAGTTGTAACACTGCAAACAAAAATAAAGGATAACGTCACATGTAATCCGCTTTTGATCTACAATGTGCTAAAAGGCACCTAGTATTACTCTTATCACAGATTACTTTGCCCTAAGAAGAAAGTTTTGAACACCACTGCTGAAAAGAAAAAAACATAGATGCAAATACAAGAAATTTGTATAAGAAAGTAATACTTGTAGAGCTGATCTCTAGCCTCTTCTTCCAAACTCTTTACCTACTGCAGACATTTGGTTCTTACAGCAGACTACTTTGAAATTAAAGTGGCAAATGGGGAACTTGCTCATAACAAGCAATTTTGCCTTCTGCCTCAATGCTTTCATATTATGTATTGGTGAATTTCAAAGTCAGTCATGTTAGTTTTCAGTGTTTTCCAAGAACATTTTCAAAGTGGCCTAAAAAGTTTTTAGAAAAAATGAGTCAACAAATAACCACACAATCCTGAGTTTTAATGACCCTGGGAAATAAGACTTTTGAAAACATTGTAGGAAAAGAAGAAAATGCAGGTAGGCATTTTATCCTTTTCCAACAATGTTTTCTAACCTTTCAGAAATAAAACCAATCATATGAGCCACACACATTTTTTCGCTTGCAAATGTTTTCAATCTGAACCGGTCTAAAATATTACATGTGGTAAAGTGTTATCTGAAATCTGTTATTACTACTTCAGTTCAATGTACAGGTAGTTTGAGGTTCATAGGGACCTCCTGAATTTTGAAATATCTTAAAAAATGCTTTACCTGTTGTACTGAAAATTTGCATAGTTAAGTATATTACCTTTACCAACTCTGGGTGAAATTTTCAGAATTTTTGTTACCATAGTTTGACTTTTTTGCATTCAGTGCAGTGTTAAAAAGTATGAACAAAACATCTTAAAAACGGTGGGAGGGTTGAACGCTGTTCCGAGTGAAGAGTTTACCAGTTTATGAAAACAATTCTCATGAAAGTACAGTAACTGTGGTTATCTATTGTTTGAATAGTGAAAACTTCAACTTTTGAGGCCCTTATCTTGTTTTTTATTTGGGATTTGGATTTTATTTTGATGATTCAATACTGGAGACTTGCACACACTTGTTTACTTTTTTTTTTCTTTTCCATGCCCAACCATACATTTTTTTTTTTCGAAACCTAGTCAAACTCTAGCTCACATCATGACGGTATAGCATACAACAATAAAATGAAGAAGGGTGCATTGTATGAAGTTGTTCAATTAGCTCAAAAGTATTGTTGTAGATGAATTTTTACGGTCAAAGGAACATGGTGTTTTTAAGACTACCACCCTACAAGTGTGACCATAATACAATTGAGCTAATTTTAGGCGAACTGAAAAAATCATAGTGAAAAACAATTCAAAAGAAACCATGCAACACCTTTAAGTCTAAGTGTCAGGTAGTCATCTCAACAGAAGTGGTATAAAAACTTGAAGCCATGCCAAAAATAAAATTTAATCAAGTACTGGAGAACAGACACCATATAAAAAAACATTGGACAGATCATTTTAGACTTCAAAGTTTGAATGAAAGTGACGAGAGCAATATCTAAGGTAAAGTATAGAACTATATCATTTGTACAAAAAACAATTTCAGGGCCTCATATTTCACTGAATTGAGGTACTGAAGTCATGCACTTATCCAGTTATGTTTGCTGTTCTGGTCGCTGTGCGAAACCGTCGGAGAATGTGAAGCTTCAGAGAAAAAATTTAACACTACTGGAATAGGCAAAATGTTCTTTCTTGCAGAAGAAAATTTCTAATTTTCACTGTGAGAGTTGGTAAGGTCATTTTAAAAGATCTTGAAAAATTTCATAAAAATTGATACGGGATTTTTCAAGATATTTCAAAATTCAGGGGGTCCCTATGAACTGCAAACTACCTATAATAATGTACTTCCTTCTATTTCCATCAATATGCAATATGGCTGAACATAGTGGACAAATAAATACTTTGATAGAAAGGCAAGTTTTCAGTGTATATTGTGATACAGTAATAATAAGCTTAAACATTTAACAAAAAAAAAAATGCTAAGACTTCTTCATTTCTCTTCAGGGCAATGATGGAGAAACAGTCACTGCTTATTAGGCATATTTACAGCAAAAAAAATAATCCGTCTTAAATGCATTCTTAATTTATTATCAAACAAACATTTAGGACTTGACTTAAAAGAGAGCATTGCAGACTGCAAATAAAATGACGTTTGAATTGTTGGATTTGCATTTCGACGGTAGAAAAATTGTGGGTAAAAGACAAAATACTGGTTACCAGAATTTACTCCTTTTCCCATACCTTTTTCTAAAGAAAAAACCCTGAAGGTCATTATAAATAAGGATTTTTAGGTAATGGGGCTAAGGTACTTTGCAATTGCACACAAAAACAAAGGTATGAAAACCATACTAGTTAAGGTGTTTGAAATATTTAGTAAAGTGACTGTAACTATTTATGGTGCAAATTTTCTTTTTTTTAACAGCAACAAACATTCGAAAATCACTATGGTACTTTTACATTCTCATTACATCGTATACCCATAGCTAAGGCTTCTTTTAAATTTCTTCCTGAAAGAAATTTTGTTTTATTGTGCATCAACACCCAGGTTGATGCAGCACAGTCCCAAAAGGATGGTTTACAGGAAGTTGTTTGATTTAAAAAAAAAAATATAAATAAAAAATTGCTTGACAGCAAAGAGAGACTCAATTAACTCTTTATCAAATGACAAAACTTAGACTGGTCCAAATTGAAAGCGTTTGCAGACCAAAAAAAATGCGAGTCAAAAACTTAATTTTATATTGGAAAGGATAGAAAACATTGCTTTTCCCACAACATTTTCCAAAGCTTTCTCTCCTTGGGGTCGTTAAAACTTGTGTAATAAAGGGTTAAGAAAGTGGAGAACTAGGGTCAATCTTGATATGCAACTCATTATTCAGTGCCTTTGCATTCCCTGCCTGCAGTTTTGTGCAACAATAAAAATTCACAAAGTGAATAATATTAACTCTTTAGCAAACAACTCTTGTGTTTTTATGGCCCTAAATAAGAGGGCTTTTGAAAACATTGGGAAACAAGATGCTGTTAAATAGCATTTTTTCCTTTTTCCACAATGATTTTGTCCTTTCAGAACCAAATCCCATTATTTTAGCCACACTTGTCATCTGCAAACGATTTCAATTTGAATCTAAAATTCTGTTGTCTGGTAAATATGCCAACAGCATATATAAGGTTATCTATACAGTCAGTATTAACATGTTTTGCTCAAATGGTTAAAATTTAGTGAAATCTGCAAGAGCCTGCATTGGAATATAAGGTTCTTAACATTGAATGAATTTAGGCACATCTTATCATAGTCTGATGAAAGAAAAGAGTGTACCAATGGTGCATTTCAATTGTCAAATTGTTACCAGTGACACTTAGGAGATGGATAAAAGGATAGGACAGTACTGTTTTTTTTTTTTCAACAAAAAAATCGGAAGGAATTGCATTACTCATTCAAAAGCAATTTTACATTTTTCTACAGTGCCAGTCTTTCAGAATCATAACATCCTTGTACAATTTAGAATAAAATGCATTCTGGCCCCCCTAACTTTAGAAGAGAAGGCATAAAGAGAATCACAGGCAGTCAGCTGTTACCATCATCAACATTTAACCCTTTACCAAACAGGCCTGTGTTTCACTGGTATGCAGTCACTCTGTACCATTCCACCATTCCATTTATGACCATTTCGTACCATAGATTTACCACTTCGTACCATAAATTTACCATCTCGTACCATAGCGTTACCACTTCGTACCATGATAATACCATCTCGTACTATGACCAAAGGCATCAATAAATGTGATAAAAAGTGACATTTTATATATTTACTCATCTTCGCAAGCCAAGGATACTAAGGTAGTACCCTTGGCCGCTCGCCTCTTTAAAAATCGAAGCTGCCGCTGCCCAATTTCATTGGATGCGATCAAAACCCATCGTGTCCAATCAAACCATCCGTAACAAGAAATCTTTCGCAAAACAGAAAACAATAATGGCGGCGCCCGTCAAAAACGAAAGTTGTCGTGTTTGTGACGAAAATTTGCCAAAAAAGAGTAGACGATCGATATTTAATGAGTTTTTTATAGTTTACGATCAATTATGTGAAATATTAGGATGGGTTGCACAGCCAAATGATTGCGAATCATCTCATGTCTGTTTGTCTTGTTTTGATGCATAGCCTAACAAATTTTATTACAAGCATTTTGATTGGTCAGAAATAACATCAGCAAAGGTTACGCAACTCGTGATATTCGGTAGGTGGCGCAGCAGGAGTTCCGATTTTTAAAGAGGCGAGCGGCCAAGGGTACGTAACGAACAAAGTGGAGTTAGTATCCTTGGCTTGCGAAGATGATATTTACTTAGTATGAAACAATGCTTTGGTAATCAAATTTATGGGATATTATCATAAAATCAATTAAATCAGTCAGTATGTGACTGAGAAGATCGGTAATTGGTCTGTTAGTCTGTAATGTTTGTTTCCGATCGGGTGATTATAACTGGGATCAAACTGATTACATGAAATTGAACATTTAATAATCAAATTAAAAATTATAATTGTTTGATTACCCTTGATTGCCTAGATCAGAGATCTTACATACCCCTCTGTCATCCATTCCTTTTCAAGCTGTTTTTTTTTTTTAAACATGATGCCGAGACAAGTACAAGGTCAAACGTCAAGGTCAATTTGACAAATTTATTTCTTGTAAAAACATCATTTTCCACAATATTCATTTGCGAAAATTACACACCTTACAAAAGCAAATCATTTTTAATAACTCTGATAGAAACTACTTTTAAAACATAATGGGAAAAGGAGACAATCGGAAAGTGTTATTGTGTATTTATTGTATATTGCTTCACTTCAATATAAATTCAACTTTAATAAAAAGGGTTTTTGATTTTGTTTTTCTTCTTTCAATATCGTCAAAACGGAGGTTTTTCATAGTCAAAACTTTGTCATAGATCCCAAAAACATGGTACGAAATGGTATGACTATGGTACAAAGTGGTAAAATTATGGTACGAAATGGTACAAACTATGGTACGAAATGGTCAAATTATGGTACGAAGTTACTGGTACGAAATGGTCATGGTACAAAACGTCCGTAATTCGTTTCACTGACCCTGATAGAGATGGCTTTTTAAAACATTGTGGAAAAGGAAAAAAATGCTGGTAAACAGAATTTTCTCCTCTTCCAACAATATTTTCTACCCCTTTAAGGACAAATTCTTTCATTTGAGCCACATTAAATATGTTTACAAGAAATGCTTTCAGTTCGGACCAGTCTTGAACTTTGCCTCTAGGTAAAAAGGTTAATGGTAGTTGCAGGTGGTTTCATTGTAGAATATTGCGTTTTTCTTATACAACCATATTTCATACAAACCAGTCTCTTGCGCTTCAACACTCAGTGAAAAAATCCATCATGCATAACAGAACAGTTTAAAATACAACAATAACCTAACAATGGGGCTTGAATCGAACTTCTTTGGTCAGCATGGATGTTATACATGGAATTTGTTTCTTCTGGTTCATAAATTCCTTTCCTGTCCGGGATTCAAACTCATAGGCCACTTTTTTGTTGACGCGTGTCATCATAGTTAGAAGATCCATCTTTTGCCAGTTCTTTGCAAGGACTTCAGACAAAGCTTGGACAAACCATGAACCATTGGCACTGTTTCTCCAGGAAAAGTAGCCTAGACAGGAGAAAACCACTAACCCTTTAACCACAAAGTAAGCTGGAAATTTTCTGCCAAAAATATCAATTAAAATTTTTCCATTTCAAAGTTCGATTTTTTTTTCACTGGAGAAATTCACCATATTGGACAGTTTACAAAAAGATCAGACTGCACAATCTGTGCAGTCCGATTCTGACCCACATTGTCTGCAAATGTGCAATGAGTTGCCCTTAGCAGCCAAAGATTACTAGAAATACCTTTTATAAGTGTAGCAGTTTAATGACATAAAAATCTAGCAATGACTTGCCAATTGAAGATGGAAACATATAAGAACAAACTTTTTTAGGTGATAAAAACAAAAAACGTTTACAGATATACTGCAGGTTGATTTAAAAGTATGTACACTGTGTCTATGTTATAGCTTGGTGATGGCTTTCAAAGATTATTTTTCTTTTGGATGGATAACCAGCATCCTCTCCTTTTCTGACATTTTAGCCATATATGTCATCTACAGATGCTTTCAATATGGACAAATCAGTTTTGTAGTCCAGTAAAAAAATTGCCATTAGGAACAATTAAAAAAAAAAAAAGAGCTCAAACCTGGGACTACTGAATATGCTATCAGGAAATCAGCCTCTGATGGAATCTTGTGAACTTGTACTTCCTCTTCCATTGGCATGTGACCTTTAGCATCTGTCGTATTAACTCCTACACCACCATCAAAATTTCCACCCTGACATGCCTACATTTGAAATCAACCAAAAGACATGGTAACACTGTAAACTCTAGATCTTGCAGTAAATAGTGGTTTGTACAATTATAAATTACTGCTTGGCATTTAAGTTTGGATGTAGACCATTCAATGTCAATCAGTAGGAAATACGAATGAAATTGGGTTAAACCTTTCCCCACTCAATCCCATGTTTAAATGACCCTGAAAAAGAAAGCTTTTGTTTGGTAACTGATTAAAGAGATTAAATCCATGGTCTACTGACACATGCTGTCTGTTCCAGCTTTTGTGAATCAAAATATCATGCTCCATATAAAATTCATTTGAAATTTAAATCTCAACAGGTCACTGAATTCTATGATACATGCAACTGCTGCATATAATAACAGCATGTACAAACAAGAGCACCACATACAGCACCAAAGTTGGCTGCGGTTGCTTTTACACAGAAAAGTCATAGCCCAAAAAGGGATGTAACAGTGTCAAAAATATTTTGAGGATTATTTGCCTTTGTTGTATGAGTTCCCTGTTTCATAATTATCAACAAGCCCTAGTTTGAATAAATTATCTTCAGTGATAAGATGTCAGAAAATATTAAAGTTTTTGCATGTCACTGACATTGCAGAGAGGGTGATGTCAACACCAGGCCATTTCCTTACAGAAAAAGAACAGCCATGCTAAATATGTTAAAGGTAACTTTAACTGTAGTATAATTATCATATAGTTTACCTGGATAAAAAAGATTTTTGGTTTTCCCACAAGGCCAGAACAATTACTGCCTTTAAAATATCTCAATAGTTCCTGAATTTCAATTTTGGCATCTATGCCAAACACGACTCCCTCTTCTCCATGTGATAAGATAGCACAAACAAAGGCATCTGATTGGCTGTTATAATCATTGTCACTGGCAGCTGCGTACAAAAAATGAAAATTATTCGTAATATGTAAAATCATATCTACATGTATCATGTAATATAATCACATTTAAATCCATCAAATATACAATCATGTACATGTCGTTTCATTAAATGAAAGGCCCTTGCTGGTCCTTCATTCCTCATCTGAATCTTGAGGTTTTACAAAGGAAAAGAAAAGAAACACAGATAGAAAATTATACATACATTGTAGCATGTACATCTATTCAAGAATAACTCGTTCTAAATATCTAAATTTATTCTAAATAAACTGTCTGGCAGGAAGTTTTTTAAAAGTGAGTTTCACACTTTACCAAATGACAAAATTTCGTACTTGACCAAACTGAAAGCAGTTTCAGACGACAACTTTTAGTGTAGCTCAAATACTTATTTCTGTCTTTGTTAGGTTAGAAAACATTATGGGAAAAGGAGAAAATGCTGGTTACCGCCATTTTCTCCTTTTCTTAAAGTATTTTAGTTTAGTTTAAACATATTTATTTTACATCGATTGAGAAACAAGTTTACAACTTATACTACTCTCTCTCGATTCTGCTTCCTGTGGGCCTATGAAATGGGCCCAAAGTTGACACCCACTCCCGGGTATCGAACTCGTGACCTTTTGGTTATGAGGCCGAAGCTCTACCTCGCGACCACGGACACCACAAGTATTTTCAAAAGCTTTCCTCTTCGGGGTCGTTAAAACTCGGGACTGTGTGGTAAAGGGTTAAACACCCTCTTTTTTTTGTCTTGTGCACAAACATATTTAGAAACTTTGTGCAAACAAAAGAAAGAATAACATGATTTTTTTTTTTTTATCACATGTGGAACATACTTAACTCTTTACCACACAATCACGACTTTTAATGACCCTGATGAAGACAGAATTTTAAAAAAAATTTGGGAAAAGGAGAAAATGCTGGTAACCAGCATTTTCTCCTTTTACCACAATTTTTTCTACCCTTTAATAGACAGATTTTTATATTTTAAGTTACTTTTTTTCTGTTGTCAAATGCTTTCAGTTTAAACATTTTGCCGTTTGGTATTGGGTTAAACACAACATCAAAGTTTGAAATGATTTTTAACTCTTTACCAAACAACAAAATTTGAACATTTCTACACTCAAAGCATTAGCAGAAAACAAATTAAATATGGCTAAAATAGTGCAAGTTGTTTTTTAAAAAAGCAGAAAACATTGAGGAAGTAACCAGTATTTTCTCCATTTCCCACAATGTTTTCAAAAGCCTTCTTCCTACTGACCATTAAAAATTGGGTTTGTGTGGTAAAAGGTCAAACAAACCTACTGCAGTACAGTATAGATAATCAAAGGGAGATAAACAGTAAAAACAAGTCATAGAAAATGACTGTTACCTTTAACCACTACAGCATCAATGTTTTTTGACAGATAAAGATTTTATAATAAAATGACATGGAAATGACTTGTCCCTTATGGGTCTGACATATTCAAAGCACAAAGTCCTTACTTACCGTAGGAAAGTATCTTCATCATATCTGCAACTGAACGGTCCTGATATCCCTGCACATCAAATCCAATTTCAGAAAAACGTTGTGACAAAGCAACAGCATCATTGTCCGTACCAGTTCTCTCCCCTAGTCCGAGTGAGCGATTGAAAGTCTTGTTATTGATAATGATGGCTTTTCCCCTCTTTGGATGATTCATTTTGTATTCATCTGCATAAAACTCCGCTTTTGTCATCATGATCCTGTCCCCGCTGATGATAAAAGACTAACGGTAAGTCAATGAAGGGACAAAACTTTTGCAACTTTATCTCAGCCTTCTCCTCTACACATGCTAAGGGTAAGATTAGGTGCATTTATGGATAATGTAGATCAAAGATTAGGCTGCAAACAGCATGCTATTTATCAAAAAGACTTTTTCAACTAGAAAAAATTTGTCAAAACATGGCAAGATCAGATTGTACATTCTGGTCTTAACCTAAACTGTCTGCAAAAGCACCTAAACCCAAGTCTAAGATTTTAAGGATTTAACCCTTACCACACAGTCCTGAGTTTTAAAGACCCTAAAAAAGAGGACTTTTTAAAACATTGTTGGAAAAAGAGAAAATTCTGGTAACCAGTATTTTCTCCTTTTCCTGTTTTCTACCCAAAACAAATTTCAAATTTTGAGTCATATTTATTTTGTCGTCTGCAAATGCTTTTAATTTGGACAAGTCTGTAACATTTTCGTTTTGCAAAGAGTTAACTCTATACCGAACAACAAACTTTAGACTGGTCCAAATTGAAAGCATTTGCATACGACAAATTAAAGGTGGCCCAAATGACAAAATTTGTCCCTGATAGGGTTGAAAACATCGTGGGAAAAGGAGAAAATGCTGGTTACTAGCATTTTCTCCTTTTCCCACAGTGTTTTCAAAAGCCTTCTGCCTCAGGATTGTGTAGTAAAGGGTTAAGAGCACCTACATAGGGTAACTGGTTAATCTCTGAGGCAATAAGCACAGGCACTTGCTTTTTCTTTTCTTTTGACAAACTTCACCCTCTAAATACTAATATATAAAGGAGATTTGTTTTTTTCAGTGAAAGATCGAAATTTATTTCATTGAGTGAACATCATCGGTGGCTGCATGAATAAAACAAATATTCTATTTATATCATGCTTCTAACCCTTTTTTTTGGGGACTTAATCAAAATCCAGTACAGTTCTTTTTGGTAATTCCCTGTGGCGTACCCCCTCCACATAACAACGCATTGCAATATTGCATAAAGTGTGAGAAATGTAGGATAAATTATGTCATGTTTCCATCTGGTTTAGTGGCAAGAGGGACCAATGCGTGGAAACTACTGTTTCAGCCTTCAATTGAAGAGTTAGAAAATAAAAAATGTAATTTTTCACTGGTTGTAACCATGAAAATTTGAAAAATATTCCACCGTTATTTCTCGATAAACCACCGGAAAGCATGAAATGAATTAGGTTTTATAGGGTGAAATTTAAATAAAAAAAAATGCAAGTTCCTGTGGCACTAAGAGCATGTGCAGACAGCAAAGATCAAGATCACACTGTGTAGCGACCCGAAGTCTGGCCTTGATCAAAACTATTAACTGTTTTGGGATACTATGTTGGTCATTCACATGAAAGTATTCCAACTCACAGAAAAACAAACCATTGCATATTTCACACAAAGGAATTATCCCTTTTCCAAGGAATGTCAACCATCATACTGCTGAACCCAAATTTAATTGCTTCTGCAGACAGTGTAGATCAAGATCAGACTGCACAGAGCAGGCCATCTGAACTTTGATCTAAACTTTCACATCTTTGCCAAATTTTCTGTCAAACAACAGCTTTCAAATTACAATATCCATCTCAAGTGCTGACTCAAAATCTTCATTTTTGTTCATTAACCCTTATCCTGCTAAATAACTTAAATGAAACTTTCAAGTCGACTGTAAAGAGCCGAATGATAATGATGCTACTTCAAACTTACTTTTTGAAGAAAAAATATCTCTTTGTCGGACAGTGTAGATCCAAGATCAGACTGCACGTTCTGTGCAGTCTGATCTTGATCTACACTGTCCGCAAAAGGTCAGTGAGTTGCGCTTAGCAGCATTAGAGTTAGGCACTACATGGGTTAACCCTTTACTTCATGACAAAATTTTATACTTACCCAAACAGAAAGCATTTGCAGAGGACGAACTAGATATCTCATATGGTGAGATTTGTCTGTAAAAGGACAGAAAACATTGTGGGAAAAGGAGAAAATGCTGGTTACCAGCATGTTCTCCTTTTCCCACAATGTGTTCAAAAGGCCTCTTTCTCAGGGTTCTTAAAAGCTGGCATTGTGTGGTAAAGGATTAAAAGAGAAGATATTGTACACAAAAGAGTTTTCCTTTCTTCTTTACCAAACCAAAAAATTTTAGACTTGTCAATTTAAAATCATTTGCAGATCATAAATGCAACTCAAATGACTAAATTTTTTATCTTCAAAATGACAGAAAACATAGTGGGAAAAGGAGAAATGCTGATTACTAGCAGTTTTTTTTCTGTTTCACACAAAACCTTTACTCTTACGGTCCTTAAAACTTGGGACTGAGTGTTAAAGGGACAAAACTTTTACAGACAATCCTCAGTTTTAACCTTAACTAAACAGGATTAATTTAGACTGGTCCAAGTTAAAAGCAGTTACAGGCCACAATTTCACTGTGGTTCAAATGATAGAGTTTGCTTTTGAAGGGTGGAAAACATTGTGGGAAAAAGAGAAAATGCTGGTTACCGGCATTTTCTCCTTTTCCTACAATGTTTTCAAAAGCCTTCTTCATCACGTTGTTAAAAGGTACATTGTGTAATAAAGGGTTAATAGTCCTGATGGAGCAGGCTTTTGACAACATTGAAGAAATAGGAAAAAATGTTGATAAATAGTATTTTTTTTCCCACAATGTTTTCTATTTTTGAAAATACAACCTCTACTATTTCAGACTGCACAAAATGTGCAGTCTGATCTTTGATCTACATTTTCCAATACAGTGTTGTTTTTCTGGTGACATCAACTTTGAAATCCCAATGTTTGGGTTTGTACTATGCAGTGGAAATTTTCATTTAATCTATTTAGCAGATCAAGGGTCAATACATGTTGGAAAACAGTGGCAAAAAGAGGATTTAGCTAGAGTTGATATGATAAGTACGAAAAAAGACCAATATTTACCCCATATCTTTGGCCAACCCTGGCTCCCCCTTTTGCATGGGTTTAGCATCTGTATCATCCATTGAACTAGGATCAACTACAAAAAAAATATGAAGAATACATAATAAGATAATACATCATTTTCAAAGATATTATTTTTCATAATTTGTTATGTACAGTCAAACATACTATCTATACAATTTTGTGTCAGCTGAACTGCATCGTTTACCTCCTTTTTTTTCTGAATGGCGTTTAACAAGGTTTTCAACATTATTTCAGTAACATTGCAGCAGCCAGCGCACCTATCCATGCTCTCCTGGAGTTTTTTTTTACCAGCACTTCACACAATATTTTTCCTAAGCTACATTTGAGCTACATTTATGATTTAATTTGATGTCTGCATATTTTTTCAATTTGCACGAATCCAAAATTTTGTCGTTTTGTAAAGAGAAAAAAGCTGATTTTTACAAATCTTTTTCCCTAACGCTATATCAAACAAGCTTCTAACGCTATATCAAACAAGCTTATACAACCCTAACAAAGAAGGCTTTTGAAAACATTATGGGAATAGGAGAAATTGCTGGTTACCAGCATTTTCTCTTTTTCCAACAATGTTTTCTACCCTTCAAATAGCAAACCCAATGATCTGCATCAAATTTAGTAAGTAGTCTGTAATGGCTTTATGGCAAGTATAAACTTTTGTTGAATGGTCAGGACTCGGGAGTAAACTCCTTCCACTCTCCACTGACAGATTATTGTTTATTGTCCACCCTAACCAAACTTAAATTACATGCATGAAATTACATTGAATCTGGCATGTTTAACCAGGATTTTTAACTCTTTACCAAATGGCAAAATTTTATAATCATCCAAATTCAAAGCATGCACAGATGACAAATTAATGTAAGTCTGGCTTAAGTCGGTAAAATTTTGCTCTGAAAGGGTAAAAAAACGTGGGAAAAAGAAAAA
The DNA here is from genome assembly GCA_946811185.2 of Hippopus hippopus. Taxonomy (NCBI): domain Eukaryota; kingdom Metazoa; phylum Mollusca; class Bivalvia; order Cardiida; family Cardiidae; genus Hippopus; species Hippopus hippopus. The sequence continues at coordinate 41,015,930 of OX328096.1, forward strand.
AATGCTGATTACCAGCAATTACTGCTTTTTCCCACAATGTTTTCTAAGGGCTTCCTCTTCAGGGTTGTTTAAACACAGGATTGTTTGGTAAAGGATTAAATAGACAAAAGTTTTCTTCCTTTTCTTTGAATGGTCCACTTCATGTCCAGGAAAAAGTTCAAGCTCAGGTACACCAGTGTACAGCTTCAAAATACATGTATAAAAGAAAATTATTACTGAATTCATTCTCAGCATTAATAATAAAAGATACAAAAATCAGTGTTTTTGTTTACTCTGAGGTGGGGAAAAGAAATGTATCTTTTGAAAATACAGCACTTAGGCAGTTACTACTGACCATCAGGTCATTTACTCCTAGCGGTCATTCACTGGTTATTGAAAAGAATGACCACACTAGGGGATCAATAAGATGTTTCTTTGAAATACCATTTTTCAATCCTAACTTTTAACAATACAAGAGGGCCATGATGGCCCTGAAGTCGCTCACCTGAGCCTTTTGATCAAACATGACCCATTTCCAATCTCTTCAGAAATATTAAGACAAACACTCTGACAAACATTCATTAGTATTGGGCTTACAAATATGGCCTCTATAGAGTGCACACAACCTTTTTCTAGAATTTGTCTCAGCGGCCTACTTAACATTTAGAAATTATCCAGGCATACATTCCAACAAACTTTCATGAGTATTTGAGAGAAAATGTGGCCTGTAGGATGTATAAAAGGTTTTTCCAAGATTTGACCTAGTGACCTGGTTTTTTATCCAACATGACCCATATTCATACTAGTCTAAGATATTATCAAGACAAACATTCAAAGCAAATTTCAAGATTATTGGACTGAAAATGTGGCCTCTAGAGTGTACACACGGTTTTTCAAGGATGAAACTTAGTGACCTAGTTTTTATTCCACATGACCCATTTTCAGACTCATGCAAAATATCATCAAGACAAACATTCTAACAAAAGTTTAAAGAATATTGGATTGTAATTACAATACAAAAGGTTTTTCCGAGATTTGACCTTGTGACCTAGTTTTTTATCCAATATGACCCATTTTCATACTAGTCTAAGAAATTATCAAGACAAACATTCTGACCAAATTTCAAGATTATTGGACTGAAAATGTGGCCTCTAGAGCTTACATAAGGTTTTTCTAAGATTTGACCTGGTGACCTAGTTTTTGACCTGACATGACCCATTTTCAAACCTGTCCGAAATATCATCGAGACAAACATTCTGACCAAGTTTTGTGAGTATCAGACTGAAAATGTGGCCTCTAGAGTGTACACAAGGTAAAATTTGACGCCGGACGACTGACGCCGGACGCCAGACACAGCACGATCACAAAAGCTCACCATGAGCACTTTGTGCTCAGGTGAGCTAAAAATGCCGGTTACCAGCATTTACTGCTTTTTTCCACAATATTTTGTAAGGGCTTCCTCCTCCGGGCTGTTTAAACACAGGATTGTTTGGTAAAGGATTAAGTCTTTACCAAACGACATAAGTTGGGGTTGGACCAAATTGAAACCATTTGCAGACGACAAAGTCAGTACTGCTAAAACGATTAGTTCTGTCTTTGATAGGGTAGAAAACATTGTGGGCAAAGGAGAAAATGCTGGTTACCAGCATTTTCTCCTTTTCCCACAATGTTTTCAAAAGGCTTTACTGTCAGGGCCGTTAAAACTCCTGATTGTGCAAGTAAAGAGTTAAATACACAAAATTTTTCTTCGTATTCTTTGAATGGTCCACTTAATGTCCAGGAAAAAGTTCAAGTTCATGTAAAACAGTGTACAGCTTTAAAATACATGTATTTAATCAAAGCGTTGAGAACCCTGAAGTGGTATTTGTCAAGGAAGCCATTGTGTGGAATTGATAATTTGAAAGAAAAAGAAAAATATTATTCAAATATTGGCTTGAAAGTCAACCTACTAAGCAAATGAATACCTTTTTTTGGTTGAAGGGAGAGTACTCATGACAAAGTTAGGATTATTTGTGTATTGGTGGTCTCCCTTTGATCATTCAGGAGGAGCCATGAGTAATGTCCCTTGACAGTAGGATGCATGATGGATAGAGAGAGAAACCATGTGAATATATCGAATAAAATTAAGTTTGTACCTGAAAACTATGATTTTGAAATATCTTTGGCCATCAATATTTAATTCCCAACATTACAATCAATTATTTCGATCTATAAATATTCATGCCCAATCAAATGGAGTAGCGCGCAATCATTGGATGAACAAGCCATGGGACGAATTGGTTTTGGAACGAAAAATCCCAGGACCAAGTGATTGGTAGACAAATTTTGTATCATTGCGCCAATAGAAGGCTATGAGCGAGTGAAGCTATTTTCAATCAAAAATTAGTATTTCCACAATCGATGGCCTCACCTAGTGTATTTTAACATGCCATTTCCAATTACATATCTGAATGCTACCGAAAAACTCATTTGTCTTAGAAAAATTGAGTTTAATTGGGGTTATTTCCTTCGGCTTTGGACAAAATACGATACATGGTCTTCAAAATTCAATATTGAACTCATAGTGGTATTGTCTTCGACAAATACCACAAAAATTAAAACTGAATTCAAGTTCAGCAATAATAAAAGATCCAAAAATTACTGTTGTTGTTTACTCTGAGGTGTGGAAAAGAAATGTATCTTTTGAAAACACAGCACTAATAGCCAGTAGCTACTGACCATCAGGTCATTTACTTCTAGCAGTCATTCACTGGTTACTGAAGAGAATGACCACACTAGGGGATCAATAAGATGTTTCTTTGCAATAATATTTTTCAATCCTTAACTTTTAACAATACAAGTAAAACTTTTAACCCTTTGGCAAACAATCCAGAGTTTTAACAACCTTGAGAAAGAAGGCTTTTGAAAACATTGTGAGAAAAGAAGAAAATACTGATAATCAGCATTTTCTCCTTTTCCCACAATGTTTTCTAACATTTCAGAAATACATCTCACTATAAAGCTCAAATTGATTTCTTCTGTGCAGCTGCTTTGAGTTTGAAAACCGCTAGATTTTTTTTGTATGATAAAGAGTTATGGTCCATGTCTTAGACAACTAGCAATATTTGCTTGTTGATATTAATCCTTCTTTTCCTCACAATGTTTTCATAATTAATAGAAAAAAAACCAAATCTTTCTTTAAAAAAAGGCTCTCTTTTTGTCACTTGGGCTGGTTATGTGAAAATATCTGGGGACTATTCAGGGGCTGGGTTTGCAATGTGGAAATCATGCTTTACTCCCCTGTGGCAGAACTTGTCAAGTAAGGGTGACAACAAATCAAATTTGGCTCAATTGATGGGATTTGTCTTTAGAAGGCTTTTGAAAATATTGTGGGGCAAAAAGAGAAAATGCTGATTACTGTGGCTCAAATGATGTGATTTGTCTTAGTAGATGGCTTTTAAAAACATTATTGAGAAAGGATAAAATGCTGGTTACCAGCATTTTCTCCTTTTCAAACATTTCCAAAAGTCTTCTCTCTCAGGGTCATTAAAACTTGGGATTGTTGTTAAAGGGTTAAATGGGATTATGACAGAACTTACAGCCAGTCCTATGGCTATTATTGAACTCAGATTGATTGATTGATTGTTTGGTGTTTAACGCTGTTTTCAACATTTCAGTTATATTGCGGTGGCTTATCCATGCTTTCCCGGACTTTCTTTTACAAGTACTCTGCACAATATTCTTTCAAAGCCACTGGCTGCTTTCTAATTGTCCAAACAATGATTAGAGGGGATCAGAGAGGAATGAAACCTGTAGTAATGACCATTATCAATTCTCTGAAAGAAACTGGCCTTACCAGGGATCAAACCAGCGACCCCCTGTTCTTGAGTCCTGTATGCTACCGACTGAGCTACTGGGGCTCGGCATTGAACCCAGGACAAGGAACAAAGTTTTCAGCTGTTAGTGAATATGTCCAGATAGCCAAGCACAGGTGACAAGGAAAAATATTTTTTGATAGAAGACACATGAAAACAATGTTGCTAACACACTGATGATATAATGGTCAGCAAGACAAGAATAAAGTAATGTGTTTATATGGTCAGTGCAGGTCAAGAGCTGACTGCACACGTGATCTGATCCTTGATTTACAGTTTTCGATATTTTGAGAGATATTCTTGTCAAAACAGTCTTGAAATTGCCAGCAGGTTTTGTCTACCAACTGTTATGTCCATGTTTTTCATAAACTTAAATGTAAGAGATAGCCCATTACACTTCTCCAAATTGAGATTATTTGCTAAAGGACAGTTAATTGTGTTTTAATCGATGCGAGTCATCTTTAGAAAACCTTGTTGGAAAAGGAGAAAATACTAGTTACCTCCTAGGAGTTGTTAAAACTTATGAATATTTGGTACAGGGTCGAGTTCCTTTTCTACTATTCAGAGGTACATGTACAATGCTTTCAAAGGGCTTAGTGCTGATGTGGTACAGCGTATCTTAAATAGTATCAAAACAGTTCAGCCAAATGAACAAGACAGCTTCAAGTGAATGACCCTCATTGAACTGGCAGAGAAGCTACCACAAGATATTTTTATTTTGATCTCATTGATTTCTTCAATTTGGACCCCTTACCACACAGGCTATTACTTTCCTTGTTATTTTTTTCTTCAGATGTAATACTCAATAGCATACATATACCACAAAGCTGAAACATTATTAACCCTTAGACTGCTAAGCGTGACTCACTGACCTTTTCTGGACGGTGTAGATCAAGATCAGACTGCACAGAATGTGCAGTCTGATCTTGACCTACACTGTCCGATAAGGAGATATTTTTCTCCAAAAGCTAAGTTTGAAGTAGCATTATTCAGAGTTTTTGTATCGACATGAAAGTTTCATTTAAGTTATTTAGCAGGATAAAGATTAAAAGAAAAAGAAAAGTCAAAATGTTTAGGTAAATGTAAGTTTAAAACTTCTGTAAAAACAGAACTGATTGATTGAAACAAGCATCACTGTTCCCTTTTCCACAATGGTTTAATGGTTTCTAAACTGTTTACAAAACAATCTAGAGTTTTAACAACTCTGAGGAAGAATGCTTCTAGCCACATTGCGGAAAAAGGAGAAAATGCTGGTACTCCTTATCTACCTGCTAAAGTTAAGTCCTATCATTTCAGCCTCATTTGACTTGTCATCTGTAAGTGTTTTCTAATTGGACAAGTCTAAAGTTTTGTCCTTAGGTTTGAAGCAGGGGATTTGTTGTAAAAACCCTGTCTAATGCATTACTGGGGGAACATAAACGTATAAATTACTCATGTATGGTGAAAGGTTTAACTCTTTTTACCAGACAACAAAATTTTAGACTCGAACAAATTAAAAGCATTTTCAGAAGACAAATTCAGTGTAGCTCAAAGGATGACTTCTGTATTTGAAATGGTAAGAAACAATGTGAGAGAAGAAGAAAATGCTACTTACAAGAATTTTCTCCTTCTCCCACAATGTTTTCAAAGACTTTTTCTTCAGAGCCATCAAAATGTAGGACTGTTTAGAAATGAGTTAAAAGCACTACATTTCTGTTTCTATGATTCACTTTTTTATGATTCATTTTTTTTTTAATCACACATGTCACTGAGTTGAAACTGTTTCCATGTTTCATTTTCTTCCATGCTCATTGTAGTCATTGTGAAGGAATATGGAATTCCCCAATTACATCACAATCTATTTTTAAATACATCTACCAGACCACATCTACTTGAAAAAATAAACAACTGCAAAGGCCCAACTAATCATGGAGTATATTTCAAAATAATCAGAAATCAGTCATGAAAAAAAAATCCCAATAGTATATGACCTCTAAAATGCTTGTCATTTCAGGCGAGATTTGAAGCTATTTTTTTTTCATGGATATTATGAAATATATTTTAATCCATTCTTTCATTCCCTTTTCATGTTTAACCAATTGACCTTTATTAGTCACAATGGATTTATGCAAAGATTATAATTTATTAATGCATCAGTCATTATGAACAATTTGTGCATTTGACACAAAAATTTCTTCTCTTTATCTAGATAAATGGTTTCACTCATTACCATCTGAAACAAACTGGCATCATACAACCCTTCAAAAAAAATATTAAGCCATGTTATGATGCAAAGTTTTCTACCCGTGTAGAAAGTTGATATTCTAAATGGAAAAATCACATGGGTGTGACATTATATTCTTTGACGAGAAAAAACAGAAATGACCATGCTGAAAAGAAATGAACTTGAACCCACAACCTTCAAAACCTGAGTTGGCCACTCTACCACTGCTATCTGTATCATATTGTGCTGAAAATGTATTAATAATCCCTTGTTATGCAATAACTGTTATACTGTTCCTAATGGTATAGGAAATTTTACAGTAAATAAACAGAAATCTTGGAAACTGCTTTGTGTTTTCAACTTTAAAGCCATTCAAACACCAATCACAATAAGCAGTCTTTGAATCATGTATGAATCACTACTCACTTCTTTACTGTACTACAATTTTAGACTTGCAGTGGAAGCAGACAAAACAGAATTTACATTCACAATAATTATTGCAGACAAACATAATCCAAACAAGAGGGCCATGATGGCCCTGTATCGCTCCACTGGCTAATACGTAAAATCCCTACATGCCAAACATTACAATACTTGGCCAATTGGTTTTGAACATAAGACCCCTGAGACAGGACTAAAATTGGTAGCCCTAGTTCATACGGTTAGTAACAAGAACATTTCTAAAGATTTCACTATATAAGCCCATGTAAAACTTCTGACCCCTCGGGATGAATCAAATTACACCCTAGGGCTTAATTTACGCACTCTTGGTGAAGGCCCTCTAGATATAGCTACATGCGAAATTTGGTAGCCCTACGCTTTATGAATAAGTACAGGGAGATTTCTTAGGTTTTCTCTATATAAGCCCATGTAAAACTTGTGACCCCCGGGGCAGGGCCAATTTTGACCCCAGGGCTATAATTTGGGCACTCTTGGTAGAGGCCCACTAGATAAAGCCATATGCAAAATTTGGTAGCCCTAGGTCTTATGGTCAGTAACAAGAAGATTTCTAAAGTTTTCCCTAAATAAGCCCATGTAAAACTTGTGACCCCCGGGGTGGGGTCAAATTTGACCCAAGGGCTATAATTTGGGCACTCTTGGTAGAGGCCCACTAGATAAAGCCACATGCAGAATTTGGTAGCCCAAGGCCTTATGGCTAGGTACAGGGAGATTTCTAAAGTTTTCCCTATATAAGCCCATGTAAAACTTGTGACCCCGGGCCCCGGGGCGGGGTCAAATTTGACCCCAGGGCTATAATTTGAAGAAACTTGATAGAGGCCCACTAGACAACGCTACGTGCCAAATTTGGTAGCCCTAGGCCTTATGGTTTCAGACAAGAAGATTTTCAAAGATTTCCAATATTTTTAAGTTTTGTTGCCATGGCAACCAGAGTTTTTGAAGGAATCAAATTCTTTCAAGAAATTCTGAAGAGGACCATGGCAGGATCATTTCTGTGAAGTTTCATCAAAATTGGATGGGTAGTTTCAGAGAAGATGTTTAAAATAAAAGTTAACGCACGGACGGACAGACAGACGACGGCCATGACATAAGCCCGCTGGCCTTCGGCCAGTGGAGCTAAAAATGGAATCTATACTAGTCTTGTACATCTGAGCCATGTTCTGTATAAAGGGAGCTTAAAGATACATCCTTACAGATCGAGAGAAAAAAAACTTTAAAGTGTACAGAATGGCTCAGCCGTGTAAACATAGATAAATTACCAACATATACAGTGAAAGGAATAGAAAAACACAAGGGATTTGTCCTCATTTAAAACCGGATATAACAAACGCGATTACTTTGAAGGCCTCCAAAACATGAAATGCATTTTCTGTCCGTAGTATAAGTGCAATATTTCAGCCATCAGGGGCAACATTTGGCATGAAGATACAAGAAGAGTTAAAGTTTAATAAAATATGGAAGAAATGGGTTAAAATCTGGCTGAAAACTGCCTAAAAACAAGTATAGATATATTTTTAATGCATCTGCAAAAAGTATCAACCCATGTCAGCCTGCACTGTTTGCGCAGGCTGACACTGGTCAAAACTCTTCGATACTGTAACTTTTCCAGATGTCCAAGGACCAGTCTAACTCATAAATCAGTTGGCTGTCACACAATATGGGTCCCATGGATCCATTGTAATTATGTGATAACTTGCATGGTACAATGTGTTGAAGAGATGCATTAAACTCCCTTTTGCCAAAGTATCGATAATTTATAATTTGTATACGTATACAGACATTGTTGCCAAAAGCCGAAAAAATATATAGAAGATTCATCCCAAAGAAACTTCTGCTCATATTGAAGAATAAACATTCTAAAGGACACACAAGTTATTTCAAAGATTTGACCTGGTGACATCGTTTTTGACCCAATGAGACCCATTTTCAGCCTCATCAAAGATATTGCGAAAAATATTCTGACTAACTTTCATGAGTATTGGACTGAAAATGTGGCCTCTAGAGTGTACACAAGGTTTTTCTAAGATTTGATATAGTGAACTAGTTTTTGACCCAGTGAGACCCACTTTCAAACTTTTCCACGATTATCATCAAGACAAAGAATCTGATCAACTTTCATGGGTACTGGACTGAAAATGTGCTCTGAAGAGCATACACATCATTTTTCAAAGATCTGACACAGTGACCTAGTTTTCGAACCTGCATGACCCATTTTCTAACTCATCAAAGATATCATTAAGACAAACATTCTGGCCAATTTTCAAGAGTATTTGACTCAAAATGTGGTCTCTAGTGGGTACACATGGTTTTTCTAAGATTTGACCTAGTTTTTGACCAGACATGACCCATTTTGAAACTAGTCTGAGAAATCATGACAAACACTCTGACCAAGTTTCATGATTATTGGACAAAAAATGTGGCTTCTACAGTAGAGTGTATACAAGGTAAAAGTTCACGACGGAAGATGCACGACATACAACGGACACAGTATGATTACAAAAGCTCTCTATGAGCACTTCATGCTCAGGTGAGCTAAAACCACTGAGGTGTAATTACAAGATCATAACTGAGACAAGGGCAATTTTGTAAGTTTGCAATTAATTAATCCCAAAATTGACATGAAATCGTAAGCAGTGGAATTTGGAAATGCTACAAAAGGTCAGATCCAGTCATTTATTTAAATCCAAACCTTTGAGTATACCCAATATATTTTGTATACTGTAGATACCAATAATGGTAGATATATCTATATTAGGTAAGTAGAACGAGTACACACAAGAGGATTAGGGACAATGTCCAGATTTAGGAGTAAAAGAAACACTCAAAGTACATTATTCTAAATTTGAACATTTAAAACGTCTTTGGTGCTTAATTTGACTCATTGCCATGATAAAATTGATGGTTGTGAATCGAAGTTTTTTTTTTTTAATGTTTATTTTATTGTCTAACCAAAAATACCGTTGACTCTCACTTTCAGCCAAATGTCCAGTGCACTTAAGACATAAGTCTTCTATTATGATGAAAATAACAAAACCGTTACCTGAATCTGTCATGGTGTCTGTGAATATAGTTGTAGAATAGTTTCTGTTTACAGCTATACGGAAATGATATCATCAACTATTATGGATCGAGAGTTAGGTCTACTGAGTACACTTTTGTTCTTCGACTTTGATGCGGGAAACCAGCGGTACTTCGTGATCGATAACGTTCGGGAGTAAATTCACCGGTCAAGACATAATTACTGGATTACAAATTAGAAACCAATATTTAGTGAAAAAATATCTTGTTCGTAGTTCTGTGATAAATTATGATAAATTTACGTGTTAAATCCTACAAAAGAGATGGGTAGTGTCTTCTGAGTCTTCTTCAGTGGCGGTCGGGTTTTCTTGGGATAGGGTCCTCTCTGTTCTTTTTCAAGGGGGGGGGGCTCTGCTGCCATTATAATTTCAATACTTTCTGTTGTTTATTCGGGTCAGGATGAAATAGAGAACTGAAAATTATACGTATATAGGAATAAGATACAAAAAAAGTGGAAAACAGATCTAAAAACAAAAAAGAAAAACAAATCCATTCGAGTTTTATAGTCGATTCCGGTCTAGCCCGGTGAATATACTAAACGAGTTGTTCATGAGTTAGACTGGAGTCGTCAAAGTCGTAAGATTTTAGCAGCTGTATCAGATCTCCCCCTTCACTTACAATTGTAGACACGTTTTCTTTTTGATATTTGAAGTTTTTTAGCAACAGACAACAATCACACATAAGCGCTGATCACCGAATTGTATTTTGCTGCAGTTACAGATGTCGTCCGTGTATTGTTTCGTAAGAAGTTGATAGTTCAGAGAGAGAGAGAGAGATTTTATTCATGAAATGGAAACAGCATACAAAGTACGAGAATGATTAAGAATGGTGGCTTTTCAGTGTTCCCACCAGCTTTTTATTTCAAGGTTACACTTAACCCCAGGGCCAAAAATCAGGGGGTAAGATTTCATTTTAGAGTACATCCTGATAATATCAGACACCAGTGTTTCTCCCATAGCGCATTTTCTTGCATTTTTGATGCAACGATTTCTTAGCTGACGCACTGAAATTCGTTGTGTGCGTCTTTTCTGACACAACCTAAAAAAAATACCAGTTAAATTAAAACGATAGTTTATAATGCACACCATGACGTCGACCCGAAATACTAAGGGGCAAAATAAGGTGATATGGCACCCAGTTTCTGAAACCAATTTTATTGATAATTTATAGATAAATATCTGCCAGTACTGCATAAAAAAGAATGAAAGAACATGAATTGCTACCAACTGGCTTCTTTCTGACACAGTCACACATTTGAAGCTCTTGTTTAGTAATTAACAGGGTACGAAATAACTATAGGAAGGTCAATTTGTCGCACTGTTTTAAACGTGTATGGTCTGTGTAATCTAGACGCTTTCGGAAACAGAATAGCAGATAAACCGAAAAAGAAAAACAGAAAGGACTTTCAGACTGTTTTGTTGTCCCTTCCACAAGTAAACACCCTCAAGATTTTTGTACGATCCCCAGAAATTAGGAACGGGTTACAAATGACCCTCAAAAATTTGAAGCTGGAAGAAACACTGCAGACACATGGGTATCTTCGGACATTTTGTTCATCATTAAATACAAAAAACATTAAAGAAAAAGACTGGAAACTCGATCAGGCCTTCTCATGAATCCCACACTAAAACAAAGCATATGTCATAGTGACGTAATCAGTAAGATGTAACCTTAGGTTAATTTGATTGGATTAGGTATCAATGTTGTGAATGTTTGGGTTTTTTAGTTTTCCTCCATGGGAAAGTATTAACAAGAGGGCCATGATGGCCCTGAAATCGCTCACCTGAGTCATTTGACCAAACATGACCCATTTTCAATCTCTTTTGAGATATTATGACAAACATTCTACCAAGATTTTCATGAGTTATTGACCCGAAATGACCCACTTGCAAACTGGTGCAAGACCAACATTCTGACCAAGTTTCATGAGTATTGCATTAAAAATGAGGCCTCTAGAAAGTAAACAAGGTTTTCGAAGATTTGACCTAGAGACCTAGTTTTTGATCCAACATTACCCATTTTCGAACTCTTTCAAGATATTATCAAGACAAACATTCTGACCAACTTTTAAGAGTTTCAGACTAAAAATGTGGCCTCTACAGCATACACAAGGTTTTTCTAAGATTTGGCCTAGTGACCTAGTTTTTGATCAGACATTACCCATTATCAAACACTTTTGAAATATCACTAAGACAAACATTCTGACCAAGTTTCATGAGTATTGGACTGAAAATGTGGCCTCTAGAGCGTACAAAAGGTTTTTCTAAGATTTAACCAAGTGACCTAGTTTTTGACGCGACATTACCCATTATCAAACTCTTTTGAGATATCACCAAAACAAACATTCTGACCAAGTTTAAAGAGTATCAGACTGAAAATGTGGCCTCAAGAGCGTACACAAGGTTTTTCCAATTTTTGACCCAGTGACCTAGTTTTTGACCCCACATGACCCATTATCAAACTCGCCTGAGCTATTATCAAGACAAACATTCTGACCAAGTTTCAAGAGTTTTTGACGGAAAATGTGGTTTCTAGAGCATACACAAGGTTTTTCTAAGATTTGACCTAGTGACCTAGTTTTTGACCCGACATGACCCATTTTCAAACTCGTCTGAGATATCATCAAGACAAACATTCTGACCAATTTTAAGGAGTTTTGGATTGTAAATGTGGCCTCTAAAGCGTACACAAGGTTTTTCTAAGATTTGACCTAATGACCTAGTTTTTGACCCCACATAACCTATTTTTGAACTCATCCAAGATATCATCCAGATAAACATTCTGACCAACTTTCAAGAGTTTTGGACTGAAAATGTGGCCTCCAGAGCGTACACAAGGTTTTCCTAAGATTTGACCTACTGACCTAGTTTTTGACCCGACATGACCCATTTTCGAACTCGTCCGAGATATCATCAAGACAAACATTCTGACCAACTTCCAAGAGTGTTGGACTGAAAATGTGGCCTCTAGAGCGTACACAAGGTTTTTCTGAGATTTGACCTAGTGACCTAGTTTTTGACCCGACATGAACCATTTTCAAACTTGTCCGAGATATCATCAAGACAAACATTCTGACCAACTTCCAAGAGTGTTGGACTGAAAATATGATAAGCATAGAGTACAAAATGTGGATTGCTCACCTAATGATTGTCACTAACAGACAAAAACGGGCGTCTTCATCAGTTGCACAGACGTAGAATAGAATGGGCCAAGTTTTATTGCATGGATCTAGACTTGTAAATGTTTCTAGATATGCATTGCCAATGCTTATGTGGCATTGCTCTCCTAATAATTGTCACCAACAGACAAAATCAGACATCTTCACCAGTTGCACAGATGTAGAAAAGAATGGACCAAGTTTTATAACATGGATCTAGACTTGTAAATGTTTCTAGATATGCATTGCCAATGCTTATATGGCAACACTGCATGTACAGTAGAAGATATAAAGGTATAATGTCTGTGTAGTTTAAAAAGACGAGCAAAGGGAATTCAGACTTTAGAAAGGAAAATCGGACAGTCAATGAGAAAAAACTGAATATAGTCTTTTTCATCCATTTTTTTTCTGTTAGGTCTGGTGTGTAACCAATGTTTGTTAAGTGAATTTTAATTTCATAGCATGATTTACGCAGGAATTTGTGCGAGTGGAAACACTGTCTCTTGCAACAGAAGCACCAGAATAGTAGAAAAGCAAAAATTAGGTCAAAATGGTCCCTTCTATCAATTTTGTTTCATATCTAAATCTTTGTTGTCTATTTGTAGCTGAATGAGATACATACTTAAGGGATAAAGAAACACAGGGTAAACTTTGAAGATGATTCTAGATAACTTAAGATATGGAGTATAATGTTCAATATTTTTTTAAGTAAGAATGAAGATTAATCTATAGATACAGAACAAACTGCAAAATCAACGATTTGTATCTGGTAAGTGATTCAGGAGTAATTGAAGGGAATTGAAAGAGAACTCTGTAATCTGAAATCGAAATGGACTGACTGTGCAAACTGGCTAGTCAATACTAGGTACATCCACCATTCGCTCTCTCCACTGCCCTGATTCTCCTAGGCATGGAGTTTATGAGTGAGTTTATTCTCCTCATTGGGATGTTGGCATGTTCTTCCGAGAGGGCTGCTCTCAGTTGGGCCAGAGTAACGGGGGGGGGGGGGGGGGGGGGGGGGGGCTGGTGTCATCGAACTTGTCTATCCAGCTGGTCCCACTGGTGCTCAATAAGGGATAGGTTGGGGCTGTATGGTGGCCAGTCCACTATGTGGATAGTGTTGTTAGTGAGAAAGTCGCCACAGATCCTCGCTACATAGGGAGGAGCATTATCCTGCTGGAATGTGAGGTTGTTTTGCTGCAATAATGGGACAACATAGGGTCTTTATACATAACGGCAGTTATATTACCCGCTACCACAACTAGTGGTGATGTAACTCCATGTGAGATTCCTCCCCACACCATAACCGATCCAACCCCAGCCCATCCCTCTCTACTACTCAGTAGTCGGCAAAACGTTCTCCGTGACATCGGTATACAAGACGTCGACCGTCTGCTCGAAACAGGATGAACCGGGACTCGTCAGCAAACAAGACCCGCCTCCACTTCCTCAATGGGAATATTATGGGGGCACGTGCAGGTGACATTCCGGCAGACCAACTTCACACAATCATTTCCTTACAGTTTTTGCATGGATAGGATGGTTATGAGTACCTATGGTATAAAGGTCAGATTCAGTGGCAGTAAGGTGCCAATTGCGCAAATGCATGAGACCAATAAACCTGTCCTGATGTTGTGACGTCTCGCCCGGATGCCCAGACCTAGATCTGTCAGCAACCTGCCCAATTTCCCTTAGAAGTCTCACAAGACGTTCTACAGTGCAAACATGGACACCGAAATGCCTGGCAACCTGTATTTGCCTTTGATCTTGCATAATCATCGCAATGGCCTGACCCCTCTGAACTTCCGTCAGCCTTGCCATTGTTTAATGCTATCAGAAATTAATCAAAATATCAGAAAATGATGTGTCTCTATGAAGACTACCTTATGGTATGACGAGCAGTGTAACTCAATGTCACAACACTGCTGTGCAAGAGATTTTCCCGTTTCGTGCTTTCCCCAGAAGACATTGTCATGCAATACCTTAATGCAACATTCGATACAGGACCACATGCACTGTAACCTAGAGAGTTGCTTGACAGATTTTCATTGTTTTTGAACAATGTGTTGCAAGATTAATTGCAAATAATGTCAACCTGCATTTCTTTATAAATCTCTTGAGTATATATTTTCTTTTTCAGTGCAGATGTATCAATTGTATTCACTCCTATTCACAAACTCCAACACAAATGAGCTCTGTGAAAAGGGGTTTGAGGCATCTTCAAAAAGTATCATCTCTGGTCAGCCTGCATAGTCTGACCTTGGTCGAAACTTTATACTATTGGTCAATTTTCTGTATGTCAGAAGACCATTCTACCACACGATTAATGTCGTTCTTAGTAGGAACATGCCGTGTTTTGTCCAAAACAAGAGCCATTTTGGCTTATAGATATTCATTTTTAGGATTAGTTGGTAGCCACAAACTACTTGAAACATTTGAATAAAGTATTGTCCTTTTATAACACAATACACAGTAATTTTTCATTTTGGTTTTATACTTGTAAAAGTCAAATTTCCATTACTGTGGCAGCTGTATAGCTTACTTTTTCTGAGCATTTTCTAATAATTAAATCTCATCCTAACAATAAAGAAAAATGCTAATTATTCTTACTGATGTGTCAACTGAAAGCTATTGGGCTCCTAACACTTACACAAACCAACGACTGTAATTATTCTGTTGACGAAATACTCGTTGCCAGATTTTTAATTATCTGAGAAATTTCCACTACCACATACTTTGCGTATGTTAGAATACACAAAATAGGTTAGCTACCATTATTTGTAAGTATGTGAACTTCATGTACCATCAAGGAAATAATATGAAGTGATGTCTGTGCAGTTTTGGCAATATTAGCTATCAAAGACAACAGGTGGTAATTTTTGCTATGCAAACATAAAATTTCTGTTTCCGTCAGTTCGATATGTAATGCTTTAAAAAGGGGAATTCCAGTTATATGACTTAGTTCTGTAGATATCATATGCAAACTAGTTTGAAAATATGACAATACTTGCAGATACTGAGGCCATTTGAACTCAAGCGCATTCACGTTCAAAACTAACTTCACAAGACTGGATATTAGACTTACTTTTGTTTGTAGGTTTAACAAAACCAGCTTCAACCGGGAACTGCAAACTGCAAGCTGTTTATAGTCGTATTAATATAGTGAAATTTCCATGACCTGGAGGTAACAAATTTTATGTCCTCACTGGTGTCAAATACTGTAGTACACATTGCCTTGTATTCTTTTGCATTTGAGGCCAATTTTTTTTTATCCCCCGCTGAAGGCAGAGGGATATAGTTTTAGCGTTGTCAGTCCGTTCTTCCGTCTGTCTGTCCGTGTGTCCGTCTGAGAGAATATCTCCAATACCATTAGACATGTGTACAATAAACCATTCCGCCGAGAAATTTTTTTTTTTTTGATTTGACGCAAAATGGCCGACTGGGAGCGATTTTAAGTTACGCGAGTGAGTGAATTTTTGATGTTTTCAGTCTTACCTTGAAAACTATAGAGAGTTTTTACATCAAACTTCTCACATTTATCAACCACCATTTGGAAATGCAGGACAAAAAGTTTCACCCAAATTGACCATGCAACGCCACAGTTATATACCCTTGTTTTTTTTTTTTTTTTTTAATGCCATGCCATGGAAAAAGGGGGCTTGATGTATATTTTCATTATGGACCAATATCTGTTTAACTACAGGACAAAATGTTATGAAACTTAATATTTATATTGTTTATCACAAGCCAATGACAATAGTTATTTGTTTTTATTTCATGAAATGCCATGTCATGAAAAAAGGGGGCTAAATGTATACTTTATCATGGACCAATGACCGTCTCTTTGTCCATCTTTCCGCACACATATCTTCTAAAATCCTTGACAAAAATTTATGGAAATTCAGACACGTGTTTCTTGTGATGTCCGCCTATATATATTTTTTTTTTTTGCTTTTTTGATATTCAATATGGTGTTATAGAAAAAGGGGGCTTCATGTTTATTATACCCCCCACAACGAAGTGGAGGGGGGTATACTGGAATTGCCATGGCTGTCTGTCCGTCCGTCTGTCCGTCTGTCTGTCCGTCCGTCCATCTGTCCGTCCGTCCGTCCGTCCGTCTGTCCGTAGACACAAATTTGTCCGGAGCAATACTCGAACAGTTTTTCACGTACTGAACTCGAATTTACACACAGGGTTCCTATATATATAAAGTTGTGCATATGCAATTTTCATGACCCTGCTGCGATTTGTTGCGGAATTATCTCCCCTTGAACTTTTTTCAACTCTTACTTTTGTACTAAACCATTCTGCATTCTGTGACAAAGACCTGTTTTTGTGACAAGGAGCTAGTGGGGGTTATAATCACGTTCAGTGCTAGCTCTAGTTTCCATTAGGGATCAATATCTCTTTAACTCAAAATCCTTGACGAAAATTTATGAAACTTCAGACGTGTGTTCCTTATGATAGTCTGCCAATATCATTATTTTAGCTTTTTTCAGTAAATGTTGTGTCATGGAAAAAGGGGGCTTGACATATATTTTCATTATGGGCCAATACCTCTTTAACTACAGGACAAAATGTTATAAAACTTCATATTTATATTGTTTATCACAAGCCACAGACAATGGTTATTTGTTTTTATTTCATGAAATGCCATGTCATGAAAAAAGGGGGCTAAATGTATAATTTCATTCTGGACCAATAACAGTCTGTTTGCCTATCCGTCCACCTGGACAGATATCTTCTAAAGTCCTTGACGAAAATTGATGAAACTTCTTGCATGTCTTCCTTTGGATAGTCCGTTGATACAATTTTCTTCTATATATAATGATGTGTCATGGAAAAATGGGGCTTGATGTATGTTTTCATTGTTTTCATTTAATGAAATGTCATGTCATGGAAAAAGGGGACTTAATGTATAATCTAATTATGGACCTCTTATTGTTTCTTATTTAATGAAATGCTGTGCCATGGAAGAAGGGGGCTTAATGTGTAATTTCATCATGGACCAATGGCAAAAAGGCCACATGTAAAAGTGTATGCAAAACGCAATACCTCTAATACGTTTGTATCAAAAAAGGTCTTTTTCGGCAGGGGTTATCATTTCAACGAAATTGCTCGTTTTAGTATCACTCTGTGACAAGCTTTTACACCTGTACAAAAATCTTTTGCATGTGGAAAGCAATTATGGAAAAGAGCGACCACAGACGACAACAGAAGACTTCTTTCCTTCCACCCCCCATCCATCCCTCCCTTTCTTCCTCCCTCCGTCCCTCCCTCCCCTCCCCTTCCCTAGCAGGTTATGCTGATCTCAACCCACTTTCTCTGCAATTGAAGTTAACTCTTTTACCAAACAAGAAAATTTTAGACATGTCCACATTGAAAGTATGCCTTTGCAGATGACAAGTTTAATTTCAATGATGTGATCTGTCTTTGGAAGGTTGGAAAACGTTGTGGGAAAAGGAGAAAATGCTGTTTACCAGTATTTTCTCCTTTTCTCACAGTGTTTTCAAAAGCTTTTTTTTTTAAAGGGTCATTGAAACTTGGGATTGTGTGATAAAAGATTAAACTGAAATGTTGATAAAACTATGGCTACCCTTCATAAACTCTTTATCTTACTCACCCTCGTCTTAATTAATGACCCTACATCAATCGGCTTGTTGAAATACTGTGGTAAAAGGTAAAATTGCTGGTAAGAAGCATTTTTTTCCTTTTTCTGCTGTATTTTATACACTATCAAAAACAAAACCGATAGTTTTACTGACCTATCCTGAGTGTTAATGACTCTACATGGCTTTTAGTAATATTGTGGTGAAAGATTCAATGACATTCAAAGACGAATCCTATTATTTACCGAAATTTGTTTTTCATCTGCAAATCTTTCCTAAGTAGAGGAGTCTTAAATTTCTTAATCTGTTAAACAGTTACCTACACAAAAAAGTTGCTTTTCAGTCATAAAAACATGGAATGGGATAGTAGAGTAGCATTTATTCAGTAATAAGCTAACAAGTTCAATTAAACAAGGACTCGTCATTGATTGTATGTATATATGACGGAAAAGGACAATTTTGCAAACACTCAAGAGAAGGCAGCAATTATTTATCACAAGCAAAAGCCCCTTTTCTGGTAATACTTTGAAAGACTATCAATTGACAGGAGCATTAGTTGAACATCTACTGAAACGGGTTAATTTGACATAAATTCGACACACTTAAAATCACCAGCATTGCATATGTTTATGATGCTGCCATGGGAAGCAAGAACACTGCACAGCATGTTGTAGTTTCCTAACCTCTTTGTCAAACATGTCATAGCACACAAATATTCCATGTCACTTAATCAACTGGTCAAATACATTGTATCACAAAATTTCGCAAATGGTAAGACCCACAATCACTTAACAGTGCACAATTGTATGAATTCTGTTCCTACCAAGTTTTCATGCTAAACTTTACAATTGTCATGGAGAGGGGTTAGATATATAAGCACTGCAAACCTCCCTTGCTGTTGAGCTAGCTTTTACAGCGATGGGGTTTGGTGCATTTCTCTCCTGGAAGTTAAGCAACATGCATTAGGTTAGTGCCTGGATCGGTGACCAGGCTGTTACACATTACATTGGTGGCAGAGCTGGGATAATGACAACTGCCAGACAGGAGTTGCCTTACCCATGTATATTCCCCTGGTTTATTTGTATATAAATCTCAGGGTCAAGACTTGAAGGGGAGAGTAATGTCACGGAGAGAGGGTAGATATATAAGCACTTCAAACCTGCCTTGCTGTTGAGCTAGCTTTTACAGTGATTGGGTTTGGTGCATTTCTCTCAACTGGAAGTTAAGTAACGTGCATTAGGTTAGTGCCTGGATGGGTGACCAGGCCGTTACACAATAAAGAAAGTCCTTTTCACACATGTAGTTTTGAAATCTTTCAAAGTTTGAAAAACACATACTTGATTTAAATATAAATAGAGGATATTTGTTTTTTACAGTGAAAGATCAAAATTTATTTTTGAGTGAACATCATCGGTAATATTTTCACGAGTGGCACAGCCACAAGTGAAAATATTACCAATGATGTACACTCGATGAAATAAATTTCGATCTTTCTCCGAAAAAAACAAATATCTTATTTATTTCATGCTTTTAACCCTTCTTGGGGGAACTTGATCAAAATCCAGTACAGGTCTTTTCGGTTATTCCCTGGGGCATACCCCCTCCGCATAGCAACGCATTACAATATTATGTCAAACGCGATAAATGTAAGGTAGATTACGTCATATTTCCATCTGGTTGTGAGGCACGCGCATTTAAAAACCTGCTTAATCAGTAAAGAAAACCAAGTACAAAACTTATTGATTTATATAATTGGCATCATTCATTAGATTAATTAACAAGTTTTCCTTTTCACCTGTACCCGATTGATCCTGTATTCAATACAATACAATACAAAGTGTTTATTGCCTAAAACATCATTGCAATGCTTATAGCAAGAAGAAAACACTTATTCAGGCTTGCATTTATATCAAGTTTATTATCAACAAAATATAATGCTGTAATTCTTTACCAAACAACAGACTCTTGACTTGTCCAAATTGAAAGTGTTTGCAGATGACAAATTGAATATTACTCATTTTGGTTAGATTTGTTTTTGATGGATTAGAAAACATGGTGGGAAAAGGAGAAAATGCTGGTTACCAGCATTTTCTCCTTTTCCCACAATGTTTTCAAAAGCTTTTTGTCCCAGGTTCTTTAAATGCAGGATTGTTTGGTAAAGGGTTAATAAGAAAGAAATTTTTCTGTAACTAAGTTTAACATTAATTAAATTAGTTAACCACTTCAAACATTTACCAGTAGTTGAAAAGAACAACAGAGTTTGAAGAGAGATGTTTCAACATATATCTTTGAACAGTGGGATAATTTAATCCATTGTTAGCTGGGAGGTGGTTAACCTGAAGTAGGGTGTTTTGACTGTAAAATTTACTGACCCCCCCTAAACAAATAATTTTGTCATACTGGCAAAACACATAGAAGTTATTATTTTTTTCTGTATCTTTTGATAGATGCTTGCTTGGAGGAGGCTGCTCTATACACAAATAATTACACAGCAAAGCAGGACCATAGTTTTGACAGAAAACCTGAGTTGGAGACGAAGGACCACTTGTCTCACCAAATGTAGAGGAGGATTGATTCCTGGAAGCTCTCACTGTTTAAGCACCAGTGTTGGTTGTTGTAAAAATGATAGAGGTGATAAAATATCAAAAGACATCAGTGAAACAGAGTATTTTGACAGATTTTATGAAGTTGTTTTGAAGGAGTCAAAGAATGATAATAATTTTGCACTTAAAAAAATTCAGAATGCAGATATGAGTGAGTTAGACAAAAAGAGGGCTCTTCAGCGATGGACATTTGACCAGGTGGTGGATATCTTTGTCAAAAATAACTTGAACCGTCGTGGACATGTAGACTTTATCTATGAAGCTCTAGATCGCATCGTAAGTCTGGGATTACAGAGAGACTTGGAGGCATACAGAAAGCTATTGATGGTACATAACTGAGTGTTTCTATGAGGCGGTCTCTCTTGTTGCATTTAGCAGTGCTCTTCTTCCCCTAACCAGTGAATTTTATTTAACTCTTTACCACACCATAAAAATGTAGACTTGTCCAAATTGAAAGCATTTGCAGGTGAAAATTTACATATGCCTCAAATGATGGAATTTGTCTTTGATATGGTTAAAAGATACTTTGGGAAAAGGAGAAAAATGCTGGTTACCAGCATTTTCTCCTTTTTCCTGAGTGTTTCAGAAGGCTTCTTTGTCTGGGTCGTTTAAACTCGGGATTTTGTGGTAAAGGGTTAATGGTACTAATATATCATATGCAATTATCCTATATTTTTCTGTGCTACAGTGTTTGGTGATTTTGATAATCACGTTATTCTTCTGATTACCTGTTTACCAAACAGTGCCAAGTTTTAATGACATGGTGCAAGAAGGCTTTTGAAAACTGGTAATCAGCACATTCTTCTCTTTCCACAATATTTTATGCCCTTTGAAATGCAAGTGCTTTAATTTCATCCATATTTGATTCGATGTTACCTTTGCTTTTAATGTGTGCAAGCCTTTGTCATTTTGTAAAGAGTTAAGTTGTGAACAAAGTCAATGCTTACTGGTAACTGAATATGAGGATTAGTTACCTTTGCTATTCATACATATAGGCAGTTATTTCAGAAAAACATATATCTGTCTAGGTTTGTGTATACATATTTTCATAACCCTGTACCTAATAATCCTGTGTCTTATGACCCTAAGATAGAAGGCTTTTGAAAACATTGCGGGAAAAGGAGAAAATGCTGATTACAAGCATTTTCTCCTTTTTCCTACACTATTACTCTTTCAGAGACAAATTTCATCATTTTAGGCATATTTGTCATCTGAAACAGCTTTGAATATGGACCAGTCCAGATATTTTGTCGTTTATTAAACAGTTGAAGCTTATCTTTATTTTCTTATCCGAAGGCTTTTCCTCAAGATGGAAGGATGGTAGCTAAGAGTACATGGCAAGTGGAGATGAAACATTATCCCATAGAACAGGACTGTGCCATTGATATCATCCATCAGCTCGAAGAGAATGGTAAGTCAAGTTGGGTAACTCTTTATCAGATAACAAAATTTTGGACTTGTACATGTCACTCTCTTTAACTCATTTCCACTCAACAAAAATGTGGACGTGTCCAATCTGAAAGCATTTGCAGACAACAATTCCAATGTGGCTCAAATGAGGGAATTTGTCTCTGATATGATAGAAAACATTGTGGAAAAAGGAGGAAATGCTGTTTACCAGCATTTTCTCCTTTCCAACAATGTTTTCGAATGGTTTCTTTCTCAGGGTTGTTAAAACTCAAGGTTGTATAAAGGGTTAACTGGCTAAACAGACAGGCTTCTTGATCTATTCATCATGAACAAGCTGCATTTATTACCATGAAAATCATAAATCAGAGAAAAAAAAATTATTAGATAAAGGTGAGAGAAGTGCTATGGATGGTCACATTTGGCTGTTGAAGGTGATCCATAACCAGTCAAATCTGTTTTCTCTTGAAGGTTTGATTCCAGACACAGAATTCTGTGTCCAAATGGTGGAACTCTTTGGACTACGGTCACATGTGACAAGAAAGCTCCGTAGGAATCATTATTGGGGAAGAAAGTTTAATAATGCTAACCCATATCAATTGCCCTTTCATCTACCTGATGATCCTATTGAATTAGCTATTCTTGCACTTGAAAAGATGGTGGTCGATGTTCAGAATGAAATACATGTTTGGGAGGTGAGTCTTCAAATACACGTGAGTGGCACTCTTGGAAAAGGTGTTTAACCCTTTACCACACAATCCTGAATTCTAACGACCTTGAGAAGTAGGCCTTTTGAAAACATTGTGGGGAAAAGAGAAAATACTGGTAACCTGCATTTTCTCCTTTTCCCACAATGTTTTCTAGACTTTCTGATACAGATCCCATCATTTGTGCCATACATATTTTGTTGTCTGCAAGTAGTTTGAAATTGGACCTGTCTAAAACATTGTCGTTTGGTAAAGATTTAATGAATCTTTGTAATGTATTGTAATAAGCAAGTTGTTGCATAATACAAATTCATTTTATCTAAAGACCATCTGAATCATCAGTGATATGCAGAGTGGTCCTTTGATAGGCAAAAAATTTACTAACAAAAGGTCTTGACTAAGATCAGCCTGCACAAGCTGACCTGGGTTGATACTTTTTGCAGAATGCATTAACAATATTTTCACAGAGAATGTATTGTGTATTTATTTCCATACTGTACAGGTGTGTATCTAGGTTGGTATTCTTCATTCTTCATTCATTTTAAATTTTATACCTTTCCATTTGATTTGTTGAAATTGAAAAATAGCCATTTAAAGGCGTTTCAGCGAGTTATTTCTAGCACAGAGAATTTTGTGAAATTTGACACAGAGACACTTCAAAGTATATTCTTTCAGTATATGAAGAGATAATCAGACCTAACCAGATGAACAAAAAAGTTCTGAGCCCATAAAGAACATAACCCTTCTTTCAAATTACACAAAAACCCAGTTATTGCAGCAAACATCAGAATTTTGTGAGTAAAGTCTATCATTTCAGCCAAATCATGTTCTGCGTGTTTTAAATTCATAAGAAATCGATTGATCCTCTCAACTTGATGAGAAATTAATATTTGTTTCAAATTAATGACTCGCTATCGATGTTTCAATAACATCCATAACTGCCAAAAAGATCATTTTAATATAGAAAGTAAAGACATTATTTGACTTCCAAAAAAATATAGCGCAGAGATTTTTCTTATTTTTCGCAGATATACACATGGGTATATCCTTTATCAAAAAATGCAAAAAAAATGATAGGTCGCCTAGCTACTTTTCCCATTTTAGGACTCGATTACCTCCCTTGGAACAACGAAAATGACACAAATCACCCAAGATTCAAATTAATAAGTAAGATTAATTATTTTCAGCACAAATTTATGTCTTTTTCACAATAAAGATAATATTGCCTTTCCCTGATATATACTCGATTGAACAATGGAATGGGACGGCTTTGGAAAACATTTTGGTAAAAAGAGTAATTGCTCATAACAAGCAATTTTGCCTTTCCCCACAATATTTTTACACAAGCGGCATTTCAACTTGCATTAATACCTTTTTTAAATTTGTCATCTGCAGCTTCTTTCATTTTAGAAGTTCCTATTCAATTCATTTAGGAAAGGGTTAATGCGAAATAGTACATTTTTATGGATGGAAAAACAATAAAAGTAGAACTGTCCAGGAATTACTTGAAGGCATAAATTACAGATGAATCTTATAGCAAAATGAACCAAGCGATCCCGATTTATATCAATATCCAGGAAAGAGACTTTGAAAACACTGAAAAGGAGAATTGCGTGTAGTTTTCTCTTTTTTCTCACACTAAACTTACTATCCAGATAAGTGATGTCCGAAAAATGTACCTGTTCCATGTCCGCTGTGCGGAACGGTTTACACTTTCATACATTGATCTTTAAAAAAAACTTGTATCTACCACTACTTCCTCCACGTCTTGCAGCTGAAATCGGCAGTCTGATAATAGTACTACAATCGAACAAAATTACGCGCAAAGAAACAGAAAATGCGCGGAAATGTTGCGCAGTGACAACCTGATGAAATGTCTTTAATTAGCAGAGACAGAAAACTAGCCATATGATTGGCTGAAATGTTCTGTCTCAGCTAATCAGATGAACAGGCTTTCATTTAGAAATTTAGAGAACAACCTTTCCATATGCCACAATGTTTTAAAGTGGTCTACTGCAAGATGAAAGGCTATAACTGCTTGTGTAGTTAACCTTTTATAGTTCCTGAATACATAAAGGTGGCAAATGGAATGGACTGACATTTTAATACCTTATCACACTGTAATGAACTCTTAACCAATCTTTTTTAAAATGCATTGGTTTATGGCCTCTTTTTTTACTTTAGCTTTTATACTTTCCTCATTCACTATGGATATCATAATCCAGTGGAATTGTTGAGGTCTGAAGTCAAACTTTGACGAACTTTCCCTTTTAATCAATGATCACAAACCAGTTGCTGTTTGTCTGCAAGAAACCTTCCTTAAACGGGAGGATGATATCTCTATCAAATACCATTCCATTTACAATAAAATCTTTACCGAAGGCGAAAAAGCCAAAGGTGGAGTTTCTATTATTGTTAACAACAACATTCCTCATAAAGTTATCTCTCTTAATACAAACTTGCAAGCTGTTGCCATCAGATTATCTTTACACATTGCTCTTACACTGTGTTCTTTATATCTGCCCCCGAGCACACCTATCAATGAGACCAATCTGAATGATCTCATTTCTCAATTGCCGTCCCCCTATATTCTTGCTGGGGACTTTAATGGTCACAGTGTTATGTGGGGTTGCGATGACACTAACCAGAGAGGTTTACAGTTGGAGAGCTTCATTTCGAACAACTCTTTGTCTTTCATGAATGATAACAAGTCCAAAACCTACTTACATCCAGCAACTGGATCTTACTCTTCTATTGATTTAACCTTATGTAGCCCAGTCTTACTTCCCAATTTCACTTGGAAAGTGACTGAGGATTTGTGCGGAAGTGATTACTTCCACATTATCTTTTCATCTACACAACCATCCAGCAGTGTACGACCGCAGAAATGGAAGCTTTCCAAAGCCAATTGGAATAAATTTGAAACCCTCTGTGAACAGACCATTACACATGACAAATTTAGAGATTGCGATGATCCTGCAAAACTTTTTACTTCCCTATCAATTGATGCAGTCCCTCAGACCTCGACAAATCCAAAACGTCCTGACAAGCCTTGATACAATGATGATTGTAAACAGGCTGTCAGAAACAGAAAACAAGCCCTTAGAAAGTTTAACCTCAGGCCTACCAAAGAAAATCATAACTTATTCTATATTTCCAGAGCAAAAGCTCGACGAACCATTAGAGAAAGTAAGCGCAAGGCTTGGAGACAATATGTCTCTAAATTAAATAGTAGAACTACTACTAAAAAAACCTGGGACATGATCAGAAAGATCAATGGCAAAGGCCAGCCCCCTCTTAGTCACCTTGAAGTTAACAATACTTCGTTGGAATCGCCCCAAGATATAGCTGATGCTCTTGCCGACACCTTTTGCAAAAAGTCTTCCTCTGCAAACTATACTGAAAAGTTTCAGAGGAATAAAGCCAGAGAAGAAAAGAAAAAAACTAAATTTCAGTTCTTCTAATTCAGAGCATTATAATAAACTCTTCACCTTTAAAGAATTAAAATCTGCTCTGAATAAAGCTCACGATTCTTCTCCGGGCCCAGATAAAGTTCATTACCAGTTTTTAAAACACTTACCTTTTACTTCTCTCTCAGTTTTACTTGATATTTTCAATGATATCTGGCAGTCAGGTGTTTTTCCTTCATCCTGGCGGGAAGCACTAGTCATTCCAATCCCAAAACCTGGCAAGGATGCCAGTGACCCGGCTAACTATCATCCAATAGCTCTTACAAGTTGTCTCTGCAAGACCTTAGAACATATGGTCAACGACAGGCTTGTTTGGTTTTTAGAGAAAAACAACCTCATCGTTGATGTACAGAGTGGATTTCGACGCCAACGTGGCACCATAGATCATCTTGTCCGCTTTGAAACCTTTGTCAGAGAAGCCTTTATTAATAGACAGCATGTAGTATCTGTCTTCTTCGACCTTGAAAGTGCTTACGATACGACTTGGAAATACGGAATTCTTAAAGACTTGCATGACTTTGGTCTTCGAGGCTGTCTTCCTCTTTTTATTTCAGCCTTCTTGGATGAACGTCTTTTCCGCGTCCGAGTTGGTAATACTGTCTCGGGAGCCCGTGAACAGGAGATGGGTGTACCCCAAGGATGTATTCTCTCTGTTACACTTTTCAGTGTGAAAATAAACAGTATAGTTAAAGCTATCTGTCCTGGTGTAGACTGTTCCCTTTATGTTGATGACTTCGTTATATGCTTCAGATCTCGAAATATGAATATTATTGAGAGACAACTTCAATAGTGTCTCAACAAGCTCCAAACGTGGTCTGATGAAAATGGCTTCACATTTTCAAAGTCCAAAACTAAGTGCATGCACCTCTGTAATCTACGAGGTGTTCATCCAGAACCTGAACTGTATTTGGACAAAACTAAAATCAAAGTCGTTTCTGAGTTTAAATTTCTTGGAGTCATCTTTGACAGAAAGCTTTCCTTCCTTCCTCACATCACTGCACTTAAAAAGAAGTGCAAGAAGGCTCTTAATCTTCTAAAGGTTGTGGCCCATTCTGAATGGGGAGCAGACCGTAAAGTCCTCTTGCGGCTTTATCGGTCTTTAGTTCGCTCCAAATTAGACTATGGATCTATTGTTTACGGATCTGCCTGTAAATCTTACCTGAAAATTCTCGATTCTATACACCACGAAGGTCTGCGTCTTGTACATGGAGCTTTCAGAACTTCTCCCGTCAATAGTCTCTATGTTGAGGCTAATGAACCTTCTCTTTCTTACAGGAGGGAAAAACTCTTGCTTCAATATCTTTTAAAACTGAAGTCCAATCGTTTTAATTCAACTCATAACATTGTTTTTAAACCTCAGTATAAACGTCTTTTTGAAAGGAAACCAAATGTTATTCCTCCATTTGGTATCCGCATGGAGCCCATTGTAAATAACCTTGGCATAGACACTGAGTGTATTGCCGACTATAAAATCTCTGAAATCCCTCCATGGACACTAAACAGTGCAGAATTCAGATTTGACCTTGCATCTGACAAAAAGTCTATCACGGATAGAACTGTGTTTCATGCTAGATACAACGAGATAAAGGAGCATTATTTTTCCTTCAAACCCATCTATACAGTTGGATCTAAAGAAGGAAATTCTGTAGCAGCTGCCGCTGTTTATGGACAAAGGAGCCTAAAGTGCCGCCTTCCAAACAACTCCTCTATCTTCTCTGCTGAAATTAAAGCAATTGATCTTGCCCTTAATCTAGCTGAATGTTCTAATTCCAACCGTTTCATTATCTTCTCGGACTCTTTGTCAACATTACAAGCCCTTTCACATCAATGCCTTGAGAATCCCTTAATCTGTAATTTACTCGAAAGGATCTCACAAATTTCTTCTATGAATAGATTGGTGTTCTGCTGGCTTCCAAGTCATGTAGGCATCAGAGGCAATGAAAATGCCGATAGGTCTGCTAAATCTGCACTTAACCTTCCCATTTCAGATTTTAAAGTTCCACACACTGATTTTAAATCCTCCGTTTTAAAACATATCCAATCTTCTTGGCAATCCCAGTGGGATGCTGATGTTTTCAATAAACTGCATTCAGTTAAACCGTCCCTTGGCAAATGGTACCCCGTTTACAGGTCTGTTCGTCGAGAAGAAGTGATAATTGCACGACTTCGAATTGGCCATTCACGCATCACACATTCCTGGCTCTTGACCAGAGATGATGCCCCTGAATGTATTCCATGCAATGCATCCTTTTCTGTAAAACATATCCTACTAGATTGCATTGGCTTTCAGCCAGTTCGTTCAAAATATTTCAACGTCAATAGTTTGAAAAATCTTTTTGATTCTGTCAGCATTGAATCTATTATCGCTTTCATAAAGGAGATTGGCATTTACAATAAACTGTGATATTTACTCTTGCGTTTCTTACCCATCTTTTTACAACATTATTTATTCCTTTAATATTCAATTTGCATCTCCTTAATGGGAGGATTAGCCCTCTTGGGGGCATCTTATCTCATTGGAGATGGACCTCTTTAATGGGAGTATACTGATCCCATTGGAGGCTCCAATCTTTACCAGTTTTAACACTCATTTCCAAGGAAAAGCAATATCGTCATTTTTACCTTTTAAAAGTCTTGAGTAGGCAGGGAATACCCAGCCACTCGATATCATATTTTGTGCACATTATAAATGACACATATTTCTACCTTATTTAAAGACTTCTTACTATCAATCCAGCATTTACTTCATACTTTTTTATCACATTCTTAACTCTTATCATTTAAAACTATTGAGTAGATAGGGATTGCCCTGTGACTCAATAATGCCCTTTATGCATATTAAGATCACTCATAATACTTCTTAATTCAATTCCTTTATTATCATTAATGTATTCAAACTTTATTTGGTTTAAACAATTCCACTTTTATTATCTTTTAACACAGATATGCGCGCTAAATGACCAAAGTTGTCGATGCGCCATAAAACAACATTCATTCATTCATTCCTTATCACACTAGAGGTATGTCATTTGCTGAAAAATGAAAGAAACTAAAAGAAAAAAAAAATTTAATAATATTCGATGAAACAGCTCAAAAGCATATATATGAATAGTAGAACTTCATCAGTGTTGAGGACATTAATTTGTGGCTTGGTCAGATAAATGATTGGTTTGCCAAGGTGGGTACTGAAATCTTTACCAAGTGACAAAACTTTGGACTGGTTCAAATTCTGAACAGGTGGGGTTCAAATTCTGAACAGGTGTATCGGACAAATTTAGCTCAAATAATTAGATTTGTCTTGGAAAGGTTAGAAAACATTGTGGGAATAGGTGAAAATGCTGGTTACCAGCATTTTCTCCTTTTCCCACACTGTTTTCGAAAGGCCTCATCCTCAGTCATTAAAACACGAGATTGGTTAGTAAAGAATTAGTCAACATGACTGAAGCATTTGATTATTGATATTATGGCTGTATCTCATACCATCATTTTTACTGATCAGCTAGTTTAATATTAGTTTAATCCATAAATGTACACATGCAACTTTGTAAGACTTTGCAGTTCACAGTTTTGGAAAAAATTGTGGAAAAAGGTATAATTACTTGTAACAAGTATTTGCGTATTTTTTTCCTCACAGTATTTTCAGATCTTTTGAAAATGGAATTTTCCTTTCTTTCAAGTGTTTGGCCGAGCCCTGGTAGGTCAGTCGGTAGGGTACAGGACTTGAGAACAGGAGGTCAAGGGTTCGATCCCCGACTTGGCCAATTTCTTTCCGAGGATTGATGATAGTCATTGCAACAGGATTCATTCCTCTCCCACCGCAGATCATTGTTTCGACGATGGTTATGTGGGAAAGCAACCAGTGGCTTGGAAAGAATATTGTGAGGAGTACTGGTAACAGAAACTCCAGGAAAGCATGGATAAGTGCACTGGCCGCCGCTATATAACTGAAATAATGTTGAAAACGGTGTAAAACACCATTCAATAAATTCAAGGGTTTGTCATTTGTGAAATGTTTAATTTTGCTAGGTAAATGTTTGTATTCATGGGTCAAACAAAAATAAAAGATTATTATTTGGATATTTTACTGTTAACAGACTAAAAGGCCTGAAGAGACTTTCATAGTGTCAGCACAGAGCTGTAATCAGAGGGATCTTCTCCAAGGTCATGATATGGAGAAACCGGTTTATGTGGAGGGAGGTTACACGATATGGTTGAGGGATACAGCATTGAAATATTTTGTGTTAAGGGCTGATACAGACCCTGCCCTGTTTCCAGATCCTGTCTTGGATGAAAATGATGAAGGTAAAGCAAAGGGATAGATAGGAGAGGTTATCTAATTCATAAAATCATTATTTATTTCTTCTCTGAAAGCTATGTTGTGGCTATTCATAAGAATTTTCTTTTTTGAGACAGTTCTAATGAGTGGGCTCAACATAAGTCTCTGAGACATTTCAAACGAGTTGCTGTACTGTAGTTTCTTTGAGACATTTTTAAGGATGTGCCATAACACAGGTTTCTTCTAGACATATTGTAGAACTAGAGCTATATTACACTTTGAAGAAGGAAATACTCCTTAACTGTATCTCTGGGTACTAAAGTGATTTGCCTGAAGTACTCTGTGCAAGTTGGTCAGTAATGTATAAGTTTATTTTTCATTTTCCTCCAAATCTAGAATGGTTATAGAGTAATTATAGTGTAAAAGTTTTATTTTTATGCTTGGCAAGTATTGTAAATGCTAGCTTAGGGCAGGTGATTGCTTAGTACATATAAATTTCTTTTTATTTGTCATATTTGGGATTTAAGTTTTTGGCCTATAAGACAAATAAGTTGCTAAATGGTGGTGGCTACTAAGACAGGTTTGACTGCACTTGTATATTGATGCATGTCTCAGTTGAAACAGATGTAAAGGATAAAGCTTTCAGAAAAGCTAGGACACACTGAAATAGGCTTGTTTCATGCTTTGAGTGCCATCAGTCATGTTTTTGTCAAAAGATAGCCCCTGAAAGCTTGTGAAAGCTTGCTCTATGGCACTCTAAATGATTCTGTATTGCTGTAGTTTAACCTTGTTTCTCTGCTTCTCTTCTTTCTGTACCTGAGCACAATTTGCTCATAGATGAGTCTATTACATTCTTATAATCTGTTGTCCGTTTTGGGTTGTGCATCGTCTGTCTTCACTACTTGTCTTTTATCAAGCTAGAATTCACTCTTCTTCCCACGTGTCAATAAACTTTGTCAGTGTACTGTATATATCTTGGTAATATCTGAAACAAGACTGAGTATTGGTCACCATGAAAAAATCAAAACAATTCAGCAGGTTGAAACTTTTGGAGGCCATGTAATAATCATAGAAGCTACATTTTTTGCTCAAGTCCAAAGAGAAATGGTGAGCATGATGATGTCTTGAAGAAGGTTGAATATGGTTACCATAGTCCAAAATCTAGGTCAATTGGCCATATCTTTGACAAAACTTGTATATGGTCTATAGACAGTATTTCAAACCCTCTCACTGAACAAAATTTAATCTGGTTAGAATGTCTGTTTGCATGACATTTAAAAGTACGAGGGGTGATCAGAAAGAACGTGGACCAGTGCCTGTATCAGAATATTGTTATAAAAAACATCTTGGAATGTTTACTGTTTTTGAAAGTAACCTGCTTTGAATTGTATACACCTATCCATTCTTGATTCTCATGCGCGAAACACGTGAGCGAGCGCGTCACGTGACATTACTCTCAAAGACCCGGTCATATCGAGGGTTAGTTCCTCTCTGCTCTCGTTGCACGTGCCACACAAAAAATCTTTCAAAATAGGAACTAGCCAGAAGTAACAAAGGGTCAGGACTGAAT
Organism: Hippopus hippopus; assembly: GCA_946811185.2. Taxonomy (NCBI): domain Eukaryota; kingdom Metazoa; phylum Mollusca; class Bivalvia; order Cardiida; family Cardiidae; genus Hippopus; species Hippopus hippopus. The sequence goes on from OX328096.1 coordinate 41,048,302, forward strand.
TATAGGGAGAGTTGTCTGGTGTTTCTATGTTTAGTTTTCGCAAAGTTTCCTGTACAAGTGTGGCTTTGTAAGATAGGGCGTTATCTTGTTGTAAAGTAACATCACACCGCAAGACTTCTGACTGATTTTTGGCATTGTGTTTGTGAAATTTATTTGAATAATGTGGGCATGAAATTCAGCATTGACTGTAGTTTGTATAGGTACAAGATGATTTAGAAGGAAGAAAGGAGAATGAAAAACATGATGCACGTAACTTTACCAACTGACTCAGAAAATGTGGCTTTAACAGCAGAAGGCATTGTTGAATTTTTCCATACACTGCTCTGTTGTTTAGATTCAGTCTCATTAAAGTGTACCAATGTTTCATCGCATGTTACAATACGATAAGTAAAGTTTGACCCCTCTACCTTAATTCAAAGATTGTCTGTAAAAATTTCCTGGGCACTTCCATATGAAATGCTAAATGCAGACTTCACGAAATACCGTCGGTCTGCCGGTCATGTCAGGTAAAACTGATAGCAGTCCGATAAATAAGCACCAGAATATAGGACTGACTGACCAACAAAATTTAGCGGTACGCTTAACATGAATTTACATACCGTAAAGAGTAAACAAAAACAGTTTTCCCGTTTTAAAACCGAAAGTTCATCGTAGAAAATTCCCAACTTTATAATCGCAGCATTTCGGATATACATAGGCAATATATCGGTTATGTAAACTAATGTACATCGTTGAACAATCCGAATGACCACTTTTATTTTCCCGCTTCTGGGAATTATTCTATTCCGTGATTGGCTAACGTAAATCTGGGTTGCATATCATTAAAATATTAAAATTGCATCCCCGCTCTGTATTTTGTATGCCCAATACAGAGAAACAGGCTGAAAACCATCTTGGAAAATTAATCACTTTTTGTTGTTTTATGTTGTCATATTTTCGGTCCAGTAAAATTTGGTTTGGTCTGGTAAAAATTTGAAGTTTACCAGACCCACTGTCCTGTGAAAAAATTGAGTATTTCGTGAAGTCTGTAAATGTGTCAGCTATTTTCCTAAAGTATCTCGGCAATCTTGTCTTACATACTGCTCTACATCCATGATGATTTTGTGTGTGACTGATGTTCATGGACGGCCAGATTTGGGGTAATTTTTAACAGTACCGTACCCTTCTCTAAATCAGTCCGATCCATTTACGAATATCGGATTGCATGAGTGAAACGTCCCCTAAAACTTTTTGAAAATCGGTTTTGATTTCCGATAAATACTGTTCGAGTTTGATGTAAAATTTTGTGATTACTCTCGGCTCAAATAAAAAGTCGTCCGACATTTTGGACCGCTTATGCAGTATATGATGTCATTAAAATGACGTCACACTTTACCTACTTTAATTTGACAGCATTTGAAAGTTTGAGTTAGTTACCAGATAATTAATGCTCATTTATGCAAATTTCTGTAATTGTATGTGAAGCAGTTTTCAAAATAACAAGGTGGTCCACACTCTTTCTAATCACCCCTCGTAGTTTGAAAAAGACTTTCCTCATGTCATAAATCAGGTCAATTTGTCAAATTGTTGGAAAACTTTGTTATTACTCTATTACTTACATTTTGCCCCAATCTCATTGGAACTTTTATGGGTAATCCAAGTCTTTGAGTCAAATCTAAGACAGATTTTGTTATCTTTTAAATGTTCACATTGAAAATATGCCAACCTGAATGAAACTTGGTAAATATTTGTAATGATAAACGCTGGAGGAGATGTTAGCTACAGGTCAGAAAACCAAGTCAGTAGGTCAAATCTTTGAAAGTTCTTTGTCACTTAAGAGGTTTGTGGAAGCTGTTTGTATTGTACTTACTCAAGATTTTACCGTAGTCTTTTTCAGGTATTAACCCTTTACCAAACAATCATGAGTTTCAACAGACCTGAAGTTTGTGAAAACATTGTGGAAGAAGGGGAAAAAATGGCATTAAGCATTTTCTCCTTTTCCGACAATATTTTCTTTCTTTTTCCAGGCAAGTTCAATCATTTGAGCTGTACTTAATTTGTTATTTTCAAATGCCTTTTGATGTGGAAAAGTCTAAAATTTTGTTTCTGAAAAAGAGCTAAACCATCTGCAAATGTCAATTTATCATGATACTGTTAATCTCAAATGAGCAATTCAAAACCCTGCAGGTCTAGTCTAGTAAGGTGAAGATGTTTGTGTGCTTTCTTTAAATTGGACATTTAAATTTCATTTGAAGAACAATAGATAACACTGATCAAATGTCATTTGACAGGATTATTTCAGTCAGGCTGTTTCTTTGTGAGTAAGCAGGTATTTCATGTCTTTTTCATCTAGATTTGTTTCAATTTGAAACAGTATTTGACACAGAAGAACCTCAAGATGTTATGCATCGGCCTAGTGATCACCAGCAGGATGAGGGGACTATTTTAGCAATGTGTATCACAGGAACAGGGTCAAAGGAATCCTTAATACAGTGGATACGCTATTTACAGGAGACAAACTCAAACTTAGAACAGACTTCAGTTGTATTCAAACTTAGGTCTGAAATGGAAGCTGAAGAACTTTTATCAATAGAAGGAAAAGGAGGACAACTTAAGCCAGTTGATATACCCTAATCATCTATCAAACAATCTCATGGGCTTACAAACTTGAAGACGAAGACTTTTGTAAACATAGTGGGAAAAGAAGAGAATGCCAGTAGGCAGAATTTCCTGCCCCCTCACAATGCTTTCAACCATTCAAGAGACAATAGCCAATGTTTGAGCCTCATTTGAGGCCAGGATTATACTTTCACTGTGGAAAGGACTAAAATGTTGTTATCTTGTGAAGATTTAATGCCAGAAGTGGACATTTTATCTTTAGTTTTGTTTTCAGTAGGCCAGATAAAAAAAGATCCAAAACAATTGTTTCCATACAGAGTTTTAAGTTTTCACCTTAGTACATAAATAAGTACATGTAATTAAAAGGCTACATGTATATATTTGAAAATGGCTTTGTTTTATCTATTATTGTAGAGTAAACCTTTTAAACACACCCAAAACTAATAACAAATAACAAAGACAGAAGCATTCAGGAAAGCAGGACATAATCGTTCAAAAGTTTGGAAAGCATGTTCAGAAATGGAGAGATAATTTGCTTTTTTTTTTAAGATAAACAAAAATCTGCCGGTTTTAGAGTAAATCATGCAACAGTTCTATGTTGGTTCACTTCATCTATAAAATGGTAATTTGCTAGAGCCATCAATTTTATTATACCCCCCTTCAACGAAGTGGGGGTATATTGCTTTGCTAATGTCCGTCGGTCCGTCGGTCGGTAGACCTTACCTTGTCCGGATGATAACTAGACACAGAATTGACCTAGGTTTGTCAAATTTGGCACAGACATGCGTCTTGGAGTGTAGATGATCCCTATTGATTTTGAGGTCAATCGGTCAAAGGTCAAGGTCACAGTGACCGACAACATGTTGACAGATAGACCAAACCTTGTCAGGATGATAACTAGACACAGAATTGACCTAGGTTCGTCAAATTTGGCACAGACATTCATCTTGGAGTGTAGATGATCCCTATTGATTTTGAGATCAATCGGTCAAAGGTCAAGGTCACAGTGATCGTCAACATGTTGATATATAGACCAAACCTTGTCCGGATGATAACTAGACACAGAATTGACCTAGGTTCGTCAAATTTGGCACAGACATGCGTCTCAGAGGGTAGATGATCCCTATTGATTTTGAGGTCAATCGGTCAAAGGTCAAGGTCATAGTGACCGTCAACATGTTGATATATAGACCAAACCTTGTCCGGATGATAACTAGACACAGAATTGACCTAGGTTTGTCAAATTTGGCACAGACATTCGTCTCGGAGTGCAGATGATCCCTATTGATTTTGAAGTCAATCGGTCGAAGGTCAAGGTCACAGTGACCGTCAACATGTTGATATGTAGACCAAACCTTGTCCGGATGATAACTAGACACAGAATTGACCTAGGTTCGTCAAATTTGGCACAGACATGCATCTCGGAGTGTAGATGATCCCTATTGATTTTGAGGTCAATCGGTCAAAGGTCAAGGTCACAGTGACCGTCAACATGTTGATATATAGACCAAACCTTGTCCAGATGATAACTAGACACAGAATTGACCTAGGTTTGTCAAATTTGGTACAGACATGCGTCTCGGAGTGTAGATGATCCCTATTGATTTTGAGGTCAATCGGTCAAAGGTCAAGGTCACAGTGACTGTCAGCATGTTGATATATAGACCAAACCTTGTCCGGATGATAACTAGACACAGAACTGACCTAGGTTCGTCAAATTTGGCACAGACATTTGTCTTGGAGTGCAGATGATCTCTATCGATTTTGAGATTAATCCATCAAAGGTCAAGGTCACAGTGGCCTTCAACTTAATGATATTTAGACCTAACCTTGTCCGGATGATAACTAGACACAGAATTGACCTAGGTCCTTCAAATTCTTACAGATATTCATCTTGGAGTGTAAATGATCCCTATCGATTTTAAGGTTAATCCATGCCGAAAACAAAATTGATAACCCAGTCTGTGTATCGGCGACTGTTTACAATTCTTGTATGTATACACACAGCGGTGTGTATAATTATGCGAACTGTTGTCAGATTATCACGTTTAACAATTGAAGTGGGCTATAAATAAAAAAAATGACGTCGATATTTCCCAATCAATTCTTTTTATATCAGTTTATGAACTGTGCCACTTCCTGTATCAATGTGGCAGTAGGGGGGCATGACTGTTTTACAAACAGATATCTTGTTCAATTTTAACTTGAATTACTGCTAACACTATTGGCTGTGTGACAGTCATTAGCAATTTTTTGGCTTTAACAGGGATATTTTCAAAGCCACTTGCTGCTTTTTACTGTCTTGAAAGCATTGAATTGACTTCATCTCAACTCAGCGTTTTAGAGATAATTCTCAGCCCCGAGAACATTTTTCAACAGCCAGGAATTCATGAAAATGTAAAACAAATAGCTTTTAACGCTATACCATACAATTCCGATCGTTAACGACTTTGAAGAAGATGACATCTGAAAACATTGGGGAAAAAGAAAAAATACTTGTAACCAGTCTTTTTAGCTCAACTGTTTTCGAAGAAAATGGAGTTATTGTTATAGCCCAGGTGTATTCTGCATTGCTGTGCAAAAACTTTGACATTTTGTAGTATCTCTGTATTACTGTAGATAATTACTTTAAACTTGGACAGCTTGTAAAATATCAAAAGGAGAACCGATACAAGAAGGGCAGGTGACCATTGACATATTTTTGACACCATTATGCCCCTTTTTTTATTTAGAATTTTCACTGGAAGTCAAGCACTTGCAGCCATGTCTTGGCACCCGCATGTGGTGCTTGTTTCCTTTTCCAACACTGTTTTCTAACTTGAAAGACAAATACTATCATTTGAGCCTTATCTGACAATCCTATTCACAGTTCCCAATTTGGACAAGTCTACAATTATGTCTTTTGGCAAAAGTTAAGGTTACCATAGCAGCTTCCTCATCGTTGGTCAACCAATAACAGCACAGGCACAACCTTTGGGGAACAGTATAGTCAGTCCTTACCACAAACAAAATTTTAGACTTGTCCAAAATGAAAAGATTTGCAGAGAACAAATTCAACGTAGCCCAAAAGCTGACTTCTGCCTTTGAAATGGTAGAAAAAAAGGTGGGGAAAAGAGAAAATGCTGGTTACGATGACTTTTTCCTTTTCCTACAATGTTTTCAAAAGCTTTTTCCCCTCAAGGTCATTAAAATATGGGATTGTTTTGTGAAGGGTAAACTTGTGTGAACGCGACGTTCAACTTAGGGTACAGACGCTGAATATAGAATCAAACTTTTTTGAAGCAGTCCAACATGACTTAACCTTTACCAAACATTTTTGTGTTTTAACAACCCTGAAAGATAGGACTTTTGAAAACATTGGGGAAAAAAAGGAGAAAATATTGTAACCCTTTTTTAGTTACCGGAGCAGGAAGTGCTCAAGGTTAGCTTTTGGGATCGTGCTGTGTCTGTCATTCGTTTTCTGTCGTCTGGGCGTCAACAATTACCTTGTGTACACTTTAGAGGCTACATTTTCAGTTGGATACTCATGAAAATTGGTCAGAGTGTTTGTCTTGATAATTTCTCGAACAAGTTCGAAATAGGGTTATTTTAGGTCAAAGGTAGGTCACTTGGTCAAATCTTAAAAAAACCTTGTGTGCACTCAAGAGGCCACATTTTCAGCCTGAAACTCATGAAAGCTGGTGAGAATGTTCGTTACTTCGAACAAGTTTGAAATTGGGGCAAAAAGGTAGGTCACTGGACCAAATCTGAGAAAAACCTATTGTGCACTCTAGAGCCACATTTTTAGCCTGACACTCATGAAAATAGGTGAGATTGTTATCCCCTGCTGAAAAGGTGATGGGGCATATGGTCATAGTAGTCATCCTTTATTCTGTCTGTCTGTCTGTTCTTCCCGCTTTCTTGTCCGGAGCATAACTCAAAAACTATTAGAGGTGTAAATAACATGATACTTCACAGGTGGATAGATCTCATCTTACTTAAATTTTGTCAAGAACATAACTTGAAAACTACTGTATATGGAATATAAACATGAAACTTCACAGGTTGATTGATGATATTTAGGAGAAGTGCAGTGTACAAGAAGCATAACTTTCAGTACAATAATTTAGGAGTTATTGCCCTTTACTGCTCTGTTATTTTTCAGATTTTTTCTGTCTGATTTCATATGTGTTTACACTTGACAGCTGTATTAGAAAAGTGTACTTTGTTGAAGTTTTTTTTATTGTACTTTGTATTTAGCATTGCCAGAAAATAAATCTTAAATCTAGCTGTTTTAGCCTTTAAACCAACCTACAAGAGGACACACATTTTCTATTGAGCAAGCATTCGTTGGGGGATGGCCATGTCAACTTGGCTCTTGTTTATCTTGATGAGATCTCAGACAAGTTTGAAATTGGGTCATGTCAGATCAAAAAGTAGGTCATTGGGCCTCATCTTAGAGAAACCTTATGTGCGCCAAAGAGGCCACATTTTCAACCTGATATTAATGCAGAGTGGTCAGAATGTTTGTCTTGATGATATCTCACACAAGTTGGAGATTTGGTCATGTCGAGTCACAAAGTAGGTCACAGAGTCAAATCTTAGAAAAACCTTGTGTGCACTGTAGAGGTCATATTTTCAGCCGGTTACTTATGAGATTTGGTCAGAATGTTCATCTCGGTTATATCTTGGACAGGATCGATTAGGTCATTTTGGGTCAAACAGTAGGTCACTGGGCCAAATCTTAGCAAAACCTTGCATGTACTCTAGATACTACATTTTCAGTTCCATACCCATGAAACTTAGAATGTTTGTCTTCATGATATCTTGGATGCATATGACATTGTGTCATGTCAGGTCAAAAAGTAGGTTACTGGGCCAAATCTTAGAAAAACCTTGTATGCACTGTAGATGCCTGATACTCATGAAATTTGGTCAGAGCATTTGTCTTGATGGTATGTTGGAGAAGTTCAAAATTTGGACATATTGGGTAAAAAATTAGGTTACTTTCACTTGTGTGTTTAGCATCATTAAAACCAGGGTCTCTGCAGCTTCATCAACTGTAGATGACATTACTCAGGTGAGTGCTTTAGGGCTAATGGCCCTCTTGTTTATCAACCCCAATCAATGACAGATCTCATTATTTGTGCCACACCTAATCTGTCGTCTGCAAATGCTTTCAATATCAAGGTGTCTCAAATTGTTGTCTGGTAAAGGGTTAAAATAAGAAGAGACACTTTGTAACTTTCTGTTACAAATAATTTTAGACGAGCTTGTGCTTGTTTGCATAATCACAGGTAAGTGTGAAAAAAAAAAAGAAAGGCTGGTGAAGAGAATGCTGTCAGTTCATAAGAATTTTACATGGTATCATAGTCTGGATCTAGATGCCAGAGCAATTTTTTTAACCATTTACCAGAGTTGGCTTGTCCAGAAAACAATGAATATAGTGCAAACTAAAGAATGTTTGCATGTCACAATAGAAAATCTGAAGAAGGAAAGACTGCCTGTACACAACAAATATCTTCTTATAAATATATTTACAAATCTGCCGGGATCTGTGGCATGCAAGTTCTCTGGAGCTGCCTTACGTTTTTGGCACTGGTGGGAAACAAGGTACTGTACAAGAGTCCAACTTGACAAAATTAAAGAAAACTAGGGACTGTGATAGATAGGATGCCAGTCCATGACTCGGATGACAATTTAACAGCGGCACTCTGGCAAAAGGGGGTTGATTCCATTTCTGTGATCCATTATACCAAGCAAGACATCAAATAATTGTGGATCCATAAAATCCATTTGGTCTAAAAAACATATGAATCATGAGGTAGAATGGGCCTTGGACATGCAGATAACTTATGAACAGCAAAAATTTTCAACCCATGTCTGCCTGCCCATTTTGTGCAGGCTGACATGGGTCAATACTGTCAGCAAAATGCCCTTTCACAGAGCATGGTGTGTGTGAGGGTTTGTAAAACCTACCAAACAGGTAATTAACTTTATGACCTATACACACCAACCAACCGAGGAACCCCGTTTCAAACGATTGTTTTCTTTTTGTAGCGTTCCAACATTATAAAAATTAAATTCTGACAAAACGTAATGGAATAATAGCCAACATTTTTTTTTTGTTCATGACATGAATGATATGATGTCTCCAAACTGATCTATTTCCACACTTTCTGCAAACACACCCATAGTTCAGGAGAAAGCAGATTCAGGGTCAAACTTCACAACTGTTCTATCTGATATCAATCCACCCAATGAACCCAAGAAATATTCAAATAATTAATCAAGATATTGAAATCTTATTACACATTTTGTATTTCTACGTAAAGATATATTTATAAACGCATCTATGACTTTCTATAAAATTTGATACAGACATCAAGGTTTTGTTAGGTATCTACGAAATACCTCAAATTTGATACACACATCAAGATTTGATAAAATTAAAACCTTAACCTGTTAGGTATCTACAAAATACATCAAATCTTCAAAAATACACGGGGTGGGGGGCGGGGGCTGGGAGTGAAAGTGATACAGGATTGTTTACTGGGTTGGATTACGTAATGAAAAGCGGGCCTAATAGGATTATGAAGGCACGTGTTCAAAAGTTATTTGACCGGCAACGAATTGGACTCTTTCAACCAGAGAACATATCTAGGTGGCATAAAATTTTAGCGGATAAATTTGCAGGTGAAAGAGAAGTATATAAGAAGATTAGATAGGCGTCATGTGCAGCTTCATTTTAGTGTATAGGCCTACTATTACTTTGCATTCATCAAAACAGTATTTATTCATAAATTTGCCGAGCCCCGGTGGCTCAGTCGGTAGTGTACAGGACTTGAGAACAGGGGTTGCTGGTTCAATCGCCGGCTCAGTCAATTTCTTTCTGTGGTTACATGATAGTCATTGCGACTGCATTTATTCCTCTCACCGTTGACAATTGTTTTGACGATGGTTGTGTGGGAAAGCAGCCAGTGGCTTGAAAAGAATATGGTGTGGAGTGCTGGTAAAATGAAACTCCAGGAAAGCATTGATAGGTGCACTGACCGCCGCAATATAACTGAAATAATGTTGGAATTGGCTTTAAACACGATACAATCGACAAGTTGGCTTCTTTACAAAAGAAGCCAGGAGAGGTCAGCATCCATGTTTTCAAATAGTTTATTGGCTTTTAATTTCAATATATTTTGGTACATGTAAACAAACAAGTAAAATAGCCGCCGCGTAGAAACCTCATATGCTTTACATGATGGTCATTTGACCTTCTTGTCATGTTTTCAAGTCGCATGATCCTGTCCAGCGGTCTTCTTTCTCTTTTTTAACGAAATTCTTATTTTTTCTTCTGCTTAGGTTTATTTGCTTAATGAAAAATTACAACTATTTGAGAGGTCATTTGCAGCCATGGCAAATTAATATAACAAATCTTTTCTGAAATTCGTCATATAAAGATAAACCACGTCTATTTCCTGTTCCGTTTTTTTGATTTCGCTTTATTTACAAAACCATGACGAAACAGACTGTGTATCGGAACAATTTTGCAAGAAAAATGGACTTAGACAGCAAATTCTGTGGCAGTCTGCCTTTTAAACTCACCACTGTTGGAGAGGTCTGATGACCTCTCCAGTCAATCAATCAATCAGTCAATCAATCAACTGTAAATTAGCTTCCAATACTTGCTTTGTTAACCCATACAGGTCTATAAGATATACTTCTAGATATTGGGTAACTGATCAATATCATTTCAATCTCTTTGGACTATTTTGAATATTAGGTGTAGAGCATACCAAGAACTTGAATCACGAATGCCAAAAGTTTGAAATAAACTAGGGATTTTTTTCATTACAGGAGTCCTTTTGGCGAAATCTTTTCTATTTGCATGAAAAGGAGTCCTTTAAATTTCGTATTTCAGCCTTAGGACTCCTTTATGTGGAGAGGAATATTTTCGTCAGATGAAAGTCCTCGCCTAAATGGAGTCCTTTTCACACTTAAGACACACCTTTTTGAAACTCCGGAAAGGCATAGAAAGGATCTAGATAGGTGCACTGGCTACCGCGATATAACTTAAATGATGTTGAAAATACCATACAAACAAAACTTTTCGTGATTAGGAGTCCTAATTTTAAAAGGGGTCTTTTTTTATGGGATATAGATTCCTTTTCGCGGAAAGGACTCACTCCTTTCAATAAAATATAGGCCGATGATATTTACCCGACAGTCGTGTACACACTGAAGAAAATTCATACTGCGAGGCCGACTGTCGTGTACTCAATGAAGGAAAACTCATTGGGTGCCCGACGGTCGTGCCCGGACTGATGAAATTTCGTCTTGGGGGCACGATTACGTGCCCGCTATTTCCGATTTCTTCATTCAGTACACGACGCGGTCGTGTACGCACTGAAGAATTGGACTCTTACGTACACGTGTAAATGGGTTGGGCCAAAACGCAGACTCTTACGTGAATCGGCACGGCGTAGACAGTCTCACTGGAGCACACGGCAGTAGTCATTTATACAGCGTGTTACAGAACAAATGCACAAGCGTAGCTGGCATCCTTTTTATACGTCGGAAGGCTCGTATTACCTTATACTGTACACCCGGTCGTCCGTCCGTCCGTTTGGAATTTCTTGTGTGCACAACTCCTCCTATACAGTTTCAATCGGAATTAGATCTATTTGAAATTTGCCACAATGGTATCCAGTCGTTTCGGGACCCAGTCATTTCTACACAGTCAGTTCGAAACTTTTTGGTCGTATCGACCCATATTTTGGTCAATTCGACCCACATTTTTTTTTGTTTTGGCAACAAATGGTCATCTTGATATATACAGCGGTGGAATTGTATTTGCGGATATTGGTAATTGAAGAAGATAGAAATGTGTTATTATGTGTTCTAAAAACAGAATCTCTATGTACTTTTATGTTTTTTCTTGTTGCTTGAATAAATTCTAATTATGAAACAAAACGTCTGTTATTTGGAATTAATTGTTTCTTTTGATTTGTTTGAATTTCATAATTGTATTTCGCAAATTATACCCACTGATAGATTGTTTGCTTCAATTTGTATACCGTTGTCAACAGTTTCTTTAAAAAATGTGATTTATTTAAAAACAGTTAAAAATTACTGCTAATTCATTTGAGTAGGCCTACATGTATTCAAAGAGTTATCTAGATAGGGGTATCCCAAAAAGTATTTAAAGCAGATGCAATTGAAATTCAGCTACATATACTATATGTGCTGTTGGAAATAACTATATAGACTACTTAAATTTGCAGTGACAAGAATATGTTAATAGTTGTTTTGTGTGTGTTTGTTTTTGGAGTTTAATGAATAATTTGGAGTTTTTAAAGGAAGTAGGGGTGTGGTCGGGAGGAGAAAACAGGCGGTTTCGTGCCATACATGTATGAGATGGCAGCATCCAACATGTGACACAGGTCGATCAAAAATTACTTTATATAATTTTTTATTTTTTCCCTCCACTGAAATAAACTACAGAAATCAATATCTGACTACACGAACCATACCGTCCGATCTTTCATCTACTGCACAATTAATCTCCCTTACCCTTTACCACACAATCCCAAGTTGTAATGACCTTCAGTTACAAGCCTTTTGTACATATTGTAAAAAAAACCCACACACATTTTATCCTTTTCACACAATGATTTTAACCATATGATCAAAGAAAAACTCCATCACATTGAGTCACATTGAATTTGTTGCCTGCAAATGATTTCAAGTAGTACACGCACACGTCGTCAAATGTTGAGATCGAGTCAGAATTCTTGTCCTTTGTTGTGTACTCTTAGACAATCAACCGGCTTCATAGTTTCAGTGGAAAAGCTTGGCTTACCATTAATTGTACTTATCGAGTTTACCCCGTATCCCGCTAAATAATTGATATGTAAATTCAAAACCAAAGGTAAAATCCTAACGTTTGATATTTCAAAGGTATTTTTTGGGAAAAGATATTTCTCTATCGGTAAAAGTGAATCCAATATCAGACCTCACGTTTGTGCAGTCCGACCTTCATTTACATGAAAAAGTGTCAAACTGACTGAGTGTAGAAATGACCGGGTGCCGAAACGACTGGATACCTTTGTGACAAATTTCAAATAGATCTAATTCCGATGGAAAATGTAGGAGGAGTTGCGCACATAAGAAATTGCAAAGAGACGGACGACCGGGTGTACAGTATAAGGTAACACGAGCTTTCTGGCATATAAAAAGGATGCCAGCTACGCTTGGCGGAGCACTGGTAAAAGGATGACTAGAAAGGCATGGACAGGTGCACTGGTGCAGCAAACATGGATACAGAAAGTAGAACATTGATAAACACAACAGTTAAACTGTCTAGGAAAGCACTGATCGGTTGTCGAAACGACCAAATTTTGCAAAAAAAAAAATTCTCCTGCGGTCGAAGCGACCTAAAATTGTCAAAATTACCGGGTGTCGAAATGACCGGTAGTCGAAATGACTCATTCACCACAATGAATCTTTATGATGTCTAGTTGTGTATGTGACTCTCAAAATTTGGGTCGCTGTTAGCGTTCTAAAATTATCTGCACTTGATTTCTGAAATAGCCAACTTTTCACTTTGAATTTTTGTTCAAGCCGTAACTTCCAAGCAGTTAAAGGTATCAACTAGACACTACATGTATATACTCTGGTGCATATGAACCATAACTCTACTACTCTTTTTTGAGTTATTGCCCTTTGTTAGTTTTATGTTTGAATGCCCAGGCCATAACTTACTAACTAAAAAAGCTATTAATTATTAATAGATTACCTTTGAAAGCTTAGTAATGGTGAAAATTCCTAACACATCATCCACCACGCCACTTTCAGGACTATCAGTCCTTTGATTTTGATAGCTTGGAAGTTATGGCCTGAACAGAAATTCAAGTGAAAAGTTGGCTATTTCAGAAGTCAAGGGTAGATAATTTCAGAATACAAACAGCGATCCAAATTTTGAGTCACATGCACAACTAGACATGGGAATTCATTGTGGCAAGTTTGAAGTAGATTTAATCCAGTTGGAAATTGTAGGAGGAGTTGCGCACACAAATAATTGCTAACAGACGGACGGACGACCGGGTGTATAACATAATACGACCCTTCGGGCATGACACCCTGTATATATGACTATTGCTCCACAGAGACGGTTTACGCCGTGCCGGTTCACATACCAGTCTGCGTTTTGGTCCAACCCATTAACACGTGTACGTAAGATCCCATTTCTTCAGTGCGTACACGACCGCGTCGTGTACTGAATGAAGAAATCGGAAATAGCGGGCACGTAATCGTGCCCCCAAGACGAAATTTCATCAGTCCGGGCACGACCGTCGGGCACCCAACGAGTTTTCCTTAATTGAGTACACGACTGTCGGGCACCCAAGAAGGTTTCCTTCATTGAGTACACGACAGTCGTCCTCGCAATATGAAATTTCTTCAGTGCGTACACGACGGTCGGGTAAATAGTCACTTTCTAAAATATAATCTATAAATCTCTGGTTAGGCCACATTTGGAATACGCCAGCTCTGTATGGTCTCCTCATCTGAAAAAACAACAAGTCGCTATTGAAAATGTACAGAGGAGAGCCACAAAGTTCGTAACAAACATCAGCCATCTCTCATACAAAGAAAGATTGGTGCATCTATGCCTTTCCTCTTTGGAATACAGACGTATTCGTGCAGACATGTTACAAGTATTCAAAATATTGCACAAAACTGATAAAACATCTAATGAAGATTTATTGAAACTTTCGAGTCACAATAGAACAAGGGGGCATAATCTCGAGCTACTCAAACCGTCAGCAAATACAGAACTAAGAAAAAACAGCTTTTGCAACAGGGTAGTTGATACATGGAATAGTCTACCATTCGATATAGTGAACTCTACCAGTGTGAATTCCTTAACAACAAACTTAACAGCCACTGGAAAAAACACCCTTAAGGCTTATAAATTTGACCGCAATGCTACACCAGCGCACCACAAAACAGAACAATAATAAACAGATGGACCACAAGAAGTCAACGACTTTCCCTGGGTCCGGAAAACTGTGAGTAAACCGTGAGTAAAATCTTAAGTCCTATTCGTGAAAAGGAGTCGTCTGCTCTGACTCCTTTTCGTAAAATTTTAGATCCTTTTCGCGAAAAAGAGTCCTTTTCGCATATTAGACGTACCCGTATTTCTGTGCATTTCGGCCCCCATTTCGGCATATACGTCTAGCCGGGAACCCGCTCATAAAATGGCAAGGAAGCCTGACGAAAACTTCAAAGACAGAATAAAAAGCTTGTTCAGATTGAATAAGGACAAAGGCTCACCTCAGCAGTATCAGAGAACATCACTGAAGGACTTTGTATTTACAGCAGAAATTCTTAAGGTACTCAAATTGGATTAAAGAGCAGATGGGTATATCGGCTGTTTCGTACCTCGGCTTTTTCACTAGCAAGATATTACTTATCCCTTTCCCGGTACCTCAGGGTTTTTCCGAAGACTTTTTGCGGTTTGAACTACATGACAGGCTATTATAAAAGATTGGATCCATTCAAATTGAAAAATCTCATTTATGGAATTTGATCTTCTAAAATAATTCAACAGGTGTTCTTTGTTGTTGTAGAAATAGGTCCATCTCAAGAAATTCTGCAATTGTTGATTGGCCTATTTCGGTGAGTAGGCTAACTTTTCTTTGTATCTACTGTTTTCCTTTATATAAAGCTTCATGATGTGTGTAAATAATGAGTTGTCATCACTGACACAAATGTTTAATAAATATGCTTGGAATGAGAAAATACTGCTGGATTTTTGTTAGAATCAGTGATTTTTTTACAATTTGCTATAAGTGAGTCCTGGGACTCGCTGGGATGAAAAACTATGAGTCTGAAACCAACTTTACGAGTCCCACCTTTTAACTCATTACCAAACGGCAAAATTTTAGGTTTGTCCAAATCGAAAGCATTAACAGACGACAAAATAAAAGTTATTGAAGTTATTGAAGATTTAGAATTCGTTTTTAGAAGGGTAGAAAACATTGTCGGAAAAAGAGAAAATGCTGGTTACCAGCATTTTCTCCTTTTCCCACAATGTTTTCTAAAGGCTTCTTTCTCAGAGGCGTCAAAATTAGGGATCGTGTGGTAATGAGTTAAACCCCATTTTAAAAAAAATATTGTTCAAATTGTTAAAAAATCTGTATGGTCTGATTTATGAATTGTCTGTCATGAATTCTCTTCACTTTCGTAAGTTAGCCAACTAAAAAGTTTAAGCCAGTGTGACTTGAATTCTCTCGGTTTCGAACTGGCCGGGGCCGAATCCACGCCGATTGAACTGCCGATGATTTCTCATTATTCTCGACATTTTTATCGGTATGTAAGTCACTATGAATCGGCAGGTCAGACTCTTGTGATTTCGTAAACAAACTAGTTAAAGTTTGTTGTTTGTGATCGGATTTTGCCTTCTTTTTTGGTGGCATTGCTTACGCATTACATCGTTTAGATATAGATCTACGCACTGGAATTTTTTCGACAAAATGGAAATCGTCTGAGGATATCTAAATTGCCCGGGTATAAAAAAGATTCAAAAAGTAATTATTTGCCGATGAGGACATGAAATGATAGTTGTTCATTCATATTGACTACAATTTTCTGGAATTAAGTAAGAATATGCCTTGGAGAGGATCTATAACGTACGTGCTGGATGTCGATATTCCGTGTACCCGAATAAAAAGAAAAACGGAAACCATTCCATAGACTAGATTACTTAGGCTAAAAATAGACCGGAAAATGAAGGTACCAGTCTAAAGTAGAAAAATTACCGGTGTTTCGATAGAAAATGTAAACACTTTAATTGATCGGGATCAAACGAAATTTTGCAAAAGGCATTGATATCAAAATCAGTGCGTCTCGAAAATACACATATCTCAAAGTTTTGCGTCCTCGGCAATTTCTTTGCGTCCCTGACGCAGGACGCACAGGTAAATGAAACACTGTAGAATGCCCTTAAATGATCCTTTATGTATGTTTTCTTGATTTTTCTGGTGGCTCGAGATTCATATTTTAATGTTTGGCAAAGTCACATGACATTGCGAAGTTTAGGTTTAGTTTTTCAGGTTTGATGTCTGATAGAGAGCTGTGTAATTTTACGTTTTTGCTCATAACTTGCCAAGAGATGCTACAGTGATTTTTTTTTTTTCATATTTGGACATTTATTGTGCACCGTACCGTCTCAAGTCCATCGTAAATTTTTCGGTAGCAAAGATTTAAGATTTTTCTTCTGCAGCAAGAAGCAAATACTGGTGAGTTACTACAGCATAGTATTCCTTTTAGTATATACCTACAACTTTCATAGACAAAATATTTGCAAAAATATTTGCTAATTACAGTGTTCCTACTCGTGCAAATTATTGCGTAAATCTTTTTATAGAATTGAAATTCACATAACAAATATTGGTTACATGCGAGACCTCATGTAAGAAAATACAGGGACAAAAAAGGCCATTATCCACTTATCTTGTGTAAAATGACAGGTTTTGAAGTTAATTGTTATTCTTATTGACAAAGTTATGTTAAATCATTCAGAAATACCTATCCAGAAATTAACAGACATGAAAAATTGATTGCTGCAAAAAACACGGAAACGCATGACACAACAAAATGTCTCCTTGACACTGTCCGATCAGTCACTCACTTCAGACTGCCTTTTCAGCTTTTTAATGACTTTAAGCAGTAAATTTACATAAATATCTTAATACAACAGAATTTTTTGCTGCAAATCATTAATATGGATCACTTTACCTATAGTTAGGAACCATTATTGTCATACCCTCTAATATGAAATCTTACCCCTGGATTTACAGCTCAGGGGGTAAGTGTACCCTTGAAATAAAAGGCTAGTGGGAACACTGAATTATAGACATTTTATTTAAAAACTGGTTATTGAAATAAAACAAATAATAATAAATTGTATAGTCGGTAGTGACTTCGTTTTTAAATGGTGGATGAATATTATAGAGTAAAATATAGACCAATCAAATTTCAAATCAATAATTACGTACATTTCATGTGTGAGATACGTTATATACCGTATTTGGAACAGTATTTTACAGTGTATAGATACAGTGTTTTTTTTTTCTGTTGTATGTATTATTATATCAGTGTGCGACACATGTATTTTTAGCCAAAAAAATTACAGGTATATTATAAAACTGAATAGTATTCTGTAAATACAGTATACATGACTGTATCTCTTTCTGTCATATCCCACAGCTGACCATTGTCATGACAATGGTTTTATGGGAAAGCAGCCAGAGGCTTGGATAGAAAATTTTGCAGAGTACTGTTAAAAGAGACTCCAGGGAAAGCATGGATAGGTGCACTGGCGATATAACTGAAATAATGTTGAAAACGGTGTTAAACACCATAGTCAATCAATCAATCTTTTTGTCATAGTATATAAATATGTACATTTTATTCCAATTTCAGGATATTGGACCAGAGAGTCCACATAACAACAGAATAAAAACTATAAAAGAATTGTCAGAGGTAGTTCAAAAGAAACGGCTTGAAGAGGTGAGTTGTTAAAGGCCTTACAAAATGATAATGTGTGTTACAACTCTTTTGAAGAAGGCCTTTAAAAACAATATGACAAAACAAGAAAATGCGGGTATTGGTTAATCAGCATTTTTCTCTTCTGACAAAGTTTTCTAGATTAACATCTTATTGTTCTTTAATAATGCAAAAAACAATATATTGACCAAAAGTTTTTCGTTATTTTTTGGTAGGGTGATGACTTTTAATGGGGGAAAACCAAGTTACACCTGGGCTATTGAAACTGTAGTTTGGTCTGCCTGTGGTTCAAGTCAGCTGGACTATATATAGTTAACTATCTGGCATGCTAAAGATGTGTCTATAACCACTTATGTGATTGATGATTTTTGTGATTGATTTATACATGCTAACCCCTGACTAACTGGTGAGAATTTTTCCAGAAAAAAAAAAGGAACAAGAATGAGACATTCATAGTCATCTTTGTATATGGTTACTCTTTTAATACATGTACAATCATCAGAGCAAAAGCTATCTTTACCGACAAATGTAGATCATCAGTCCCAAACTGAAATCCGTTTTGATTGAGTCCATGTTCATTTGCATCAAATTTTGCTGTGTTTAAATTGTGAGTTACAGATTGTAGATGATGAGTGGAAATTACTTATATACATGTACATGTATATAATAACAACAGACTGAATCTGGAAGTAGAGTGTTCCTTGGACATGCAGAAAATTTACCATGAGCTAAAAGTTTTTACCCATGTCAGCCTGTGGGCTTGATACTTTTTGCAGATGCAATTAACCCCCTATTCATAGAGCATGGCTCATATAGAAGTACTATCAAATAAAAACTGTATTGAGAAGTCTTGTATTTGTCTTAATAGAATGCAGTTGAAGCAGTATGGTGCAGTATACAAGACCTTGTTTTACCCCAAGCACTGTCAGAAAAACGGCATGTGGCTCTTCAATTTTTGCTGTGTTTATTAGAAGGACAGGTATGTATAGTTACCTTACAATGTGCTGGTATGTATAGTTATCCTGTAATGTTCTGGTTTGCTGCTCCAATAGAAGGCTAGCAGGTATATGTAATGACAATGATGAATACCTCTTGCTTACTAGGATAATTATGATGTGTGTCTTTATTTATTATGCACCCCCTTCCAACAGAGTATGGGGGTATACTGGAAACAGGTCATCTGCTTGTCTGTCAAATAGTGATAGAAGCATATTATGGCCCTTTTGTTCTATGTAAATTTTGCATTGGTTCCAATAGGTGGTATAGTCACATAACAGATTTTAATGCTGTGAATGATAATTTTGATTTTTATTATGTGATTCTTTTTCATTATGACATTGTCATCATGCATAAAGAGTCAATTTTAAAAACGAACAACCAGTTGCCATACAATTTGTGTATTTAACAACCTTGAGGAAAACAGAATGTTCAGCATTTTCTTTTTTGTACCACATGGTTTCTACTCTTCAAAGACACTGCCCATCATTTGAGCCACATTTGTTGTATTGTCTGAAAATGCTTTGTATTTGGACATCTGATAAAGAGAGAAGACTTTTTTTCTTAAATTTTTTAGCTAAACAATTTGGGTATCCTCAGAGGGCACTTTTTCCATGTTCTTCAAGGTCTAACATTACCTGAAAACACATCAGAGAGGTAAGATTAAACTAGGTGTACATATGTAAAACTTATTTAATTATCTCCTTCACCCTTTGTTTTGTCTCGCAGCGGACCAGTTTTGAAAACATTAAAGCAGAAGGATAATTAACTATAAGGAACAATTTTTCCTGTTTACACAAGGATTTTACATGTATGCACAGGTCGAATCTGAATTCCTGTTGATCTCTGAAAATTTACAAGGAGGTTTGCAAGTCCCATGTTGCAATTTTTTTGCATGACTTCCGTGGCTTTTTAAGACAGTTTTCAAGATACGTCTTTACTCATTTTCATATAGTTTTTTTAAACAATTTCATCTCTATTTATGAAACTATAATCATATTTGTATCTTCATGCCAGATGTTGTCCCTGGTGGTTGCAAAGTTGCACAGATTACGACAGATAAAAAGTGCCTTTCATTCTCTGGAAGGTATTGAAAACATCACTGTGGTTGTTTCCGATTTTAAATCAAAGACAGACCTCTCTAGTTTCTTTATTCCATACACTTTATATATTGATTATTTATCTGTCTTTACACTGCTGACTAGATTCTACACAATATCAAGTTTGAGCAGCGCTTTTCTCTCTGGTCCTAGCTTTAATCTTCATTACCTGATATTTTTTTTTTTTTTTTTAGATATCCTAACACAAATAACATTTGAAATGCAATAATCTTGGTCCCATAGACTGACTGAAAATATCAATATCATTAATTTGGAAGTGAAAGGGTTAAAGATTGTCATTCTGATTACTTCATGCACAAGATCACAGGCATCTGAAGGGAAGAATTGAGAATACCATATTTTCTGGACAATAAGCTACTGCACTCTATAGGTGGCACTCTTTCATTTTAATGATTTTAGAAATGAAAAATATTATATAGGCCACTCCAGCTCATAGACCACGGCAGATACGCTTGGTTAATTTACAATTTCATCCATTATAGATATATGTACTGGTAAATGTAGTATAATAATCACATGAAACAAATTTATCCATTGTTTTTGCATTTTTTTCTATTCCATTGGACTGATTTCCCCTTTTGGAGATCAAATCACTCAGAGGGCTTGAGACCATTATCATTTGTTTATCGCTTTTGAGTGGTCAAAACTGTCAAATTATCACTTCAATTGATTAATAGACGCTACACAGCTGGGTTCGTAAATGTTATATATACACGATCCCTGTACACACCAAACAACGCCTTTAGTTACATTCGCAGTTAACCACTGATTGGTACCAATTGGCATCATCAATTAAAAGATATGAAAATGTCGAGGCTGGTCACAAGTTTTAACACATTAGTAAGTTAGCAAGCAGATTAATTTATCTACCAACTAAAACGAAGTCAAAAAAAGTCATCAGCAGGTATTAATATATTAACAACTTAATATAAATATATTTAGTGGCACTGTGGCATCTGCGTGATGCATTATACCAAGCAAGTTGTCACATAATTATCATCATTTATTGATCCATAAAATCTATTTTGTCTTACAACTGACAACTAAATCATGAGGCACAATGGTCCACGGACATACAGAAAATTGACAGAAAGCAAATAGTTTTGACCCATGTCAGCCTGTGCAGACTGGTCAATTCTTTTTGCAGAAGCATGTAACCCCCTTTTCACAGAGCATGACTCAATTATTTGACTTAGACCTGCATAACATTATTCACATGAAAACACTCATTATTGTATCAGCTGACAGTGACCTAAGAAAAGAAAATGCAAACCACAACTTTTTTTCTCACATTGTGCTGAAATCGCTCTTGGCTTATTTAACTGTTTACCATACTCAGATCTTGAGTTTTACTGACCCTGAAGAAAAAGCCTTTTGAAAACATCGTGGGAAAAGGAGAAAATGCTGGTAACTAGCATTTTCTCCTTTCCTCATAATTTTTTCTCTGCTTCCGAATCCTAATTTTAATTTTTGAATCATGCTTATTTTGTCATCTACAAATGGTTTGAATTTGGACTTGTCTAAAATTTCGTCATTTGGTAAAAGCTTGATAAAGTGTAAGACTACAATGTCTCCTCTTGTCACAGTGTTCTTCCGTTTATGTATTTATTAACTTTTAATATCTATTGATAACCCATGTATTGTGGGGATGCTTATGCTTTCACAGTTGTCACAGAAAATCTATATCAAGAGGTAATGAGTCAGTTCATTTTCTTTGCAGGCTTGCATTATTTAAAGTTCTGAGTGAAAACGGGAGGAATTTGCTAGAATTTGAAGAAGAAGCAGGTACTTTATTATTTACAAAATAACTCTATTACTCTTCAATTCTTTACCAAACAGTTCAGAGTGTTAATGACCCTCATGAGGAAGGCTTTTGAAAACAGTGTGGAAAAAGGAGAAAATGCTGGTAACCAGCATTTTCTCCTTTTCCCACAATGATTTACACCCTGTTATAGAAAGTCTCATCATTTGAGCCTTATTTAATTTGTGATCTGCAAGTACTTTTTTGTAGGACAAGTCTGAATATTTGTCGATAGGTAAAGAGTTACACAGTAGTAAAGCCAGTTCAGCTAGTAGCCCGGTAGGTTTGTAACTCCGGGTTAGGACACTCCAGCAGGACATGGATAGCTGTACTGGGTGCTTTGATATAATTGTAATACATATACTTTTGTTAACAGCTTATCTCTCAAAACATATCTACAAAATTTAGACCACAAAACATATGTTGGTTCAGCCAATAGATATTCAGACAGAGATATTACAATTTGTTGACTGATTTAGCCTGAAAATCAAAAAAGCACAGGACATTGTTGAATCAGTACCAGATTGGTTGCTCTTTAGAGTCTTATATTGATCTATACTGTTTGCAAAATCAAATTAAGTCATACACTGCATTTAAAGAGATAATCTATTACTGCAGACATACAAATTTAATGTGTCTGCAATTGGTAGTTTTCGAATAGATTGTTGCTACAAGCAATTGCCTCTTTTCCCACAATATTTTCAGTTTAACTCAGGAGAGGTACACGCCTTGTCTTGAAATGTTTCTTCTTTTGTCATCTGTACTTGCTCTGAAATTAGCCTGTACACTGTGCAGTATTTTTTAAAGAGTTCATTAGAGATCTGTTTGATGTGAGTGTAATACTGATTGATGTAAAGATAATGCTCAAGTTGTCTTTGCAAAATGATGAAATATATCATGACATAAGGTAAAAAAGATTGAAAGACAGAGCACCAGATGTGATGTTTGTGGATGCAGTGTTCAAATGGGTCAACATTGTTTTGCCTTAAAGGGCTAAATTATGTTCTGAATACATAAAGGTAAGACTACAAAGAAAATACATGTAGATAAAGTTAATACTCCACATGTATGGCTTTGATATGTTGTTGAAAAAAAAGCATTAATTTCTGTTTGTTAGAATATGAAATAGCATAACATTGCAACAAGCTTCTAAACTCAGTCAAGGTAACATGCTTATGAAACTACTTATTCAACATAAACAAAATTATTTTTCAGGAAGGAAGTCAAGCTTTTTCATGAGTTGTTCGGCTAGTAAGGATTTAGAAAAAACAATTCAAAAAACAATTACTATTTTGACTTTCTCATTAGAGATATTTCCATGGTTTTCTGTTTGTCATAGGTCCAGCTCTGCTAGAATGGATGCCATCTGTGGTTGCCCAAGGGAAGGCGGCAGATTTTCTTCCACTGTTGATAAGTGCCATAAAGTACAATGCTGCCTATATGGATGAGGAAATAATTTCCGGCTTTGTCAAGTATGTTTCCATTTTTCCTAGTGATCTTTCTTTACCTCTTGGGACAAGTTTGCAGAAAATGAGTTTAGAAACATTCTTGTTTGATACAGATACAAAACATAAATTTTCGTTTTCCTTTTAACTCATAACCCCAAGAAACAAATTTGCAGATGATGCATTTGAAAACATCCTTTTATGAGACAGAAAAAAAAAACTGTTATATCTAACTACATTTTATATAAGCACAATCTCCTTTTGCAAAAGTGGTCTTTTGAAAGACTGAGTAGGTGGTGTGTTAGGGAAAAATTAAGTAAAATTTTAGTCAACTTGCAGTTGTTTTTAAAATTAAAACTTCATTAAAAAGAAGTAATGACTTCACCTAGCAGAAGTATCATTTTTAACACTCCTGATGTAGACACTTTTTGAAGAGGAGCAATTGCTTGTTAAAAGATGGTGATCCTTTTGACACTATGCTTTCTATTCATTACAGTGGGAAAAAAATACCCAACATTTTTAATTCCTTTAAATGAAGTTTAATAAAGTTTATGCCAACTGAATTTACATAAGATTAGGTATTAGGTAATAAACCAAAAAAACGTGGGGAAGGGGGATAAAGGTTGAAAAAAAGTTATGTAAGGTTGGAAGATTTAATTTTAATGCAAGACATTGTTGTTTTTGTATGGTGTATGTGCT
Source organism: Hippopus hippopus (assembly GCA_946811185.2). Lineage (NCBI taxonomy): Eukaryota > Metazoa > Mollusca > Bivalvia > Cardiida > Cardiidae > Hippopus > Hippopus hippopus. The sequence goes on from OX328096.1 coordinate 41,072,508, forward strand.
ATGACTGAAGTGAAAATTGTCACTCTGTTTTCAGACAAACATGTTTAATATGCAATCAAAGGTCAGAGAATGAAGTGAAGGTTTGTGTACTTGTACATTGTTTTTTTTGACAATTTTTTGCAAATACTGGCACTAATGAATAGTTCTTTATGGAGGTAGACTTGTGAGCTCCAACCGGAATTGTAGTGGACTTATACCCTCTTGAAAAAAATATGCAGCAACCTGATACCTTTGAAGACATCAGTGTAAGATATGGCAAATCAGCATAAATAAAAGGAAATTGTCGCATAGAAAGTCTTTGTGGCAATGGCAGAAATTGCTTGTTACAAGGAATTTCTCCTTTTGCAGCAATGTTTTCAAGAGTGGTGTCCTACCAGTCACTGACAATTGTCTGCAGTGGATAATGGGTAAATTTTTTAAGTCTGTCATTTTTTAGGGTTTTACCATTTTCTTCTATCGTTAACTATTTACCAGACCAAAAAATTTTAGATTTGCCCATATTGAAAGCATTTTCCGACACAGAAAATAAATAGATGTGACTCGAAATTTGAAATTCGTTTTTGGAAGGGTAAGAAAAATATGGGAAAGGAGAAAATGCTGGTTACCAGCATTTTTCCCTTTTCTCATAATTTTTTCAAAAGCTTTTTTTCAGGGTCATTAATATCAAGGAATGTATAGTAAGTTAACACTTAGAGTCACATTTTATAAAACCTTTTTAACTACTGTAATGCCCCAGAAATTGCAAGAAAGATCCAAGACCATTTTACACATTCAGAAGTCTGATTTTGATCCACTCTTGCTGTGAAAAGGACAGAAGTTGGCAAAATCATCCTCAGGTTTAGCCATGATAGTCTGCAACAGTTTCTAAAATGAGTTCCATCATTTGAGTCACATTTAATTTGTTGTCCGCATAGGCTTTCAACTGAAACAAGTCCACAATTTTGTTGTCTGGTAAAGGATTAACCCCTTTACTTCACAATGCCTACTTTCAAGACCCTGAAGAAGATGGCCTTTGAAAACATTGTGAGAGAAGGAGAAAATGCATTTTTTCCTTTTCCCACTTTGTTTTCTATCCAATCAAGGACAAATTTCATTATTTGAGTCACATTTAATTTATTGTCTGTATAAGCTTTGAATTTGAACAAGTCTATAATTTTGTTGTCTGATATAGGGTTAAGTGCCCATACCACAAAATGTTCAAGAGGGACCTTTTGTGCCTCAGTGCTAAAGGAGTAGGATTTGTAATCAGGCAATTCTGAGTTTCATTCCAATTGGCAATGCTGGTGTATGTGGAGTGTCTTTGAGCAAAGCACTGCATATTCCCAACCTTGTACTGATGTGGTCCAGAAAAAAAACATGAATGAAAAAGCTTTTGCCAGGATATGACTTGATACTGTTGAAAGATTCCTTATATTTGATTCAAATAATGATATTTCTTGTTACAGCTGTGTTTAGAAGTTCTAGACGTTGTGGTGTGCTACAGTTATCTACCCTCTGATTGTTTGCAAGATTTTGTAGAAGCTTTGTGTCGTCTAGTCAATATTCCAAAGTATTGTGAATCAAGCTGGGAGGTAGATTTAATTTAATAGCTTTTCTTTAATGTTTCTTTGATGTAGTTGTTGTTGACATTTAGCGGAGTAAAATGCGAGACAGAAAGAGGATTTGCAAGAATTTGTGGGAATGTCTAATTTTAAACACTTAATGCACAGCAGACAGAATCAGGGCTGGAATCAACTTCTGTCAGTTGCTCACTTTTTATGTCTAGCCAAGCTGTTTGTTTACTAAAAGGGAGGCTGCTGCGTGGCTCAGTGGCAAAGTGTGGGACTCATGACCTGGAGGCCCCGGGTTTGAGCCTCACTGTATCCATTGAGCTTTTCATGTCAGTGTCCTTGGGCACGACACTTTAGAGCCCCAGCCTAGTACTGGTGAAACATAGGAAATACATGAATATGTGAGCTGCTGCAGTGATAGTCTGAAATAATGTTGAAAGTGGCGTAAAACACTATTCAATCTATCAATTACTAAAAGTGAAAGTAACAATTCTGGGAAAATGATATACTTCGATTACACCCCCTACAGAGCACTGGGTTTGAAACGACTGGGGAAAAAAAAGCAATTATTTCGATAAAGCAAGTTATGAATTTTCAATAATGTTTTCCATGTTACCATTTGAGAATATTGTTCAGAAACAGGTAATGATAGAAAAAGTGAAAATAACATGTAGTGATGTGCAAGGTACTTAGTATGAAATATTTGTTGGAAATTTATTAATAATAATTACTCACTTACTGATGGTTTTCTCTGAATTTTGAAAATGAATGTATTTTTTATCCTGTTTAAAAAGCTGATGAGAAAGTTATTGGGAACCCATCTTGGTCACAGCAGCATCTACACTATGTGTGTTATGTTACAAGATAGGTAAGTGACTGGTCCTGTGTCCTTTGTTAACTCTTTAACAGACAATAAAATTTTAGACTAGTCCAAATTTTAAAGCATTTGCAGATGACAATTTAAATGGGGCTCAAATGATGGAATTTGTTTTAGATGGGGTAGAAAACATGATGGGTAAAGGAGAAAATTCTCCTTTTCCCACTATGTTTTTAATAGCCTATTTTCCCAGGGTTGTGAAAAGCCGGGATTGTTTGGTATAGAGTTAAAGAGCTCACTTGTACTCACACAACTTGCCTTTGGTATGAAAATTTTGACTATGATCATACCTTGGACTTGTAAGATAAGACATTAACTCATTATTCAATGGCATTTCAATAAAAAGACATACAAAGGAAATATTTGAATGAAAGAGTCATAACTTTATTATTTATTAAATAGTTAGAAAACATTGCAGGAGAAGAGTAGTAGTATCTAGGTGTAAAAGGCATATTCTTTTTTTTACTACTCTGTTTTCAAGGACCTGTCAACTGCTATAGCAGAGTTGGTCTTGGCTCCTAGTCCTTTTGTTTGTTTTAAACTTTTAGATGGTGTATGGTACTATTCTTGAATAGCCATCGGATCTGTTGAGATGTGCTGTCACAGTGTTTTTCATAAGTCTGCTGCACCTTCCTCAAAACTATGGAAAAAATAAAGATTTTCATTTTAAGGAAAGAAGTGCTGGACTACAGAGCTTTAAGAGGAGCAATTTTCTATATTGGCATGGCATTGTGGGGTTCTAGAAAAGTTCCTCTGTTGAAACATACTCCAGCCGCAGTACTTCCTTCCTTCTTACATGTGAGTAGACCTAGCTCATTAGAATAAAGATTCCCAGTCTTGTTTATGTAAAGATGAATTTTCAATGGGGATTTCATGTAGCTTTCGACGATATTTCAGCCATATAACAGTGTCAGCTGACATATTCATGTCCAAAGACACCCTGATATTACCAGAGGGATTATACCAGGATGTCCTGATTACATGTTTAACACCATGACCACTGTCAGAGCCACATAGGACCCATCTTTTATTATTATAAAGACTTGGAAGTACTGATATTCTAATTTTGGGCTCTATTATAAATATTGTTTGTAAAAGTACTGCTCACATGCTAGATATGTTTTATGATTAAATTATGAACAAGAACAACTTTTTTTTTGCTATGTGGCAAATGTTTGTAAATGCGATGTTATGGACAAAATGAATTACAGAATAAAAATGATACTGCAAAACTCCACATTTTTATTTCTGGTTAGAATTATTTCAATAGCTGTTCAATTTCTTTTTTTTCTTTAATTGAATCTAATTGATTGAGGGAATAGAAGTGAATGAGTGTCATTGTTGTTTCAGGTTTTGTCATCAGAAAATCCTATGCTTGCCTATGAGGTGATCCTATCAGTTCAGCGACTTGTCAAGAAATATGGAAAAGAGTTGAATCAGTCAACATGGGATGTGGTTCTAGATATTGTAGAAAAAGTTCTAAAACAGTTGGAGGTAAGATCTGTCCACAGGAATGACAGAGCCAGGGGCTATATCCACAAAGTTTTGTTTTCAATTCTGGATTTAAAGACAACTGATCTGATTGGCCTGTAATGTCCTGTCTGAAGTAATCTGAATGCTAGTCGTGACGTTCAGAATTTTAACAATGTTGAGAATTGTTGGTGTATACAGAAAACTGGAGCCCTGTCATTGACTGTGTCATTGTTGTAGTGTGAAAACTGTGACACTTTTATTATCTCTGTCATTACTGAAGATCTTTACTTCAAACTAGGGCTAAGGAAACCCATACAACAACGGCAGGTAACCCTGAAATATTTTTGACATAGATATGTCCCTTTACAACGTAGAATTTTGATAGAAAAAGCAACTGCAGTGGAACATTTGCACCCAGATAAAGTGTTGTTGTTATATGATCTTGCTTTAAGCAAAATGTTGCACAACATAATTATGGCCTACTTGTAAAGTATTGGAATATTGAAGTAATATTATCTATCCTTTATTGGTGATCAGGCAGTTCAGATGGTATCGACAGATCCTAGAGCCCTTGCGGAACTCCATGATACACTCTCAGCCATAGAATCCTTACATGAAACAGGACAGTTTTTGGGATCAGTGGTTCGCTTCTTTAAGATTGTAGAAATGTGTGCTGCAAATAGACCTGTAAGTTTTTTTTTTTTTTAACCCTTTACCTAACAATCCTTTGTTTTTGAGACCCCAAAGAAGATTTCATCTGAAATTATTGTGGGAAAAGGAGAAAATGCTGGTAACCAGCATTTTTTCCACAATTTTTTCTAACTTTTCAAAGATAATACTAACAACAATTAATTTATCATCCACAAATGCTTTCTATATGGACAGTTCTAAAATTTTGTCTTCCTGCAACTTTTTAATGAATTTACTCACATGTACTTGTAGTGCTTAATCCCTCACCAAACAATCCATTGTTTCGATGACCTGGAGGGAAAATGTTTTTTAAAACATTGCGGGAAAGGAGAAAATGCTGATAAGCAGTATTTTTCCCTTTTCACACAAACTTTTCTATCCTTTCAAAGACAAATCCATTGTTTGTTCACCTAAGAGATCCAAATGCCAAAATTTTATGGCTGATCATACTCAAATTGCTCATGTAGCATCTCCAGGTTTGTGGAAAAATACGGTGGCAGAATCTGAAAACAGGATGGAAGAAGTAATTATCCTACCATGAAAAGTACTATGGTTACTTTTTCCTCAAAACTCAAGATTTCTTTGGATTGTAGAGCCAGATATGGCCTAATAGCTCAATTAGTATAGCAATTGCTCCATGAGGGAGGGGTCCATCCATAATTACGAGGGTCATTTCAAAAAAAGTGAGAGTTGGCGATTATTGTGAAAACTAGTTATTACTTAAAATTTCTAGTCACATTCCCTCAATGTAATTTCCCGCCGATCGTATGGTGGAGTCCCATCTCTTTGGTAACACTCAAATACCCGTCGCTAGGCAACGGACGTTGATGCCTCTTACCACCCCATTCACGGCAGCATACAGTTCATCCAAATCATCATAACGTATTCCACGTAACGGTTCTTTGATTTTCGGGAACAGATCGTAGTCACAGGGACTTAAGTCCGGCGAATAGGAAGGGTGCTGGAGAACTTCCCAGTTGTATTCCGTAAATACGGCCCGCACATTACCGGCTTTATGGCACATTGCGTTGTCCTGCAGAATGAGCGGCTTTGCTTCTAACAGTTCTGGTCACTTGTGGCGTATAGCTGGACGTAGAATGTGTCTCAAAAAGTACTCATAGTATTCTTTATTAACCGTCTGTCCTTGTGGAACCCTATACGAGGTAAGAACTCCGCTGATATCATACGCAAATATCATCAACATTTTTGGGTTGTTCAGACTTCGGCAAAATTTTACAGGTCGCGGGGAGTTTGGAGTGTGACATTCACTACTTTGACGTTTTAATTCAGGTTCAAAAGACCTAATCCATGTTTCGTCGATCGACACAACACGTTTGAGCATGATTTCTCCTTCGTCCGTGTACCTGGCTAGTAATTCTTTGCTAATTATTACCCACCGTTGTTTCTCAGATTCTGATAGAAAATGGGGTACCCATCACGCGGCGATCTTTCTCATATTCAAACTCTCCGTCAAAATTCTATAAACTGATGCACTACTAAGTCCAACTTGGTAAGCAATCTCATCACAAGTTAATCGTCGATCGGTTTTCAAAATTTGTGCCACTTTCTCGGTGTTTATTCCATCAATTGCTGATCTAGTCCTGCCAGAATTGTGCTTGAGCGAAAGTTCGGATCTTCCAGATTTGAATTTCTGCACCCACCTGCAAAATGTACTAAATCCAAAAGAACAATTTGGATCCACATCTTGCAAAGCAGTCAAAATTTTTGACGCGCTCTTTCCCCGCAAACTTTCAATCTTAATATATGCCAATATTTCTTCCCGTTGAAGCGTGAACGCGACGTCCGCCATGACTTGTTTTGAAATGATGTCACAAAATATGACGTCACATTGTGACGTCATATTTTATATGCACGGGAGCTGGAAAGTTTGCAATATGCACGTGCACAGTTTTATACATGTACGTTCACTAAGTCCGAAGATATTGACCAACTCTGACTTTTTTGGAAATGACCCTTGTATATGATGACTTGCTTGGTATATAATGTATCACAGAGATGCATTGTACCCTGTTTTGACAGAGCATGGCTCATATATATTGTAATTATACATATTCATAAACATTGTCATCCTGGCAAAGAAAAAGGATTGAGACGATAGTTACATTACATTCACTGGCTTTATTAGTGAAAATACCTTTTTTTACTGCCTATTTACTTTGTAAGTATGTAGTACAACTGTATACTTGATCAATTAACAATTTTCTCAAAGTAATGTTATCTTTGTGCAAAGACAACAGAATTTAGTATAGAAATCTAATTCTGTGTAACTGATTGTCTGACATTTTTGAATCATTTTTTTATTTGTTGCATTAAATAACATACTGTTATTTAATGTAATTTTATTTGTTAGTTGTTCGTTGTTGAAAAAAAAAAAGACCATGCTTTGCTTTGTTAACTGTATAAAAAACAAACTGTTACTATAGAAATACCTTGTGTTTTACAGGAAGGATCCGTGATTTTATTGATATCCCATCAAGCACAAAGTATTCACCCTGGGAAAGAGCACTGGATAAACAGCTTGTTTCAACTTATGGATAAATACTTCAGGTTCTTTGATTTTTCATTAAGACTTCGAAATAATTCTCTGTGTCACTTTTCCCCATAAAAATGCTTTTAATATTAACAAGCTGATTGTTCAAGTTTTCTGATGTATAGCAAAGAGAACTTTATTTTTGAATTTTGAAAAATACTCAATAATTTAGACATTTAGTAATGTACACTTTATACATACATTTTTATTATACTGCAAAGAAATTTCCCGAGATCTGATTGGATAATATGCCCTGTACATACAAGTCATGTACACTGGCAAAATCCACGTAAAAGCAGTTTCCCTTTTGAAGGCCCCCTATACATGACTACACTTTCAACACATCTAAATTGGCAGCGTCAACCGACACGAGCTGCCCACAAGACAAACAGTGAGTAGCCTGCACCGTATTATTTCTACTTTCTGTTGATGGTTGTCATTAAAGCGGAAAGAATGGATTATTTTTGAAAATAAATGAATATATTTACAAAATTATTGTTTGTTTTCATTCTAAAACAAATACACAGGGTTAAAACAAGCCATCCCTTCGTCAGGTAAGCAAATTGTGAACTGTTGACACTCATTCATTGTAACGTTAAAAGGATAACCAAATTGTCATTTGTGGTAACTAATGGTTTTTAGCTCACCTGAGCACGAAGGGCTCATGGTGAGCTGTTGTGATCGTGCTGTGTCCGGCATCCGTCGTGCGTCGTCCGTCGTGCGTCGTCAACTTTTACCTTGTGTACACTCTAGAGGCCACATTTTCAGTCTGATACTTGTGAAACTTGGTCAAAATGTTTGTCTTGATGATATCTTGTACAAGTTAGAAAATGGGTCATGTCGGGTCAAAACTAGGTCACTAGGTCATATCTTAGAAAAACCTTGTGTACACTCTAGAGGCCACATTTTCTGTCCAATACTCCTGAAAGTTGGTCAGAATGTTTGTCTTGATGATATCTCGGACGAGTTCGAAAATGGGCCATGTCGGGTCAAAAACTAGGTCACCAGGTCAAATCTTAGAAAAACCTTGTGTACGCTCTAGAGGCCATATTTTCAGTCCAATACTCCTGAAAGTTGGTCAGAATGTTTGTCTTGATGATATCTCGGACGAGTTTGAAATTGGGCCATGTTGGGTCAAAAACTAGGTCACTAGGTCAAATCTTAGAAAAACCTTGTGTACGCTCTAGAGGCCATATTTTCAGTCCAATGCTCATGAAAGTTGGTCAGAATGTTTGTCTTGATGATATCTCGGACGAGTTTGAAAATGGGCCATGTCGGGTCAAAAACTAGGTCACTAGGTCAAATCTTAAAAAAACCTTGTGAATGCTCCAGAAGCCACATTTTCTGTCCAATACTCTTGAAATTTGGTCAGAATGTTTGTCTTGATAATATCGCAGACGAGTTCAAAAGTGGGCCATGTCGGGTCAAAAACTAGGTCAAATCTTTGAAAAACCTTGTGTACGCTCCAGAAGCCACATTTTCAGTCCAATGCTCTTTAAAGTTGGTCAGAATGTTTGTCATGATGATAGCTTGGATGAGTTTGAAAATGGGTCATGTCAGGTCAAAAACTAGGTCACCAGGTCAAATCTTAGAAAAACCTTATGTAAGCTCTAGAGGCCACAGTTTCAGTCCAATAATCTAGAAATTCGGTCAGAATGTTTGTCTTGATAATTTCTTAGACTAGTATGAAAATGGTCATGTTGGATAAAAAACTAGGTCATAAGGTCAGATCTCAGAAAAACCTTTTGTACTATAATTACAGTCCAATACTCTTTAAACTTTTGTTAGAATGTTTGTCTTGATGATATCTTGCATAAGTTTGAAAATGGGTCACATGGAATAAAAACTAGGTCACCAAGTTTCATCCTTGAAAAACCGTGTGTACGCTCTAGAGGCCACATTTTCAGTCCAATAATCTTGAAATTTGCTTTGAATGTTTGTCTTGATAATATCTTAGACTAGTATGAATATGGGTTATGTTGGATAAAAAACTAGGTCACTAGGTCAAATCTCGGAAAAACCTTTTGTACACCCTACAGGCCACATTTTCTCTCAAATACTCATGAAAGTTTGTCGGAATGTATGTCTGGATAATTTCTACATGTCAAGTAGGCCGCTGAGACAAATTCTAGAAAAAGCTTGTGTGCACTGTAGAGGCCATATTTGTAAGCCCAATATTAATGAGTGTTTGTCAGAGTGTTTGTCTTAATATCTCTGAAGAGATTGGAAATGGGTCATGTTTGATCAAAAGGCTCAGGTGAGCGACTTCAGGGCCATCATGGCCCTCTTGTTTACTTTTTGACAACAAATTATTAAAATGCATAGTTACTTACCTAGAAATTGTGTAAATCCATGTTCAAATAAAAACATGAATTTCTATCACAGTGACATCATCAAGTTCATCCACCAAACTGTACGTTTTACCAACGTTTCAGTGACGTCAGTTTTCATTGAATTGGGACACTCAGAAGGGAAATTCTATGTTGTCAGCGTACTCAATTTGTGAGTACATGAACAGGGAAATTCCGCTAAATACACATTGGAATGGTAAAACTTTGCAGTATAATAAATTCGTTGTACGGTCAGGTGGCTGGGGACTTGGAAACTTGCTCACGGTTGTGGCAAATCATGTCGCCCTGAGCCAAAGTTTTCAAGTCCCCTGCCACCTGACAGTACAACTAATAGAGTCATGCTCTGTTAAAGAGGGTTTAATACATCGACAAAAAGCATTGACCTGACCAGGCCTGACTTGGATAATTTTTTGTACATTAAAGGACCATTCTACCTCCAGATTCAGTCAATTACAAGACAAAAATGGAGATGTATTAAACCCCCTTTTGCCAGAGTGCCGCTCACAACATCTACATGTATTTCTTTTTCCAGAACTGACACAAGAACAAAAGTTAGACTGAAAGCATTAGATGTCCTAGCATTTGTTCTCAGCATAAACAAGCATATGTATGAGGTATGTCCCAAGTTTATGGCACCCATTTGGTGCACTCGATCATAAAAGTTCCACGAATTAGGGTCCTTTTTGTCTGGCTCTGCTTTGTCAACTCGATAGACATAATACAGATCTTTCTAGTGAGAATTTACTGATAACCCGACAGAAGTTATGGCTACGATAAAGCTGGTAGCCTGTATTGATCTTCATATTGGACGGTTTTAGGAGAAAGATGGGTACCAGATGTTGCGATTCTTTGAGCTTCCACTGATCATTCAACATTGCAATGAAGCAATTTTCTGAGTATTTTGGAAGCCTCAATTGGGGAAAAAAAGGCAAAAGCTGTTGAAATATTACTTTGGAAAGCACAATTGGGCCAGTATCTACCCATAGTTCAAGTGACGATAATAAAACCCCATAGAAACGCGAGTTTCAACCAAAATGGCTCCTGGACGATCGGTTCAAAGTTGGTTAGTTTATTATGAGAAAATTAAACTCTAGTTTGATTCATTGATGGGAAAGTTAAATCTTCTGTGACGGGATATCAGAATTTCTGAAAGTTTACCACTGACAGACATATTTCGTCATTTTTTTTTTTTTTTTTTTTAAGATTAAATTAATGGTGGGAATAAGGTTTGAGTCAATAATAATTCATGATAATTTCTACAGTGTTGCAGTTTTATGAACATAGTATTCATAGATACATGAATGAGAATATACTTGTTAATTAAAAAGACAACACTTGCTAAATAAAAAGGTAAACATTTCAGTTATAAAGTATTTTTTATGTGTGGCCCCCAGTTTTCCAAAATGGCCCCCTATTTCAATGTCTGTGGGCCTGATTGCATACTGCCAATTTCAGACATTCTTCACACAGTCAATCCATTGATAGTCTTCTTTCAAAATTGTTCAAATGACTCTGGTCTTTGGTATGAACAGGTCACAGGTGCTAAAAACAAATTGATGATAAATGAAACCATTATATGAAGAATTACGGAAAATTGTGAAAATCATATCATATGAAACTATGAGACCTAGCGTGTTGAGACTCTTTTTGTCTTCAAGTAGCTCAATAACAAATATTTCCCTTTGGTCAAAAATGGCATGGCCCAAAGTGTTTTATTTTATCCATAGACTTTTAAAGGGTAAGGGCTAAATCTGTCTATCTAAATAAGAAGAACTAGAACAAATGAACTTAATGTACTGCATTACCTGAGGAACATCTACCTAGTCTATTCAAATCACAACCCTTGTGTCAAAAGTTACCATAACCCAACCATTGAAAGCCTTGATATTTGGTATATAATATGACTCAATGAGTTTTTTCCAAGAGTTTTCAAATTGTCGTTCTGGGGTTAAAATGGTGACATTTCAGGTGAATGATTTAATTACCTTTAGTATCACTTATGGTTTTCAATTATGTGTATCTGTTAAAGAAAGCATTGTGTCAAATTTAAAAATAGCAGAACTTTTATCCATATATAGATGAAATTACAATAAAGATTTTTCCTGCTTCAATTTAGGAAGAGCCTCAGATATAGCAGTTTTTGTGTTTTTTCCCCCATGCAATTTCTTTTGTAGGATGAGCTGATCAACAGTGTTGTGTTGCCACAACTGTGTCACATAGACACAGATCCTGATGTCAGTGTTAGGAAAGCAGCTGTAGAAATATTGCTGGTTCTGGCACAAAATTGTAGTCAAAACTGTTTTATGGATGTGATCAGCATTGTTGAGAAGGCAAGATTCTCAATTATTTTAAGATTAGATTTACCTCCAAAGTTCCCAAATACTCATTTTAAGCCAAATATAGAAATGTGTTAAAATCAATAAATTAGCGATATCTATGGTCCCAAAGAATGAAAAGAAGTGTCGGATTTGTTATTGGGAATGAATATTGGTTGGGAGAAAATTACGCCAGGTCAAAATTGTAAACATTAGTGGAGTTTATTGCTAGCATCATTGGCATACCATCTAAAAATATAAAGCTACATGTTGTTTCAACATGGGAAATGGCAACTGGTCCATTTGTATGATCATGTCTCTTCTCCTTCTTTCAGCAATCCAAAAACGCTAAATGTTAATGTGCACATACGAAATTTACATTTCTGCTGTCTTTGGGTCATTCCACTACACTCTCGATAAAAAATTCTGACATCCTCAATTAAATTGCTGTTGGTTTTTTGTGACAGATTGTTGTGACAGTATACCTTTGTAGTGTATCTCGACTCCACTTTCTTGCCAGCTGCATGATTATGCAAGGCAAAGGTCGTACACAGTCATTTGAGAAGCATCATGCGATATCCTTGATTGAACAAGTGGGTAGCTGCCAAGTCCAAAATTGCATGTTCTATATGTCGTAATCTATGCAATCTTGCAACGCCCAGGTGTAATATTTGTCATGAAGTCACAAGAAAGAGTATAGTTTGATAAAATATCAATGAAATGGGTTATATTTGGCTTAAAATGAGTAGTAAGGGAACTCTAAGACTTCAGTGAATAAAACAGACTTTTTCAGTGTATGAAAATCACCTGAATATTTGAACCATTATCTGTCAAAATGGGGTTTAATGCATCTCTGTGATCCATTATAACAAGCAAGTCAGCACAGTATTATGGAATCGTGAAATCCATTTTGTCTAACAACCAACTGAATCATGAGGTAGAATGGTCTATGGACATTCAGAAAATTTACCAAAAACGAAAAGTTTCGACCCAGGTCAGCATGCAAGGACTGCACAGACTGACATGGGTCGGTACTTTTTAGCAGATGCATTAAGCCCCTTTTCACAGAGTGTGACTCATTTCTATTTCCAGTTTGCTGTGTCAGGAAAATCTCACAAAATAATGTATTGATAACATCATATACAGGTATACAATGTAGTTTCAAGATCAGACTGCATGATCTTTACAGTTCTTTATCTGAACTGTTTGCAAAAACATAATATTATCCCTTGCTTGCAGAGTGTTCAAAACTTGTGTTTGCCCATCTAAACACTGCTTGTGAGAACAAAAACATTGTAGCAAGTGGAGAAATTTCTGGTAATCATCTGGCTTGTAATTTTGCCACAACATTGTTTTGTTTAATTATACCTTAATTAATGCAGATTATCACTGTTTTTACCAAGATCATTTTAAAGTCATCTGATGCAATTTTTTTAAGATATGTATTGAGTGAAATGAAACATTTATTTTTCCCCAAAAAATTATAGTTACTCTTTAGCATGAGTATTTCAAGAACTGTGCCTGTGTAGAGACTGCATGTTTTTTTTTTTGCTGTCAAGTTGTGATCTACAATATCTGAAAAATTGGAAAATATGGGCTAGTATCTCATTGGTGTAATGACATGACTAAGAATTGAAACATAAATCCACTTCAGGTAATGGGCAAACCAGTGGTGGGCAAGCAGATGTCTCCATATCCCTCTGCTGATGGAACAGAGATTGTGAGGAATACAGATGAGTCTCAATTAGCAGATATCAAAACTGCTGTATTCATGTTGGTGGATTTGTTTAAAGTAAGTAGCTCATTACTTCAGGCTTTGGGTAAATGTGGCTTCTCATCAAACCAAAATGTTAAGTTTGATGCAAGTTGTTTTAATAATAATTTCATGCTGCAAGTGGCAAATATGATGTAATGCTGTATTTCAATAATCCCACACTGCCAAATAGTTGTTTCCTGTGTGCCCCTTTTAAACAAATTTATCTTGTGTTTTAGGTGTGAATTAGTGGTTTATATGTTTTCTGTGCAAATATACCTCTCAGAACTCAAGAAGGAGACAATGCATTTACCCATTAATTAAGATTATCTCTAGGCAACCATGTGATTTTCTAAGCCTAAAGTTTTACTCCTTCTGGTTTGACTTTGTGAGATCTTTGGTTTGCTCAGTTCTTTGTTGCCTTATGGCTTAATACTGAAATCTCTCAGCTAATCAAATCTTGGAAACATTGCCTCGAATATGCAGCCACAGGATAGTATTTTTAGATAGGTGTGCAGTATATGTATGTGATTTCATTCAAGGAAAGTATTTCCCTTCAAATGTTTCTCTTTGACCTCAGATATATCATTTCTTGATTAATCTAAAGTAGTTTGCACAGTAATTGGCTGAGAAGCACTGCCTCAGCTTGTTCTGATGCATATGTCAAACGAACTATTGGTCTGTAAATACTGCTCATTTATTGGATGCCAGATTCACATGACTTAGTGGATGCAAAATGAAACCTAGAAGTCTTAAATTCAATACATGTCAGCATATTCAAACAAAATATCTAGAACTGTATTCAACAACTATTCTTTACAACATCTTAGTCTAATTCCTGAGAATTTTCTAAATTTCAAAGTAGCCCAATTTCTGGTTTGCTAAACAATCAAAAATTGTTACCAACTAAATCTAGAATAAGACTAAGAATGCAGTTTATAAAATGGGCCATGCTCTGTGAAAATAGGGTTTAATGTATCCCCATGATGCATTACACTAAGTGAATCATAACATAATTATTTGTTCCATAGAATCCATTTTGTCTATCAACTGACTGACTCATGAGGTAGAGTGGTCCTTGGACATGCAAGAAATTGACAAAAAGCAACAAGTTTAGGCCTATGTCAGCCTGCATGGACTGCACAGGTTGAAATTGGCGGATACTTTGCAGATGCAATAAACCCCCCTTTCACAGAGCATGACTCAATTGTTGGTGAATATGACCCCTGGTCCATTTAGAATTAACCATTTTTTTCCTTCAGACAAAGCTATACACCTATCCCCCAGGAGTTTTTATCAAACTGTATGATCATCTCATTACCCATCTGACCTCGCATTATTCAGTGCCAAGGGACTACTGTAGTCAAACAGCATCAGCAATAAGAAAATGTGTAAGTTTTTGTATCCACAAGGTTGTTTTTCACCATGAAAGTAAAGTGCATGTATTGAATAACTCTGGTGTCTTTCAGTAACAATGATATCAAAAATGATTATTCAAATTTTGTTTGGATGAAATAATTTTTTGTACAGCTTGTCATATTTTCACCTTTATTTTGTTAATTTGTGGGCAATGATTTTGGCCTGCCTCTGCAATTAGTTGAAGAAATAGTAATGGAAAAAAAATCCAAAAAACACCAAAGCTGTGATTTTATATACAACATGCAATTTATGTATTTGATAAAATACGTTTCTTGTATCATTTAATCGTTTAATAGCCTCTTTTCTTTTAATGAAGTTTTAATGGCTCATCAAAATCATTGAAAAACTTGTGCTTTTTTGCCTTTTATATTTGATATCTTAGTGCAACTGAATAGACTAAGATACTTATTACTGAAAATATTGAGTACTTGCCATGGTTTACGCATAGCTACCTGTTATCAACAATCAGGAGCAACATTATGTACAGTAGTTATGAAGATAGGTTCATAGGCCTTCTTCAGTAATGGTTAGTGTTAACTATTTACATCCTATGAGCATGATAATGGTTTTTTTGGACAGTCTAAATTCAGATAAACTGTGTGGAATGTGCTTTCTGAGCCCGTGCTTATAAAACTTGAGTACATGCTCAACTGACTTCATGCTTAAACTTATAGTCTTGTTTTTATTACCTCAGATAGTAAGAAAATTTGAAGTTAAGAACTTTAATTTGATTAGAAGGCAGAACGAAAAGTTCCAGAAGTTAAAAGGTTACAAGGTTGTTTGTGTTAAATTACATATGTATATTCAACTTCGAAATTTCATACTCGGCCCAGTTGAGCACTTAAAAAGGTTTTACAAGGACTGACCATGATCACTAATCTACACTCTAGTATTTTGAGAGATAATCTGTTCTAAACAGATTTAAAGATCCTAAAAGGGGTTTCTGTGTACTGGCTGAAGGTACATTTATTTGTAAAATCGTTTACAAGAGCCACCCCAGTATTGCAGTCAGTAGCATACAGGACCTGAAGCCAGGGGCTTGCTGATTCAATTCCCCAGCTTGGCCAGTTTCTTTCTAAGGATTGATGATAGTCATTGCGACAGGATTCATTCCTCTCTCACTACTGATTATTGTTTCGACGGTGGTTATATTGGAGAACAGCCAGTGGCTTGGAAAGAATGTTGTGCGAAGCACTGGTAAAAGAAACTCCAGGAAAGCATGGATAGGTGCACTGGCTGTTGTGATATAACTGAAGTAATGATGGAAATGCCATTAAACACCATACAAACAAACAAACAAATTTTTACCAGATGACGAAATTTTACACTTGTCCACATTCAAGGTATTTATGGAGACAAATGTTACATGAAATTTGTCTGTCAAATGGTGGAAAACATTTTGGGAAAAGGAGAAAATGAAGGTCACTAGCATGTTCTCCTTTTCGCACAATGTTTTCAAAAGCCTACTTTCTCTGGGTCATTAGCACTTGGGCTCATTTCGTGAAGGCTCAATTTACTTAACAGTGGTGGGAGATTATTACACATATGGAACATTTCCTGGTATGGCAGTATGTGTATATAAATAGACTTGAAATATTCACTGATTTTAATTTTCTATGATTATATTGTAGATAATTCAGTGTTTGCTAAACTTGAGAGCAGATCATTTTCACAGAGTTGGAATTCATGATAGGCGCATTGAGGGTCCAATGAAGTTTAGTCCTTTCATAAC
Source organism: Hippopus hippopus (assembly GCA_946811185.2). Lineage (NCBI taxonomy): Eukaryota > Metazoa > Mollusca > Bivalvia > Cardiida > Cardiidae > Hippopus > Hippopus hippopus. The sequence continues at coordinate 41,089,219 of OX328096.1, forward strand.
ATGTAAAAGGTACTCTTCTCTCCTTTCCTTGAACATAGAGATAAAGTGTTTCTAGCGCTCTATTTGCTGTAATGAAAGTTTTTTTTTTTTTATATTTAACATTCTATGTATTGATTTAAGGCATTACTGTATGGACAATTTTTATCCCCCTCACAAGGCGGAGGGATATAGTTTTAGCGTTGTCCGTCCGTCCGTCCGTCCGTGTTTCCGTCCAGGACAATATCTCCAATACCATTGGATGGAATTTCGTGAAACTTTATACATGTGTACAATAACCTATTCCACCGATATATTTTTTTCTTTTTTTGATTCGATGCAAAATGGCCGACTGGGAGCAATTTTTAGTTACGCGGTTACGTACGTTTTTGAAAAGGTCTTTTTGGGCGGGGGATATCATTTCAACAAAATTGCTTGTTAGATTTAAAATTTGTTACAAGTAACAAGAAAGGAGACATTTAAGGAATGAAACAAAATAAAACCACAGGACAGTAAAAAGTAGTGTTTGTACAGTAATGGGTTCAGCATTTGAATAAAAGTTGATATATGAAATGATACTTATTTGGGGGAGACGGGGGAAGTTGTCAGATATTTGGCTCTCTTTTTAGTACATAACAGACATACAATTAATGTAGCAAAGTGTAAGTATATCATATTTATTGTGAAACTCGTCAACAGTGAAACAAAATACTATTTCTATTTTTTTCAGGGATGAAACACAGACAAGTCCACCACATAGTCCAGTAAGTTCTGCTCCAAGTACTGGACAGTGGTCAAATTTATCCTACCTAGATTATACAAGGGTCTTCAGTCTGTTTATACATACTCTTGAAAATGTAAGACACTCTTTGATCTGTAGTGGATTTTGTTTCATTTTCGTCAACATTTTTTGCAAATTCTATAACACAACAACTTCAGAGGTTCTAACATTTATGTCGAGACCGTTGGCATGTTCAGTAGCATACAGGACTGTAGACTTTGGGCTTGTTAGTTCAAAATCTTCACCTTGGTCACTTTCTTTCCAAGGATTGATGATAGTTATTGTGAAAGCATTCTTTCCCCTCACATTTTGCTGATGGTCATATGGGAAATCAACCAGTGGCTTTGAAGGAATGTTGTGCAAAGTAATGGTTAGGAAAACTCCAGGAAATAATGGATAGGTGCACTAGCCGCGGTGATATGAATAAGATGTTGAAAACAGTGTTAGGCATTATACAAGCCTACCATTTATGAATTGCATATGAAGTTTAGAAGACAGCAAAGCACTTTATCAAAGACTTCTTGTTATTGCCACATTCTTTCCCAAATTGATAAAGGACATTTTTGATTGGTCAAACTCTTTTAATGTGTTTCACATGTCAAAGTAAAAACACCCTGAATGATAATCCATATTTTACAGGGAATGTTACCAGTTTCATCTGCTGCAACCTTGTTTCAGGGGGCACAAAGTTAAGTCTATACCAGACGACAAAATTTTATACTAGACCAATTTTAAAACACCTGCAGACAACATTGTTCAGGCTCAATGATTGCTTTTTTTTTCTCAATTGTAAAAACACTTGGTGGGAAAGGGAGAAACTGCTTGTTACCACCATTTTCTCCCTTTTCCATGTTTTCATACACCCTTTTCCTTGGAGACCTTAAAATTTGGGAAAATTGGTAAAGACTTAAGGCCAGTACTATGCTTAGTGCTGCTCTACATTTTTTCTTACTCATCACTAGGAAAAAGACTGGGATGTGCTGGGAACTGTGCTGGAAAACTTGCCTCTCCTCTTACAAAACAAGACTGTTATATTGTCTGCCAGAAGATACCTTATTGACCTACTGAGCAGCAGACTTTGTGCTATGGTATGTAGAAAATTCAACTTGTTTCTTTAGAAAAAAACTTCATATTTTTATGAACCTGAGAAAGGGAGCTTTCAAAAAATGTGGAAAAAAGGAGAAATTGTTTTTTGGCAGAAGTTTCTCTCTCTCTCACAATTCAGTTCTTTTAGTGATGAATTCCAAAGTTTTGTGCTACATTTGATTTGTTGTCTGTAGATGCTCTCAATATAGTATAAAATTTTGTGACATTTACTTTGGAAAATTATTTGCTTTACATGTATGACTTTTTTTAAAATGTAATTTTTAGCTCAGCTGTTTTAGAAGGAAATGAACTCTGGTATGGTCATAACCCTGGCGTCATCATCTGTGTTGTTATGCAAAAACTTTGACACTTTATGAATATCTGTTATTACTGAAGATATTTACTTCAAACTTGGACAAGTTATTACTATCAAAAGGGGAACCAATACAACAATGGTAGGTAAATATCTGAGTATTTTTGACACAGGTATGTCCCTTCTTTGACTTGGAACTTTCACTGAAAATCAAGCAACCACAGCCGAGCATTAGCACCAGCATTCGGTACTCTCGTCAAGTTTTAAAAGATCCAAACTGCTAGCAAAAGCAACTGGAAATGGGCTACACCCACAATGCCTTTTTTTTTTTCAAGACCATTGGGGTTACATATTTTTGTTGCCATACAGTACTTAACCTTGCTTGTAAGGTAGCTTTTCTTGCAGTGTGGTTTTGTGCTTGACTAATCCCAAAGTTAAATAAGGGGCTGTTGGTGTAATGTTTTGATTGGTGATACTTCCATTGCATGCTACACTTGTAATTCAAAACATTGTTCTGTATTGGTAACAATTCAGTGTTAATAGTTATTGAAATACAAACAGAAGTTGTCACTTTTTTGTACTCTGCATTGTCAATATGTAGGTCAATGATCGTCAACTGGGTTTTCCAGAGAAGTTGAGAGGCACACCAGTAAAATTTACAAGATCAGATTTCCATTCTTGTATATTTCCTGTTCTAGCTGCCATTGTAACATTCCATGATTATTTGGACAGAACTAGACAGGTAAGATAGGTGCAAATAACAGTAAAATTTTTTCACTTTAATTTATTTATTATTATTTTTTTTTCATTATTTCTATGTAACATAGGTATGTAATTATGAAAATTATCGAAAAATTTTATGTAAAAAAGAGGAATTTCTCTACATCAAACTCACTTCATTAAACATACCTTCAATATCAGGTAGATAGATGGGCCTGTAGTATTCAAACATTTCTTAACTGTTGATAGTTTTTATTGTTTGTTGTTTTTAGCTGTACGTCAATAATTAACACTTTACCATACAGCAGAAATGTGGTCTTGTCCAAATCGAAAGCATTTGCATTTAAATTTGGCTCATATGATGGAATTTGTCTGTGATAGGGTAAAAAACAATGAGGGAAAAGGAGAAAATGCTAGTTACCAGCATTTTCTACTTTTTCTACAATGTTTTAAAAAGGCTTCTTTCTCTGGGTCTTATAATTCCTGGAATTGTGTGGTAAGGGGTTAATGAATGACGGACAAATGCTTTACTTTACAGAAAGAACTGATCAAATGTTTGGAGTTTGGAATGGTGTCCTCTTGTGCCAAGCTGTGTGTGAATGCATTACGAATCTGTACCTTAGAGATGCATGAAGTTATGATGAGGTTGTTACCATCAGTATTACTCCAGTTGTCCAAGATATCAGCCACCAACTCTATGGCCATACCTGTGTTAGCATTTCTATCTAGTATGTGGCTCTTTTATCATAGCAACTTTGTCTTTTAGCTCCTTTTAAAACACTGAATCTTTACCTGAGCCGTATTGATCATTATATTAACTCTGGTACTAAATTTTCAAGACTAGCCATCTTATTAGACTTGCTGTAAGCTAAATTTGTTATCTGCAGAAGCTAATTTTCAAAGTTGGGCATGGTAGCATGTATAAACATGTCTTGATAAAGCACTGTATCTCTGTTCTTGCTTCATATACTAGCAATTAGACCTGCTGCTTATTTTATGGGAAAGCTGGTTGTTCAAAATTGTATAAAGATGAACTCACATGATTAGTACATGCACTTAATCTTTGATTTAAATGATTGGACTTTTAATTTGAACGAAGTCCTATGGCTCTCTCTCATTTTAAGATTCTGAGGTTATATCAAAAGAAGTCTTAAAGATATGTCTCTTTTTTTCTTGGAATTCCTCCTGAATATATTTTGGAACACAAGCCAAAGACTTATACTGTCATTCTGTTTTCATAATATTGAACATCTTGATATTTTAGGTATTGTGAGGTGCCCTAAGATGTATGCTAACTTTGTAGAAGATGAGTACATGAGTGTGTTTGCTATTGCCCTGCCATATACAAACCCTTTCAAGTGAGTTACCTCAGTTTTAAAGTGGTTTTGCATTCATTCAACTTAGAAATTGTTATCTTGTCAGAAAATGTAGTGGCATCTTATGAATTTTTATCTATTTTTTCTCTTAGTTTTAAAGACATTGTTTTTATGTACATTTCTATTTAGAAGATCTTCAGACTGTTTTAACCATGTACAATACAACCATAGTTTTCACCAACCCAGAGAAGTTGGCTTCTGAAAACATTTTTAAAATTGTTAGTTTTTTGATGCTTGCAAAAAATTGTTAGTTTTTTGATGCTTGCAAAGAAAATCATATTTGGTGTTGGTTTGCATGAAATTTTTGTGCACTGTTAAAAAAATCTTAATATGCTCCTAGAATAACAAGCAATGACTTTAATATTTCAGATTCAGCCATTATACAGTGTCTCTTGCCCACCATGTCATAGCCATATGGTTTATTAGATGTCGCCTACCTTTTAGAAAAGGCTTTGTACAGTTTATACAAAAGGTAAAATTGATCTAAGTAAGTTCAACTTGGTGTATGTACTTTGCTTAAGAGACTTGACTCAATCAAATTGTGATACAGGTCATCAGACTGTATAAGTTTCTAAATCTTGATTTATTGGTTGCTCAAAATACAGGATCAGGGATGGATGAGAAGTGATTCCTGTTATTATGACTATCACCAAACCTTTGAAAAAATCCATGCTAGGCTGGGATTCAAACTTGGCATAAAGAGAGACCATTGTAGTACTTACCAACCAGTAGGGACTACAAGTTCAGACAATTTATTGCTAGTTTATCTTTTGGTACATTTGTTACTGCTGTCTTTTGTTGTATTCATAACTATTAGGATGGTATCACATTTTATGTTATCTATCTATAGTACATGTGCACTGACTGTCTCTCTACTGTCAACTTTCTTTCAACTTTATTTCTATTTAGGATCATTCGTATCTAACATATTATACTGAATGTAAACAGTTGTAATACATATTGAAAATAATGTTTGTACATTTTCTAGAAAGTAGAAATAAAGTTATATAAAAAAATAATGTTATCTATCACTGCTTGGGCTCTGTGATGTATGTGTGGATTTAGATAATTTTTGTCTAATCTCATAAACATGTATTTTTCTTACTGTAAAAGGCTGTTTCTATTCCATTTATGACATATCTATTCCATTTAACTCTTTACTAGACCACAAAATTTCAGACATATCCAAATTGAATGTAGATGCAGACGACAAAGTAAATATGACTTGAAAACTAAAATTAGTCTTTATAAGGGAAGAACACATTGTTTGAAAAGGGGTTAGCAGCATTTTCTCCTTTTCCCACAGTGATTTCAAAAGCTATCTTTCTTTAGTTTTGTTAAAAATTAGGAAAGTGTTGTAAAGGGTTAAAACATTATATACAACTAGGGAAGATATTTATCTTTTATCTCTTTCCCACAAAACAAAATTTTACATGTGTCTGATTTGAAAGCATTTGCAGACAACAAAATGAATGTGGCCCAAATGTTATAAATTGTCTTTGAAAAGGGTAGAAAACATTGTGGGAAAAGGAGAAAATGCTGGTTACCAGCATTTTTCTCTTTTCCTATAGTGTTTTCAAAAGCCTGTTTTCTCAGGGTAATTAAAAGTCTGGATTGTGTGGTAAAGAGTTAAAAAGATACATATTCATATAAAATATACTAGTACATTGTATATTTAAATTTGAATTAATTTTAGGGATTAAAAGCAAATGTCCTCCAGCAGTTTGAAGAGAATGCCAAATTGGCTTTACAAAATCAAAATGAAGATTCAAGTGACAGGGCTAGATCAGGCAGTTACAGTGAAGCAGCGTTACGCAGGTACGTAGTTTTACATTGATATTGAATTCCTGTAGTTTCCAGATCATTTCGATACAGAAAAATTCATTACTTTAAGAATTAAGTATTATCATTTAAAGGGGCATTAAACGAGACTTTGACCTGAAATATTTTTTGGACAGAAAGTTAATATTTTGTAAGGAAAATCATGAGGATGTGCAGTGTCCCCATGCCTTTTTCAGCATGAGGGTTTTTTGCATGCCCTGGAACTGGCAAAATCTTAAAACTAGGGGTTCAGAGTAAAAACTGGGGGTGCAAGTGATTAGTAATTCCAAAATTGCATTTGATGGAAAAGATTTAAATAAAAAGATGAAGAACAGCAGCTGAGGAAATAGAGAATTTTACTATAAAACTACAAATAATTCGGTAAATCCTTGTGCTTTCTACATATATTTCTATCTTTGATTTAATTCAAAAGCCGTCTTTGCCCATCAATGAAAATTATCAGTCTTTGGTAACATTTTTTAAAAAGAAATGCAAAATGAAATCTGGTTTAAAGCCCCTGTAAAGACCAGTGACCTTTTTGCTTCATAGCTTTTGTTTCTTGTCAGTAGCAAAAATAATTCTAAATCCTTATTGACCTATCTGATTTCATTGTCTTGTTATTTAGCTTAAATACGAGGGCTGTTCGATATGTAATGTGTATTGTACCACAGCGCAATAACGCTTTCAACGATTTCGTGGATGATGATACGCTTGAATAGCTCTATTCAATACCTTTCCACCGGTATAAACACGAGCCTTTAGCTCCACATAGTTTTAAACTTATAGTCATTTCAATAGAGCTAGTCGTTGACCACAGTTGTAAAAATGGTTGGGAAACGGATTAAGAATATTGAAGAAATTAGAGCTTATATAAAAGTTCGCACAAAACTCGGTCATTCGGTAATGCAGATTTTTACTGAATTGGGGGAAGTTTATGGGTCTGATAAGGTGTCTTATGAGACAGTTCGTAGTTGGAGAAAGAAATTTCTGACTGGCGCAGAGTCCGTCAAAGATGCAGCAAAATCTGGCCGACCTGTGACTTTAACAGGCAAGGCAAATGTCTCAAAAGTCAGGGAAATAATTGAAAGTGATGGCAGATACACGATTCGTGATATTGCCAACGCTGTTGGCATATCGCTATCGCGGGTGCATTTCATTTTGAAGTGTATTTTGAAAGTACGTAAGATTTCTGCCAGATGGATACCACATATATTGACAGATGACCAAAAACAGGTACGAGTACAAACCGCTAAGCAATTGCTCAAAATGTTTCCCAAATTCAATCAAAGACAATTTGCAAACATTGTTACTGGTGACGAAACATGGGTTAACTATTTCGAACCAGTAAGAAAAATTGGAAACAAAATATGGCTAACTAAATACGATAGAAGGCCTGTAGTTGCCAAAAGAAGCATAAGCACAAAGAAGGTTCTTTATTGCATATTCTTCTCATGTGATGGTATAGCCGTACAAATTCTGGTGCCGAAGGGCAAAAGTGTTACAGGTCGGTATTACCGAGATGTTATACTAAAAAAGCTCAATAAATATTATCTTAAACGACGCCCTGTGTCAGGATTTAGGCATGTTCGTCTACTTCATGATAATGCTCCATCACATACATCTGAGCTTGTGAAGCAATTTTTGAAGTCAGAGAAGGTTACCGTCTTGCCACACCAACCATACTCTCCAGATCTAGCCCCATGCGACTTTTTCCTTTTTCCAAAACTTAAAAAGTTCTTACCTGGTCGTCGTTACAAGTCCCGACAAGCCCTTGGCTCAGCCATCAGTCAGTGCCTCAGCGGTCTACCTAAATCAGCGTACTGTGACGCATTTCAGAAATGGATTCAGAGATTGAAATTATGTATTTCAAACCGCAGAGAATACTTTGAAGGGATGTAATGTTCATTTCACTCTTTGAGTCGAATGCTTTTGAGATATCGTACAATACACATTACATATCGAACAACCCTCGTATATGAGCCATGCTCTGGCAAAAGGGGGCTTAATGCATATCTGCGATCCATGGTACCAAGCAAGCCATCACATACTTATGGATCCATAATATCCGTTTCTATTTAACAACAGATCGAATCATGAGGTAGACTGGTTTTTGGATATACAGAAAATTGACCATTAGCGGAAAGTTTCGGCCCAGGTCACCCTGTGTAGTCCGCACAGGTTGACCTGAGTCAATACTTTCGCACATGCATTAAGCCCCCTTTTCACAGAGCATTGCTCATATAAATCTTGTATTCTCTTCCTCAGAGAGATTTTGATGGTGTTTGTAAGCATATCAAAGAAACATTGTCTTTCTTACTATCTTCATGAAAATTTTCTATAGCTACTTCTACTATCTGTTGTCCTATCTTTAGTAAAATTGAGTAAAGACTGTTGTATATTGTTAAATAAGTACTATGTTTATGTATTGTGAAAGTATGAATGAATGTGAATTGAGAATTATCCAGAGACTGGCTTTTTGATATGCATGCTCACGTACTAAGGATTATATTATACTATCCGGATGAAATTAACTCATATGGCAAGCTTACAGTACAAATAAATATGATTTATTGTTGGGATGAAGTTATGTTAGATACATGTGATATGTTTTCATTGTGCAAGAAATAACCTTTATAAACATATCCTAATTAATATGATTAACATGTTTTTAACTATTTTGGGGCCAAACCTGATTTTAGTTGTATTATGGAAAGTGTAGTTCAAGGTCAGACTGAACAGCACAGAGTCTGATATTTAGATGTTTGACCCCACAAAAAATTGAAAATGGAAACTGTGGCCTTTTGTAATGCCTTTGTATGTAAGACCATCCTTGTCTCAGATCCATTTGGATCTAGTAGATAAAAGAAATATTTCAGTTTTAAAGTTATGTTCTTTGCAAATCTCCCTTTTATTTCTGTTACAGACAGTATTTTGGTACAGGTTTATCGAATATAACTTTTTTTCCCAAAAAAATGTTGTTGAATAATTTGGTCATGCTTTGTTTTTTGTTTAAAATGTGCTAGTGTAATTTCTTTTGGAAATTGTAAAAAGAGATGTGTGATTCCTGTGTAATAGGTGTATGTCAAATATGTCTTTGGAAACGAAACTCCTTTAGTAGAATGCAAAGTGCAACAGTTGGTGATTTTTTGTATGGTGTGGTCAAGATCAGACTGTATGGACAAAAAATCAGACTGAATGGAACATGTAGTCTTATAATGGATCTACATTGTCCAATATGGTGAGAAGTATTCTGGTCATAAATTTGTTTCATTTTGCTTTAAGGCCCCTGTATACTATAACATATGAAAGAAACATAGAAAAGGGTGCAAATATGTGCTAAACCTGAAAAATGTGTTCATTAAAAGTAAAGACAATAAACTGAAAACATATTTGGACTGACACAAGAATGAATTCATAGTGTATCATGACAAGCTACATACATGTACATGTATTACCAAAATGGAGAAATGCTAAAATGAACATCATCAAACATCATTGATCTGTCAAGGCATTTCTATCCTGCTGTGTTTGCTCTCTGTGTGCTCTCTGGGTCATTTGATAAAAAGAGTGTTGAAAGAATGCTGACAATACATTAATAGTATCTGAAAAAGTTGGTTAAGAAGCGACAGCATCAGTTGAAAAATTTTGAACACACATAAAAATAATCTAAAGCACTGAGCAGACAACAACATACACAAACCATCTTCAACAAACGTAACACTATGGGCTAACAAACTTTGGGGTATGCCAGTGATTGCCAAAATATCTTCTATGTTGCCATATGCTTGACCAATTCATTTCTAGTATAAAGGTACCTTTATAATATCATAATATCCATTTTGTTCATTTAACTGTCTAGCACATGATCAGGCAACCTGTATCCATCATTACATCACAGCAAAACCCTTTACCACATAATCCCAAACTTTAATGACCATGGAAAAAAGGCCTTTTGAAAACAATGTGGGAAAAGGAGAAAATGCGGTAGCCAACATTTTCTCCTTTTCACACATTGTTTTCTGTGCTTTCAAAGACATCTCCTATTATTTGGACCACAATTAGTTTGTCATATGCAAACGCATTCAATTTGGACACATCTAAAATTTTGTCAACTGGTAAAGGGTTTAAGTAACTCTGTGCTCTTCTTAATATGATGTTCTTCTTTTTTTTTTCCAAATTTTACCTTTTTCATTCAATTGCTCTTTAGTACTGCTAGGTTTACAAAGATGTAGGCATATTAGACATGGCTTTATTACATGTTTCTTTCCTATTGTCATTTCAGTGACAGGACTAATGATTTTATGAAGGGATACACTTATACAAATTAATCTTACATCTGCATAAGAATAATTATATTTGCAAAGATGTATACATGTACATTTCTTTTGTCTATGGAAAGGGGAAATAGCAGGTTTGTTCCATTCATAACTAAAACTCATTATAGAAGAGATTTAAACAGCTGCTTTACATAGGCTTTACTGCTTTGGTGTTTACATAGAAATTTTCTTACAGGCTACGGCTTCAAGGGTAAAGTAAATTATGTTTTTAGTTTTTGTCTGTCAGAATATAAGGAGAATATAGCTGTGTGATTGCATGTAATTTCTATTATGGGCTATGGGAAATAAAGTCTTACTCCCTCCTTCCCCCCCAAAATTGTTTGTCCCTAAATAGCCAGATTCAGTTGTATACACAAAAGGTTACACCACAAACGTTATAGTCAAATTACTGTTGGCAAATTATGTTTGCAAGTACATTTAGAGAAAGATCTCAAGTAATGCAAGGAAAACTATAGTCAAGGAAGAGTAAATTGAAATTGGTCCTTTGTAGAGATAACTTGATTTGTGAAGAACCATGTGTAGGATTTTCAGTGAAAAAGAAGACAAACTGAAAAAGTTTAATCAAGAGCAAAATGTCAGTCGCCTATTGTGAACAGTTTAGATAAAAATCAGACCAGTGACCAATATTTTTTGAGATGCTCTGGCCAAAATAGCCTTGATTTGCAGTATTAAGGCTAGACTGAATATATTTCAATCATTAAACTCTTTACTAAGTGTTAGAAATATAGACTTGTAAACATTGAAAGTATTTGCAAACGACAAGTTAAATTTGGTTTATATGATGAAGTTTGTCTTTGATAGGGTAGAAAACATTGTGGAAAAAAGAGAAAATGCTGGTGAACAATATTTTTTCCTTTTCACACAATGTTTTCCAAAGGTTTTTCTTTTTTCAGGGTGGTTGAAACTTTGAATTGTTTGGTAAAGGGTTAAACAGTATTTCCAAGGCCATCATGGGACTCTTTCAATTCAAAATTGGACTGAATTTTATCTCCTGTGTTAGACAGTTTCATGTTCTGTCATTGCTTATCTTTGGTGCTTTAGTGTGCAGCTGCTTGTTAGAAAATCGACAGCTAAATTTGCATAATAGTTAGGATGCCATTTTGTGGTTGAAAGAATATGGGCTTAGGCTTACTTGCCAACTGTGTCATACAAGAAATTGTTATTATTTGATAATGATGGTTTCCATCCTTCATGCTATGGTTTAGGCTATTGTTTTCGAACATTGAACTTGAATAATGTTGATACAGCATACTACTAAATAAAAAATGAAAGAAAACAATTTTTTTGTTTTTAACTCTGTAAGGGACAGCGAAATTTCAGATAAGTCCAGTTGAATGCATTTGCAGACAACAAATTTAATGTTGTGCTAATAATAGGATTTGTCTCTGAAAAGGTAGAAACATTGTGGGAAAAGGAGAAAACACTTGCATTTTCTCGTTTTTCACAATGTTTTCAAAAACCTTCTTACTCCAGAATGTTAAAACTCAGAAAAGTTTGGTAAAGTCAGTTATGGTCCTACCTTTTTAAGAACAGAAAATAGAAAATTTTCTTAGTTTGAATTGATTTCATTTATAAATTATGAAGTTTTGCAGTTTTGCAATTGATTGTATGGTGTTTTATGCCGCTTTCAATTTTATTTCAGTTACATCACGGCGGCCAGTGCACCTATCCATACTTTCCTGGAGTCTCTTTTACCAGTACTTCGCACTTCTTTCCAAGTCACTGGCTGCTTTCCCACATAACCATCGTTGAGACAATGGTCAGCGATGGGAGAGGAATGAATCTTGTCGCAATGACTATCATCAGTTCTAGGAAAGAAATTGGCAGAGCCAGGGATCGAACACGTGACCTCCTGTTCTCAAGTCCTGCACGCTACCTACTGAGCTACCGGGGCTCGGTGTGCAGTTTCGCAAAGGGGACAATTAAAGTTTGAAGAGTAGTATGTAGCATGATTATTGTATTAGTGTAGAAATATGATTAGTTTGTTACCAAACAAGAATAAAAGCAAATTATATTGTAGGAATCCAGTAACTCTTTAAGTATCAAATAAATGAAATTTAGTTAAAAAGAATCCATAAATTACAATTTTCCAAGCTGCTTTAATCAGAATATCTGGCAAAATGTAAGACATGGTAGGATGAAGGTTGTGTGGTCTTTGCACTCTGATCTTAATCTACTATGTCTGCAAATTAAACTAAAGCTATGCTTGTTACGCTAAGGGTTACAAGAAAAGGAACTTTATTGAATGGTGATGGAACAAGAGCAGTTGTTCATACTGAGAAGAAACTGATTGTCCAACAAATTACAGAACAGTGGTCTGCTGTATATATACTATGTTTCTGCCAAATAATGGGTTTTAAAATAGAATTGTATTTCAAAGTATACTATAGTTTTCTCATGTATACATATACATGTATTGGTTGACTAAATGTTTCAGAAGAAAAACATTTTGACATATTTTTATGCAAATATAGCCTACAAAGGCTACATATAAGCCTCCCACTGAGCACAGTCATAATGTCTAGAACGTTGCTTGCTGTCTTAGCACTAATCATATCTCAAGACAGTATAAGATATTATCAAATTATTAGATTATTAAAGCTCTGATATGTTTCATAGAAAAGCTAAATCACGTAACTATTTTCTGCTTAAATGAATCTGTAGTGCTTATCTTTCTCACTGCAGAAGGAGCCATAGTGGTAGTTTGGCTAATGCAATAGATTTGTATTTGAGATTCAGAGATTGATCACAAGATTTTCTTTTCATTAGATGGTCCCTTGAGAAATAATACATTTGAGCCATGCTCTGTGTAAAGGAGTTTAATGTGTCTGCAAAAAGTATTGACTCAGGTCAGCCTGCGAGGACTGCGCAGGCTGACCTGGGTCAAAACTTTTTGCTTTTGGTCAATTTTCTGCATGTCAGAGGGCCAGTCTACCTAATGATTCAGTGACAAAATGAATTTTATGGATAGATAATTGTGTGACTGATGACATGTTTGGTATGATGCATCACAGATATGCAATAAACTCCCATTTGACAGAGCACTGCTTGTTTCTAGATAGTTTTTTGAAGGACTGAAAATAGTTTTTTGAAGGACTGAAAAGCACAAATAAAGCAAATTTTTGATACAGCACCTTATATGGTATTCTACGTTTTTTTTTTTTTTTTTTTTTTTTTTTTTTTTTTTTTTGTTGCATTAAATTTTGAATTCTGTAGCGACTTTTTGGAGATAAGATTTTTGACAACTTGCTTTTACATGTATCATCTTAGTGTGGTTTTTCAACTTCATCTTATCTTTTGAAGACAAAAAAGTAATTTAATCAGTGCCAGTTACTAAAGGATACATATCAATTTTAATAATATGACATGCCATATAGAATGGTTATCTGTGAAAAACTAGTCAGCTTGATATTATTAGAGGAGAGAATATGGAAATCAAAGAACAGTCTGTTTCTGTAATGTTTATGGTAATTGTGATGGTGATTTGAAAAAAAAAGCACTGTATCTTGTCTTTCAGTTTCCTATCAGTAATTGAACATGCTTATTTTTTATGAACATGTACAGTAGTGAATGCCTTACTGTACATGTATTAATATTGTGTATCATACAACTTTCAGACATGCACATATTGAGTAAAGAGTAAAGATATCTTTTTTCATTTGGGTTGAAAGATGAGAAGAATATACCTTGTTTTGTGGTATTCGATTACAGTATAATATCTCTGCAGTTACTCTACATTACAGCCGCAGACGAATGCAGTCTGGATCCGCCATATCTCGCAGTGACATACATGCCCCTGTGGATGAAAAGAGGTCACAATTCCACAGAGAGCTAACTGAAACATGCACAGATGTTATGGCCAGATATACCTTTGGAAATTTCTCACCTTTGCCTCACAGGTAAACTCATCAAATTCATATGTAAGTGTTTACAGTTGGCTTGAAGGTACTTGAATGATGTAACTGATTAATGTCATGGTGAAGTCAATCTACTAGCTTGTTACCTTTTGGAGGTATCTTTTTTCCAGCAGTAGTACTATGGATTTGTCTTATTGCTTAGCCCACTATCAAACAACAAAATTTTGGGCTAGACCTAATTGAAAGCATTTGCAGACGACAAATCAAATGTTGCTCAAATGCTGATTTCTGTCTTTATAATGCAGAAAGAATTGTGGATAAAGGAGAAAATGCTGGCTATCAGCAGAAAATTCTGATTACCAGCATTTTCTCCTTTTTCCACAATGTTTTCAAAAGCCTTGTTTTTCAGGGTTGTTAAAAGTCAGGATTTTGTGGTAAAGTCAGAGTTATTAGAATGATAACTGTTCATTGCCAGCAACCATTTGAAACACATTCAGTAATTCAACTATGTTTGGAAACATTGTGTCCCTAAAGAAATAATAGCTCATAGTGAATAACTGCTCCTTTTGCTGGAGTGTTTTACCATGTATTTAGGTACTTAACCCTAGTTTTGGTAACTATCCATTTATTACCAAGATGTTTTTGAAGTTGTCTGCAACAAACTAATTACCTACCTGAACAAGTTCACAGAGATTATTTTGTTTTTGTCAGGTCAAATATGGCTGAGTTTCTCCTTGCTGGTGGTCAGACACAAACCTGGTTGGTTGGAAACAAATTAATCACCATAACAACCAGTGGAAGTGGAAATAAAGTTGGAAACTCAGGTGTCTGTGAAAAATGCCAGGCAGTGTACCAGTCAAGTGAGATTAAAGAACAAAAGCCCTCTGCTCAGTCAGTGAGGAGGAGACATAGATCAGAGATAACATTTAGCAGAAGCTCTAGTACCATAGAAACAAAACAGTTGTCCAGTCAAGATGATTTAACTATCCAGTCAAAGACATCTTTAGATGACATGAACCTAGAGGAGCTTGCGGCACAAGATGCTAGTGTACAAACAGGTTCCTCTTTAACAGACCCTCCACTGATTGAAAATGAACCTTTAGAGTCTTTCATACTAGGTAATGTTGGCTGCTTTCCTTTACATTGATAACAAATTACAATACTGTTGAGTTAAGCTGAGTAATGCATAAAATTTTTATCAAAATGTCATATGGTTGTAATTTAACAGCAATCAAGTAAGATGGACTTGAAACATGTATGTAGCATACAGTGGCCATCATTAGCAGTTGTTGAGCAAAGTTTAGACCAGACTGCACAGAATGATATTTTATCTATTGTAATAACCTGATGAAAATTTGCCCTAAAATTGTAGTAATATGGATTTTTATTGCTGACAATAAAAAATTTCCATTTCATTTATGTATGAACATTTTCAAAGTTGTCTGTGTCAAACTTACTTCATGCGCTAATGAGCTATTTCAGCAGTTAGCCTTAAATTATAACATAGATTTAGTAAAAGAATTTCTATCATTCAGGATTGAAAGGCAGTGATTCAAGACGCCCGGCTATAAATCTTTGTAACTGTTGGTGCACCAATTGGGCAGAAATTTATATCCGTGCCCCAAGTGGTAACCTGTCCTGGATGATGAGGATTGAAAATGAGGTTGGACTGTATAGTGTTCAAGATTCACAGGTACATTACTTAACTTAGTATATGCAGTTGATACCTTTTAAGTTTAACCTTTATCAAACAATCCAAAGTTTTAATGATCCTGATAAAGGAGGGCTTTGAGAACATTGTGGGATAATTGTAGGATAAGAGGAAATGCTGGTAACCAGCATTTTCTCCTATACCACAATTTGTTTTCACCCTTTCATAAACCAACCATACCATTTGAGCCATAGTTTTTTTATTGTCTGCAAATGCTTTCAACATGGGCATGCCTAAAATTTTGTTCTGTGGTAAAGGCTTATATACTTTTTTCATTCAGTTTTATTTTAGCCTTGTTTCAGCCTACCAGTTGGCTGTTTCTATCATTGAGACAGCTGCTGGATAGGAGTCTAAAGCTTTATATGGAGACATGAACTCATTACTACAGACATACAGAAAGGATAGCAGTAAATATAGTGATCATTAATTGACAGAGCAGGAAAACACACTATGGGATGAAAAGGAAGTCATTGTTTGAAAAGTAGTAATTACATGTACTCATCCTCCGTGGTTGCCTTACTGTTAATGGTTTTTATAAAGCTGTATACTGCAGAGACATAGAAATAAATGTGTAAAATCTTGAGATCTTATAGTGTTTTAACATTTGAATTAGATGGAAATCTTTCAATTAGAGCTGGAAATCTTTTTTTTTCATCATTAATTTTTTTATTTATGTTTTATAGCTTCCAGACTTTTCCATGTTACTAGCCTCAATGGGTCAAAAGAAACACCCAAAGCATGATCGCCAGAACAGACGAATAGAAAGTGGAAGTATAGGAGAGGAGGAGTATGAGTCATTGTATGCTCAACACTTTCCTGGTTCTCAAACTGATAGCAGTATGGGTAAGAGTTAACTGTCAGAGCTTATTTTAACTCTTTACCAAATTGAAAATATTAGCAGACAAATCAAATACTAGAATGGTCAGTGAATACGGGTCTAGGTGTTCTATATATTATTCTTTATTCTATACTAATTTCTAAGACTAGCCATCTGATTGGTTGAGACAGATCATGCATATTTTCAGATGAACTTGAATTTAAGGCTCTTCCTGTACAAATTGGGTAGACAGACTACTTTTCTGGTGTGGAGAATAATGTGAACTGATATGGAAGGTAATTTCAATATGAAAAATCATTGAATGGTGGTAATTAGCTACTTGGAAAGAATTTGAACAGATCTTGTTTTGTGAGTGTGTGGTATATTTTCATTGTAGCACAATATCCTATGGATGGCAAGATAATAGAGGAAGACAGTGTCAGACATGAGGAGGAAGGTAAGTAGTTTGTTGACTTGAGTCTCGACCTCTAAACAAGTAATTCAATGCTTTTACAACCTTGAAGAAGAAGAATTTGGAAAAGATTGCCAGAAAAGGAGAAAAAGTTGGTTAAATGCTGTGTTTTAACCCTTTTAAGAAAAAACTTTGATAATTTGATCCACTTTTGATTGTCATAGATATTCAATATGGACAAGTCTAAAATTTTGTCATTTAATGAAGGATTCAGGATCTTCAAATATAATAATGAACTCGTTGTCTGAATACAAATATACTGATACCGTTAGTCTGTGACATTTTCGGCCAGCTGCTTTCTTTACTGTGTGACTGTAGTCCTTACGTGGAGATTGGAAAGTTGTGGGCTGAAGTCTGAAACAGGTCATAGTTTAGACCATAACACAATGGCTTGCTTGCCTTCTTGGCCCTCAAGGGTTAAGTGATGATAACATGATTCACCTCTTAGTGTCAGGGTAGTTGACTGATAAAGTATGAGTTTAAAGATTGGCTGGTGAAGATGAAAAGCTGAACTGTTGGCTTTTGATCACTTAAATACGAGGGTTGTTCGATATGTAATGTGTATTGTACGATATCTCAAAAGCATTCGACTCAAATAGTGAAATGAACATTACATCCCTTCAAAATATTCTCCGCGGTTTGAAATACATAATTTCAATCTCTGAATCCATTTCTGAAATGCGTCACGGTATGCTGATTTAGGTAGACCTCTGAGGCACTGACTGATGGCTGAGCCAAGGGCTTGTCGGAACTTGTAACGACGACCAGATAAGAACTTTTTAAGTTTTGGGAAAAGGAAAAAGTCGCATGGGGCTAGATCTGGAGAGTATGGTGGGTGTGGCAAGACAGTAACCTTCTCCGACTTCAAAAATTGCTTCACAAGCTCAGATGTATGTGATGGAGCATTATCATGAAGTAGACAAACATGCTTAAATCCTGACACAGGGCGTCGTTTAAGATAATATTTCTTGAGCTTTTTTAGTATAACATCTCGGTAATACCGACCTGTAACAATTTTGCCCTTCGGCACCGGAATTTGTATGGCTACATCACATGAGAAGAACATGCAATAAAGAACCTTCTTTGTGCTTATGCTTCTTTTGGCAAATACAGGCCTTCTACCGTGTTTAGTTAACCATATTTTGTTTCCAATTTTTCTTACTGGTTCGAAATAGTGAACCCATGTTTCGTCACCAGTAACAATGTTTGCAAATTGTCTTTGATTGAATTTGGGAAACATTTTGAGCAATTGCTTAGTGGTTTGTACTCGTACCCGTTTATGGTCATCTGTCAATATATGCGGTATCCATCTGGCAGAAATCTTTCGTACTTTCAAAATACGCTTCAAAATGAAATGCACCCGCGATAGCGATATGCAAACAGCGTTGGCAATATCACGAATTGTGTATCTGCCATCACTTTCAATTATTTCCCTGACTTTTGAGACATTTGCCTTGCCTGTTACAGTCACAGGTCGGCCAGATTTTGCTGCATCTTTGACAGACTCTGTGCCAGTCAGAAATTTCTTTCTCCAACTACGAACTGTCTCATAAGATACCTTATCAGACCCATAAACTTCCCCCATTTCAGTAAAAATCTGCATTACCGAATGACCGAGTTTTGTGCGAACTTTTATATAAGCTGTAATTTCTTCAATATTCTTAATCCGTTTCCCAACCATTTTTACAACAGTGGTCAACGACTAGCTCTAATGAAATGACTATAAGTTTAAAACTATGTGGAGCTAAAGGCTCGTGTTTATACCGTTGGAAAGGTATTGAATAGAGCTATTCAAGCGTATCATCATCCACGAAATCGTTGAAAGCGTTATCGTGCTGTGGTACAATACACATTACATATCGAACAGCCCTCGTAATGTTGAAACATTTAAGAACATGTACTGAAGTTACAAAACTTAGTGTACAGAATTTGTAAAGCCTTGAGACAATCACTCTTTGTGAAGCTCTGAACATTATCATATAAAAGTTATGATTCTTTAATATTTTTTTACAAAAATATTTGATGGGAACATGGATAAAAAAATCATATCATTACTGAGCAAAATAACAGACAAAGCCTTAAAGGTGGGTATTTAGATTTTTCACATCTCACCAAATTAAAAAAAATATATATCACTGAAATTTATATGAAAAAACAATACAAATCACCAAAATTAAGAATCATAAAATTACAAAAAAAATTTTTTTTTATGGTGTTCCCTTAAAAGGTTACGTAGCCTCTTAAGGTTATTTTTAGATTTCGCGCCAGAAATCAAAAAAGCATTGTGGGAATGTCAAGTGACTGGCACGTGACTAATGACGCTTAAATTCCATAACATAACAAGCATGAAATTATTTTCCATAATGTCTTCTTCGAACGCTATGTTTGAAGCTTCGTCTGTGTATTTCCGGTATGTAAATGAGCGAGTTGCTTATTTAAAAATAGACCGTGTTTCCCGTCGGTGTCGACCTGGGCCGTAGTAAATCTCTAATTTCTCTTGTTGTCGGATGGGTTTCGGCTACTGGGGTTTTATGAATGAAAATTAAAAGGCTTTGGGAGTATAAGGATGATTTTTTTTGATTTTTGTAAAATTTTCGTCCCAAAATCTGAAGGGCCACCTTTAAATGGTTAAAACACAGTCAAGCAAAGCAAATCTGTCATGAGTATGGATATCCAATTTATCCTGTACTTGGCGAGAAGTAATTTATGATATCAACTGAGGTTAATAGTATTGATAGACATGAATCTGTTGTTGCTTACAGGTGAAGGAAGTCAAAAGTCAACGGCTGTGCAAGAAACATTGGAATCAGCAAACACTCATCAGGTATTTAGAGAGAATTTATTACTATTTTAATGGTTGATATTCCAGGCATTAACTCTTTTCCCAGACAACAAAATCTTAGACTTGTCCATTTTGAACACGTTTACAGACCGATAGATTCCATGTTATGTTTTGGCTTTTTAGCTCACCTGAGCACGAAGTGCTCAAGGTGAGCTTTTGTGATCGTGCTGTGTCCTGCGTCCGTCGTCCGTCATAAACTTTTACCTTGTGTACGTTCTAGAGGCCAAATTTTCAGTCAGATACTCATGAAACTTGGTCAGAATGTTTGTCTTGATATCTGGGAGGAGTTCAAAAATGGGTCACATCGGGTCAAAAACTAGGTCACCAGGTCAAATCTTAGAAAAACCTTGTGTACGCTCTAGAGGCCACAATTTCAGTCCAATACTCTTGAAAGTTGGTCAGAATGTTTGTCTTGATGATTTCTCGGATGAGTTTGAAAATGGGACATGTCGGGTCAAAAACTAGGTCACTAGGTCAAATCTTAGAAAAACCTTGTGTACGCTCTAGAGGCCACATTTTTAGTCAGATACTAATGAAACTTGGTCAGAATGTTTGTCTTGATGATATCTGAGATGAGTACGAAAATGGGTCGTGTCAGGTCAAAAACTATGTCACTAGGGCAAATGTTAGAAAAACCTTGTGTACGCTCTAGAGGCCACATTTTCAGTCCAAAACTCTTGAAAGTTGGTCAGAATGTTTGTCTTGATAATATCTTTGACAAGTCCGAAAATGGGTCATGTCGGGTCAAAAACTAGGTCATTAGGTCAAATCTTAGGAAAACCTTGTGTATGCTCAAGAGGCCACATTTTCAGTCCGATACTCATGAAACTTGGTCAGAATGTTTGTCTTGATAATGTTTTGGATGAGTTTGAAAATGGGTCGTGTCGGGTCAAAAACTATGTCACTAGGTCAAATCTTAGAAAAACCTTGTGTACGCTCTAGAGGCCACATTTTCAGCCCAAAACTCTTGAAAGTTGGTCAGAATGTTTGTCTTGATGATATCTTGGACAATTTTGAAAGTGGTTCATGTGGGGTCAAAAACTAGGTCACTAGGTCAAATCTTAGAAAAACTTTGTGTACGCTCTAGAAGCCACATTTTCAGTCCAGTACTCGCGAAATTTGGTCAGAATTTTTGTCTTGATTATATCTCGTACGAGTTTGAAAATGGATCATGTCTGGTCAAAAAGTAGGTCACTAGGTCATATCTTAGAAAAACCTTGTGTATGCTCTAGAGGCCACATTGTTGGTCCAAAACTCTTGAAATTTGGTCAGAATTTTTGTCGTGATTATATCTCGTACAAGTTTGAAAATGGGTCATGTCGTGCAAAAAACTAGGTCACTAGGTCAGATCTTAGAAAACATTGTGTACGCTCTAGAGGTCACATTTTCAGTCCAAATTTCTTGAAAGTTGGTCAGAATGTTTGACTTGATGATATCTCGGAAGAGTTCAAAAATCGTTTATGTTTGGTCAAAAACTATGTCACTAAGTCAAATCTTAGAAAAACCTTGTGTATGCTCTAGGGGCCACATTTACAGTCCAAAACTCATGAAACTTGGTCAGATTGTTTGTCTTGATGACATCTTAGATGACTTAGAAAATCGGTCATGTTGGGTCAAAAACTAGGTCATTAGGCGAAATCTTAGAAAAAGCCTTTGTATGCTCTATAGGCCACATTTTCTGTCCAATACTTATGAAAGGTGGTCAGGATCTTTGTTTTGATAATATCTGCAATGGGAAAATTGGCTATCGTTGGCTAAAAAGTAGATCACTGAGAGAAATTCTAGAAAAAGCTTGTGTACATGCTAGAGGCCAAATTTTCAGTCCAGTAATTATAAAAGCTTAGTAGAATGTTTGTCATGATTTCTCAAAAGAGATTGAAAATGGGTCATGTTTGGTCAAAAGACTCAGGTGAGCGACTTCAGGGCCATCATGGCCCTCTTGTTTTCCCCATTTTGTAGGTTTCAGAAGCTCTCCAGATTCCTTCTAAAGAAAGTGCTGGAAACCATGACCTCTCCCCAGGATCAATGCGCAGGTCAAACTCTTCTCCATCCATCATGAGTGGGAGTTCAGACACTTTGTCCCCTAGAGACAGTATCTCAGACATTGTCCAGTTTGGTCCAAAACCTGACAAACCAAGTTCTGGTAAAGCATTATCCGGAACCAAGCCTTCCCCTGCTGAGAAAAGCTATCAAGGACAAGACCAGTATGAGTTAACTGAACCTAAAGCAGACCTAGCAGCTGGACAGGACAGTGCTGAAGTTGGCATGAACCAAAATGATATTGTAATGAAAAAGGATACAGATGAGACAGCATCTTCAGCACAAAATGCTGATACCAACATTCCAACATCATCAGATTGTGGTGTTACAGCGCCAAAAGCAAACACTTCCCTCTTATCAAAACAGCTCAGCCCCTCCCCTGTCAGCTCTGAAACATCATCATCTCAAGATGAAGTTGGAGAGCTGCCCTTGAATTTACGAAGAAGGGGACATACTATTGCTAGTACACAAGGAAAGTCTAGTGCTAGTGTCTCTGATTCTTTTCTCAAGGGTGGTACATCCAAAGAGCTGACAAGAGTTGGTATAAGTCCAAGTTTTGTATTCTTGCAGCTTTATCATAGTGGACAGTTACACACATCAGAAACACCACATCTTCTTCAAAATAATGAGGTATTTTTTCCCTTTCCTACTATGTTTTCAAAACTTTGAAAAGTGGTTTGATGCAGGTGGAAAAAAAATTTGGCAGATAGTAGTATGATTAAGTAACTTATGGAGAACAGATGATATGTAGATCTAAGATCAGACTGCTGTTTGATCTGTAAAAACAGCTGATTTTGCCTATGGCTCTGAAAGGTTCAAATGTTACAGCTGTAAAGATGATGTTCAATGCATGTGCACTGAGCATTAAAAGACATTATTACAGGGGAGATATTGCTCGTGAAGAGGGAATTTTTCCACATGTTACTAATTTTTGTATTCTTTTTCAGCATCAAAACATAGACGTACAGTTGTATTTTGACTTGTTTTAACAGAAAGCTTATTGTCAGAAGTCTTGCAGTTTGCAAATTTATCTAATGTAAAGGGTTTGATAATTAATATTTTGATTAGGATTAGTTTTACCAACTTGATAATATTTTAAAAATAACTGTTGGTCAGTATTTTATGTTTGATTTCTGGTAAACAAGAACCTGCCCTTTATGTGATGATTGTAAGAAGCATAACATTTTACTCTTTTGTCTTGCTTTCAGAATGTGGAAAGAGCTATTAAGATGTTGGATCACATTTACCCATATGAAACCCACAAGATTGGTGTGATTTATGTTGGATCTGGGCAGGTGAGATAGCTTTATGTTTCAGTGGATGTTGAATAATTTTTTATTCTTAAATCTGTGTTTATAACCCACTTTAAACATCACAAAAAAAACAATGTCTTGTCATACATACTAAAGAGTCTATTCTGCAATATTATTTTGACATAACTCATCAATGGAACCACTATTTTTAGGCTGACTTGAAGTTATCACAAACTTTGCAAAACCCACTTATTTGAAGGATTGTTAACTATGGTTTTCCAAAAGTATGGAAAACTGGCTAGAAAAAAATGAGCTATCTTGTGTTCATGCATGTATGAAAGTTTTCAGGTCTACTCCTGATTGAAATTGAAAGTTTTTTTTTTTTCAAATTATCTTTCATCCATGTATGCATTTGCTCCTTCTGTCCATCATGATTTCTAAAAATTTTAGCTGCAGGATAGTAAGATGTCATTCATTCAGTAAATGGATTATTTGATTGACGCTTTGTACTTTTTTTCACTCATAGAAACAGTTCTTCATTTATGTTCTTGTATAGAACCTACATACTTACTCTAGCAAAATGCAGAAAAGGCAAAAATAGATGAGGTTTTGCTGTGAAATGGCTGAAATACTGTAACGAGCTGTATAAAACATGTCTCAAGCAAGCAGACCTTTGATACCATGTATAATAATGGTAATAGATGAATTGTGTGTGTAGGTTTCTGAACTTTTAACTTCTGTGTTATTTTTAAACCTTTATCATACAAAAAGGGTTTAGACCCATCCATGCTGAAACCATTTGCAGACTGCAAATATTCAGATTGTGAGGTTTGCCAGTGAGGAGGTAAAAACACTGAGAAAGGGAGAAAAGTGCATGTTATTCCTTTCACACAAGGTTATCAAAAAGCTTTCTTCATCACAGTCACTAAAACTCAGGATTGTGTGATAAAAGGTGAAATACATGCATTTATTCTTCAGACAAAAGATGAAAAAGCAATTTTGTCCAACGAGTATGGTAGTGAGAGGTATATGAACTTTGTCCAAACACTCGGGAATTTACTGAGATTGAAGGATTGTGATCCACAGAGGATTTATTTGGGAGGACTCAGTACAGAGGGCAAGGATGGGGAGTTTACCTATAACTGGCAGGATGAATCCATTCAAAGTAATTATTTAATAAAGTTGTAGATAAACCTTTTAACAATTAATCCTGTCTTTTACTGCCTTTGGGAAAAAAAGGCTTTTGAAACTATTGTTGGAAAGAGGAGCAAATGCTGGTTACCTGAATTTTCTCCTTTTCCCACAGTGTTCTCTATCCTTTTAAGCTAAATCTCATCAGCTTAGCCACATTAGATATGATGTGTAAAAATGTTTTTGTAATGGACAAGTCTTAAATTTATTTGTCTGGTAAAGAGTCAAAACTGTTGAAAACTTCAGCAGAAAGGAGCTGTTGCTTATGGTAAGCTTCTTTTTCCCTTAATGTTTTCAATAACATCCAAAAAAAGATGCCCCCCCCCCCCCCCAAAATGTATCTCCTTTGTTCCATTTTCTATATGGTTTGAAGTAGTCTAGGGTCCTGAGTGACTTCATGGTTAAAATGTAGGACTAGTAATGTAGAGTCCTGGGCTGCATTCCCACATGGGGCTTTTGGTCTATTGAAGGTTGTGTCTTTGGGCAAGGCACTGTAGCCCCAGCCAAGTACTTTTGAAACCCAAGAAACAGTTAAGTGAGCCCTAGCCTAGTTCTTTTAAAACCCAGGAACCACATAAGTGAGCTGTTGCAAATATATTTGATAGTAGAATAATTATGAAAGCAGTATAAACATCCTATCAATTCTTACTGCTGGTGAGCCCATTACTGTGTTGACCATTTTTAGACATACAATTAAGTAGTAAAACTGCCAAAGTAAAATTAGCTATAGGAAACAAATGTCGTGTTCTGAATGATGTGAAAAAAACATTCTGGGAAAAGGATCAATTGCATGTTACAAGCAATCGCTTCTTTTCCCATAACTACTCACAGGTATTAAAAGTGGTGTTAAATGGTGAAACAATAAGGCATAAGTTTTATGGTAAAAAAGAAAAAAATAATAAAATGATTAATTTGTTTTATTTCCATTTGGAAGGACTAGAACATTTTATTAAAGTAAGCTATAAATCAAAGGTACTCCTATGCATTTGAAAAAGAAAAATGACAAAAATGTTTTGATTTCAGTGGTTTTCCATATAGCAACATTGATGCCAAAGAGAGAATCAGATAAGAACTGTAATGCAAAGAAACTTCATATTGGCAATGATAATGTGACAGTAGTTTACAATGACAGCGGAGAGGACTATTCTATAGGGGTTATAAAGGTAGATCTATTATAGTCTTTAAACTTAATTTGATCCTTTTTTTTATCTCTCTCATTTTTAGCTTGTTCAAAGAAAACATCAAGGTATTGTCATGGCCCTTTTGCTGTCTGTTGATTTACTAGGATAAGGGCTTGTCAGTTGCTTAATCAGGTCCAGGTTCATCCAGTATTTTTCATAAAGTTATGATAGACATTTTTATTGGCTTAATTTTCACTGAAAAGTTAGCACTGACATAGGTCAGCTTTCAGGGGGTCAAGTATTCCTCTTAGTTATGTGGACATTGTAGATCAAGATCAGACTGAGCAAAACATGTTGTCTTGTTTTGCATCTAGTATGATTTTAAATGAGAAATTCTTTCCAGAACAATTGCGATACTGCTGTATCTGGGTCTTTTGTTGTCTAAATGAGAGTATTGCTTTTCTTAAGTTTGTTTAACCCTGTCACACAATCCTGAGTTTTAATGACCGAGAAAAAGAAAAGCTTTTGAAAAACTTGTGGAAAAGAAGGAAATACTAGTAACCAGCATTTTCTCCCTTTCCCACAATTTTTTCTACCCAGACTGATACAAATGTTATCACTTATACTATATTCAATTTGTTGTCTGCAAATGCTTTCGATTTGGACCAGTGTAAAATTTTGTTGTATGGTAAAGAGTTAAGGATAGATTTTGCAAAACCAGTTATAAGTATAAGATTTTAATAAAGTAGCATTGATTTTGCACTTAACTCTTAACCAAAAACTTTTACACTTTGTCAAATGGAAGGCATTTGCATACAAGAATCAGGGCTCGTAGGGTTGATAATTAGAGAAAAAAAGAACAAGTTATTTCATTGAAATGATATCCACAACTGAATAGCCCCCGTTCTGCATGACACGGCATAAATCAAAACACAAAAAAAGTATATCGGCAGACTATCATAAGGAACAAATGTATGAAGTTTCATCAATTTTTGTCAAGGATTTTAGAAAATATCTGTCTGGACAAGTGGACAAATGAACAGACAAAGGGATGGACAGACAACACAAAAACTATATCCCTCCACCTTCGGCGGGGGATAAAAAATGCATGGTTAATGCTTTACCAAACAATCCTGAAGTTAAACCACCTTACACTAGAGGAATTTCGAAGACATTGTGGGGAAAGGAGAAAGTTCTGGTAACCAGCATTTTCTCCTTCACCCACACTGTCTTCTACCCTTCTTAAAAGAAATCTAAGTCATATTTATTTTGTTGTCTGCAAATGCATTCAGTTTGGGCAAGGCTATATTTTTGTCATGTTGTAAGGGGTTAACTACCTGCAAACAGCATTTCATTTTCCCTCAGACTACTAATGACCCTTTACCATACAATCCCAAGTTTCAATGACTGTGAGGAAGAGGCTTAATTAATCAAACTGTTCAGCTACAAAAATGTCTCAGGAGTCAGTGAGTTAACCCTTTACCACAGAATACCGACTTTCAGCGACCCTGACTGAGAAGGCTTTTGAAAATATCTCCCTTTTCCATAAAACACAAACCCTTTCAGACACAAAACCTTTATTTTGAGCCATGGTTTATTCCTCATCTGCCAGTGCTATCAATTCAAACAAGTCTAAAATTTTGTTGTAAAGGGTTAAATGATAGTGACATTCAAGAAAAAACCTATTTGAAATGTTAAAGGAAACAGAGAAAATACTGGTAATTAACATTTTCTCCTTTTTCCACAATGCGTTATACCAATTAACATACAGAAACCATCTTTTTAGACACATCTGTCATTTTCAAATGCTTTGCATTTGGTTGAATCTAAAGTTTTATCATTTGATAATGAATTAAAAATGTTAAAGTAAATGTTTGTTTTCTTTTCAAACATAGGGCCAAGTGAATTATGTGAATATTGTTATCAAACCTTTGGACTATGAAACTAATGCTGTTACACTACAGGCAAAGGAAGGTGAGCTTCTTTCTGAAATGTTTAATGTAACTTCTATGAAACCTGTTTGATGTAGGAATGTTATCTTTCAATGGCAGGGTTAGATCAGTTTTAATCTAGTGAAGTACATGTAATGCTTCCATTATTGTACTAATTAGTTGATAGTTTTTGTTACTATGTTGTTGTGTCTTTTAACTCTTTACTGGACAACAAAATTTTAGACTCCTCCACATTAAAAGCATTTGTAGTTGACAAATTATATGTAACACAATTAGTTGGCTTTGTCTTAGAAATGGTAGAAAAAAATTTTAGAAAAGGAGAAAATACTGATTACCAGCATTTTCTCTTTTTCACTGTTTTCCTAAGCTTTCTTCCTCAGGGTCGTTATGACTTGGTACTGTGTGGTAAAGGGTTTATAATAACTAGACATTTAACCCTTTATCAGAAAATAAAATTTTAGACTTGTTCAAATTGAAAGCATTTTCAAATGACAAATTAAATGTAACTCAAAACATAAAATCTGTTTATCATAGGGGTAAAACACATTGTGGGAAAAAGAGAAAATTTTGGTTACCAGCATTTTGTCCTTTTTTCACACAATGTTTACAAAAGCTGTCTTCCTCAGAGTGGTTAAAAGGTGTGATAGTGTGGTAAAGGGTCAAAATGTTGAACAAATCCTTTTGGAATGTTCTAAGAACCTGTAATATCTTGATTATCGAGTGAAAACAAATAATAAGCTATGTGAGCCACTGTTTGCAGTTCTCTTTGCATGCAATACATCAGTTCTGTTAAACATGGAAGAGACAAAAATTTACAAAGTATATGGCTGCTTTAAGAGCAGTGTGATGATTTAGCAGATACAAGGATATAATTATGTGGGGTACGGACAAAAGCCCCATAGAACATAAGCCCCACTGACAAAAGCCCCGTAGGACAAAAGCTCTGTGCACTTAACAGAAATACGTACAAAAGCCCCATGATATTAATTTAGTGCATCTTGATACTTTTTGGCTTTTTTTTTGTATGTTTATTAAAAAGAGAGAGTGATAAAATTATAATTGACTGGTTAAATATTGAGGATTAAAACATCAATCCTATCAAGGATCACAGAGCCCCACCAAATGTTAAAAGATAGGATTTACTATGAGTTGGCGTTTGAGATAAGATTTTACTATACAAGTGTAAGGGAAAATGTTATTAAGTGAGCCTGTAGCGAGCTTGATACCATTTTTTCTTGACAAGTTCGATGAAATTTATTTCAAACGCCAACAAATGTCAGATTCTTTTTACCACATAACAATTTTTCACAAATTATTGATCAGAAGATGCAAAACCATCTATAGATGTGCCGAGTCCCGGTAGCGCAGTTGGTAGCATACAGGACTCAAGAACAGGGGTAGCTGGTTCGATCCCTGGCTTTGCCAATTTCTTTCCGAAGATTGATGATAGTCATTGCAACAGGATTCATTCTT
Organism: Hippopus hippopus; assembly: GCA_946811185.2. NCBI lineage: Eukaryota > Metazoa > Mollusca > Bivalvia > Cardiida > Cardiidae > Hippopus > Hippopus hippopus. The sequence continues at coordinate 41,118,358 of OX328096.1, forward strand.
CTCTCACTGCTGATCACTGTTTCAACGATGGTTATGTGGGAAAGCAGCCAGTGGCTTGGAAAGAATATTGTGCAGAATACTGGTAAAAGAAACTCCAGGAAAGCATGGATAGGTGCACTGGCCACCGCGATATAACTGAAATAGTGTTGAAAACAGCGTTAACATCATACAATCAGTCAACCAACTACAGATGCACACTCGGTAATATCCATAAAACCCATTTACTTAGAACAATGAAATACACATAAAATAACATCAAAAGAGACGTCACACAATTGTTATATCAAAGGTGTATAAAATAAGAAAATCTGTGATGGGTATATTACACTGAAAACAAGGGAGGTTATGTGATAAAATTAGATAACAGCACTTGCTTTAAAAGTTTGCAAGTATGTTTATTCACTCTCCTTTTTACCTCTGATTGACATGTTAACATTTTGAAAACATCCTCAAAAAACAGAATTGATTAACAGAAAATAAGGTTCACCCTGTTACCAATAATCCCGTCTATTCTTTTGAAAACATAAAAGATCATCAGTCACTGCTCATCTAATAAGTTCCCATACTTTTTGAATGATTATCATTCACATCTCAGGTTGTTTGAAAACACAACCAAATTACTAGAAATTATATATAAGCTCATACACCACAATAGTTTCTGTGTTGCTAGAACGTAGAAATTGATCACTAAAACCAACTTAATTTGCGAATTTTAGGATATGAAGTCTTTGCTCATTATGTATTACTTAATTGAATAACATGGGGCAATTGTCCTAGGGGGCTCTTGCCCTATGGGGCTTTTGTCCTACACTCAATGATGTAGACTACAGTTGAAATCACAGGGTGATGATTGAGAGATAATTGCTGGTTAAGTGATGAGCAAGACTATCCAATATTGAATAAAATCACTCTTTTCAAAATATTATTCTTTTTGTCCATATCTATCAGTCTTATCCATACATGATATATAATTATTTTGCAGATCATTTCTGTGAGGAAATACTGGGTTTTACAATGTTTATAGAACTGAAGCCTTTCTTTCCTACAAATATTTGTTGCATGTATTGTGTAAAAGATCCATGTTCATTTTTCCTCTACTTTTAACCCTTTACCACATGATCCTGAGTTTTGACAGTCCTGGGGAGAAGCCTTTTGAAAACAATGTGGGAAAAGGAGAAAATGCTGGTAACCAGCATTTCTCCTTTTCCCACAATGTTTTTTACTCTATCAAAGACAAGTCCATTTTTTTTGTGTGGTAGGAGTTAATAATACTGTTTTTTGTAGGCACATTTTGAAGTAACTTCTGCTAATAGGTTGCCCAAATGAGTTTTTGTAATCGTCTAATTTTCTCCAGACTCTCACATCAAAATATTGACTCCCTACTGTGCAAATACAACTGTTATAGCCCCTGCAATTGACAGGTTTGAAAACATTGTGAAAAAAGGATAAATCACTGGTAACAAGGTGTTTTTTCTTTTTAAATGTTGAAATAGGGTTCTGTCCTTTCCACCCAATTTCTGTTCTTTGTGATATTTGTAACAGTTTTTGTTAGGTTTGGAAATAGCCCTTCCTTGAATCACCTTGAAGCATCATAGGCCAAAATAGGAGCTTTTTTGAACAGCATAGATCAAGATCAGACTGCATAGAAAATTCCGTTAGATCTTTGATTTACACCACCCCCTTGTTAAATCATTCCAGAGATGAAAATCTGTTTCAGTATCATTGCATCATATTGTCAGCCATCCTAAGAGGCTGTTTATATACTTGGCACTGAAAGAGTTAAGGCGTTTTCACTTTTGATTTGGTTACTGCATGCAAGTGACTCTATTAGGTCATAGCATGAGGATGGCATTTAGATAATTTTGCAGATATCAATTTCACAATTCACACTGTATGCAGTTCATTCAAGACTTTGAGATAATATTCCAAAACATCCTTTAGTTTGCAACAATTTCTTTTCTAGTAACTGGAATTGTCTTCTATTGGATGGTCTGAGGATTAGCTCTACCAGATAATGACAAAATTTTAGACCTATCCCTACTGCAAGCATTTGTAGACATTTGTTGCTGAAATGATTGAATTTTTGGAAACCAATAGTTTTCTCCTTTTCCATCATTGTTATGAAAGCCTTTGTCCTTAGGATGGAAAAAACACTGGATTGTTTGGTAAAGGGTTAAGTAATTTTCAATTCTTGTAATATGACATAAACATTTCATAAAGATGAATTTTCTCCTTCTTTAACTTCTAAATGATTTTTGTTCTTTTAAAAAAAAACATCATGAATTATTCTTTAAAGGCTGTCTCTTGCATGGACATGAAATGTATTGTTGTTGTCCATGGTGAAAGGTTATCATAATTGAATTTTTCTTCTAGTGCCTTTTCGGGATAAGATTTCTACAGGTACAACTTTTATGTATACCACTATCTCCCTAGATATGTATATAGACAACCATGTCCTTGTTCCCACTTTCATATAATCGGATATTCATTTATTTTCATGTGTTTTGTTGCATATAAATTCGTTTGAAATACTTCATTGAAATTTGCCAAGCAGATAGCATTTAGGACTTAAAAAATTCTGCCTTATAAGGCTTTTTAAGTGGGAATAAGAAAATTAGCTAGACTTTCATCTCTACCCATATAGACTTAGAAAAAACAAAGCATGCCTTTATAATTGTTTGATGTGTATGGCTGTTTACTCAGCATGGGTTTCTTTTAAACATTTCAAGTCTAACTTCAAGCAAGATAGATATATTTTTCCCTAACTCAGAGACTCAGGTCTGTTTTTGGATAAATTTGTGATTAAATGTGACTCTAATACCCGTCTGTTGCAAAAGTGACAGTCAAGTGTCTTTTCTAAATTCCTGCATTGTTGTAAATATATACTCCTATTTTGTGTTTTGCACATCAAGCATGCCCTTGCATTTATCCTAAAGAAATTTACAGGTGATTTTAAAAATGATAGAGTGTAGTAATTTTTTGCAAAAATATAATTATAGCTGGGACTGAAAAGCAGAATTGTCTTACAGGAATTTTTTTCTTGGTCAATCAGAGAATTTTTCCAAAACACTGTGACAGAAATAAAATAGGCTATAATGATAGGAAACTTGTATTTACTAATGTAAGTTCATAGAGAATACCAAAAGAGTGGTGAAACCCAGTATTGATCTATTGGGTTACAGAGTTCATGGATGAAATGAACTCAATCATACATCAAATAAGACAATTTTGCTAAATAATTGTATGCTTAACCCTTTACAAAACAATTTTAAGTTTTATTGATCCTAAGAAAGTTCGAAAAAATATTGTGAGAAAAGGACAAAATACTGATTACCAGCCTTTTCTCCTTTTCCCACAATGTTATCTGTCCTGTCAGAGACAAACTTCTTCATTTGAGCCACATTTAATTTGTCATCTGCAACAGCTGTCTACTTGGTTGAGGCCAAAATTTTGTCGTTTGGTAAAGATTTAACCAATAAAATGATAAAGCTGTTACCCATAGGCTTAAAATTTTTGTATCATGATACAGACAATAAGATTTTGACACAATGATGACATCAACAGTTTATTTCATTATCTCCAAATGAATCCATCATCCAACAGTTTATTTATATCTGTATAATTTCACAATTAAATCATAATATTTGTAGTAAAATTGTAAGTGTACAATTCACTATAAAATTTTTTTGATCCACTTTATAGCATTTTAGAAAAAGATGTTTCTTATTAGTCCCCTACCGGCGAAGCCGAAGGGGACTTTAGGTTTGCACTCCGTCTGTCTGTCCGTCAATCGGCATACTAAAAACAGTTTTCCGGACTTTTTTTCAAAACGCTGGCAGATATTGAGCTGATTTTTAGTGTGCAAGTCAACCATGAGTTACAGATCAAGTATCGTTCCGGTCCACTGACTTTTGATGAAATTATGGGCCTTGGACTTTGAAATTTTCACGGAAAAAAAACAGTTTTCCGGACTTTTTTCCTAGACGCCGGCAGATATTGAGCTGATTTTTGGTGTGCAAGTCAACCAACATGAGATACAGATCAAGTTTGAGTTTCGTTCAGGTCCAGTGATTTTTTTATGAAAGTACGGGCCTTGGACTTACAAAATTTCACCGAAAAAAACAGTTTTCCGGACTTTCTTTCTAAACGCTGGCAGATATTGAGCTGATTTTCGGTGTGTAAGTCAACCACCATGAGTTGAAGAACAAGTTCGAGTATCATTCCGGTCCACTGATTTTTGACGAAATTACGGGCCTTGAACTTCGAAATTTTCACAGGAAAAAAGTTTTCCGGACATTTTTCCTAAACGCCGGCAGATATTGAGCTGATTTTTGGTGTGCAAGTCAACCAACATGAGTTACAGATCAAGTTTGAGTTTCGTTCTGGTCCACTGATTTTTTTACCAAAGTACGGGCCTTGGACTTAGAAAATTTCACCGAAAAAACAGTTTTCCAGACTTTCTTTCAAAACGCTGGCAGATATTGAGCTGATTTTCGGTGTGTAAGTCAACCACCATGAGTTACAGATCAAGTTTGAGTATCGTTCCGGTCCACTGATTTTTGACAAGATTACGGGCCTTGGACTTTGAAATTTTCACAGAAAAAAACAGTTTTCCGGACATTTTTCCTAAACGCCGGCAGATATTGAGCTGATTTTTGGTGTGCAAGTCAACCAATATGAGTTACAGATCAAGTTTGAGTTTTGTTCCGGTCCACTGATTTTTTTTAAGAAAGTACGGGCCTTGGACTTAGAAAATTTCACCGAAAAAACAGTTTTATGGACTTTCTTTCTAAACACTGGCAGATATTGAGCTGATTTTCGGTGTGTAAGTCAACCACCATGAGTTACAGATCAACTTTTTGTATCGTTCCAGTCCACTGATTTTTGACAAAGTTACGGGCCTTGGACTTCGAAAAAAAAGTTTTCTGTACTTTTTTCCTAAACACCGGCAGATATTGAGCTGATTTTTGGTGTGCAAGTCAACCAACAGGAGTTACAGATCAAGTGTGAGTTTCGTTCCAGTCCACTGATTTTTTACGAAATTACGGGCCTTGGACTTAGAAAATTTCACCGAGAAAACAGTTTTCCGGATTTTCTTTCTAAACACTGGCAGATATTGAGCTGATTTTTGGTGTGTAAGTCAACCACCATGAGTTACAGATCAAGTTCGAGTATCGTTCCGGTCCACAGATTTTTGACGAAATTACGGGCCTTGGACTTAGAAAATTTCACCAAAAAAACAGTTTTCCAGCTTTTCTTTCTAAACGCCGGCAGATATTGAGCTGATTTTTAGTGTGCAAGTCAACCACCATAAGTTACAGATCAAGTTCAAGTATCGTTCCAGTCCACTGATTTTTGACGAAATTACGGGCCTTGGACTGAAATTTTCACAGAAAAAAAACAGTTTTCCGGACTTTTTTCCTAAACGCCGGCAGATATTGAGCTGATTTTTGGTATGCAAGTCAACCAACATGAGTTACAGATCAAGTTTGAGTTTTGTTCTGGTCCACCGATTTCTTTACGAAAGACTTAGAAAATTTCACCGAAAAAACAGTTTTCCGGACTTTCTTTCTAAACGCTGGCAGATATTGAGCTGATTTTCAGTGTGTAAGTCAACCACCATGAGTTACAGATCAAGTTTGAGTATCGATCTGGTCCACTGATTTTTGACGAAATTAAGGGGCCTTGGACTTCGAAATTTTCACAGGAAAAAAGTTTTTTGGACTTTTTTCCTGAACGCCGGCAGATATTGAGCTGATTTTTGGTGTGCAAGTCAACCAACATGAGTTACAGATCAAGTTTGAGTTTCGTTCTGGTCCACTGATTTTTTTACGAAAGTACGGGCCTTGGACTTAGAAAATTTCACCGAAAAAACAGTTTTCCGGACTTTCTTTCTAAATGCTGGCAGATATTGAGCTGATTTTCAGTGTGTAAGTCAACCTCCATGAGTTACAGATCAAGTTTGAGTATCGTTCCGGTCCTCTGATTTTTGATGAAATTACTAGCCTTAGACTTCAAAATTTTCACTGAAAAAAAAAAACAGTTTTCCGGACATTTTTCCTAAACGCAGCCAGATATTGAGCTGATTTTTGGTGTGCAAGTCAACCAATATGAGTTACAGATCAAGTTTGAGTTTCGTTCCGGTCCACTGATTTTTAGCTCACCAGAGCACGAAGTGCTCATGGTGAGCTTTTGTGATCGTGCTGTGTCCGGCGTCTGTCGTGCGTCGTCCATCGTCAACTTTTACCTTGTGTACGCAGGGGTGCGGAAATCCTACGTCCGACTTGTCCGACTCGGGTAAATTTGACGTCGGACAAGTGGCTTTTTGCAGTCTACTCGTCCGCGGACAAGTAGAAAATGAGGAGAAAATTGAAAGTAAAGATCTTTAAAATTATCCTTGTGAAATAGAAATATTCTCTTCGTCTCACTTCGTAAACTTCAACATTTTTGAATTGAATTATGATAAACTATTCCCTGACATCTGGAATCAAAAACAAACATTTGGCTGAATCTGATTTTATGTGCTACGCAGTCTTTTTATTGATTTTGACTGCGCTGCAGTACGGCCAAAATGTTGTGGTTTCTTCGCACCATTTGATTTGTTTAATGGAGGCAACCATAACCGAGCTGTTATTTTTTGCACATTATAACACCGCACGTAGACTTGATGCGGTTGTCATTTCCCTATCATTCAATATCAAATTCTTTTTTATTATTCGCAAAAACTTGCAGCTGACAAAAAAAGTTGTCTTAATTTAACACTGTGGAACACATTCTTAGTCGGTTGCAGTAAACGTATTTGAAAGAAAACCAAACACGCTGTATCCAAGTAAAACATGTCAAGAACCGGGAAACATTACAAAAAGTTTGTTAAAAGGTCTGTAGACGATAAAGGCTAGCGCAGCCATTTTACTTTCGGCGTAAAATGTTCAAATTCTTTGCAGATATAGATTTATCTGCAGGTAATCAAATCTCCGCATACTGAGTCTCAATCTGAAGTTTCGGGGCAGTCGAACATCGCCGATCTCCCGTTGTCTGAAAACTAGACAATTATTATCATTGCACATGATGCAAACTCTACATCTCCAGACACAGTAACCAAGCCTAGCCTTTTAACTTCCACAGATAATGATTCCCTTGTATCATATGATGGCTGGTAAGCAGTTCTGCTAAAGTATTAACTCCGGCACCCATAGGTTTACCACAGTAGTGTAAAAAAAAAAGGGCTGTAAGTGTAAACACTGAGATATTTGGCCATGGTCTAAGCAGTTATAGTGTAACTGTTGAATTTTTTTCAATTATTAAATTGTTGTACCTTTCTATTTACTGTATGTATGTACAGTGCCCTTAATTCGTTTTATTGACCTAAAAAGTCGGTTTGCTTTTTCCGAATTCGGCCAAAATCAAGCTTGAATATCCCAAAATGAAAGGCTAAGGCCCCTTCCCAATTTTTGGAAAAAAAGCCCAGTAAAGGTTTGCTTGAGTACGGTACAGTCAGTTAGGTCTTTGTGTGCCATTGTTTTGTTTTGTACAAGTAAGCTTCTCTGACGGACAAGTAGATTTTTTAGATTTACTTGTCCATGGACAAGTAGAAAATTTCAAGATTTCCACACCCCTGGTACGCTCTAGAGGCCACATTTTCAGTCCGATACTCATGAAAGTTGGTCAGAATGTTTGTCTCGATGATATCTCGGACGAGTTCGAAAATTGGTCATGTCGGGTCAAAAAGTAGGTCACTAGGTCAAATCTTAGAAAAACCTTGTGTTTTCTCTGGAGGCCACATTTTCAGTCCGATACTCATGAAAGTTGGTCAGAATGTTTGTTACGATGATTCCTTGGACGAGTTCGAAAATGGGTCATGTCGGGTCAAAAAGTAGGTCACTAGGTCAAATCTTAGAAAAACCTTGTGTACGCTTTAGAGGCCACATTTTCAGTCAGATAGTCATGAAACTTGGTCAGAATGTTTTCCTGGATGATACCTTGGACGAGTTCAGAAATGGGTCATGTCGGGTCAAAAACTAGGTCACTAGGTCAAATCTTAGAAAAACCTTGTGTACGCTCTAGAGGCCACATTTTCAGTCGGATACTCATGAAAGTTGGTCAGAATATTTGTCTCGATGATATCTCAGACGAGTTCGAAAATGGGTCATGTCGAGTCGAAAACTAGGTCACAAGGTCAAATCTTAGAAAATCCTTGTGTACGCTCTAGAGGCCACATTTATACTCGGATACTCATATAACTTTGTCAGAATGTTTGTCCTGATGATATCTCAGACGAGTTTGAAAATGGGTCATGTCGGGTCAAAAACTAGGTCAGTAGGTCAAATCTTAGAAAAACCTTGTGTACGTTCTAGAGGCCACATTTTCACTCCGATACTCATGAAACTTGGTCAAAATGTTTGCCCCGATGATATTTCGGATGACTTCGAAAATGGGTCATGTCGGGTCAAAAACTAGGTCACTAGGTCAAATCTTAGAAAAACCTTGTGTACGCTCTAGAGGCCACATTTTCAGTCCAATACTCATGGAACTTGGTCAGAATGTTTGCCTTGATGATATCTTGGATGAGTTTGAAAATGGGTCATTTCGGGTCAAAAACTAGGTCACTAGGTCAAATCTTAGAAAAACCTTGTGTATGCTCTAGAGGCCACATTTATAGTCTGATACTCATGAAACTTGGTCAGAATGTTTGTCTTGATGATATCTCGGATAAGTTCAAAAAAAAGGTCTTGTCGGGTCAAAAACTAGGTCACTAGGTCAAATCTTAGAAAAACCTTGTGTACGCTCTAGAGGCCACATTTTCAGTCCGATACTCATGAAACTTGGTCAGAATGTTTGTCTTGATGATATCTCGGACGAGTTCGAAAATTGATCATGCTGGGCCAAAACTAGGTCACAAGGTCAAATCTTAGAAAAACCTTTGTGCACACTCTAGAGGCCACAATTTCAGTCCAGTGCTCTTGAAAGTTGGTCAGAATGTTTGTCTTGATGATATCTCGGAAGAGTTCTAAAATGGGTCATGTCTGGTCAAAAAGTAGGTCACAAGGTCATATCTTAGAAAAACCTTTGTGTACATTCCAGAGGCCACATTTTTGGTCCAAAACTCATGAAATTTGGTCAGAATGTTTGTCTTGATGATATCTTTGACAAGTTTGAAAATGGGTCATGTCAGGCAAAAAACTAGGTCACTGGTTCAAATCTTTGAAAAAACTTTGTGTACGCTCTAGAGGTCACGGTTTCAGTCCAAATTTCTTGAAAGTTGGTCAGAATGTTTTAATTGATGACATCTCACATGACTTCGAAAATTGGTCATGTTGAGTCAGAAACTAGGTCAGTAGTTCAAATCTTAGAAAAAACCTGTGTATGCTCTATAGGCCACATTTTCTGTCCAATAAGGTGGTCAGGATCTTTGTTTTGATAATATCTACAATGGGAAAATTGGCTATGGTTGGATAAAAAGTAGGTCACTGAGAGAAATTCTAGAAAAAGCCTGTGTATATGTTAGAGGCCAAATTTTCAGTCCAGTAATTATGAAAGCTTAGTAAATTGTTTGTCATGATATCTCAAAAGAGATTGAAAATGGGTCATGTGTGGTCAAAAGACTCAGGTGAGCGACTTTAGGGCCATCATGGCCCTCTTGTTTATGAAAGTTTTCCGGCTTTTCTTTCTAAATGCTGGCAGATATTGAGCTGATTTTCGGTGTGTAAGTCAACCACCATGAGTTACAGATCAAGTTCGAGTATCGTTCCGGTCCAATGATTTTTGACGAAATTACAGGCCTTGGACTTTGAAAATTTCATTGAAAAAACAGTTTTCCCGACTTTTTTGCTTACAATGCTCATGTTTGGTATGTGGGTACCTGTTATTGATACCGATCTTCTGTGGGTTATATGTCCAAGTTCAAGGTAAAAAATTTTACCCCTTATCATGAAAACTTATCCTTGAAATTTTTCATAGTCATTTCCCTGTATATTCAAAGTACTTGAGTTACAACACTTATACTTGGTAAGCTGGTACCTCTCATTGGTGCACACCTGCTGATGAAAAGGTCAAGGTCATCTCACAAGGTAAAGGTCATATTTCTGAAAATTTGCTTTTACAGGGGCATTTGTGTTTCACAAACACATCTTGTCTTAGTAAAACTTCTTCAATGAACTTACATTAACAAGGAAAATGTTTATATATCTGGCTTTCATTAAAGCATTGCATACAAAGACAGACATGATGCTTATAATTCTGAAAGGGGGGTCAAATATGTTCTTTCTCCTCCACAGAGTTTCACAAACTATACGTGCCAGCTATATATACGGCCGATAGGGGACTCGGTATTGCTATGCAATACTATCAGAATGTTTGTTTTTTAATATACATACAACAAGTTTGTAACGATTTCAGTATTTCTGTTTAGATTCATTGCATTATATATGTTTTTGAAGCTCTATGTAGAATGATTTCAACCAAGGATACATGATTCATTGTATACTTGAAAACATGTGCATGTATGAATTAAAACTGTCTGATTTAAGAGACATCTATAAATATTAAATAAAGAGTGCAACTTTTTTCTATAGAGGTGAGACTTTTTACTAAATGGTGGCAGATAAATGAAACATGTACTGCAAAGCACAAATCTCTGTCCTATTGCAGACTGTAGATTAAGATCAGACAAAGATCAGACAGGAAGAGATTCTGTGCAGTATGGTTTTTAGATTTGCTGTCTAATATTTTCTCAGATATTCTGGCAGAAAGTGGAATTGCAGTAAATAACTCTTTACCAGACAACAAGACTTTATACTTGTCCATATTGAAAGGGTTCACAAACAACATATTAAAAAAGGCTCAAATGATGAGATTTGTCTGTGAAAGAGTAAAAACTATTATAAATGAAAAAGGAGAAAATGCTTGTTACCAGCATATTCTTCCTTTCCAACAATCTCTACAGGCATTTTTTGCTCAGGTTGTTACAACTCCAGATTATGTGATAAAGGGTGCTCCAAAGGATAAGTTCCTATTTTAGCTAGTATATTTCTGAAAGCATTTGACAGGGTAGATCTGGACAAAGATCTGACAGCTGCTGCAGTGCTGTCTGTTTTCTATGCTATTAGCAAAAGCATCTAGAGGTGCTTCAATGTGCAAAGAGTTTGAGGTTACACGTAGAACTGTCTTTTTTTAAAAACTATATTGGATTGCAAAAGTTTAAAAAAAAAATCTAGAAATTTTCATTTCTTCATTTCCTAACTTGCATTTGTCCATTTTTAGCAGGTTTTTTTTTTTCATATTTTAACTGTTTTCATAGCTTTTATTAAAGTTCTATAAATATACAAAAACCAAACATTGCATTTGTAGCTGTCTCAATTTTCATGCAATAATTTCATTACATTTGTGTTCTTTTTATCGACAGACATTGCTGAAATTCTTGGCCATAAAGATACAAAGATCATCTCTGATTTAAACCTAGCAACCTTGGTCAGGCAGATTGCTATCCACTGTAATGTAAGTGAAAGTTCAGTATTGTGGCCTATAGCTTCTTCAATACCACTTCAGTCCCAAAATAAATTTGCAGCAGAAAACTTAAGAGCATCCTTGTAAAATATTGTGGATAATGAACATGAATAAAGGTTTAGCCCTTTACCAAAGAATCTTGTGTTTAACAACCCATAGGAGGAAGGCTTCTGAATTGAAACTATTACGGGAAATGGAGAAAAAGCTGATAACCAGCATTTCGTCCTGTTCCTTGAATGTTTTCTACCCTTCTGAAAACAAATCCCTTAATTTTAAACACATTTTATTTGTTGCCTACAAATTCTTTCAATTTGACAAGCCTAAAACTGTGTTATTTTGTAAACAGTCAAACCATGATAGTAAGAGAAAAAATTGTGGCAAAAGCAGAATTTCCTAGTTTAAAGTAGGAGGCAAACATTTGTATGTTGAAGGTGAGGAGGATATACTGTTTATGCAAGATTCAGATAAAATTTCACTGTGTGGCAAAAAAGAAAAGAAAAATACTTTAATAAGTAGAGAAGCTAAAAGCTTATTCCAACATGATAATTCATTTGAAATGTACTGCATCTATGTTATTCTAAAAGCACTTAATATATATGAGCCATGCTCTGGGAAAAGAGGGTTTATTGCATCTCCATGATGCACAATACCAAGCAAGTTATCACATAATTGTGGATCCATAAAACCCATTTTATGTAACAACCAAATGAATGATGAGATAGACTGGTCCTATGACATGCAGAAAATTGACAAAAAGCAAAAAATAACAACCCAGGTCAGTCTGCGCAGGTTGATAACTTTTGCAGATGCATTGAGCCCCCTTTTCACAGAGCATGATCCTTACCAGTTTTGCATGAAGAGAATAAGTGCAGATAGGCATATATTTAGTATGTTAATATGTCAAGTCAGTTATGTTCAAAGATGTTTGAATTTTAGTTATACTCTCATGCCTGATATAGTCACAAGAAAATCAGTGGGGGATATTTGTCAGCCTGCAACAGTTCTAGTTACATATTAGTTACATACAAGTTTGTGAATCTGTATAAGCAATCAACACTAATGCCACACTCCCCTAACAAGTCCAGTCCAATGAATAGTTTGAATTACTGGTAACCCAATGCATTCAATTCAATGGATATTTTCATTGTATGTATATAGTTTGTTAAATTTCTCAATATATGTTTCAGTTGGCGTCTATGGTGCTACAGAGACAACAGTCCATGCCACAAGATCCATTTGCAAACAACTGGTTAGAAAGACTACGGAAAATCCGTCGGATGAAAAGTATGATAGACACTACTAGTCCAGATGAAGCACACACATCATTTACAGAATATGTTTAGATATGTTTGTAGACACTTGTTTTCAGAAAACTGTTATTAATACTTTAATTTACAGGCACATCTTAGTCCAACCAAAAGCTTACTAATTATAGACAGGTCAAACATTTCAAGGATAAGAAAACTTTGTTGTATAAAGATATGGGAGACGTTGTGATAAAAGGAGGAATTGCTTGTAACAAGTAATTGTTCTTTCTTCCAGTGTTGTCATAATCCTTCCACAGCAGAAAGTGGGGCATTAAAGTTGTAATTCTGTGTTAATGGGCCTCTCTGTCCTATTGGCTTGTTCAAAAGTCAGATGCTTTTAATTTTGAAATGAAACGAGATGCCTGCAAGGCCGGTGTTTGTATTGTTTGAGTGAGTTAAAACAGTTATAAATCAGTCTTAGGATTAACTACGAGTAAAAGATGATAATCTACTTTTTTGAATTTTTTTGTCTTGATATGATATATACTTTAAGTAGAAAGTATGCTTACTGTTTCATTAGAGCTTTATCATTTGTAGAAAACACCATTAAAAAATAGCTAGAAGAGAGTATGAATAAGTGATTGATGATAACAATCTAAGTCTATTGGTATCAGTTTTAGAAAGGAAAAAAAAAAAAGCAGTTCTTTTACTGTGCAAGCATGTAAATGGTGAACATTGGGAATTACGAGAGCATGAGTAGTCTATCAGTTACTTGCTGGTTTCCAGCTTCATTTCTTTGTCAAAATGTCAAAAAGATGAAGACTGAAATGTAATTTATGTGATATTGTACTATTTGAATAAATGAGCATCATAAGAATGCTTCTCATTTTGTTATGAAGTTCAGCGATGTATTTATCTAACTCAATACCTTAGATAAAAATCTTGCAGCAGGTAATTTAAAAACATCCCTGTAAAATATTGATAGGATCAATTATTTATAGGTTTATGGTAATACTGGAATACATGAAAGGGGGGGGGGTGGATATAGCTAAAAGTGAAACTGCATGATACAAAGTTTTTAAGAGTGGTTTGCTGCAAGAAGAAAAACATGGTCAGTAGGTGTCAGTGTGTTTGAATTGATAGCCTCTCCATGTCCGAATGGAACTATTCCTGTACAACTTCGTCAGTAAAACTTGACTTCTTCTGCTGCTGAAACAATTCATTATTTCTAGTCATCATTTTTTAATATATTACACATTTCAATATTATATTAAATGTTAATTTACAAAAATATGACTTTGATGTGTTTTTAGCTCACCCGAGCACGAAGTGCTCATGGTGAGCTATTGTGATCGTGCTGTGTCTGTCGTGCGTCGTCAACTTTTACCTTGTGTACACTCTAGAGGTCACATTTTCAGTCTGATACTTGTGAAACTTGGTCAGAATGTTTGTCTTGAAGATATCTCAGACGAGTTCGAAAATAGGCCATGTCGGGTCAAAAACTAGGTCAGTAGATCAAATCTTAGAAAAACCTTGTGTATGCTCTAGAGGCCATATTTTCAGTCCAATACTCCTGAAAGTTGGTCAGAATGTTTATCGTGATGATATCTCAGACAAGTTCCAAAATGGGCCATGTCGGGTCAAAAATAGGTCACCAGGTCAAATCTTAGAAAAACCTTGTGTACTCTCTAGAGGCCACATTTTTAGTCCAATACTCTTGAAAGTTGGTCAGAATGTTTGTCTTGATGATATCTCAGATGAGCTCGAAAATGGGCCATGCCGGGTCAAAAACTAGGTCACTAGGTCAAATCTTAGAAAAACCTTGTGTACGCTCTAGAGGCCACATTTTCAGTCCAAAACTGTTGAAAGTTGGTCAGAATGTTTGTCTTGATGATATCTCTGACAAATTTGAAAACGGGCCATGTTGGGTCAAAAACTAGGTCACTAGGTCAGATCTTAAAAAAACCTTGTGTATGCTCTTGAGGCCACATTTTCAGTCCGATACTCTTGAAAGTTGGTCAGAATGTTTGTCTTGATGATATCTCGGATGAGTTTGAAAATGGGCCATGTCGGGTCAAAAACTAGGTCACTAGGTCAAATCTTAGAAAAACCTTGTGTACGCTCTAGAGGCCACATTTTCAGTCCAAAACTGTTGAAAGTTGGTCAGAATGTTTGTCTTGATGATATCTCTGACAAATTTGAAAACGGGCCATGTTGGGTCAAAAACTAGGTCACTAGGTCAAATCTTAAAAAAACCTTGTGTATGCTCCAGAAGCCACATTTTCTGTCCAATACTCTTGAAATTTGGTCAGAATGTTTGTCTTGATAATATCGCAGACGAGCTCGAAAGTGGGCCATGTGGGGTCAAAAACTAGGTCACTAGGTCAAATCTTTGAAAAACCTTGTGTATCCTCCAGAAGCCACTTTTTCAGTCCAATGCTCTGTAAAGTTGGTCAGAATGTTTGTCATGATGATAGCTTTGATGAGTTTGAAAATGGGTCATGTCAGGTCAAAAACTAGGTCACCAGGTCAAATCTTAGAAAAACCTTATGTAAGCTCTAGAGGCCACATTTTCAGTCCAATAATCTTGAAATTCGGTCAGAACGTTTGTCATGATAATTTATTAGACTAGTATGAAAATGGGACATGTTGGATAAAAAAACTAGGTCACAAGGTCAAATCTCGGAAAAACCTTTTGTACTATAATTACAGTCCAATATTCTTAAAACTTTTGCTAGAATGTTTGTCTTGATGATATCTTGCTTGAGTTTGAAAATGGGCTACGTGGAATAAAAACTAGGTCACCAAGTTTCATCCTTGAAAAACCGTGTGTATGCTCTAGAGGCTACATTTTCAGTCCAATAATCTTGAAATTTGCTTTGAATGTTTGTCTTGATAATATCTTAGACTAGTATGAATATGGGTCATGTTGGATAAAAAACTAGGTCACTAGGTGAAATCTTGGAAAAACCTTTTATACACCCTACAGGCCACATTTTCTCTCAAATATTCATGACAGTTTGTCGGAATGTATGTCTGGATAATTTCTACATGTCAAGTAGACCGCTGAGACAAATTCTAGAAAAAGCTTGTGTGAACTCTAGAGGCCATATTTGTAAGCCCAGTACTAATGAGTGTTTGTCAGAGTGTTTGTCTTAATATCTCTGAAGAGATTGGAAATGGGTCATGTTTGATCAAAAGGCTCAGGTGAGCGACTTCAGGGCCATCATGGCCCTCTTGTTTTGCTGATTGCAACTGGTCTGTGAATCATATGTTTGCACAAGCATGCTTAACTCTTTACCAAACGACAAAATTTTGGACTCCTTCAAATTGAAAGCATTTGCAATCAAAAAAAAAAAAAAAAAAAATGTAGCTCAAATTATGATTTTTGTCTCTGATAGGATAGAAAACATTGTGGGAAAAGGAGAAAATGCTGGTTACCAGCATTTTCTCCTTTTCCCACAATGTTTTAAAAAGCTTTGTCTTTCAGGGTTGTTAAAAGTCGGGATTGTGTGGTAAAGAGTTAAAGAAATCTTTTCCATATAGATATATCTGGTGACTTGTTGATAATCTTTTCAATGGGCACAGCAACAAAAATTGATGCCCTTGAAACGAGTACTGAAAACATTCTTTTGAAAACTTGTATGGCACAGTGGTTGCTTAGGCTCTCTGACATCATGCAGAAGTCAGAGGGCCTTGATCCTTGACCAGGTCATAGGAAATATGGATCACAGAGATAGCACTTCGCAAATCTGCTAGTGTCAGGACAGTGTTATTTTTTAAGGTTTGGTTTCCAAATTGTTCAAAACTTTCATGGAGACAAGAAAAATAAGGGGAAAGTCATTGGAGTCAGCGAACTTGTAAAAAAATGGAGTGAGCAATTTCATGGGTAAAGGCCAAGTACTCTGGTTGGTAGTAATGGCCTATCTTCTTAAAACTGGCAAGCACAAGGTAGTGAATCATATACAAGTATCTAAAATGGTTGTTTAGTTGGTATTGAACACCAAACCTGCCTTGTGTTGCCTGCAGTAATATGATGTGCATGTAAGAAGTTACATTTAGTTCTAAAGCATGAGTTAATCCCACATATCAACTTAAATAATTAAATTGGTTTTCAAAAGTATTGGTCATACAACTTTTAATGAAAACTAAGATAAACTGTAAGTACTGTAACTATTTGATGATAAATACATGCATCAGTTAAATTGCATTGAATAGCATTGCAGATAAACATGAGAAGAAAACTGTTAATTTATAGACACTTCATCATCTGACAAATAGAGTCCCATTTTCTGAAGTGTTTCAGCTTTTAAGATTACAAGAATTTGAAGCAAGTGTTTTTTAATCTATTGTACCACCCAAAGTTTCGGTTAAAGAATTTACAACTTCCTGGCCATCTGAAGTAGTTGCCTTAAAATCAGCTATATCATCTTTGGGTACTGGTTCTGTATTGGGATCCGCTTCATCACCATGATCAGCTGGGCCTGCACTTTTCTGTCTCTGGCCCCCGTCAGCACAAACCTCACAAAGACAGTTGATAAAGATTGGTGAATAGTAGGTATGTTTGCTGTAGTTGTTAACAGCTTCCATAAGTGGGTTCAGAGTGAGAAATCCAACAACTATAGTAATTCCAATACAGGTTGTGAAACATAATTCCTGTAATGATAGAAATAAAGGTATAAAACAGATACTTGTGCAAATTATTTTCAGTAATTTTCTATGCATGTCAGCTTAAGCCTAAGAATGTCAATTATATGTATCAGTACATGTTGGTCTGACCAAGGGACCAAGCTATGGCATTTTCAAGGCAGAATAGGTCAGAATATCTCCCCCAAAAAGTGACGTATTTTTGTCAGAAATGCTTTTATGCATTACATTACATACGCAGTTTGCGCAGGCTGCCATTGGCTGAAATTATTTGCTATCATTAAATTTTCTGCATGTAAAAGGACCAGTCTATCTCATGATACAGTTGGTTTTTTTAACAAAATAAATTTTATGGATCCATGATTATGTGATGTCTTGCCTGGTATAATGCATCACGGAGATGCATTAAGCCCCCTTTTCCCAGAGCATGGCTCATATGTATTTTTAATGCCTACACTGGTTAAATAATGCTTCTTACAAAAGTCCATGTATCTTGTCTTTCTACCTGACTATTAGCATAATACTTAAGTATTCATCCTTCTGCAAAGGATATCAGTTTATTACTGACTTTTTAGCTCACCTGAGTACAAAGTGCTCATGGTGAGCTATTGTGATCGTGCTGCGTCCGTCGTCAACTTTTTACCTTGTGTACGCTCTAGAGGCCATATTTTCAGTCCGATAATCATGAAACTTGGTCAGAATGTTTGCCTTGATGGTATCTCGGATGAGTTCGAAAATGGGATATGTCAGGTGAAAAACTAGGTCACTAGGTCAAATCTTAGAAAAACCTTGTGTACGCTCTAGAAACCACATTTTTAGTCCCATACTCATGAAACTTGGTCAGAATGTTTGCCTTGATGATATCTCGGACAAGTTTGAAAATGGATCATGTCAGGTCAAAAACTAGGTCACTAGGTCAAATCTTAGGAAAACCTTGTGTACGCTCTAGAGGCCACATTTTCTGTCCAACACTCCTGAAAGTTGGTCAGAATGTTTGTCTTGATGATATCTCAGACGAGTTCCAAAATGGGCCATGTCGGGTCAAAAACAAGGTCACCAGGTCAGATCTTAGAAAAACCTTGTGTACGCTCTAGAGGCCATATTTTCAGTCCCAATACTCCTGAAAGGTGGTCAGAATGTTTGTCTTGATGATATCTTGGACGAGTTTGAAAATGGGCCATGTTGGGCCAAAAACTAGGTCACTAGGTCAAATCTTAGAAAAACATTGTGTATGCTCTAGAGGCCACATTTTCAGTCCAAAACTCTTGAAGGTTGGTCAGAATGTTTGTCTTGATGATATCTCGGACGAGTTTGAAAATGGGCCATGTTGGGTCAAAAACTAGGTCACAAGGTCAAAGAAAAACCTTGTGTATGCTCTAGAAACCACATTTTCAGTACAAAACTCGTGAGAGTTTTGTCAGAATGTTTGTCTTGATGATATCTCCAACAAGTTTGAAAGTGGGCCATGTCGGGTTAAAAATTAGGTCACAAGGTCAAAGAAAAACCTTGTGTATGCTCTAGAGGCCACATTTTCAGTCCAATACTCTGAAAGTTGGTCAGAATGTTTGTCTTGATGATATCTCTGACAAATTTGAAAACGGGCCATGTTGGGTCAAAAACTAGGTCACTGGGTCAAATCTTAAAAAAAACTTGTGTATGCTCCAGAAGCCACATTTTCAGTCCAATGCTCTTTAAAGTTAGTCAGAATGTTTGTCATGATGATAGCTTGGATGTCAGGTCAAAAACTAGGTCACCAGGTCAAATCTTAGAAAAACCTTATATAAGCTCTAGAGGCCACATTTTCAGTCCAATAATCTTGAAATTCGGTCAGAATGTTTGTCTTGATAATTTCTTAGACTAGTATGTAAATGGGTCATGTTGGATAAAAAACTAGGTCACAAGGTCAAATTTCAGAAAAACCTTTTGTACTGTAATTACAGTCCAATATTCTTTAAACTTTTGTTAGAATGTTTGTCTTGATGATATCTTGCATGAGTTTGAAAATGGGTCACGTGGAATAATAACTAGGTCACCAAGTTTCATCCTTGAAAAACCATGTGTACGCTCTACAGGCCACATTTTCAGTCCAATAATCTTGAAATTTGCTTTGAATGTTTGTCTTGATAATATCCTAGACTAGTATGAATATGGGTATGTTGGATAAAAAACTAGATCACTAGGTCAAATCTCGGAAAAACCTTTTGTACACCCTACAGGCCACATTTTCTCTCAAATACTCATGAAAGTTTGTCGGAATGTATGTCTGGATAATTTCTACATGTCAAATAGACCGCTGAGACAAATTCTAGAAAAGGCTTGTGTGCACTCTAGAGGCCAAATTTGTAAGCCCAATACTAATGAGTGTTTGTCAGAGTGTTTGTCTTAATATCTCTGAAGAGATTGGAAATGGGTCATGTTTGATCAAAAGGCTCAGGTGAGCAACTTCAGGGCCATCATGGCCCTCTTGTTTGTTTAATTGCACAAAACAATCAACAAAAAGCAACTCTAGTTGCCAATGGTATTGACTCTTTACCAAACAACAAAATGTTACCATGGTCTGAATTTAACTCATTTGGAGACAGCAAATTAAATGTGGCACAAATGATGGGATAGGTATCTGAAAAGGTAGAAAATATTTTGGGAAAAAGAGAATATGCCGGTAACCAGCATTTTCTCTTTTTCCCGCAATGTTTTCTAAAGCCTTCTTCATGGTAGTTGAAACTCAGGATTGTGTGGTGAAGGGTTAAATGGGTAAACTAGTCTTGTAATACATACAGCCAAATATTTTGGAAACACCACTTGCAAAATGACAGCAGCAACAATACCACCAACCACTGTGATGATGAACAACATGAATGTTCTTACAATTTCCCACAGTAGGTGAAGTCTTTCTATCACGGACAAAACCTGTAAAGATGCCAGACAAAGATTATATCTAACCTATTCCCAGTTAGACATTTCGAACAACCTTTGGCTTTTGAAAAGTAGTACTACCATGGATCTTTGAGTGACTAAGGCACATGTTGGAGTACAGCTTGCAGTTGATATGTTCAATGTTACTCAAACGATGGGATTCGTCTTTGAAAGGGCAGAGAATTTTGTGGGAAAAGGAAAAAATGATAGTTACTAGCATTACTTTTTTGTCGATGGGTTAATGGTCTCAAGGGAACCTCACCTGTGAAAACTTCTGAACGTGTGATGTCCCTTTATTTTTAGCTCTACTGGCCGAAGGCCAGTGATGTCATGGCCCCATGTCTGTCATGTGTCATACGTCTCAAAGTGTGTTAACATTTTTTTTAAACAATGTCTTCTCTGAAACTACTCATCCAATTTTGATCAGACTTGACAGAAATGATCTTGCCAATGTTCTTGTCTGAAACCATAAGGCCTAGGGCTATCAAATTTGATATGTAGCTTCATCTAATGGACATCTACCAAGATCCTTCAAATTATAGCACGGGGGTCAAAATTGGCCCTACCTCGGGCGTCGCAAGTTTTACATGGGCTTATAAAGTGAAAACTTTAAAAATCTTCTCATTCCAAACCATAAGGCCCAGGGCTACCGAATTTGGCATGTGTATATCTTCATCACCTATAGGACCTTGACAAAGATTCTTCAAATTATAGCCTATGGGTCAAAATTGGCCCTGCCCCCAGGTTAACAAGTTTTACATAATTAGTTTATACAGGGAAAACTTTAAAAATCTTCTTGTTCCTAACCAAAAGGCCAAGGGCTACTAAATTTGGCATGTAGCTCCAGCACCAAATGGAACTCTACAAAGATTCTTCAAGTTAAATCTTTGGGGTAAAAATTGGCCTTGCCCTTGGTGTTTCAAGTTTTACATTGGCTCATTTGATGAAAACTTTAAAAATCTTCTTGTTCCTAACCTTAAGACCTAGGGCTACCAAATATTCATTGTATATTTGTCTAGTGGACCTCTGCTAGGATTGTTCAAACTACATCACTGGAAAGAAAATTAGCCCAGCCTAACAAGTCACAAGTTTTCACATAGACTTATTATGAATTTTAAAATTCTTTTTGTTCCTGACTATAAGATAAAGCTTTTATAAGATAAAGCTGAGTGTTATTATTTAGCAGCTAGTAGTAGGTGTCTTCCAAAATTCTTCAAATTAAAGACCTGGTGTAAAAATTGACCCAATCCCTAGGGGTGTAACGATACATCGGACTATCGATGGATCGCGATGGTGAGCGTGTCGATGCTACTGCATCGATTGTTATGTTGAAAATCGATAACTATCGCCGATAGTTACCTCAAATATCGATAGTTTCGATAGTTTCACTGGCAAGAAAGTGCGAGAAAATACTGCAATTCGCTAATGTATTCGGACGCCCTAAAAGTTCGGACACGTTTAATTATTTACAAAAATAATTTATTTTTTAATTCTTTCTCTGAACACTTCCAAAAGCAAGTTTTCCTAAATATTCGGACATTCCGTAAAGTTAATTTCCCAAAATATTTGACGGGTAATTTTTTGGAATATGTTTTCAATAATGATCGCCTGCATAATATTCATTTCTGCATAGCAGTGTTCATCGTTACGAAAACGAATCCTTCGAGAGCTGATTAACTCAGCGGTAATTTTAAGTCCTGAAATTAGACCAAAATAATTGCAACACTAAGGGTGTTTTTGTTAAAAACTTCTCACCAAAACAAAAAGTGTGGATTTAGATCAAAGATCAGACCAAACAGTCTGCCTACAGTTTAATCTTAATCTACACAGGCCGCCAAAACCATAACCATGCGTGTTGTCCCTCCATAAGCAATAAATAAATCTAAATCTACTATGAAAAATGAATACTAAACCTCGTTCTTTCTTTTCTTTATTTATCAGTAATCCATTCTGAATGCATTCCGTTTATTTCGGCTGCAAGGAATTGGATTAATTTTTAGAAAACAGCCGCACTTTTTTATGCTGACTACACAAAACGTGACACGACGGGCGTGTCCTTGAAACAGCTATATTACTAAATGCAAAAAGGCTTTATCAGCTGGTGTACATGTAAATTGTGCATGAAATAGGCTTATTGCATGGTCACTTTGAATTGATTGGAGGTCGACCTGCAGCCAGATACAAGTTTCTTCCAGCAGACCAGTTTAAGTGTGTAAATTAAACAGGTGCGTTACAACTCAGTCGCTTCGAATGATTTGCGTGTTACGTCATACCCCTTATCCAAATTTAACTGCAAACATTTGTGTACCCACGACAGGCCGACAGGCATCTTGTATACAGATGGCTTGTAATATAGATCTACATTATGGTCGTTCTAATTTACTCTGCTGATGGTAAGATGGCGATTTTCAAAGCGTTGGCGGATGGTGTAGATAGACTAAACGCTGTCTGATCTTGGATCTATACCATCCACTTCTGCACTATGACTTAACTCGTATTAGAAAGCTACTCCTTTCTCGGGCTAGAAAAAGGTAAGATATTGTTTAACAGTGTTCCCACTCGCGCAAATTATTGCGTAAATCACGTTATAGAACTGAAATTCACGTAATAAATTCTGGTTACACCCGAGACTTCGCGTAAGAAAATGCATGGACAAAAAAGGCCATTATACGCTTTTCTTGTGAAAAATGACAGATTTTGAAGTTACTTGTAACCCTCATTGACAATCTTTTTGTCAAATCATGTGGAAATAACTAGCCACAAATTAACAGGCATGAAAAACTGATCGGACTAAAAAACACGGAAACCCATGACACAACAAAATGTCTCTTTGACATTGTCCGATCAGAGTCACTTCAGATCGTCTTTTCAGCTTTTTAATGACTATAAGCAGTAAATTTATACAAACATCTTAAAATAACACACTTTTTGGATACACATACAACAAGGTAAAACCTATTATTTCGGCCACCCTTTTTTTTTTCAGAATGATAATTTCCTAAAGATTTGGAGACTAAACAAAAATAATTATTTTTTCTGTCTGAATATATTGGCCAATTATGGGTAAAATTAGATAAATTCTATCAACTCAAAAAAACCTTAAGGGCTCACATTTAAAAGGTGATTTCTTTAAAAGTTTAAAGTTTCTTTATAATTACTTTTTATTTGGTGTGTTTATGAACCACCAGCATTTGTCAGCATTTTGTGCTTTGCATGTTGTTGTATATCAATCAGACTTAAAAGTTGACTTCTTCAAAAGTTCAGAGTAATTAGGTATGTTAAATTGTTTGTGAGCCATCTGCATTTAGAAAAAATTGTCATTGAAATTTATTGAGCATCTTGCATTTAACTCTATTTTCCCCTTTATTTGCTATTCAAAACTATACTCAAGTAGAATTTAAACTACTCGGAGAAAGTATTAGTCTAAAACATGGTTTCAAGATGTAATTTGGTGAAATTCATCTCTTGCAATTCATCCAATAGTATTGCAATAGTATTGCAATAGTAACAGGCAATATCAATACTATTGCAGTAGTATTTTTTCCAATGTCAATACTATCGCAATAGTAGATTTTGGCCTCAATAGTCAACCCTACCAATCCCATGGGTCATCAATTTAACGTACTTATAGACTGAAAATGTTAAGAATATTCTTGGTCTAAACCATAAGTCCCAGGGCTACAAATTTTGGCATGTAGCTTCATTTTGTGGATCGCATAGAACTGAAGTTGTTTAAAACTTGGCCCTGGGATCGAAATTAGTCCTGCCTTAGGGGTCTCAAGTTTTACAGTGACTATACCGAGGAAAATGGAAATCTTGTTTATAACCATAGCTCTGTGGTCAAAAATGGCCTTGCCATGAGGTCACAGCTTTCATACACATGTGGGCTTTTATAGAGAAAGCACTTCTTGTTAGAAACCATTTGGCCTAGAATTGTAATGTTCGGTGTGTATGGTTTGTATCGTACTTACTAACCAGTGGAGCGATTCAGGGCCATATCGCCCTCTTGTTATTTGTTATCACATGGTTTCTAATACATTTCTTTAGAAGGTACTGTGGCAGGAAAGTCGCAAGCCGTAAGCACGCAGAAGCCTACTTAAAGTTGCCTTCACTCTCCGTATAGTTGAAAAACCCCATTATCTTGTTTCGGTTTGCTTTGTTATCCAATATCATTGAAAGTATCCCGGCATACCTCTTTATGAAGTTCATCTCTCACATCTGCTATGTCGGACACTAGCTGCTCACCATAATCAACCACCAAATAAGCTGAAACAGATTTTAGGTCGATCTAGAGAATATATACATGTACAAATGTAACTTTTCCAGGCAACAAAATTCAGACTTGTAGATCTATAGACTGATTTCAAGCATTCGTAGACAATATACCGTTCCTAAATGATGTCATTTGTATCTGATAGGGTACACTCATTGTTGGAAAAGAGAAAAAAATGGTAAAGTTTGTAGCTTTTTTTTTTCCCCTAAAATGTTTGAAGAAGTCTTTAACCGCAGGGTTGTTAATATTGAGGTGTTAAGAAAGCAAAAACTGCTAAATTTATGATTTTAATATAAGGTAAATAATTAACGATTCTTTGCGATAATCTTGAGCATCTGAAAATTGTAAGATTCTAATGTGATGATTGCTAATGATAAACTGAAGTATTTAAACTTGTTTCAATTTTCCTTGAACGTAGGCTGACATTTTCTTTTCTTCCTTTGTTTCATAGACACCTGTCCATTGATACATACGAGGTCGTTCCTTTTTACATTGTTCTGTTTCAAAATTTGTTTGATTCTCCTTGCCTTGATGGCCATCATCAGACGCCATATTGCCGTGGTGACGTCATTATGTGCTACTGACGTCACTGCAAATTCAAAGAAAGAAAACTCTTGACCAAAGGGACGGCCGTTGTCCTTTTGCTGGTCCGAACATGTTATAGGTCAATGGAATAAATCAGAACACGTTGCTGTGTTCTTCAGAACATGATCTGACGGTTTAGGATATAGGGGTGCGGCGCACCTGCTGAACGCGTACTCACGCTTTACAAGATAGCCGAGAGACGAACCATTTTCAGTGCGAAAACAGTATCCATGGATCCTGAACAGACCTCACAGATGTGCAGGATGTTCTAGATCAATGCTGAAAGTTAAGTCATTTTGTACGTTTCAATTGCGTTGTCTCTCATGTCTTGGCACAAATGTTCTTTTGAAAAAAAAAAGACTCGGAATACTCATTTATGACCATAGTATAAATCAAAGTGCTGTCAGCACTGCAATCAGTAGATCAATTCGTTGCAGGGGGGGGGGGGGGGGGAAAGACTTTTCGTTGCATTGTGAAAAACAAAACAAACTTTAAACTAGATCTAATGGGATTTTGTCATCATCGAAATGTAGGTGTAAAAGAAGACTTTTCAAACATTGTTTGAAAAAAGGGGGAAAATGCTGGCAATTTCCACATTACCCATTGTTTTCTACCCATCCCAGAACAAATTCATTTTTTGAGTCACACTGAATTTATTGTCTGCAAATGCTTTGACTTTGGACAAACAAATAAAATTTTGTTAGTTGGTAAAGAGTTATGTGATCGTTATGTTCAACTTACCCTCAACATATTGTCTTGAGGTGATTTAATACTCCCATACCATTTCCCTATATTTGAGAAAAGTTTGCAAGAGTTTGGAAGTTTAATTATGACATGGGTTAGGATAGCTTTCTAATCTTCAGCAAGGGTTAAAAAGGGGATGTACCCAATACAGACCAGCAATGTTGATATCAAATTTAGAACAAATGAAAAACAAAACATTTTTGATATTGATAAGAACAATGTTCCGAAAATGCTCTGGACATTCTGAACATCATTCAAGAACAGTGCACATGTGCTGAAATATTCCTTGCGCCCATATCAGAAGAGCATTCCGGAACACAGTACATCGTGCCAGGGCAGGTAAATAGAACTACAGGAAACCGTTGATCATGTCCCTCGGCTGTATCACGTAGCTTGCTTTATTATACTGCAAAGAAATTTCACGTGATCTGATTGGATAATATGCCCCGAACATATATATCATGTACACTGGCAAAACCAACGTAAAAGCAGTTTCCCTTTCGGGAGCCCCGTATACATGACTACACTATCAACACAACATCCAAAATGGCGGCGTCGATCAAGATTAACATCAAGATTATGGCCAAGCTGCACGTTTTAGCACGTATTACCAATGTATTCAGTGACGTCAGTTCCCAGTGACGTCAGTTTTCATTGAATTGGGGCACTCAGAAGGGAAATTCTACTTCGTCAGCGTACTCAATTTTTTAAACCAAAAAACAGGTAAAATCCGCTTAACAAACGTTGGAATGGTAAAACTTTGCAGTATAATAAATTCGTTGTACGGTCAGGTGGCAGGGGACTTGGAAACTTGTTCACGGCTATGGTGAATCATGTCGCCCCCTTCACGGCTGTGGTGAATCATGTCGCCACCTCGCCTTCGGCTCGGGGCGACATGATTCACCATAGCCGTGAACAAGTTTCCAAGTCCCCTGCCACCTGACCTACAACTAATAATGTACCTGTACGATACACGTCATTATCTCCCGCTGGATGGCATTCTACAAATACACATCTATCTAATTTGGGCATTCTGGGTACAGAGCCGGACTACTTTTCAAAACAACAACCGTTACTTTGAATTTTAAAATGAAATAAACGTTTAATCAATAAAACGCTACCTGGTGCGATTCATTCAGCTATGATCGGCTGGCATGTAACCTATGCACCGGCCATTTATTAAAACAGCCTCTACATGCTTGGGTAATAGCCCTTTTCGAAAACTGCATTTACCTCCCCTTGTATGCTCTTCAAATGGAGATAAGATATGTTAAAAATCGTCGATCTCTCACTTCCGGGTAGTACGCTTCGGTACATACACATAATAGGCGGTCACGCATCACTATGCCCTCTCACCAGAGGTACTGCTGTGTTTGTAAAAACTATGGTGGAAAGTTGCTTGATGGAAAAATAGCTTCGGTATAAGCCCTACTTTTCCCAGGTAGGCCTATACCAGGATGGGTGATGCGTCATAGCAGACAGGTCGAATCTTCGAAGAATATGACATGCGCAGACAACGCGATACACGTATATCTTCGCCGGAAGTAGACCGCTTCACCGTTCTTAAAATCGAAACACTCCACTAAGAAAGCAAACACTAGACACCATTTTCCTTTGGAATCTTTAATACGTATCCGACAGACAGTTTGTACCTTTATTTTCTAACTCGGTCTATCATTTACGTTGGCATTTTTCAGCGATAG
This sequence comes from Hippopus hippopus, assembly GCA_946811185.2. NCBI lineage: Eukaryota > Metazoa > Mollusca > Bivalvia > Cardiida > Cardiidae > Hippopus > Hippopus hippopus. The sequence continues at coordinate 41,145,972 of OX328096.1, forward strand.
GTTGCTTATCACCGTGGCTGTTGTTGCCGTTGCTAATCGATTTATTGGGCGCCGCCATGTTTAAGATCATTTGACTGGCAGTATTTCATAATAGAAACTCCTTAAATACGGACATATAAAATTACTAATAGTCTGTCGGATGAGCCGAGATGAGATCCCTTGTGACAGTGAGCACTACACACCGAGCACGAGAGATCTACAGCAGACTATATAGTCTAGATTTACCCGACACAGTAAATTAGAAATTCTAGGTATTTTCCGGGAACCTTAATAAACATTCCACACTACAATAAGTGGCCATTAATATTTCTTCAAATTCCGAATTCCCATTGATTTAGAACTACTGTACATATATTTTTCAGTCTGCAAGAAAATCAATTACGCTGCTTCTCATCATTTGATCATAGGGAAAACCATACTGGTAGAAAGCAAGGCTACCGAAGTTATTTACATGAATAGGCTATATCCATTCATTCCCTCACGTTGAAGTTGTAGCTCTCTTAAACATAGTGGTGTCACTCTTCCGCTAAATTTTGGCGACGTCGCCATTGACTTCAATGTAAAAAAAAACGTTTTTCGAAAATATAGATTACTTTTTATACAATTGTCTCTAATTTGAAAATGCATATTTTCACTGTAGAATTCATTTTGCTTATCTTCATATAAGTTTTATAACTTTAGCTTCAGTATTTATCCACCATAAAATAAGAAGTAAAACTTGGATTCTCTGAGGAGGGTTAAGGAAACTGAGATCATTTATGCTAAGTGTATGTTACAGCTATATAAGGCCCTGGTTTTACCACAGCTTGAGTATGCAGCCCCAGTATGGCAAATTTGTAATTGAAGTCGTCTTGAGAAAGTTCAAAGAAAAGGTTTAGGACTGTGTTTCGGACCCTTCAAGTGTCCACTGGTGTCGAAGCATTGGAGGTGGAGGCAGGGGTCAAGCCACTTGAATTAAGAAGAAAAGAACTTGCAGTCAGACAGGCAGCTAAGATAATGGCAAAGGAAGATGAGTCGTGTATCAAGAGAAGTTGGGATAGATTTATTGAACCAGATGGAACTGAACGTAACATATCACCTTTTGGAAAGATGAATGTACAAGTTGCAGGTATGGTCTCAAACACAGGTTTACCCCTTTATTGTTTAGAGAAGAACTTCACTTTTGCTGAGTCATTGCAACCAAGCCAGCGTAAACCAGAATACTGGCAAAATTTAGGATCATCTTATTCAAGAACAAAACTACAAGAGGCTTTATCAAGGGAAATGACAAGGGATATTGTTAACAATGTTCAGTGACGAAAGGGCAGCCATAGCATTCACTGACAGTTCATGTTTAGGAAAACCCTGGTCCATGTGAAGCAGGGGCTTGTATTTTTCTACCGGGACATATTGATTGATTGATTGATTGATTGTTTGGTGTTTAACGCCGTTTTCAACATTATTTCAGTTATATCGCGGCGGCCAGTGCACCTATCCATGCTTTCCTGGAGTCTCTTTTACCAGTACTCCGCACAAACCACTGGCTGCTTTCCCACATAACCAATTGTTGAAACAATGATCAGCGGTGGGAGAGGAATGAATCCTGTCGCAATGACTATCATCAATCCTCGGAAGGAAATTGGCCCAGCCGGGGATCGAACCCACGATCCCCTGTTCTCAAGTCCTGCACGCTACCGACTGAGTTACCGGGGCTCGGCTACCGGAACATATAGAGCCTACATTACTTAAACATCCAGTAAGTTCATTTGGATCCATATTATTGGGTGAACTGATAGCGATAAAGATGGCCATTAAATTACTTCAAACCAGAACAACGAAAATAGATTGCAGTATTATAGATAAGTGATACATTTTTTTCAGATAGTCAGTGTTCAACTGGACACCTTACATTAGGATGAGAAACAAAGTCACATAAAGTAACAGTCAGCGAAGTCGAGTTTGATATTCACAAGTTGGAGGAGTCTGGTATATTTTAAGTGGAGTTGTCATGGACGCCTGGCCACTCAGATATCAAGGGGAATGAGTGTGAGGATCGACTGGCAAAAGAGACAGCAGAAGAAGCAAAAAAGTTGAAGAATTGCCACCAGTACTAACATTTGGAGATGTGAAGGAAGCAGCAAGAGAATCTGGTAAGACTAAATGGCAGGACATGTGGGAAAAATCTGAGGCCAGGCATCTTTTCAATTTTAGCGCAGAAATGGATCACAAAATTAAATATGAATTTGAAACACCAGCAAGTGAAAGCGCAGCCAACCAACTCAGAACAGGTTATGAAAGGCTGAATGAGTATCTACACAAACTCAAGGTAGTAGAGAGAGTGATAAGTGTGAGTGGAGAAATTTAATCTATCAAGGGAGTCAGTGGGGATTCGGACTTTGATTAAATATCTATGGCCACTAATTGTACATTGAAAAACTTATTTAGACACTTTGGATATCTGATTAAGGTCAAGTTTAATGCACCATAGATCTGTACAACAAATCTGTAGTAACTAAATTGTGTTAGTCATGCGTGCAACACGAGAGAAGTGTATCTATTATGAAGCCTTCAATTCTAACGCACAACCGGCTTCTGTGGGTAAAAGTTAAACGTCCACCAAATAAGTCTGTACACCGTATAAGTCTGATGTCTATTTTTATCCGATACCGCCTATGGGCGGAGTTTATAGTTACACAAATCTAGTCAGGAACTGTGCATTAAGCGGGCGCCCAATTTGACATTTTCAAACCACGTTTAACCCATTACGAGATGACAAAAAATAAAAGACTGTCCAAATTTAGAGAAATTGCAGACGACATTTCAAAGTGTGTATTGAAATCTAAGTGTAATATAGAGTAGAAAACATTGTGAGAAAAGAGAAATAGTTTGTTAAAAGCTATTTCTCCTTTTCTAACAATATTTTCCAAAATAATATTTTGCAAAGGTGTCAAAACCAGGAATCGTGTGGTAATGGGCTAAAATGTGTGAGTTGTCAACATTTGGGTCCATTTTTCCGCCAATTTTGGAAAGTTAAAAATTGGCACCATGGCAATGCGATAAGGGCGGTTGGGCTGAATTGGGCGGAGTTTCGGTAAAATGAAAATTAGGGCGTTGCCGTATTATGACTGACATCAGACTTATTCAGTGTACAGACTTATTCGGTGTACATTTAACCTCTACCGGCTTCTGTGTCGCCGAAAAGAAGAGCCTCAGAAACAGCGATATTAACGCCGAATTTCTGTTTAATTTAGGTCGGGCTGTTGTTGTAAGTGATCTCCGATAGATAAAGACGGTTTTCTGTCAAGCAAAATTGGCATAATACCGGAAAACGCCCCTCCATTATATCGCGAAAACCCTACCCCCGATTCGGGGTCTAGCTCCGATGTTATTTTTGTGATTGTTTCTCCGCTAGACCCCCGCAACACCATTCTTTTAAAGTATCTGGAATGAATACGATTTTACCGGCATCTTTTCAAACGGCTCTATGCGACAAAATGTCCAATGACAGCTAAGAAAATGGGCATGGATCGTTAGATAAATGATTAATCTTTATTATCACACAAGCTGTGCTGCAAAATACCAATTAAATCAATGGAAATTTACCTTTTTTCCCAGCGTAAATAAATCCAGTGTAATTTGTAAACAACTTACATGGCGACTTCTGTTAAACAGACATGCGCACACAACGGAATTTGAATTTTGTACAGTCTGGTTCTCTAACCCAAACAACCATTTTCGTACAAGGTGCCTTTGTCAACAGTGGAATTCCCAAATGAACCGTCCTGTAGCGTGTCAGAGATACTGCGATTTCTGACAAGACATGCGCATGATATCACTATGTTTTGATTTCTGGTGAAGTAGGTCAACGGTTATTTACGTTGAAAAGTACAGATTTGCACGAAGGTAAGATTTAGATATTAACTAACATCAGTTTTTTTGTAAAGATTAATCATTTATCTAACAATCCATGCCCATTTTATTAGCTGTCATTGGAAATTTTGTCACATAGAGCCATTCGAAAAGATGCCGGTAAAATCGTATTCATTCCAGATACTTTTAAAGAAGGCTGCTACGGGGGTCTAGCGGAGAAACAATCACAAAAATAACATCGGAGCTATACCCCGAATCGGGGGTAGCGAAAACCCATGAAAATCTAAATTGTGTGTCAAAAGAATTTTGGTTTATTACTGATACATACACATCAAATACAATATTGGTCTACGGAATAAAGCACAGAATTTCATTAATTTATCTTTTGATTCATAAAACAATACCACATGTATGCATAGGGCCGTATAGTGGAGGGGCGTTTGCCGGTATTATGCCGCAAAATTTCTACTGCAGTTATTCTCGAGGCGTATTTGTGGTGACTTGGCCTTTGAGAATAGGCTCTTTCGTCCCCTGGCTTGTCGTCCACATAGCTAATAATTCCCCTGCCAACTTCCTTTTTTTTTTTCCTCGGTCTCTGTACATATTAGAGGTTGATTCCATTACTCTGTGAATTCTCATATCTTTGTGAATCTATGTTTGCTATCAATAATTTATTTGCTCACTCTTTTTTTTTTTTTGAGACTCCTGCTTGTTCAACACAACATTCATTTACTCTCAGCAGTGTTCAATCTAGAGCGTGCCATTGCACCATAGGCCCTCTAAAGTCCCAGATGGCGCAATTCTAAACCAACCTTGGGCTCTTAGGGTGGCGCACTCCATCGTACAGGTGCCATTCCACAAATTTGGGTCTTTTTTGTCCATTTCTGCTTTTCTGCTCAATAAACGAAACGCTTAGCTTTCTAGTAAGAATTTATCTATAACCCGATGGATGTTTTGGCTAGATAAAACTAGTAGCCTGCTTTTGACCTTCGTATCGGACAGTTTCTCGAGAAAAACGGGTACCAGAGGTTACGATTCTTTGAGCTTCCGCTGATCATTCAACGTTGCAATGAAGCTATTTTCTGAATATTTTGGAAGCCTGAATGGGGCAAAAAAAGGCAAAAGCTGTTAAAAAAATTACTTCGAAAAGCACAATCAGATGTGTACTTATTTCTAGTTCAAACGACGATAATAAAACCCCACAGAAACGCGAGTTTCAACAAAAATGGGTCCCAGACGATCCGTTCAAAAGTTGTTTAGCTTATGACAAGAACATTAAACTCCAATTTGAGTGATTGATGGGAAAGTTAAATCCCTCTGTGACGGGATATCAGAATATATCAGAATTTTTGAAAGTTTACCACTGACAGACATACTTCGTCCTTTTTTTTATCTTTTAGGATTAAATTAATGGTGGAAACAAGGATGCATCAATAACAAGGATAATTTCTGCAGTGTTGCAGTTTTATTAGCATAGTATTCATCTATACATGAATGAGAACATACAAGTAGAATAAAAAGACAACACTTGTTAAATAAAAAGGTTAACATTTCAGTAATGAAGTAAGATTTTTTATGTGTGGCCCCCCCAGCTTTCGAAAATGACCCCCTATTTCAATGACTGGGGGCCTGATGGGCCCCCTTGCAAGCAAAGCTAGATTGAACACTGCACTCAGTGCCCATGAATTCAAGGACAACACTTAAAATGCCTCTGTGATAAGTGTAGAGGCTGTGACCTTTAGGAATACCAATTGTATATTATGTTATTATGTCTCCCCCCATCAGGGTTGGGAGACATTGTTTTTCACCGTGCCTCCGTCTGTCTGTCTGGCTGTCACAAATCATGTCCGCTCTATAACTTGAAAACCTTTTAAGAAATTTTGATAAAACTTCACACGTTTGTAAAGCACCATGAGACGAAGTGTCATGCACAAGAACCATAACTCTGGCTTGTATATTTTTTGAGTTATTTCCCTTTGATTATTTTCCTTACTCATTTTACATACAATTTCATGTCCGCTCTATAACTCAAAAACTGTTAGAGAAAAATGACCATTATTTCAGTTAGAAATTGCCTTGGTGACATATCAATCCTTCTGACACCAAAAAGGGGGGAGACATCTGTTTTTTTGTAGAAAAACAAGTTCTAGTTTGACTATGTATTTGGAATGACTTTTTTTTTTTTGAAAATGATTTACAAAAAAGTTATAGGATATCTTCTTGTCAATTTCCATTGGTGATCAAATGTATTTCTAGGATAATTTTGCTATGAAAAACAGGTTAAATGTACTTTTCCCTGTCCAAAAATGTTACAGGGAAAACTATTTCATCATGTTACTTTCCAGATCTGGAGGTTTCTTGACTCACAGACTCTGAAAAATCACAACTTGACAGTGCATGACTCTACAAGTTATTTGTGGATATCAGTCACATTGCTTTTGAGTAGTCTTTTGAATAAAGTATACTTCAGCAGGAGTTTAGGGTAGGCAGTTCTTAATGATATTATGTAAAGTGACATAATGGTGGAATAAAGCAAGTAGGAATTTTATGATATACCGTACATGTAATAATATCACCTCGATGAACTTTCTGTTTGACAGGTACATGTTTTTCTAAACAGGCTTAGTTTGGACCAAAATTCTCACTTGCTTTTATAGTTGCATCTAATTAAAGAATACAGTGCTTTTATTTTTTTGTTTCAGGTGATTATTGACTAATAAGAAACAAATAATGAGTGCTGGTGGGATTGCAATTAAACGACTCTCAGAAGAGCGAAAAGCTTGGAGAAAGGATCATCCTTTTGTATGGATCTTTCATCATATCTTAATGAATTATGTGGATACATTTTATTTCTGTATGACTTGCAGGAATGTGAAATACATTACTGTATATATATTTTATGACTGCTGTTATAATTTTTAGTTTTATTTTGGTTAGGTAAAATAAGACAGTCACTGTTTTACTTAATTTAGAATTTTTGATGCTTGTGAAAATTCATAGCCTTCGAACACAAAACCTTTAAATTTTAAATGCTCTTCCCTTGTTTCCCCGCTTCCACTCTCATTTTTTTGAGGGGATGAAGGAATGCTTTTGCTAGTGTTACAACTTGCAGTCTTTCTTTTTAACCTTTTAACACTCGACCAAAATGTAGACTTGTTCAAATTGTAAACATTTGCCATGACAATTTAAGTAGCACTCAAATGATGGAACTTGTCTTTAAAATGGTTGAGAACATTGTGGGAAAAGGAGAAAATGCTAGTAATCAACATTTTCTCCTTTTCCAACAATGTTTTCAAAAGGCCTTTTCCTCAGGGTCGTTAAAACTCTGAATTGTTTGGTAAAGGGTTAACTGTGTCATTCAATCTTAATTTTCCAGGGTTTTGTAGCTCGTCCATCAAAAAATCCAGATGGAACATTAAACCTACTAAATTGGGAGTGTGCAATTCCTGGCAAAAAGGGGGTATGTAATATGGTTACAGCTTGCTTCATAATGAATGTATATGTCGTAGTCCAAACTGGAATCTAGGCAGATCCGGAATCTGCCTAGACCATATTGGAATTCTATTTTGGTCTATACCAAATTAGAATTCTGCTTTGGCCTAGACAGATTCCAGATCTGCCTAGACCAAATTAGGATTCCAGTTTGGCTAGGCAGATCCAGATTCTGCCTAGACCAAATTGGAATATTTTCTCGTTATATATAGCGTGACTACATATAAACCATCTGATTTATTTCAAACCCAAAAATTAAAGAGGTTTCCATTAGAAATTCAGAGTAAGAATAAATTTTGAATGTTTTGCACTTTAGTCGAAAAAAAAAATTGTAGTGAACGGAGCTAGTATGAGGGATAAAAATTGTTTTTCATCAAAAATACCTCGCAGTTGTAAACATAGGTGGATATGTATGATTAAGAAATTAGGAAAATAATCCAATAATTAAGTAGTAAGCATTGCTTGAAAAGGAGAAAATGTTTTAATTTCCAAAGAATTCTACCTCGAGCTGTAAACCATTTTTTTTTAGTAGGATTGATATGATTATAAGAATGAGAAAAACGGTTCATAAATCAAGTAGAAAGTATTTTGCGGGAAAAGTAGAGGTGTTTATACTGTATATTCTTTAATTTGTTTTCCAATAAATGATAATTAATAATATGTAAAGGGTGGAACTGCCAACCTAACACAAATGATGCGTGAAGACAAATGAAAGATGTAAATGCCAAAATACTGTTAATTGCCATACAGGTGTGAATGTGTGATCTATTTTTGACCCATCACACATGGAGGGCCCATCTAGGAACCCTCTAAATAAAAAAAAAAGATATCACAGCCAGTGTAGGTACATCTCGACTGACCGTATTTCAAACGGCTGTTTAGTAAAGTAGATAACCATTAAACCCACAAAAAATATACCGGAAGTGAATTTTCAATCTTGGTCAGCCTATGCAGTCAGTGCTTTCTGAACGGTGTCGTTTCTTATCGCAGTTTGAGGATGATCCTCTTTTTACATGAAAGGTCACATTTACTAAAATGTGCTTTTTTAAATAATTCGTTGCAATTAATTACATGTACAATGTTCATGAATAATAAATGTTCCAATCATAGTAATAGAACACTGAAGTGGTATTTGTCAAGGAAACCATTGTGTGGAATTAATAATTTGAAAAAAAAGGAGAAATATTATTCAAATATTGGCTTGAAAGTCAACCTACGAAGCAAATAAATAATTTTTTCGTTAAAGGGAGTGTACTCACGACAAAGGTAGGATTATTTGTGTATTGGTGGTCTCCCATCGATCATTAGGAGGAGTCAGGAGTAACGTCCCTTGACAATAAGATGCATAATGGATAGAGAGAGAAACCATGTGAATATATCAAATAAAATTAAGTTTGTAACTGAAAACTATGATTTTGAAATATATTTGGCCATTAACATTTAATTCCCAACATTAAAATCAATTATTTCGATATATAAATATTCATGCCCAATCAAATGGAGTAGCGCACAATCATGGGACGAACAAGCCATGGGACGAACTGGTTTTGGAACGAAAAAGCCCAGGACCAAGCGATCAGTAGACAAATTTTGTATATATCATTGCGCCAATAGAAAGATATGGGCGAGTGAAGCTATTTTCAATCAAGAATTAATATTTTCACGATCGATGGCCTCACCCAGTGTACTTTAACATGCCGTTTCCAATTACATATCTGAGTGCTGCCGAAAAACTCATTTGTCTGAGAAAAATTGAGTTTAATTGGGTTTATTTCCTTCGGCTTTGCACAAAATACGATACAGAGCTCCAGATAGAGGGAGTGATTTTGGTTTTAAAATTGAAATTGTTAATAATTCTCCACTAAACCCTATGTTGTGGGTATTCATTAGAACTGTCTCATCGAGACAATTCTAATGAGTACCCACAACATAGGGTTTCAAGGAGAAATAATGGATTTAGAATACCATCACACCCTCTTACCTGGAGCTCTGACGATACATGGTCTTCAAAATTCAATATTGAACTCATAGTGGTATTGTCTTCGACAAATACCACAAAAATGAAAATTTGACCAAAGGCCAAACTGTAATGATGTGCATGCTGATCATTGTCAACCCTTTCTGCAAAATATGATTTAAGTTGGAAGCTGCAGAAAATATGAAGAATATGGATAAATCATAACTTACAACTTTTTTTTTTCTTTTATATTAATGTGTTTATTTAATGTTACATGCATAGTAAAAAGTTTTAAATATTAAAATTCAAATGATATAATTTGCTTGTTGAAATGGATATCTGCTGAAAAGACTCTTTTAAAAAAAAAAAAATAGATTCCAATTTGGTCTAGGCAGATCCTGTATCTGCCTAGCCAAACTGGAATCCTAATTTGGTCTTGGCAGATTCCAGATCTGCCTGGGCAGATTCCAGATCTGCCTAGATTCCAATCTGGCCTACGACATACACAGTTTTTAAGTCCTTCAGAAACATTCTGGGAAAGTAGAATGTTCTGGTAACTTGCATGTTTTCCTATTGCCATAATGTTTTTGAGCATTTAACATTTTTTAAGATAAATTCTATCATTTTGATGACATCTAAATTGTATCTGCAATTGTTTTCGGTATTGTCAAATCCAAAATTTTATTTTCTGGTACGTGTACTGTGTAGAATTAAAACTGTGATCATTGTCAAGAGACATGCATATGCTTGAAACATTTTATTGTTCCACCTTGCATCTTTCAGATAAATTTAGGTTCTAAAAGTTCTAAAAGGGTAGAAAGTAATTGACGTGGGACATAAGATGGAACATGGTCTTGAAAGCTTTTGTACATTTGTTAGTCACTTGTAGTTATCTTATTATTTTAACCGTTTGCCAAGAGATAAATATTTAGACTGGTCTAAATTTAAAACATCTGGAGACAAAAAATTAAATGTAGCTGAAATGATGGAATTGTCTCTGATTGGGTAGAAAACATTACGGAAAAAGGACCAATATTTTCTCCTACTCCTGCAATATTTTCATAAGCTTTATTTCCCAGGGTTGTTAAAAAGGGATTGTTCTGTAAAAGGTTAGTTTTTGATAATTACATGTTTTACACTTCTTTTGGATTTTTCTTGATGAATTCTTTACCAAACAATCTTAATTTTCATGACCCGGGGGAAAAAGGGGTTTGGAAAAGATTGGGAAAAGGAAAAAATGCTGGTAATCAGCATTGCCTGCTTTTCCCCACATTTTCTACCCATTAGAAGACAAATCCTATTGCTTGAGTCACATTTAATTTGTTGTATGCAAAGTTTTTATCTTGGACAAGTCTAAATGTTTCATATTGCGGCAAAGAGTCAAAATGCAGACAGATTTAATTCATACCATTTCCAAGTATGAATATTATTATGTGTCTGAAAACCTGTTCAGGTAGTCTGTCAAAGTTTTAGTCACTAGCAGAATATGTTTTGTAAAACTAAAACAAACTTGCCAACTTTTGCTCTAGTTATACAATATAGTTTTTTTCCAGCAACTAGAACATTCCACTGTAACTCATTATAAGACTCATGGTAGTATCCATACTGTTTTTGGTATGAATTTGTCTACATTGTGATTCCTGACTTGTTACTTTTGGCTGCTCCTGGGTCTTTAATTAAATTCTTATCAAACGACTAAATTTTTGACTCAACAATATCGAAAGCATTCACAGACAACTTAATAAATGTAGCTCCAATGCTGATTTCTGTCTTTGATAGAGTAGAAAAGATCGAAGGAAAAGGAGAAAATATTGGTTACCAGCATTTCCTCCTTTTCCCACAATGTTTCAAAAATCCTCTTCTTCAGGGTCATTAAAACTCGGGATAGTATGGTAAAGAGTTAACTATTCGCAATTTTCACTTTTGTCAATATTTTAACATGCAAATATCTTGCAATGTACTTGGCTTTACATAAGGAAAAGGATAATGGAATGTGTGTTGAATCTGCATTTACGAAGTTTGAGTATGAATGTCATGATATTGCTTCATTTTTCCTTGCCTTTAATTTCAAGACCATATGGGAAGGTGGCCTATACAAGATTCGAATGTTGTTCAAAGATGACTACCCCAGCACACCACCAAAATGTAAGTTTGCCAACTTGAACACTGTTTGAAAAAAAGTTTTTTTGAAAAAGTAAAATATCCTTGGGTTATCAACAGGAATCACCTCCAGCTGACTTTTTAAAATGTTTCTCTCAATGTATATCTGTTCTTTCCTACTTACATGTAAAGATGTGTACATACACATGTATAAGCCAATGGTTTACTTGAATGTTTGAAACAATGAGTACATCCATCTTGTGTTCTAAATGGATGTTTCAGCCAGATTTATGTTAAATCTTGGTCATGAAAATTCATTTGTACCAGCAGATTCTGTGATATGGTTGTTTTGACAGTGAGCCAAAAATCCTGTTGAAAACCTTGTACATGTACTATGGAATTTTTAGCCTAACTTTTTCAAAGAAAATGTCGAGATATTGTCATAGCCCTGGAGTCTTCGTCTGCGTTGTTGTTGATATCATGCAAAAACTTAAGCATTTTATAATATCTATGTCAATGCTGAAGATATTTACTTCAAACTAAGATTGGTTGTAAACTATCAAAAGGGCACCCCATACAACAGGGGCAGGCAACCCCTTTTTTGACTTAAGATTTTCACTAAGAGCAGCTGCAGCCTAGCATGCACCCGAATCCAGTGCTCGACTTAGAATTTTCCCTAACAGCAACTTAACCTAGCATGCACCCACATGCATTGCTCTTGTTTCCTATGTCTTGATCTTGAAAAATTACTTTTGCACTGCCTTTAATAGAGGGTTTCAAGAAAGAACTGAAGAAGCTTTAGCCAAACATAGTGACATTCATGGTATGAAATCAATGAGTCACTGATTTTGACTCTCAGCTTGACAATTTTTTTTCCAAGGTTTGATAGTAGTCATTACTCTTTCACTGCTGCACATTGTTTTCACAATGTTTATTTGCAAGGGCAACCAGTGGTTCAGAAAGAAAAGTCTTAAGTTCAAGTAAAAGAATCTCCAGGCAGGTATGGATAGGAACACTGGCCTCCATGATATAACAAACCTTAAATAATGTTGAAAATGGTGTTAAATACCAAACAAACTGGTACAAGAAAATGTTTTTAGTGTTTTCCAACTCTTTGATCTATATACATGCACATAAGTTACAATTAAAACCCTCTATACTAGAAATGATGATAGAAAAATAACAGTGCAATGGCTTAGTTTATTCTTTACCATCCAGTCCGGAGTTTTAATAACCCTGGGGAAGAAGCCTATTGAAAATGCTGTGGGAAAAGGAGAAAATGCTGGTAACCAGCATTTTCTTCTTTTCCCACAATGTTTTCTTTTTCTTTCCTATCAAAGACAAATTACATAATTTGAGTCACATTTAATTTGTCGTTTGCAAAAGTTTTCAATTTGAAAAAGTCTATAATTTGTTCGTTTGGAAGGAGTTAAGAAATAATTTCATCAAATAAACAAGTTGTTGTGTAGGAATAGTATCGCTACATTACATGGTTGAATAATGACTTCTAACCCAGTCACTGAACAGCCTTTTTCTACACATACAGAAAACTTGAGAAAAATTTGAAGGAATGATTATGTTCTTTTTCTTTTTTTTCTTTTGGATCATGGAAAACATTGTTGAAAGAAAGTACATTTTGTAACAGATTGATTGCTCCTTTTTCAGAATGTTTTCAAATGCAGTTTATATTGGGTATTTGAATAGATTGGTAATGGCTTAAAAAAAAAAACTTCCAAGGGGTATCAACTTCAAAAGCTCGATTTTGTACATGTATATACAGGTAAATGTGAGCCTCCGCTCTTCCATCCCAATGTATATCCATCAGGGACTGTATGTTTATCTTTATTGGATGAGGAGAAGGACTGGAGACCTGCTGTGACTATAAAACAGGTTTGTATAAACTAGTTGCATCTCTATCATCTGCTTGTATTCATAACTACTGTTTTAACTCTTTACCACATGACAAAATTTTCGACTTGTCCAAACTGAAAGCATTTTCAGGCAAACAATATAAATGTTTTAAATGATGGAATTTGTCTTTGATGGGCGTAGAAAACATTGTGGGAAAAGGAGAAAATGCTGGTTACCAGCATTTTCTCCTTTTCCCACAATGTTTTCAAAAGGCTTTTCCTTCAGGGTGGTTAAAACTTGTGATTGTGTGATAATAAGTTAAATAAAAATGCAAGCAACACAGCCAGTTTTGATTTTTTTTCAAATTCAAATGTTGTACCTCTTGGCAAAAACAGCATAAGAATAGTTTTTACCACTAAGGCTGGAGCACTTAAAAAAGAAAAAAATCATTCATAGCTGTGTGAAAACTATATTACGCTAAAAAATCTTAAACACAGTGACTTGTTTGTACTAAAAGCACCTGCAGACAACAACTTATGTCACCAAAATGTTGTAGTTAATATTAAAACCATATTTTAAGACCTAGGGAAAGGAGAAAATGCAGGTTGAAATTAAATTTTTTTTTTCTAAAACTATTATTTAAGTCTGTGTACCATAGGGTCAGAAAATCATAAAATCATTTCAGAGATCTGCATTTGTGTAACTGGAAGTGTATGACTTTTTTTTTAACCCTTTACCAAACAGTCTTGACTTTAAATGACATTAAGGACGAAGGATTTAGAAAACATGGGAATCGGAGAAAATGCTGGTTTCCAGCATTTTCTCCTTTTCAAACAACATTTTGTATCTTTTTAAAAGCAAGTCCCATTATTTTAGCTTTATTTTGTACTATGCAAATTCATTCAACAATTGTGGCTAGCTTAACCCTTTCCCAAACAATCCCTAGTTTTTATGACCCTGAGAAAGAAAACTTTTGAAAACATCGTGGGAAAAGGAGAAAATGTTGGTTACCAGCATTTTCTCCTTTTCCCACAATGTTTTCTACCCTCCAAGAACAAATTTCAATTTTTGAGTCTCATTAATTTTGTCGTCTGCAAATGCTTTCAATTTGGACCAGTCTAAAATTTTGTCGTTTGGTAAATAGTTAAATATTGCTGTCTGGTATAAAGCACAAGTGCCTGACATATCTGGTATCATACAATTCCTCTATATAGATATAATAAAGACAGTGTCAGGATGGAGAAACTTCTCGTTGCAAACCTTGTCATTATTATATCTATATAGAGGGGTTGTATGATACCAGACATGTCAGGCACATGTGGTATAAAGTAAATGATCTATTGTCAGAGACATGTTTATGCAGATAATGGGGCATCAAGAAACACTAATTACATGTGAGCCATGCTCTGGCAAAAGGGGGTTTTATGCTTCTACATAATGCATAATACAAAGCAGATCATTAAATAATCATGGATCCATAAAATCCATTTCGTCTAACAACCAACTGAATCATGATATGAAATGGTCCTTTGACATGCAGAAAATTGACCAATACCTCAAAGATTTGCCCCAGGTCAGCCTGCGAGGGCTGATCCGCCTGATCTGGGTCAATACATTTTGCAGATGCATTAAGCCCTCTTTTCACAGAGCATGGGTCATGTACATTATTTCATCATGTGATGTTGGCACTGATTAAGACATTTCTAATGAGTACTTGCAACACAGATTTTAGCAGGAGGTTAAAGGAAACCCCAAATAATCCCCTTATCCTTAGAGGTGCTTCAGTACTATGCAACGAGTGATCAAATGATGACTTTTTTTGTTCCCGCTACTAATTTGTCAACAAGGTGAAAAACTTGCTATTGATTTATGATGAGCTTGGTTTTTTTCTTAGAATTTTTTTTTTCAACTTTTATATCAGTGGGTTTTATATGGATTAGTTAATTTAATCTTGTTCAAATATTAAAATATTCAATTATCTTGACTGCAAGTTAAATGACAGATTTTATTTCTGTACTGACTTTTCTGATGACACAGTAAGATACATAAATCTGATAATTTGTATTTTCTTTGTTTTTCCAGATACTTCTTGGTATACAAGAGCTGTTTACAGAGCCCAATGCCAAAGATCCTGCACAAGCAGAGGCATATACTATTTATTGGTAAGCTTTTTAAGACTGCTTTATGGATCTGTAAGACATGTAGCTTTAACCTAAGGTTATTACATTTTGTAATACCAAAATGCAGGATGGAATCTAGAGTGCGGCATTGCGAGACTGCTGAAATTTTTTCTGTTTGCCCCCGTATTTATCGATTTGCCAGGGGAAAATACAGCAAATATAAATCTTATTTTCAGCTATCAAGATCCTTATGTTGTATTCCATCACTTATAAAAAGGGGACAATTCAAACAAAAAAAATATATAAGGACAATTAAAAACTACTAGAACTCAGAACAGTAGAGCTGTCGTTCCAACAAAGCATGATTCCCAATTCACAGTCTCTTCCACTGACTCCACCCCCATTAACCATTTATGGATGACGTGTATTCCAAACATGGTAATAATTACTACAGAAAGCTCGCGAAAAAATAATGAGCCATTGCACACGCTCTGCATTCCAATGATTTGTCAAGGTAATTCCTGCCTGCAACATCATCTGACGGGGGAAAAAATCATAATAAGAGGTGATGTTTTAGTGTTCTCATCATGAAAATATGATGTGTGTAGACTGACGTGTAATTGCAAAAATTACCAATAAAGTCATGTTGCAGGTCATACAGGATTGATGATTCAGCAATGGAATGTTTTGTAAGTCAGAACACAGTCTTTTAATAAAGAGACAAATAAATAAACATAGTGTTGATTTTCATGTTTAGAATATGTGTCAAAACATTAAGAAAAACTTTTATCAAAAAACAGACTACCTGGGCAATGGATTGATGCAAAAATATGAAAACCTATGACAATTGTCAATTTGCAAAAATGATAAAACCTATGACAAAGCAAATGTCAGTTTGACATCAGCTGATCAGTGACACTTTAAGCTATCTTTTCAGCTTAAATTATGTTCTGTAACAAATGATTTATATACACACTGACAAAAACATTAAGCAGGAGTGAAAATTTCTCTCTAACCATGTGGCAAAGACTTGGATTCTTGCTGAATTTTTCTGCAGTCTGCAGTGCAGAGTACGGTTTATCCCATGTTGTTAGTACTTGTTACAATCTCCTCATTGTGACAGATCTAATTAGTACCTACACTATAGGTCTTTATCTTTGCTATTCTAGTGTTTAGTTATTGTTTTAAGTGGTCTACTTTGATTTTCAAAATGGCCTATGTCTGGGGTTGGGAATCAATTCTTGATTCAACTCTGCTCTAAGAAAAAGTTGTCTTATGTAACTAGTCTAAGGACCCAGATTAATCAGTTGGATATTTAATTCTATAGATCTATTGTAACATATATGCATTGTTTATAAATGAATATAGTATAAACAACCTCAAAGCACACAGAATGGGTTTAGTATGGTCTCCTCCAAATTATTTTCACTGCCCTCTAATGTTAGTGATTATGGGAGGCATTTTTCCCAAAGTTGCCAACTTGTACATCCCTGAAAATGAACCATTGTGGCACTGCATACAACTTAGCTGCTTTTTCATACAATTTAGATTAAGATCAGACTACACAGGACAAGTAGCTTGGCTGTTTTCAAAGAAAACATCAGGGTATTGTTGTAGCCCTGGCGTTGTTGTCTGTGTTGTTGTGCTAAAACTTTGACAACTTATAATATTTCTATTATTACTGAAGATATTTACTTCAGACTTGGACAAGTTGTTAACTATCAAAAGTGGAACCCATACAATAAGGGCAGATAAGCATCAAAGTATTTTTGATGCAGTTATGCTCCTTTTTTTACTGAAAATTTTGTCTGTAAATCAAACAACTTGACGAAAATTAAATCAATCAAACATGCAGTATTTCAGTTATGAGTGAATGTGATGTTTTTGCTGGAACAGACAGAGTATTGTAGCAGCAGTAATATCTTGGACCTTATGCTCCTGAAAAAAACCCCAAAATGTAAAATAAGAAAGAGAAATAACTAGAAAATTAATGAGGACAGAGTTACAGATCTTGTGGTGTGTGATCTACCTGTATCTGAAGTCAAAAGCTTCTGTACTTTGAAAGTTATGCTTTTGACAAAAAAAAAAAAAAAAAAAAGAGCAAAAAAAGGGCAATAACTCCAAAAGTAATGTAGACAGAGTTATGGATCATGTGGACTGCATTGATGCTCAATGTGATCTATCTGTATCTGAAGTGTGAAAAGTCATAAACTCAAAATGTAAAATAACATAGGGTGATAACTCCAAAATACTAAAGATAGAGGGACAGATCATGTGCCTTGCACTTGTTATTAATGTGATCTATCGATACACAAAGTTTAAAGTCATCAGCATTTATACCTTGAAAGTAATGCACTGTACAAAAATCCAATATGTAAAATATTAAAGGGCAATAACTCCAAAAATAATGAGGACAGATTTATGAATCTTATGTGCTGCACTTGTTCTTAACATGACCTACTTGTAGATGCAGTTTGAAGTCAATAGCTTTTATACTTTTGAAGTTATGCTCCAGACAAAAAAATCTAATCTGTAAAGTAACTGAGCGAAATAACCCCTCCCCAAAAGATGACAGAGTTGTGGTTCTTGTGCACTGCACTCTGTGTGATCTATCTGCAAATGAAGTTTGGAGTTAATAGCTTTTATACTTTGGAAAATATGCTGTGGACAAAAATCCAAATTATAATTAGCAAAGGGCAATAACTCGAAAAATAATGAGGAAGAAGTTACAAATCTTGTGCACTGCCCTTGCCCTTAACATGATCTACTGGAATACAAAGTTTGAAGTTAACCCTTTATCAAATGACAAAATATTAGATTCATTCAAATTAAAAGTGTTTGCAAACACCAGAATGTGACTCAAAAAATGAAAATTATTTCTGAAACGGTAGAAAACATTGTGGGAAAAGGAGAGAATGCTGATTACCAGCATTTTCTCATGTTTTCAAAAGGCCTCTTTCTCAGGGTTGTGAAGATCTGAGACTGTGTTAAACAGTTTTGAATAGCTTGTATACTTTTTGAGTTAAGCTCTAGACAAAAATCTAATTTGTAAAATAACTCAGGGAAATAACTCTAAAAGTAGTGAAGACAGAGTTATGAATCTAATGCAGTGCACTTGTCCTCAATGTGATCTATCTGCAAATGAAGTTTGAAGTCAATAGCTTTTACACTTTGGAAGTTATGCTTCTGACAAAAATCCAGTTCATAAATAACAAATGGATATAAATAAAAAAAAAAAATGAAGACAGAGTTATAGATCTTGTCCTCTGCACTTGTTCTCAATGTGATGTCTCTGCATATGAAAGTCTGAAGTTGATAGCTTTTATACTTTGGTAGTTATGCTCCAGACAAAAATCTGATTTTAGCAAAACTAAGGGAAATAACTCTTGTCTGCAATGTGATCTATCTGAGTATGAAGTTTGAAGTCAACAGCTTTTATAATTTGGAAGTTATACTCCGAACAAAAATCCTAACTGTAAAATAACAAAGGGCATTAACTCCAAAATAATAGAGACAGAGTTCTGGATCTTGTGTTTACTACAGTTGTCCTCAGTGTGGTCTATATGCATAATGAAGTTTGAAGTCAATAGCTTTTATACTTTGGGAATTATGCTCCAGACAAGATTTTAGGGGACGGACGGAGGAGATGACTCTGTATACTCCCACACATAGTTGTAGGGATATAATTAGCCACCTTTTGGTTTCAAGGCCTGTACTTTACTGTTTTAGCTACAGGGCTTGGCCCTTGATATTTTTCTAACTTAAAATTCCAAGACTAGCAACCAGATTGCCAAAAATTAAATGTCCAATTAGATGTTTAGGTAAATAGTATCGAGTTAGAATTGAATTTGATGAACAAGGTGAAAACAACAAACTTTAATACCTTGACCAGAATAAAAAAATTTTGAAGCTTTACCAATTGAATTGATAGCAGGTGGCTCAAGTGAAGGGATATAATTTGAGAGGGTAGGAAACAGTGGGAAAAGAAGAAAATGCTGGTTAGCCATAATTTTCTCATGATGCCTTCAGGCGTCTTCTTCCTCCAGGTTGCTTCAAACTCAAAAACAGATAGATCACAGGACAAATGCAGTTCACAAGATCTGTAACTCTGTCTCAGTATTTTTGGAGTAATTTTCCTATGTTGATAGCTTGGCTATTTTCAAAGAAAACATAACCCTGGCATCGTCTGCGTTGTTGATGTCTGCATCATTGTGCAAAAATGTTGACATTTTATCTCTATCATCACTGAAAATATTCACTTCAAACTCTCACTAGTTTTTAACTATCAAAAAGGGGAACCCATATAACAAGGGCTGGTAACCATCAAAACATTTTTGACACTGTTATGCCCCTTTTTTTACTTAAAATTTTCACCGCAACTGCAGCCAAGTGTTAGCACCCACATGCAGTGCTCTTGTTCTACATTTAACTTTAAAAATATAAAAGCTCTTGACTTCATAATTCAGATACAGATGGATCACATTGAGGACAAGAGCAGTGCCTAAGATCTGTAGCTCTGCCTTCAATTGCCCTTAATTATTTTTTACCGGTCCAGAGCATCGGAATATAACTTTTGAAGTATAACAGCTATTGACTTCAAATACAGATAAATCACATTGAGGACAAGTGCAGTGCAAAAGATCAGTAACTGTCTTTAGTATTTTTTGAGCACATGTAATTGCCCAATCATATTTTAAGTTTTTGTCCAGAGCCTTACTTCCAAAGTATATAAACTATTGACTCCATACTTCAGATGTAGATTACATTGAGGACAAGTGCAGCGCTTAAGATATATACCTTTACTACAGATACAGATTACATTTAGGACAAGTGCAGTGCTTAAGATACCTTTTTTTTTTCATATAGCTATTTATTTTTTGTCCTAAGCATAATTTCCAAAGTATAAAAGCTATTGACTTTAAGACTTCAACAACAGATAGATCACATGGAGGACAACTGCAATGATTAAGATCTGAAACTCTTTCTTGCATAATTTTTAGAGTTACTGCCCTTTATTATTATTTTTTTTTCTAGTTATTGAACTTCGTTACTTTTGTCAAGAGCATAACTTCCAAAGTATAAAAGTTATTGACTGGAAACTGCAATTACAGATAGATCACACTGAGGACAAGTGCAATGCACAAGATCTTTAACTCTCTCTTGCATCATTTTCATTATTTTACATTTTGGGGGTTTGGAGCATAACTTGATAGACGATATTTTTAATGCTAATATTTAGGTTTATTAAATGGCTAAATCATACTCCTTGAACTACATCGTTTTGTCACAGAGTATTGTGTGGGGGTATGTAGCACTCATGTGACAGGTCTGTAAGGGGTTTGTAATTTGAATTTATTTTCTGTTTTTTGTCGCTCTTGTGTTAGAATTATTGTGGATTTATGGTGTTTGTGTGTCATTTGTGGCATTTTCATTTCAGTCAGAACAGAGCAGAATATGAGAAAAGAGTGAGAGAACAAGCAATGAGGTTCAGGGATCCATCTGCATAGTAGAACAATTCGGTTAAAGTGTATATCAAAGGATATTGTTCATTCAAATGGGCATTAATTTATCATCCTATGAGCTCTTATCTACAACTAGGAGATTTTGTTACGCTGGACTACAGACTACGGACCACACCCAAAGGGGATGAAATGATCTGTAGCTAGAGCAAACTCAAAACAGTATATTGTTGAAGAAAAATTTTACAATGTTGCATTAATCCTTTACTGCACAATCCCAACGAAGGAAGAAGCCTTTAGAAAACATTGTGGGAAAAGGAGAAAATGCTGGTAACCAGCATTTTCTCCTTTTCTCACAATGTTTTCTACCCTATCAAAGAAAAACTGTATTATTTGAGCTACACTGAAATTGTTGTCTGCTAATGCTTTCAATTTGAACAAGTCTATAACTTAGTTTATTGGTAAAGAGTTAACCCTTTTGGGGTGTCTTATATTATCATAATAGTTCACGAGACAGCAGACCTTGATAATACTCTTTTTCAGTTGTTTACAAAGTAGCTCATGCCAACACTATAGTTCAGATTGCACAGAAAGTGCAGTTTGAGCCTTGATCTACACTGTCCACTGTTTGATGAAATATTCTGGCAAAAACCAGCCTTGAAATGATGATTTGATTTCTGTGGAAACTGACATTTTGGTCAAAATATCTTTTGTGAACCAATCACATGAACGTTTCTTTTCTGGTATATTAATTTGACATTAAAATCACAACAAAAACTATTTTTGGAAACATTTTTTCTTTTAATATTTTGTCTATTTTGACCCATATAAATACTCTATCATTTCTTGCCAAAAGACCTTGGGAAGTAAACCTGGGTAAGAGATTGAGATCAGAAGATAAATGAATAGTAAAACATAGTAAAAGCCAGTAGTTTTCTACTTAGTAAAGAATCAGATATATTAACACAAACCAGCCATTGACAAGGGCCTGCTCAGGCTTTTTTTTTTTCCTTTCGCCACTATTTTCGCCAATTTAAAAAAAATATTTGTCACTTTTTTTTTTTTTTATTTATGAGCTATTTTTTTCACCACTTTTCCTAATTTATTAGCCATTTCTTTCGCCACTTTTCTTAATTTATGAGCCATTTCTTTCTACTTTTTCGCTACTTTCATTTTTACCACCATTTATTCCCCTTTATTCCGTTCAGGTATCAGACACAGAGAACAAAGTTTTTATGTTTCTATCAATTTTAATTCATTTGTACAATAATGAAAACATGAATGATAAAAATTACATAAAATCTTTTATCATGATGGGGATTTAATCCTTTACCTCATGATACAATTTTAGACACATCCAAACCCAAAGCATATACAGACATCAATTCAAATGTTGCCAAAATAGTGGAAGTTGTCTATGATAGGGTAGAAAACATTGTTTGAAAAGGAGAAAATTCTGGTTACCAGCATTTTCTTCTTTCCTCACCATGTTTTTATAAGTCTTCTTCATTGAGGTTGTTAAAAAGTTGGAATTGTGTAGGTTCCTAAAACAAAAAAAGACATGGTAAAAACACACAATGTAGTTAAATTCTGTTTGAATCTAGAAGCAGACTTGTGCTGCAAGTAGACAGTATTTCTTCCATGACCTTTACAGGAGAAATAAAAGTATGTGAAGAAAGAATTTCTGTATGCCTACCATGAGTGAAAAACAGTTGAATCTATCACTTTTGGATATGATTTGCTTATCAAAGAAAAAATTGGAATGGATTTTTATCTACTTGTTGACTCAAAAGAACATTATCTGACCACTGGGTTTTGATTGCCTTATAATTTATGACCCTATTAATGCAGAGTCACACTTAACTTCAAACCCTGACATTTCTCACCAGATTACAAATAATGTCCAGAGTGATGAGAAAAGAAAGAAAAAAAAAAAAACTTCTTCACGGCTGTAATGAGAACCAAGCCTAATCTTGATTCAAAAACATAACTATGACTTGTTAAAATTTAAAAGAATTAAACTTAACATGCTTTACAGAGACGTAATCAATTATCTGTATAGAGTCAATAAACTAGCTGATAGGAAGGAAAAGGTGTAGAGTATTCTAAAAATAGAATGCTAAAAATAGAACACTGCACTGTAGATTATGCTCGAGTTGCCGATGTGAGAAAGGCAAATGATTGTTTCAATCCTTTTGTTTACCATCCATCATTGTAATTTATTAAAAAATATTCGCAGAGAATATCTCCAGCTGTAAGAAGAGGTACCGGTAATTCTGCTTTATTTTACGACTATTCATGTATTGAGAATCAGTACTGATCGTCTGACGTCATTTAAACAAATAAGCAGACGCTGTACCTGTGGAAAAAAAGACGTTTTCGTGGGATAAAGGGGTGGATTTAGCGAGTAAGTAACAGATTAGGATCATAACACTGCTGTCTTGTCTAAATTGACAAAGTTGATAAAGGGTAACTGGTGTCACCTTTGTCTTAGATTGCCAATATTTCATGAATGTAAGCCAGGTCGGGTATTTTTTAAGGCGAAGTTTTTTCGCCGTGCAAGCTTGACGAGGCGAAGTTGAGCCATAGAAGGCAACTTCTTCGCCCTTTAGCTTGTTCCCTGCTTCGACCTTTCTCCACTTATCTGGTGAGTTGAGACAAAAACTAAAGAAACTGCCGATAAAAAAAACTTTCGCCACTTACTTTCGCCAGTTAAAGAAAAAATTCGCCACTTGTTCAGAATTTTCGCATTTGGCGAAAATGGCGATCGGCAGCGCGGGCACAATGATTGTGCTGCTATTGAAACATCAGTGCCCTTTAATTCACTTCAATTCCTCGATTTTTTTATCATTTCAATGGAAATAGCATTTTTGAAAGTAAATTTACATGTGGACAAAGTAGACAAAGATCAAACTGTACAGATGTGCAGACAGAAATTCCCCAGCATTTGTCAGTTGTTTTCATTCTGTGACATTTGATTTCTGTGGAAAATGACTTTATGAAAACATTTTTCAATAAGTCATTTTCCACAGAAGTCAAATGTTTTGTTGTATTTTATCAAAAAGGCATTTTCTATGGAAATAAAACAGACTGTTCATCTGTGTTACTGCTTTACCCTTCATCACAAAAAATAAATTTAAACTCGTCCATTATTAAAGCAATTTTGGAGGAGAAACTAAAAAATGGTTAAAATGAGACTTTTTTTGAAAAGGAAGAAAACAATGTGAGGAAAGGAGAAAATGCCGGTTACTGGAGGCAGGGATCGTATATATAGATGTGTATATAAGATCCCTGCTGGAGGCCTGCTTCCTCAGGGTTCTTAAAACTTGGGATTGTTTGGCACAGGGCTGATAGAAATGATTTCATTTACTTGGTACATAATGTGTACATTGTACCATTGAACTTATAGTTTAACCCTAAATGCCTGCAACACAACTTTTGGTTACTTTAGTAGACAATGTATATGAAAATTAAATTGCACAGAATATGCAGTCAGATCTTTCATCTACACTGTCTCTTTTTTTTTTTGTGTGTGTAATACCTAGCACAAACACCCTTCAAATTTCAATGTATGCCATCTGCTTTCCTCACTAAGAAAATCCATTTCCTTTATTTAGAGTTAAAGGATTAACTTGGTGCTTATTGTCATATATTCCAACATGACACATGAATTTGACTTTATAAACACAATGCAGTGGAAGCGTGGTAAAATCGACGTCACTCTATATAAAGTAGGTGGCATGTCACTATTCCATGTCTCCGCTCTCGTATATTTTATCAATGAAAGTCTCATGTCAATTCATGATTAGCAACATGATGTACATCTAAATTCAGTCTTCTTTGTTGTTTGAAAGGTAGAAATTAAAATACTTAACTATGAATAAAGATGAAGAAATATTTATTTAAAATGACCTTATACTTTACATGTGACTGCAATGATGATGTCATGAATGATATATGATTAGTCATGAACGTGAGGTTAACCAGCAGAAAAAAGTTGGATCAAATGTAGACTGGTTTTGAGCTTGTTTCCCTTTGGTCATGTTAGAATCAAAATAATCTTTCTATCCTGGTTTGTTGTTCAATAAACCACAGTTGTGAGTTACAAGGTACAATGAATAATCCACTTGGGCTATTACCCTCCTGGTATTACACCTCATAACTCAACTGTGGTTTATTGAATAACAACCAAGATAGAAAGAAGATCATTTCCTACTTATTTTTCATATTTTTAAGAGCTCAATACTCCTGGCTTTCCATTCATTATCCATTCTAATAACTTATTTAGTCTTATTCTCAAGAATTTTCTAAATTTGAAAGTAACGCAACTTCTGATTGGCTTAACCAAATGATTTTGCCAATCAGAAGCCTTGTTACTTTCTCAATCCAGAATGCTTGGTGAATATGGGCATTGGTCTCTTTCACATCAAAACACCAACATGAAGTATTTTGCGAGTAGATTACTTTTAATTGGAGACGCTAAGAGGACAATGTTGGAAAAAATAAAACAGGCTCATTATGGTCAATCTCATCATTGGTCCAGAAGCTTTTAAAAATGATCCGTCTCTGGCAACATTACTGGGAAAAAGTTCCCTAGAATGATGTAATACACATCTAATTCCAAAGTTACAAATTGAAAGCAGGGTAGGTGTTTTTTTCTTAAGATGAAGAACAAACATTTAGTATGACGAAGAATATTAAGAAGGTTGTTTGAAAATAAATAAATGACTAGCGAAATTTGTGTTCAAATGTAGCTAATAAATACCATATACATGTATTTGTTTGTCTTTTTGATGCTGTGATCCCGTGTACATGTAGATTTATATCAAGCCATCCTTCCTGTCTGAACAGACAGTTGTGTCTGCAACTCTTCAATGAACAACAAAATTTAAGACATGAGCAAATAAAAGCATTTGCAAGCAACAAATCAAATACATGTATAGCACAACTAATGTGAGTTGTCAAAGGAAGGATTGAAAACAATGGGAAATAGAGAAAATGTGGTTACAGGCATTTTCTCCTTTGTCTACAGCGTTTTCAAAGGTGCTAAAAGGTTAAATGAAAATACCCTTCAATACCTTTTCCCTTTGCCCCATGATGTTATCAACAGTCCTGAAGAAGAAAGCATTTGAAAATACTGTTGGGACAAAGAGAATTTCAGAAAATGCTGGTAACCAACATTTTCTCTTTCTCCACAATATTTTCTGCATTTTTATAAAAACAACTCCCAATTTTTGAGCCACATCTTAATTGGCTTCTGCAAGTGCTCTCAAATTTGACAAGTCTAAAATTATGTCATCTGGTAGAGGTAACCTCTTGAATCTTATTTGTAGTGGACAACTTATAAACCATCTTTCAAAAACAAACCCATGACCCTAATGCAAAAAGCTTTCATACATAAATAATCCATTCTCTGTGAAAAAGGGATTTAATACATTTGCAAAAAAAAGTATCAATCCAGGTCAGCCTGCATTGGCAGGCCTAGGCCAAAACTTTTTGCTATTGGTCAATTTTCTGCACGTCAAAGGATTAGTCTACCTTAAGATTTGGTTAATTGTTGGACAAAACAGATTTTGTTGATCCTTAAATATGTGATGACTTGCTTGGGACCATGCATCTCGGAGGTGCATTAAACCATCACTTGCCAGAGCATGGCTCGAACAGATGTGAATGTCTAACATTATGGGAAAAATAAAAATTGTAAATTATGAGAAATTTCTTCTTTGGCACAATGATTATAATAAACATGCAACTGCAAGGAGCAAAGTCTTCTCTACCAGGTAAATTGTCAAAGGGCAATGATAAATCTTTCAGCTGCTCAGAAACGAGTTTGAAAAACCAAGAAAGCATGTTTGGCAATGATGAAAGGAACAAAGATGTAAAAAATCCTTGTTTAAATCTGGATGCACTGCAACAGTGTGGCTTCTTCCTGGATACAAATGCAAATATCACTGGCAAGCACAAACCTGCTGTCCTCCATTATGAAAAATTTATGTTCATTACTTACTACTTCAACACTCTTGTCTACACTTCTTTTGTAAACATTGAGGTGAAAAGTGTAATAGCTTCTTGTCACAAAGCTTTGTTCCTTATCTGGTATTTCCTAGTATCATTTAACCTCTTAAGCACCATAATAACCTATCACAAATTTTCAGTCTAGACTACAACCCAAATTTAGTGCAATATCAAGGTTGCTTTTATCCAAGATGTTTCAGCAAAGCATATTTTGTGCAATTTGATCTTGATCTACACTGGCCACAAAAGCAGCAAGAATCGCTTGTACATGTCCACAATGCATCACTGGTGGGTCTAAGAATGTTTGATCATGTAAAGACAAGGTGGGGAGGTTGTGTTCATATGCCATTCTACTTTCAGTTCTTAAATTCCGTGTCTGTGTAATTGGCAGGCTGAGACAGACCAGAACTTATTCCACCCTCTATAGTTTTTTTATATAGCCAAAATATTGGCTCTTGTAAATATCTTCAGTTAGTATTCCAGGAATGCACAATGGATACAGTATTTTTTTTTTTTTCTGTCCAAAAATGTGCTTCCTTTGGCAGGAGGTATCAAATGAACACACTTATTTGTTTTTTATCAGAAATATGGACCAAAATAAGAAGACGGATTGACAGTGCCAAAACAGTATCCTCTGCCTTTGTCGTCACTTGTTTTCCCATGTGAAGTTAAAAAGGGAAATCACATGAAATACTGCATATTATTAGGCCACGCTCTGGCAAAAGGAGGCTTAATGCATCTCCGTGGTTCCAGATAGCAAGGAAGTCATCACATGATTCTTGATTCATAAAATCCATTTTGTCTAAAGCTCGTGATTGTGTGGTAAAGGGTAACTTATTTATGTTACATTAATTGAGAAACAAGTTCTTGCAACTTACGCTAACCTCTCTAGAATCTGCTTCCTGGGAACTAAATCAGTACTCACGCCCAATGTGTGTGCCAATGTACAGTCCCAAAGTCGATACTTGCTCCCAGGTATCAAACTCGGAACCTTATTGTTACAAGGCAAATGCTGTACCTCTCAACCATGTACACCACATCCTTGTGAAAGACAGATTTATCACAGGTGTATGACATGGATATAGCTGAATACATTGTAGTTAAGAAAAAGATGCTGTTATGGACAATTTTCCTTGTCCACTATAATTATTTTCAGTACTGGTCAGCAGCAAGAGGCAAAAGAAGTTTGCAGGAAAAATGTTTTTATTCAGTCTGATTTGATCCATAAAGATTTGAGCCATACTATATAACAAAAGGAGGTTTAATGCATCTCCATGAGGCATCATACCAAGAGGGTCATTACATAACACCATTTTATCCAACAACAAACTAGATCATGAGATAGTACGGTCCTTTGACATGCAAAAATTACCAAATAGCAAAAGGTTTCCACCCATGTCAGCCTGTGCAGTCTGTATATGCTAACATGGGTCAATACGTTTAACAAATGCAGTAAACATATCCCTCTTGCTGCTGTTCCCACATGCAGAGATACTAAGGGCATAATTATAATGACTGTGTATTGTACATGAAAAGCAAGAGTTTCTTTAAGGCAGTTATTTACTTGCCATAATACTTTTTCTTGTCCCTATATTTTATTTTACCTTGATCTCTCTGGACAACCGGAAAAAAAACCCCAGAAGATTACAACCATTTGCTATGGTTTTTACAATTTAATAATGTATTTAACAATACATGTGCAAGAATATATGTCACAATTCATCTGTTTCTGCTTGTTGTTCTAATTTTTGCACCATTTTTCACATTAGCTCTTTTTGTTTCCCTGCTATGTGCTTTCCTTGGCTTTTTCTCAGATGACGGCTCTTGATCTCCTCGTTTTTGAGATTTGTTATTAAGTGCTCCTCTCCCTGGCAATTTTCTTTTGCAAGCTTTCTTTTGGACCTATGATGGTATAAAAGAAAATAGTTCAGCGCACTACCTAACATTTTGATATGCTGCAGTTTAACCCTTTACCACACAATCCCACCTTTTAACGACCCTGAGAAAGAAGCCTTTTGAAAACATTGTGGGAAAAGGAGAAAATGCTGGTAACCAGCATTTTCTCCTTTTCCCACAATGTTTTCTACCCTTCCTAAAACAAATTTCAATTTTTAAGTCACATTTATTTTGTCGTCTGCACATGCTTTCAATGCTGGACAAGGGTTAACCCTTTACCAAATGTATACAATGATTTTATGACCCTGTGGAAGAAGGCTTTTGCAAAAAAAAAAAACATAGGCGAAGGAGAAAAATGGTGTTGATCAGCATTTTCTCCTCCCATAATATGTATCTATCCTTTCAAAGACAAACCCCATCACTTGAGACAAAACTGTCCTCTGCAAATAGTTTCTAGATGGACAAGTCTAAAGCTTTGTCATGTGGTAAGGAGTCTAAAACAGATGAACAACCAGCAAATTTGACAGGAATGTATCAAAGAAAAAAGCAAAATCACAGTAAACAAACTAATCATAGATTGCATAAACTTTGATAAGAACCATAATTTTGTAAGATAATAAGATAATAAAACTGCTCTTAATCAAGAACTTGACAAACTCATCTACTCTCACTGCAGATTCCCTATCATTGGTCAAGTTAAAAACAATTTATTCCATTGAAATGATATCCCCTGTTGAAAAAGACCTTTTTTGATAGAAAAATATCAGAGGTACTGTGTTTTGCATGTACACATGGCCTTTTTGTCATTGGTCCATAATAAATTTATACATTAAGCCCCCTATTTTCATGACATGGCATTTCATGAAATAAAAACAAAGAATGACTGTCTGTGGCTTATGATAAACAATATAAATATGAAGTTTCATAAATTTTTTTTCAGTAGTTAGAGAGATGTTTATCCATAATGGAAATACTCATCAAGGCCCTTTTTCCATGATACGACATTGAATAATTAAAAAAAAAAAGTATATCGGCGGACTATCATAAGGAACACATGTACGAAGTTTCATAAATTTTCTTCAGACGGACAGACAGATAATGCAAAAACTACATCCCTCTACCTTTGACGGGGAATAATAAGTTTGTTATCACCATCACCTCATATATCAACTCAATGCCTCCTGCAGACAACTTCTTTGCATCTTGCAGCTGACCATGTTTGAAAGCATTCATACGAAAATAAAATGATTCATGTTACCAGCCATTCCTTCTTATGCTACAATGTTTTCATGTGTCTTCATGTATTAATCATCCTGATTATCATTTTATCAAATAACTATGTGTACCACTGTTTTCAGTGTAATACAACCATTACAAATTTATATACAAGATATTTGGGGCAAGCAAGTAGTTCCATATTTTATCAACACTGTGTAGTCATACACCTCATTTCTTAGACATTGCTGACCCAGATTTCTTTGAGAAATTAATTGTATAAGTTGGTGATCATGACAAAGCTGTGAATTTTATCATCTTTATTTCTTCACAAAATCATTCTATACAAGTTTCTTTGCGACTGTTTTTGCTCACAGTACCTGTCAAAGAGGTGAATGGGTTTCATGTAGATTTAAATACACATATACATGAAAGCCTATGTTCTAAAACATCATGAGCTATACCTCTTGATACATAGAAACATGTATGTGATAAAAAGAAACTGACATTTGAGATACACTTGTGTATGAAAAAGAAAACTTTATTAAGCTTGCCAAAGACTCGCTTGATAACATTTCTTCTAGACTCACTTGATAAAATTTCATCACAAATGCCTATTCATGTCAGATCCTAAACATCTTGAAAAAGAAATAATATACAGAAATGATAACATAAAGTAGCCAAATTACCTTTAAAGCTTGCTGCTTTACTTTCTTCTTTTTCGCAGTTTGTATCTTCTTTTTCATAACTCTTCTGTTTCCACTCTCATTCAAATGTTTGTCTGCATCACTATCAGAATTGTCAGAATGAGTAATGCTAGAGTCACTTGATACTCTACTTGCTGGCCAGTTTTTTTTCCCCACTTTCATTACGGTTGTCATTTTTTCTTCATCAAAGTCACTTTCTGAGGACAATTCCGATTTATTTATCATTGTTTCATCATCATCTACTTGTCTTTCACAACTTAAATTATCTACTTGTCTTTCACAACTTGAATTATCATCAGATTCTTCACCAACAGTTCTTAATCTTTCATTGTTTTCCTCTGCTTCATTGGGGAATTTCATCACTACCTCTTCATCGAAAGCCTCCTCCTCAGATTTATTTGTCTGCTGTCTGAAACCATGAAGAAAATTCCAAAAAAAAATACTCACAGAATACTGATGGCAACTTAAGGTTCTTTGGTGGACAGTGTGGATGATGATGATCAGACTATAGTGAATAGAGAATCTGGTCTTAGATCAACATGAACATTGTCCAGGATTTTTTATCAAATTTTCTTGCCAAAACAGACTTGCATTTTGAAATTTTTGGGGTTTTCTGCCACATGTAAACGTCCATTTCAAGTACAAGATGTGTGAGTGAATAGCAAAGTGTTCTATTTACATGTACATAGTTTCAAGTCCGACTTCCACATTATAAGGCCCACCATGTTCATGTATGTTGTGCTTTTCTACTACATCATTTGCTTGCTTTGACAATATTCATTTGGAAAAGCAACCAGAGGCTTTTTACCATACAATGCCATGTTTTAATGACCCTGAAAAAGAAGGCTTTTTAAAACATTGGGAGAAAAAGATAACATGCTGGTAACCACCAGCATTTTCTCCTTTTTTCACAATGCTTTTTACCCTTAACAAGACAGATCCTGTCATTTGAGCCAGACTGCAATTGTTGTTTTGTGAAGTTTCTGAATGCACGAGTCAAACATTTGGTTACACAGAGTATTGTGTGAATTAGTGGTATGAAAAACATGTAGGAATGCATTGGTAAGTACAACAGAAGCCACAATATGCCTGAAAATAAAGTTACTGGACATACAAGACCCCTACATGTATATGCTACAGGCCAAAACAAGAGCACCTCATGATAGTGCCAACACTTGGCTACAGTTGCTTTTACAGTAAAGATTGTAAGCCGAAAAGGCACTGCACCTGTCAGTCATTCCTTTCATACATTGCCATGAGTACTCCAAAAACATGGATTGCTGCAACAACCGACTCATTCTGCTGAAGTGGCGTTCTGAAATGTACAAAATGTACAACAAGTGATAGCAAGCCAAATGGATTACTATAAACCTGAGGCATACATTCACAAACCATTCTAAATTCAACGTTTATTTTTATTACAAGGCTAGCCATGCTATCCATTTAAGCTTTAATTTTAACCATACAAAATTTTTTTAAAGAAGTCCAAACTGAAAGCATTTGCAGATGACAAATTGCATGTGGCTAAAATGATGAAACTCTCTTCGCAAAAGGTAGAAAACAATGTGAAAACATTGTGGGAAAAGGAGAACATACTGGTAACCAGCATTTTACCACTGACAGAATAAATGACTTGAACTTTGCTTGCAATTTGATTTAATCCAAATGAATAGAGCAAAAAAGATATGCAAAAGTCATGTTATCATGATATAAATACATATTGCAAGTCATATCTTGCTTTAAACCAGTAAGGAAATAAAAATGTAGTTAAGAAGAACCTTTCTTACAAAGTTAAAAAAACAAAAACAAAAAAAAAATAACAACTTGTGCCAATCAAGAATGATTGCCTTCACATTTTTGTGTATATCATTTGCCCTGCATTGACACAAAACCTGCAATGTTATCTGTAAGTTTAGAACATATGATAAATGTTTCAATTTAAGATAGTTGTGGCTCCTATATAAAGAAATGTTTCTTGGGGGAAAAACACTGTGAGTACATATGATTATCAATAACATCAAAATCTTACCTGTGTATGGAATAAGGCCCTCGACAGATGATTTAATATTCCCTAATTGCTTCAGTTCATCTGCTGGGTACATCTTTAGGACAGAGGTAAGAACAAACTGAGCTTCATGACAGTGTCGACTATTGGTGTTCCATTTGCTAGCAAACCTCAGAAGTGCATCTTAAACATATAAATCAATGATGCATTAGTTTTCTGTACTTAAGTAATCAAAATTCTAAGTGATTTTTGATTTGAAATTCCCTGTCTATGAGAGTCAGTATTTGTTATAAGTGTATTTCATGCACTGTGTTGACTATCCATGCTAATTGGGGGAAAACTAACAGAGCAAACAAACTATAAATAAAACATAACATTCAATTAATCAAATAAATAGCTTTCCCTTATTCTGAACTGTTGGATAAGGTTTATTTTTATCAGATTCAACCTCTCAATTATGACCAAGAATATAATATAAAACTGGTCGATGTTTCTTGAAGTGTAATGTTCAATAGTTTAAAAGGCATGAGCAGGTAAAGCAGTCTCTATATGCTCCTCCAAAATTTTTCTGGGGAGCATATAAACTGTTTAAATTTGACAACAAATTGTACTTGTTGTCTTCATTACATTAACATTTAAACTAGAGGCGCTTGAGCTCCTGTATCGCTCCACAGGCCTGATATTTCTATAATGGCGAAAGGAAGTTTTTAACAATTATCATTCAATCCTGCATTTTAGCTCACTGAAGAAACAATTTGGTAGACAACCACCATAGGAACTTACCTGCAAAACAACAATGAAATCCAATGAATAGTTTTAGAGAAGAAATTTTTCAAAGATTTTACTTTATACCATAAAAGGAAAATGAGTCTCCCATAAAAGCCATGTTTTTTGACAGATCATTTTTTTTTTAAGGAATTCTGTAAACCTGTATCTAAGGAACATTCCTGCAAAATAATAATGCTATCCAAATAGCGGTTTGGGAGGAAAAGATTTTTAAAGGTTTTTTACTTTGATTGCCATGGCAACCAGAATTCTTCATGGAACACAATTATTTGAAGGAATTTGAAAGAGGACCACCAAAGGAACATTCCTGTGAAATTTGGTAAAAATCCAGTCAATAGTTTCTGAGGAGAAGTTTTTTAAAGAAAAAGTTTACGGATGCATGCACGGACGAACAGACGAACGAACGGACGGACGGACGGACACAACGCCATGACAATAACTCGCTGGCCTTCGGCCAGTGGAGCTAAAAACCTATCAGGTGTACAAACTCTTGATGATAGTTTATTGAAACCATGACATCATATAAGTTGTTCAGGCATTTTGCCAGCCAAGCTAAACACAGTTTTACCTTTCCTTGACTCTTTACCAAACTACAAAATCTTGGACTGGTCAAAATTCAAAGGATTGCAGATGACAAACAAAAAAAATAATTTAATGATAGGATTTCTACCAGACTGGGAAGAAAACATTGTGGGAAAAGGAGAAAATGCTAGTTACCAGCATTTACTCCTTTTCCCGCAATGTTTTTAAAAGTCTTCTATTTCAGGGTCATTAAAATTCAGGACCTTTTGGTAAAGGGTTAAAATATTCCTCCTCTAAGCATCTTGCACAAGTTTGCTGTACGTCAAATAACAGGTAGAAAACTTATGGAAACTCCAAAAAATTCAATCAAGTTAATAATTTGAAGTAACACATGTGATGGTGATTAACCCTTTACCAAACAACATTTTGGACTGAACCAAACTGAAAAATATTTTCAGACAATAAATGTAGCTGAAATTATGATTTCTATCTTTGACAGGGTGGAAAACATCTTGGGAAGAGGGAAAAAAAGCAGGCTACCAGCATTTTCTCCTTTTCCCAAGATGTTTTCAGGCTCTCAGGCTTGTTAAAACTCAGGATTGTGTGGTAAAGGGTTGTGGAAATCATTATATAAAACAATCAATAAGATTAGAATACACATATGACCTATCTGATCCGGTCTCATTTTCACCAACGTTTCATGCAGCTTTTTTTCCCCATTTTCAAACTCGGACAAAATTTCTGAAATGTATAATAAATCTTTGAAGTTACACAGTAAATGTATTCTATACTAGATGAGGCTTTTATCTAAAACAAAAGGTTGAAAAAATTAACTCCTTGTTAACAAATTTATTTTTCAAAGTGTTTGCAAAAATAATACAATGAACGATTGTAAAAACTGCCATTAGTCAACTGATAAGTAAAAGTCCCAATATGGGCCAAAAGTAAACAATGCGGGTTTTAAAATACATTTTAATTTAAATCATACCATTTAAAACTTTTAAAATTATTGAAATTTTTGTGAAGATGACAATCTGTTATTGTGCAGTGGATTCAAGTATTAGTCGCTGGCAGGAAAATGAATTTTAAACCAGGTAAAAAGTAAACAAGATAGAATGACCTGTTTCTTACCTAGTTGTGATACATGCAGGGCATATGAAGTTTAAATAATAAAGGTTCTACAGATATTTGTTTGAGTCATGCACTGTGGAAAGGATGTTTAATGCATTTGCAAAAAGATTCAACCAAGGTCAGCTCACACAGCCTTTTTGCTGCATGTACAATGACCATTCAACCTTATGATATACATATAGATACATAATTATGTGATGACTTGCTTGGTATAATGCATTACAGAGATGCATTAAACCCTCTTTTACCATAGCTCAGCTCATTTACCTTTCAGTATATTTAGGACTCTGAATGGCTGCTCCAACACTATTGCTAAACCAATTGCCTTCAAATATTTCTTCTTCTGGACTAAATTGGATAGTTCTTGTTCTCTGAATGGTTGTTAAGATAAAAAATTAAACACAAATAGTCAAATTCATATAAAGCATTCATGTGTCTAACAGGTCAGTGAGGAAATGCTTCACTAATCCCTTTAGCAAACACAACTTTTAACAACTCTAACAAAAAAAAAAAGCTTTGCTATTTGCTCTTTACTCTTATCATTTGAGCCACACATAATTTGTCCTCTGCAAATGGTTCCAATTTGGACAAGTCTAAAATTTTGTCTTCTGGTAAAGGGATAAAAATCTTTTAACTTCCACTAACTCTTTACCCCCATAAAATAAAACTAATAGCAGATGCTTATGGAAACATCTTTGTCAAGTAAGGATAAATCAAAGTACTGAAAGTACAGTATGAAGGCGAGTTTGGAATATAGGCATAACATATTGCGATACATTTTCCTGTAGTTTAGTCGCCTCTCCTGATACAGCAAAGTGTATAGGGTTGTGCAATGTTCCTGTGCAATGGAGACCAGTTGACTATCCTGAGTTTTAACAAACTTGGAGAAGAAGGCTTGTGAAAATGTGTTGAAAAAAATTAAAACGAAAGGACTTTTCTGAAACTCTTTGCCGTTTTATTTGAAGGAAAAAGTTTATGTGATAGCAAAGAGTTTTGATTTGCCATTACCCGTATATGTTTTTTCGTTGTATAGAAACTTAGATCTACCCCTCTATTACCCCAATAATGAGTTTAAAAGGCCTTTAGGAAGAAGGCTTGTGAACTTTTGGTGTGAAAAGGAGAATTTGGTGCTAACTAACATTTTCTCCTTTTCCTGAAATGTCTTCCATCCTATTTCAGACAGGTTCCATCAATGGTGCCAGATTTAAGTTGCTACCTGAAAATGCATTCAATTTTGGCAAGTCTGAAATTTTTTCTTCCTGTAAAGAGTTAAGAAAATTTCTCCCTTTCAAAATAAAGTTTTTACATGGCCTCTTTCTCAGGGTTGTTAAAACAGTACTTGATAGGGTATGGTAAAGGATTGAAGAATAGTTTTTGCTTGAAAATGCAATCAATTTTGATAGGTCTAAGACTGTTATGAGATGATTTATTTCTTGAAAGTCTTTATCATTTTATTCCATAGACAATTTTATTGAGAGAGCAAAGAGTTTCTAGAAAGGTGCCTTTCAGAGTACAGAAACTGAGATTCGGCCTTTTAGATCACAATACTGACTTTTAACAATGTTGAAGAAGAGGCTTTTGAAAGCATTGTAGGAAAAGTAGCAAATAATGATAATCAACATTATTTTTTTGACTTTCTGACAATTTTTTCCATCTTAGCAGGGATCTTACATGTGTATATACGATCCCTGGTCTTAGTAACCCTTTACAAAAGCCTTTAGAAAATAACAAAAAATTAGGGCCGTCTACATTAAAGCAATTAGCAGATGATAAGTTAAGAGCAGCTGAAAATGTGCCGTTTGGCTGGGAAAAACTACAAAACATAATGGTAAAGGGAGAAAATACTGGTTACTAGCATTTTCTCCTTTTCTAAAAGTATTTCGAAAAGTGTTTTTTTTTTCCGAGGTTGTAAAAATTTTGTCTTTCGGTTAAAAGGCCTTTTTTTTTAATTGTTTACCATTTTATTTGAAATATATTTTATCAAGATTAAAAAGAGTTTCAAAACAAACGACTTTCGATGTTCAAAACGGAGATTTAACTTTTAGATTACAATACATGTGCTGAGTTTTAATGACCTTAAAGAATGGTGCTTTTAAAAAAAAGGAAGAGTATTTTGAAACCTTGCAGGAACATGAGAAAATACTGGCAACGAACATTTTCGTTTCGCACAATGTTTACCATCTTATTAAGGATAACCAACATCATTTGACGGTTGACTTCATAGGTCCTATGAGGGACGTCCGATGATGTTCTCTGTTAATACGATTCTTGTAATCTCTGACCCTGTTAACCCTTAGAGCGCTGGATTGATAAAATTGGCATTTTCCATTTCGGGAAAAATGCTTAATTATTGCAACTCCATCCAGGGCTGTTTAAGTCGGATTATTACAAGATAGCTCACACTGCAGATCCGACATAAGATTGCATATTCTGTGCAGACCATAGATTCATCTTCCTTGTCTGCAAAAGAGACAGACGTAATAAGCGGTCTAAGGGTTCGTTGATATTAACGCTTGTGTTTCATTTATCCCGCGTAACCGGAATGTACGTTCAGCTTGTCGGCAAACATGAAAGCAAAATGATTGCCTACCCGTCAATTGAGATACACCATATTCCTTTGTTCGACAATAATATATCGTATACAGTTACACAGATACAGGACCTTGGTCTGTGTCCTTAGAAAAACATGAACACGTCCGATGCATTCTAGGACTGTTGGATTCTCTGTGTCAAGACAGGGATCGTATATATAGGATCCATGGTCAAGATAATTTTATCATTGTGTTATTCAGTTTTAAAAAGAAGTGTAGTTGAAGGAAATTTTTTCGAGGAAAACAAACGGATTATATTACGTAAAGATTTCAGTTCAAATAATGATGGAGGTAAGCGATTATGATAACAATTCATTGCAATAAGCGTTTATTCTTTCCGAAATTTCAGACTAAGTTGAAATTGAAAGCATTTGCAGACGACAAATTCAGGGTGGCCCAAATTAGGGATGAAATTTGCTCTTGATAGAGTAGAAACATTGTGGTAAAAAGAAAAAAAATGCCGGTTTCAAGCAATATCCCCTCTTCCCTTGATGTTTTTAAAAGCTTGCTTTTTCAGAATCGTTACAAGTGAGTGGTAAACAGTTAAATATTTATGAATACTTGCTGAACGTTAAGCACCGTGACGATCAAAAGAAGAAGTTAAAACTTTTTGCGTGATAAAACGGTTACAGATCATGTTATTGTCATTTTTGACGTAGTAAAGTCCAATCATACTCGTATATAAGGAAAGAAACGATAAGACTAGAACCCTGGCTATCCCCTGCTATACATCGGTACATTATGCTGGCCGGAACTACTTTGAAATGACACAAATTGTGATTTCAACTGATTTACCTTTTTCTTTTCACGGGTCTCAGAATCAAAACTGGGCCACGCTGATGCCTAACAATAACCTATTCATTAATCATAATGTCAATACATCTTTGATAGAAGAAAAAGATATTTCTTTGAAAGAGAAAATTTTGCATAAACACTTGATGATTCAAAAGAATTTATTTCATTGAAATTTTACTTCTCATAAAGACAGAATAATGTTGTCAACAGAGAAAAGAGGTCTGTCAGCGATACGTCATTCAAAAAAGCTATCTGATTGGTTAGTTCAGGGGTCGTAAATTTCCTCTGGTTAGTTGTTTATGCGTTGTGGAGTGGAAGTAGGTCCGAATGACGTCATTTTAGTAGGTTTTGATTGGCTTATTACAGCTACAGTTTATTTGTTGCTGTAGCAACACCATTGTAACAATCAACTGATCCAAAGTATTTTGCATTTGTCAAAAACGAAGCTTTTTAAGAATTCGATTTCATTCCTTCTAGAAATTTGAAGTTCCTTCTTGCTGATCTCATTAAATTTACAATGGTCTCGACATTATTTTGTTCTTATGTACTCGAGAAGTATCGAACTACTTGAAAGGCGTTTGGATAATGCTGTTCAGAGGCATTTGCAGCAAACTGCCGAGCGCTGACATATGAAGGCGAGAATGAAAATCTCGCCTTCAAAAAACATGTAAGAAGATTCAATCCCTGGAAACATGTTTTAACATCATGTCAAGAGGAAAGATTACTACTAATACAAAATTTCTTTTTTTTTCCACAATGCTTTCTAACATGGTCTACAGGAGGTAATATGTAATCAAGCAGCAGACTAGATATGTTTAGAAAAACAAAACAAACTAGTAAAAGAGGCACAAGTACTATTTGAAAATAAGGCACGTACATGTACTTTGAAAAAAATAAAATGAAACACAATGTTGAAAAAGGAGAAATTGCTTGTAACAACTCAGTGCTCTTTTTCAAAAGCTGTCTCTGCCGGAGCATAAAAAGTCTTACCTATAAACTTATCTATTTAACTCCTTACCAGCAAGGTTCAAATTTAACGGTCGCAAACTCGCAAAATGTGAGCTGAAATGAAAAAATGCAAGTGCCAAATTCTAGCACTCGAAATAATTTGCGAGTGCGCCGGAAAATGGGTAAACCTACTGCTTAAAAATCTGAATTAATCCATAAATGCGATCGTTT
Organism: Hippopus hippopus; assembly: GCA_946811185.2. NCBI lineage: Eukaryota > Metazoa > Mollusca > Bivalvia > Cardiida > Cardiidae > Hippopus > Hippopus hippopus. The sequence goes on from OX328096.1 coordinate 41,185,642, forward strand.
TTCGTGTACACCGAATTGCCGTATGCGGTGTAGAACTATCCTTTGAGAGTATCACCGACCACGTGACCGGTATTCGTAGAGATGCTTGTTGCGATATTGTAAATACATGTATCCGATATTTAAAGCGCGTAGACGATTCTAACGTTGTTTATACGTCTGCATTGCCTCGCTGAGAGTATGGAGCGGAAAATATCCAGTTTTTTCGGCAATAGGCCGGATTCCGTGACATTGCCGGAATATTTATTTAATATAAATTAATGATCGAACAGTTTGTCCAAACAAAGGATATTTCTTTGCCATGCAGAATGTGTAGAGTCTGAGCTATAATATTGTATGAGCAAACAGAGGAGACCCACTCAACAATATTTAGACTCTCCCAAATTGAAAGCGTCTGCATTTGGTACAAAGGAAAGTTAATTCTCTAATAATGTAGAAAACATTGTGGGAAATGGAGAAATTGCTCATTATGAGCAATTTCTCCTTTTGCCACAATGTTTTCATAAGTTTCTTATTTCAGTGTCGTTAAAACACGGGACTGAGTGGCAATGGGTTAAAATATTGCTAGTACAAAATTGATTTTAGCTAGTAGAAAAAATGGTCACTAGCAAATTTTTGCTAGTTGAAAAAAAAGTTAAATTTGACCCCTGACCAGGTGACAATATTTTAGACAATATACAAATTGAAAGAGGTTTCAGACAACAAAATACCTGCTTAATACTCAAATCAGAGGATTTGTCTTTTAATAATTTTTGGGGAAAACATGCTGGTTATCGACATTTTCTCCTTTTCCAAGAATGTTTTTGTAAGTCTTATTCTGCAGGATCATAAAGATATACAATTGTTATTTGATTTGGTTTGTATTGGAGTTTAACGCCATTTTAATAGCTTAGGTCATATCATGGACGTCAGTGACGCACCCGTGTGTTTCCTGGCTTTCTCACACCAGTACTGACACAACTTTCTTTCCAAAGCCACTGACTACTTTTCTCACATGCATCAGAGGTGAGAGGCGAAAAATCACCGGAAAGAAAGTTGCTGCTACCGGGTATCGAACCCACAACCTCCAGGTTGCGAGTCAGATACGCTAACCACTGAGCTACATGGCCGGGCTTCAATTGTTAGGTGAAGAGAAAAGATATAAATGTATGTATAAAACTTACTGCAACATTGTATGCTGTTGCTTTTCCTTTTTCTCAGTTTCTTCCTTTTCTGTAATATCCTGTGAAGAAAGTAATGATACCACAGGGTACGTTTTGACAGAAAGAAACATTTGAAATATGTAAAAACGAAACAATTTTTTGTTAATGAAACTAGATATTTTTCCAACAGGAATCAAGCTGAACTGTTCGCTTTTTTAGCTCAGCTGTTTTCAAAGAAAACATCAAGGTATTGTAGCCCTGGCATTGTCATCTGCATCTGCAAGTGATTAAACTATGACATTTTGTAATATCTCCCATCAGTACTAAAGATATTAACTTCAAACATGGACTAGTTGTTAAGTATCCAAAGGAGAGCCTATACATCATTGGCAGGTAACCATCAGAATATTTTTGACACAATTATGTCCATTTTTCGACATAGAATTTTCACTAAAAGCAACTGCAGCCAAGAGTTGGCACCCACATGTGGTGCTCTTGTTGTATCTTCAACTGATAAATAAAAAACTTTGAGTTCATTAACTTCTGAAATGAATTTGCAGCAGATTACTTTGAAAACATGGTTGTAAAATAGGAATAAATTAAAGTGTTATACATGTTTACAGAAGACAACATTGCATCAAGAGGATAACTTGCTTGTGAAAGGTAATTTCTCCTTTAGCCACAAACTTTTCAAAGGCAGTATGCTAAAACATAACTGTTGTCTGCAGATGGTAAACATGAAAAACCTCAAAGAAATGAAAAAAAAATCATGATACTGTCAGGCTAATCAGACAGATTTAGCCTATCAGCAAAATAAACTCACAAAATATAATTGAGCTCAGAAACTGATATTGTATTTTCACCGAGTCAAACCATGTAATGAAATAACATGATATACATGCTAAGTAAGTTTTTGTCTACAATATCCCTCTTACCTCCCAAACTATCACACTTGAGTCAACACCCCCTGAGATGAAACTATCCTCTGCTCTGTTGGTTGCAAGGGCCCAGATCTTGTCTTCATGCGCCTCCAAAACCTTCTCACACTCATTGGTCTTTATAGTCCAAAGTCGAACTAAACCATTAGAATCTCTGTCAAAAAATACAGGGATGATACTGATCTGTATATTACTCTTTCATTTTCTTCATGTGATTTTTTTTTCCTTTGAACTTACAATGTTTGTCAACTTCATTGGGTTTGGGAAAGGTGATTACAGTTCAAGCAAAAATTATTTTAACAATAGGGCCATACTCAACCTGAGTAAAGTCATCCTAGACTGATAAAGCTGAAGAGATCCTGGCTGTGATGATGTAAGACATACGAGTGTTAGAGACCTACTTTTTGATGGATGTGACCTATTTTACAACTTGTCAGAGATACCATCAAGAAAAACGTTCTGACCATGTTCCATGAGTATCAGACTCAAAATGTTGCCTCTAGCATGACCACGAGGCTTTTCTAAGATTTGTCCCAGTGACCTACTTTTTGCCCCATCATTTTTGAACTTGTCTGAATTATTATCAAGACAACCATTCTGACCAATTTTTATAAGTATCTGGCTGAAAAAGAAGGCTTCTACAGAGCATACAAGGTTTTTCTAAGATTTGTCCCATAGAACAAGTTTTTGACCTGACATAACCCAATTTTTAACTCTTACTACATATCATCAAAAAAGACATTCCAAGTTTCATTTGTATTGGGCTATAAAAGTAGCCTCTTGAAAGCACACAAGGTTTACCTAACATTTGTCCCTGTGAAGTACTTTTTGACCCAACATGACCAAATTTTAAACTTGCACTAGTGTTGGCATCCAAGCAAACCTTTCTTACTTAGTTTCATGAGTATCTGACTGAAAAGTTGGCCTCTACAGGGCACACAGGGTTTTTCCAAATTATGTTTCGATAACCTCCTTTTTAACTCTTTGTGATTCAACTTTCATTTTGTCCAACATATCATCATGACAAGCACTCTGAACTAGTTTCATAAGTATCTGGAAGAATATGTGGCCTCTAGCGAACACACAAGGTTTTCTTAAGATTTGGCCCAGTAACCTACTTTCTGACCTGACAGAACCAAATTTCAAACTTGTCTGAGATGTCATCCATACAAACATTCAGACTATGTTTAAAGAGTATCAGGCAGAAAATATAGCCTCTATGCACACAAAGGTTTTCTAAGATTTGGCCTAGTTATCTACTTTTTGACCCGACGTGACCCAATTTTGAACATGTCCGGGATTTTATCGAGACAAACATTTTGACCACATTTCGTGAGTGTCTGACTGAAAATGTGGCCTCTAGAGTGCACAAAAGAAAAGTGTTGGCTATTGGATGACAGACGATGTACGACAGACACAACAACAATCACAAAAGTTCACCTTGAGCGCTTTGTCCTCAGGTGAGCTAAAAACATGTTTATTTCATGTTTCATAATGCTCATCTTTAAGGCCATAGAAATAGTTATTGAGCATCTATAACCTTTATAAATTCTTCTACCCTAAACAGAAAGCAATTTTATTGGGTTAATTGTGCTACAAATTATCAATTATTTAGAGAACCGAAATATCTTTCTTAAAAGAAAACACCTTGGGAAAAGAAGGTAGATCTATACCCATTTAGGTCAACTTCTGTTTTACCGGGAATGCTTCCTGAATGTTTCATGAAAGTGGCTGTATTCAACCGATGGAAAATATGTCTGAATAAGGATAAGTTTTACTAACCTAGTTTTTCAAAACACTTTGCCTCACATGTAAATGTTTTCAAACTGACTGTGGGATAGTATGTTGTTTTATTTGTAGCACTTTCTTAACCATTTTCAGATGTCACAATATGAGGGGTGATCAAAAAGATCGTGGACCACCTTTGTATTTTGAAAACTACTTCACGTATGATTACGAAAAATTGCACAAATAAGCATTAATTATCTGGTTTTGGTTTGGTTTGTATTGAAGTTTAACGCCATTTTAACAGCTTAGGTCGTATCATGGCGGTCAGTGATGCACCCACGTGTTTCCTGGCTTTCTCACACCAGTACTGACACAATTTTCTTTCCAAAGCCACTGACTACTTTTTTCACATGCATCAGAGGTGAGAGGCGAAAAATCGCCAGAAAGAAAGTTCGCCGCAACTGGGTATCGCACCCGCAACCTCCAGGTCACGAGTCAGATACGCTAACCACTGAGCCACCCGGCCGGGCTAATTATCTGGTTACTGACTAAAGCTTTCAAATGTCGTCTTATTCAAGTAGGTAAAGTGTGACGTCATTTTAATGACATCATATACTGCATTACTGGTCCAAAATGTCGGATGACATTTTACCTGAGCCTAGAGCAATCATAAAGTTTTACCTCAGATTCGCAAAGTATTTGTCAAAAATCAAAACTGATTTATAAAAAGATTAAAGGGACTAAACACTCAAGAAATCTGATATTCGTAAATGGATCGGATCCGTTTAGATATGAGTGCGATACTGTTAAAAATGACCCTAATTCTGGCCATCTATCAATATCAGTCTCAGACAAAACCATCACGGATTTTAGAGCAGCATGTAAAACAAGATCGCCGAGATACTGTCAGGAAAATAGCTGACACATTTAGTATTTAATATAAAAGTGCCAAGGAGATTTTGATTGACAATCTTCGAATATCGCGTTTGCACAAGGTGGGTGCCTCGACTATTGACGCCTGAGCCAATTGGAGTTAGGGTCGAAATCTGTTAAGAAATTTGAGAACGTATTGCGGTAGAGGGGTCAAACTTTACTGATTGCACTGTAACATGCGATGAATTATAGGTACACTTTATCAAGACTGAAACTAAACAACAAAGCAGTATACAGAAACATTTAACATCGCCTTCCGCCATTAAAGCCAAACTTTCTAAGTCATTCGGTAAATTCATTTGCATCATAATTTTCTAATCTCCTTTTTTCTTCTAAATCATGCTGTATCTATACATACTATAGTCAGTGCTGAGTTTTATGCCCAAATTATTCAAAGAAATTTCACAAACACCATAGGAAAACAAGAGGGCCAAGATGGCCCTGGATCGCTCACCTGAATTTTTGAGAGGACCACAGCCAATTTTTTTTGTTATTCCAAAACTTTTTCTTCAATAACTTCAATAAAAAAAACAAGAGCACCGCACGCAGGTGCCAACGATTTGCTTTTGGGTGCTGGATTGCAAGTAAAAATTCTAAGTCGAAAAAGGGGCATAATTTGGCACCAAAGGATCATTTCTGTGAAATTATTTCAAAATCTGACCAGTGGTTTCATAGAAGAATAATTTTTAAGAATTTCTTCATGTCCGTATAGTGCAAATAGCCCCCCACCACCACAGCCTTGTTTCTTGACGGATCAAAATTTCGCAAACAATTTTTCAAAAGGGCATCCAAGGGACATTTCTGTGAAATTATTTCAAAATCTGACGAGTGGTTTAAGAGAAGAAAAATTTCAAAGAATTTCTTTAAGTCCATACAGTGCAAAGAGGCCCCCCCTCCCTCACGGCCATGTTTTTCAACGGAAAAAAATTTTGCTAACAGTTTTTGAAAAGGGTCACCCAAGGAACATTTCTGTGAAATTATTTCAAAATCTGACCTGCAGTTTCAGGAGATTTTTGAAGAATTTCTTAGAAAATTCCATTTGGTTGCCATGGCAACCAGAAATTTTGATGGAATCAAATTCTGTGAACAATTTTTAAAGAGGACCTTCCAGCCAAGTTTGGTCCGAATTGGCCCAGCAGTTTAGGAGGAGATCTTTAAAGAATTGTTGACACCACACAAAAGAGCCCCCCACCACCACGGCCATGTTTTCTGACGGATCAAAATTTCGAAAACAGTTTTTGAAAAGGGTCACCCAAGGAACATTTCTGTGAAATTATTTCAAAATCTGACCAGCGGTTTCAGAGAAGATTTTTAAAAAAATTCTTAGAAAATTCCATTTGGTTGCCATGGCAACCAGAGTTTTTGATGGAATCAAAATTTGTGAACAGTTTTTAAAGAGGACCTCCCAAGGAACATTTCTGCCAAATTTGGTTGACACTGGCCCAGTGGTTTAGGAGGAGATGATGTTTAAAGAATTGTAGACGACGCACAACACACAACGGATACAGGGTGATCCTAAAAGCTCTCCTTGAGCACCTTGTGCTCGGGTGAGCTAAAAACAGCCAGAAGTCCTGCAGAGTGACGTCACTTTACACCAAGATAACGCCATAGCACACAAAGCCACACTAGTACAGAAAACTCTGCAAAAACTAAACACAGAAACACTGGCCAACCCTCCCAATAATTCAGTCCTGACCCCTTGTGACCTTTGGCTAGTTCATGTTTTGAAAGATTCTCTATGTGGCATGCACTACGAGAGCAGAGAGGAACTGTCTCTCACTATGACCAGGTCCTTGGGAGTAATGTCACGTGACGCACTCGCGCACGTGTTTCGTGCATGGGAATCAAGAACAAATAAGTGCATAGAATTCCAAGGAGGTTTTTTTCAAAAAAAGTAGACATTCCATGTTTTTTATAACAATATCCCAATACAGGCACTGGTCCACGTTCTTTCTGATCACCCCTCACGAAGTTTAACAGACAAAATCATTAAAATATAATCCTGAATTCTTAAAATACTTTTTCTCTCATGGTTTTTGTAAAATAATCAGGTACATACAAAGAAATTTCCAAAAACAAAATTCAGATAGATGATTTAGAGCCAAATATTAGTTTTTATACCAACCAAATGCACTAAAAAACCAATTCATCCTGTTCCCATAATTTTTCATTTTTTTTTTTTTCCCAAATGCTTTTCCTTTTTTGTAGTTTGAGATATTCTTGGTAGTTTTAAAACTGCCAGTGCAGGAATACTATAAATTCATATTCTCAACCTAACTATGCAGTTTGACATATATCAGCAAATAGTTTGACAATAGATGCATGAAGTTTCAAAGAAATACAAAACAGTTTAAAATCTTTTACATCTTTGTGACATCAACACATTTATAGGAAACAAACAAAAAAACAAAACAAAAAGACCCTTGTAACCCTGAAAATCTACGTCTAAAGCACAACCCAGAAAAATGTTCTAAGGTTTAAGCCAAACACTTAAAACATATACGAGCAAACAACATTTAACAATGAAACAAATGGCCTCTTATTATTCAAGTCTATTTTATAATAATTTAATATTATGTGCAAACAATCGACTAAGAGAGCTAAAATAAAATCCTACCCAGAGAGCAGTTGCATTCCACCAGTTATAAAGGAAATCTTTAACACTGAACTGTCATGGCCTTCAAAAGTCTGTAAACAGATAAAATTCTGACTTAATTGTAGATCAGCAGATCCTTTAGTTCTAATTCCAACAACTGATACAAATACCGTTCAACAAATCAAAAGCTCCTAAAAGTAAAAGATGTGGCTGTTAAAATGCATTTGAATTAAAATTGCACATTTCAACAGTATGGAAATTATTTGTGAAGATGACAGTCTGTTATTGTACTTTTGGTTTAAATGTTAGTCACTGGCAGGAAAATGAAACTTAAAACCAAGTAAAAAGTAAACAAAAGACAGAGCGACCTGGCAACTTTTGACCTGTTTTTAAAATTCATTTTTCTGCCAGCGACTAACTCTTGGACCAACAATATGATGACAGACTGTTACCCTCAAAATAATTTACATACGTGTACTTTGTAATGGTACGAATTAAATCTAAATGCATTTCAAAGCCCACATTGTTTACTTTTGGCTGCTATGAGGCCTTTCATATTGATAACTTATGTTTAATCCAAAACTATATTTATGTAACTTTGTGTGTAAAACATTTTTTTACCACTGTATACTGAGGACCTTTAGAAGTAGCTCAATCAAGGCCAAGCTTAACTTTAATGAATCCTTCAAGAATTTCATTTTTTTTTTCATTCAAAGTTTGTTGCATTTGAAACATAGCTAGAAGTACAATAACATGCAAGAAGAGTCTCATAAATACAAGTACTATCTAATTTTTCCACACTTTGTTAACAAAAGAAACCATACCCTAACACAGCTAAAATCTGTCAGAGACCACAACTTTACTAAACCATCACTGGAGCATGTTGCAAGAATCTGCAAGAATAATGATAAATACAAAAAGACAAAAAAAAAAAGGAAAATCTGCTGTTTTTTTTTAAAAGGCATTTTCCTCAACATCTACGTTTAAAGACCATCTTTGCAAACATACCAGGAGCGTTTAAATATGAATGCATCTAAGCACCTAACATTTGATTCTTCATAGGTTTCACTGAAATTTTATATTGTTCCCTCTAAGTATTCACCTCCAACAGATTTACAAAGTTTCAGTCTCCAGGTCTAATCTTTGAAGGTATTTTCGTAGTCTTTTTTAGGTATACTATGAAGACACTGGAATATTGCAGAACTAAGGTTTTTGTGCTGAATAAATTTTCGACCTGAAAGGTGTTTTTTTAGCTTTGGAAACAAAAAAGAAGTCACAAGGGGCAAGGTCAGGTGAATATGGAGGTTGGGGGAGCACAACGACTTTTTCGTGCTTCAGAAAGTCTTGCTCTATAGACGCCTTGTGCGATGGTGCCTTGTCATGCAGCAGTCTGACACTGGCTAAACCTGTTGCACGTCTTCGATTTGGCCAATGTCAGACTGCTAACCAAACAACAAAATTTTAGATATGTCCAAACTGAAAGCATTTACTGACAACAAAAAAATATTACTTGAAAATTGGAATTTGTTTTTGGAAGGGTACAAAACATTGTGGAAAAATGAGAAACTGCTGGTTACCAGCACTTTCTCCTTTTCCCACAATGTTTTTAAAGGTCTTCTCTTTCAAGATTATTAAAAGTTGGGATTGTATGGTAAACCGTTAAGGGTTCATCACTGTTCTACCGTACGCTTACCTGATCAACTGGTGAAAACTGTACACACCAAACACCTCGCTTGTGACCTCTCATGACCCCAACCAATTGAAGGTTTTTTGAGTTCCACAACTGTAACACCAAAAAGAGGGTTGAACATAGGCACTAACAACTGCATAAATATGGCTTACTAGTTAAGCTGCTTTTGAATTTCTTTGAAAGCAAAAAAAAAAACAAGAGGGCCATGATGGCCCTGTATCGCTCCACTGGCTATTAAGTAAAAACACTACAAGCCAAACATTACAATATTCAGCAAATTGATTTCAAACACGAGGACATGCAAACATTTTTCTATCTAATCCTACGAGAAAGTTGTGATCCATGGGCAAAGCCAATTTAGATCGCAAAGCTATAATTATTTGAATCCTGGTGGAGGTCCACAATATAAAGCTCCATACCAAATAATTCAGTTCTTGAATGTTATAAACAAGAAGATTTTCAAATTGTTCTCAATTTGGGCACCCTTGATAGAGACCCCCTAGATAAAGCTAAATGCAAAATTTGATAGCCCTAGCCCTTATAGCTAGATGCGAAAGATTTTCCTATATAAGCCCGCCCATGTAAAACATGTTACCCCCCGGAGCGAAGTCAAATTTGACCCTCGGCTATAATTTGGACACCCTTGGTACAGGTCCACTAGATAAAGCTACATGCCAAATTTGGTCGCCCTAGGCCCCATGGCTAGGTCAAAGAAGAATTTTAAAGTTCTCCCTATATAAGCCCATGTAAAACTTGTTATATAAGCCCATGTAAAACTTGTTACCCCCGGGCAGGGCCTAATTTGACCCCAGGGCTATAATTTGAACAATCTTGGCAGAGGTCCACTAGATAAAGCTACATGCCAAATTTGGTAGCTCTAGGCCCTATGGCTAGGTAGAAGAGGAATTTTAAAGTTCTCCCTAAATAAGCCCATGTATAACTTGTAACCCCCGGGGCGGGGCCAATTTTGACCCCAGGGCTATAAATTGAAGAAACTTGGTAGAGGTCCACTAGATAAAGCTACATGCCAAATTTGGTAGCCCTTGGCCTTACGGTTTCAGACAAGAAGATTTTCAAAGATTTTCAAAATTTTTCAGTTTTGTTGCCATGGCAACCAGAGTTTTTGAAGGAATTAAATTCTTTCAAGAAATTCTGAAGAGGACCATGGCAGGATCATTTCTGTGAAGTTTCATCAAAATTGGATGGGTAGTTTCAGAGAAGAAGACGTTTTAAAAAAAAGTTAACGGACGGACGGACGGACGGACGCACGCACGACGGACAACAGGCCATGACATAAGCCCGCTGGCCTTCGGCCAGTGGAGCTAAAAAAGAATTATTTCAGTAAAATTGTTTCACTGTATACAATAGTCATTAATTAATTCTCATTGAATGAAAAAGTGAATTTTGAGAAAGGAAAAAATGCAGGCTACCAAAGTTTTTCCCTTTCCCCAATGACGTGTACCTTTCAAAGACAAATTCCATCAAGTGATGTTATTTAATTTGTTGTCTGAGCTCTCTTTCAATTTTGGAGAATTTAAATGTTTGTTTAGTGATTTAGTGAATTAAATCCTATTATATTCTATTATCATTTCATGACCCAAAATAATTGTCTGCAATAAACAGTACCTTTGCAGTTTTATCCATGGAACCGGTTGCAATGAATCTATCATTAGGGGATACCGTCACAGAATTGATTTCTTTGTCATGGGCTTTCTCTGTCAAAGATGGATGAATGTCTATCACAGCAGATGGACTAAAGTCCTTGGGTAAATGCCACAACTTTAAGGTGCAATCTTCACTTCCACTCACAAAAAAGTTGCCCTTCAACCTGAAAAGCAAAAGCAAGCCTCAGTCTATGATAGTCTTTCTTTGTCACATTTTTCATTTTGAGCTGAAGGCTATGTTTGGACTTTAATTATTTCATAGAATCCATTGCATATATCTATGCATTCCTGGTATTAATGGTAGACTACAGCTTTTTCAAGTCTGTTGTCAGCTTTCTGACATAAAAGAGGGGAGGTTCTGTTACAATTACCACTATTGAATCCTACAAAGAATTTTGAGTGAGTTGGGATTTGAGCTCACAATCCCTGGTTTATAACCACAGTCTAGAACCAGCTGACCAACAAAAGCTCAGTTTGATGTTGGTGTAATCTCATTAAAATATTCATGTTTGTTACCTAATTTGTTCATCATATGACTTTGTAACAGCTTCTAACTTAAGCTGAAAACAGGACATGGTGGATAATTGAACTTAGAGCACCTATATGGGCTGAAATTTTGGAAGATATTCTGGCTCTACTAGCGGTGAAATAGTAATGCTGAGGCTTCTTTATTTATATAGCACACCATCATACACCTATCCCGAATGGTGACAGCATGTATACAGTTGCATCTACAAGAAAAAACCACTTACAATGCAAGAGAAAGACTTTTTCTAAATCATTCGACTTACTTGGAGAAAGCCACAGCTGCCACAGGGTTTGTATGACCTTGACCTACTGCCAGGCAGCAAACCCTGTTATCTCTCATTTCCCATACACGAACAGATGCATCCTGAAATATAGTATGTATAAGTATACAAAGACATGAACAGAAGAAAAGTTAGAGGGAAAAATTAGTTCAGTTAGATTTAATTCTTCCTGACAGACTAATTTCAACTACAGATTAAGAACTTTTCTATACTTTAGGCACAACAGGTACATGTGTATTACGATGCAGATACCACATAAATGATTAATGGCATGGTAAGTTACACTTTGAAAACAGAAATTTTAACTTGAAGAAAGATCCTTTGGATCTTGTTTCCAAAAAAAGTTTTACTAAACATTGCATAAACAATATGAAAGATAAATGTTAACCATGTGTAAGTTGTGGCAAATCTTGCACACTAAACAAAATTGTTAACTCTTTATTAACTCTTTCCCAAATGACAAAATTTTAGACTGTTCCAAATTGAAAGAACTTGCAGACGACAAAATTAATGTGACTCAAAATTTGAAATTTATTTTGGGATGGGTAGAAAACATTGTGGGAAAAGGAGAAAATGCTGGTAACCAGCATTTTCTCCTTTTCCCACAATGTTTTCTAAAGGCTTCTTTCTCAGGGTCGTCAAAAGTAGGGATTGTGTGGTAATGGGTTAAGCAACAAAATTGTAGACTGGTCTAAATCAAAAGCTTTTGCAGATGAAAAATAAAATGTAACTCAAAAACTGGAACTTGTCTTTGGAAGGGTAGAAAATATTGTGTGGAAAGGAGATAGTGGTTAATACCAGCATTTTCTCTTTTTCCCCAAAATACTTTCAAATGCCTTTTACCTCAAGATTGTTAAAAGTCTGTATTGTTTGGTAAAGAGTTAAATACTTCAACTAATAAATACACTTTAACCTAATAGTAAAACATGAAATACGTACGTACTTGTTGCCCTTTGGCTAAATGCTAACAACCATAATCCACAAAGGTTTAAGTTTAACCCTTTACCACACAATCCCAAGTCTTTAGTAAGAAGCCTTTTGAAAACATTGTGGGAAAAGGAGAAAATGCTGGTAACCAGCGTTTTCTCCTTTTCCCACAATGTTTTCTACTCTTTCAGACACAATTCAATCACTTAAGCCACATTTTACCTGTCATCTGCAAATGCTTTCAATTTGGACCAGTCTAAAATTATGTTGTTTGGTAAAGGGTTAAGTAGAGAACTGTGTCACTCAAATCAGAAACAGTTTCAGTTAAACTCAATGAAAATTCTTCTAATTCTGAACCAGACCATTCACAAAATCAAAAATTCAGCAAACTGATTTATGCATCAACTGATACAATTGATAATAGATAGATTACCTTTCCAGCTGTTAAAAATCTATTTCCTTTGGCAATAACATCAATTCCAAGAACTGTGTCTGTGTGTCCATACACAATCTGACAGGTCCAGTTTTCAATCTTGAACAACTTCAAGTTTTTACTGTTTGTTGCTACTATAATGTACTCATCACCGGTACCGAAGTACTTCAGGTCTACTATTTCATCATTGTTACCTGCAAACTAAGTTACAAAGTAGAAAATTCTGAACAAATTCTTGTAAGGCAGAAAGACAACCCATACCCCCCCTTCCCCATTATGCCTGTTCAAATTTAAAATACTAGCAAAAGCTAGAAAACATTGTGGGGAAAAAGGAGAAAATACTGGTTACTTGAATTATTTCCTTTTCCCACGGTTTTTTCAAAGGATTTCTTTCTCAGAGTCATGGAAACTTGGGACTGTAAAAATTTAAAGTTCACCTCAGCATTAATTGATATGGACATGGAATGTTTAGTGGTCATCAGCATACTCACCTTTTCCAACAATAATTTTAACCTTTCAGAAAATTAATCTTATTTGAACAACATTTAATTTGTGGTGTAAAATTGACTTTAATATCGATAAGTCTGAAATTTGTCATCATGTACAACTAAATAATCACAGATGTCAGAAAATGGTCAACATGATAATTTTGTCAGATTGTTTTGAGTTGTGTTTACCAATTTACCCTTTACCAGTCATAAAAATTGGTCCAAAGTGAAAGCATTTGCTGAAGACAAATTAGGTGTGTCTCGAATGGTGGTATTTTCACTTTACAGGGTACGAAAATTTATTGGCAAAGGATAAAATACAGGTTACCATTATTTTCTCTTCTCCCCAAAACTTTTTCACAGGCCTTCCTTCCCAGGGTTGTAAAACACAGGAGCTTTGGAAACAGGTTAATCATTCCTCAAGGACTTCTTAAACAAAAGCACCCTGAGAGGACCCTAAGTCTCCTGAGCTCAATAACAAGTCTTTTTTAGATCTGACACAGTGTCCTATTTGTAGATCTACAGTAACCCATTTTTGTACTTGTCCAAGGTTTTATCAAAACAATTTGTTTGTAAGTACCATATTTATGGATGTTTTCAACATTTTTTCAGTTAAATCATGATGACCAGCGCACTTTCCTGAAGTTTCTTTTTCCAGTGCTTTCCACAAAATTCTCCCAAAGCCACTGGCTGCTTTCACCATTGTCAAACAAGGATCAGCAATGAGAGAATCAAACCTTGGAAAGAAACTGGCCAAGAGAAATTCAAACCAATGTAACAAGCATTTTCTCCTTTTGCCAAAATATTTTTTGTCCTTTCAAAGGGAAATTCTATCATTTGAATCACCCTGAATTTGTTGTGTGCAACTACTCTCAAAATTGGACTAGTCTAAAATTTGTCATCTGATAACTAGCTACAGTAATGGGTTGAGGTCTACACATACCTGAGTCTGTAATTTCAAATCATCTAAGTTGAACAATGAGATATTATGATCATATGTAACCACAGCAACTTGTCTGAGAGAAGAATTGTAAACCATCTGTGATATATTCTGTACATCATCTGCATCTCTAGCTTCTGCCAGATCAAGTTCTGAACTGTCTGCAGCTTTTGTTTGTATTTCACTGGTTGCATGTACACATCTGGATGTCTTGGAATTCCATACTCTAAGTATACCTGTCATAATAGAAAAATCTCTCTATATGTATTTGATCTCTTGATCAGTTTCTGTCCATTCTTTTTTTTTCTTTCATGATTACGATCAGTTTCAAAAGTATCAAACCATACAAAATGTTAACAAATAGATTGTTCTCACATTTCTCGATTTTTTTTCTTTTTAAAAACCCCACAAAAAACCTTTATCTGCAAAACTGTTCTTCACTCCTTTACCAAACAATCCAGAGTTTAAACGACCTAATGAATGAGGCTTTTGAAAACTGTGAAGCCACATTGAATCTGTTGTCTGCAAATGCTTTCAATACAAACAAATCCCACTGACAGAAAAAGATTATGGTTACCAGTATTCTCTCACTGTTTTTATTTTTTTTCCATTCAAAGACAAAACCCACAAATTCAGCCAAATGTTATCTGTCTACTGGAAATCTTTTTTCAATACAGACAAGTCCAGAGAATTTTGCCCTAATGAGTAAAATTGAGAGATGGACAGAAAAAGATTATGAATTTACAAACTTTTCATGACTTTCCAGTAAACTTTTTAGTCCTATTTCTACCAGGGTATCCATTCACCCTTGAAAAGCATTTATCAATGACTGGCAAGTACTTCTTATTAAGACAGTACATTCAGGCACAGATTTTCTTTAAATAAAGATGCAAGTCTGTAATTCTGCTATCTTGGACTGCCATTAAAACAAATCCCATTGAAGGTCACTTTATTTCTTGTTGCTCTTGCTTTAATACAGCTACATGTCCCTATCTTAACCCCTTGACCTAAGAAACTTCTGTCTCCATCACCCTGAGAAATATATCTTTTGGCAATGATTTCGTAAAAGGAGAAAATGTTTGTAACCAACTTTTATCTTTCCCACCCTGTTTTCCATGCTATTAACCCTTACCACACAAACCATAGTTTTAACGACCCTGAGAAATAATGCCTCTGAAAACACTGTGAAAGAAGTAAAAAATGATGATAAACAGCAATTTCTCCTTTTTTCTCAAATTTTTCTACCCAACCATAAACAAATAAAATTTTTGTGTAACATTTATCGTGAATTCTGCAAATGCTGTAAATTCTAAATTGTCTAAAATTTTGTCATGTGGTTTAGATATCTCCGTCAATTTTGTCATGTGGTTTAGACATCTCCATCAAAGCAAATCTCATCCACAAATGCTTTCATTATGGGCAAGTCTAACATTTTGTCATCCTATAAAAGTTCAGGATAATTCATTTCCAATGTAACCTAAAATGTCCATTTTGTCATACAAGTAAGAAATCAAGTGGGAAAAAATTGAGGGAAATACAGCAATTCATTCTTCAGAGCCCTAGCCTAGTTCTGGTAAAACCCAGGAAATACATAGATATGTGAGCTGTCACCATGATATGACTGAAATAATGTTGAAAGCGGCGTAAAACACCATTCAATCAATCAAACAGTAATTCATTATTGCTCTATTTCCAACAACCAAGACCCTGTCCACTGCGAAGGAAAGACACTCATAAAATTTAGCCAGACAACAAAAATTTTAGACATGTATGATCTGAAAGTAGCAGGAAAGGGTAGAAAATATTGTCAAGAAAGGGATCAACATTTTCTCCTTTTCCTACTATGGTTTGGATAGTTTTCTGTCTCAGGGTCACAAAACTTTGGATTGTGTGATAAAGTGTTAAATAGTTGGTAATGGGTTTTGAGACGCATAAAACCCTTTTTCACAGAGCATGACTAATATGTAACCCAGCTACCTTTGGATCCAGCTGTTATGAAATGGGGGTGCCTTCCATCCACATTCAGCTCTGTAAATTCTTCTCCCTCTGGTAGCAAGACAATGGACTCAAGTTTCTGAAAAGGATGGGGAAAAAGATATTTCATTAAAATTTAACTCAATTTTTTCCAAACTTAGAAGGAAAGTGCTATATGGTTATATAATCTGGAGGCTTAATCCTTAAAGTCAAAGGACAATATTGATTGCTTTTGTAAACAATGCAGACCAAGATCAGACTGGACAGACAATTTAGTCTGATCTTAAATCTACACTTTCAGACAATTTTTCACATAATCTGATCAGCGCAGCTTTAAAATTACAATATTACATGTGTATTTTTTATTGGGAAATTCATTTCACTTTCAGTGCACTCTGTAGATCAGGACCATTTTAAATTTTGAATAGCAACATTTATTGGATTAGGTATTAAAGACATTGTTCAGCCCAGTAGTAATTTTGATGGTAACCACCATTTTCGCCTTTTCCCACACTGTTTCCAATAGTTTTCTTCCCAAGGGCTGTAAAAAGATAGGATGGTTTGGTAAAGGGTTAACAGTTAAGGGTTGACCTTCAACATTATTATACATGCTTTCAGTAACAATTAACTTATGGCCTGCAATACGCAAAAAGGGGCATTCGGACATTTGCGTAAGGTGTTGTCACAGATGAGCATGTGCAATCCGCGAAGAATGATCCGAGACGACACTTTACTACTACATTCGATTTTGTCTTACAGTAGCCTTGCACAAAACAGAAAATTACATAACAACGGAAAGTGTCGTCAAAGACTACCCTGCGCGGACTGCGCAGGCTGATCCAGGACGACACTTTACGCAAATGTCCAAATGCCCTTTTTCGCGTGTTGCAGGCCAACTTATTCACATGTTTCCAGTTAACCGTTAACCTATTCACATGTTTTCAACCCTGATGCTTCCAATGACAGCATATGAGATAAATTTTGAAACAACTTGAATATCAAACAAACCTCATAAACTGGAATTGTTTTCGAAACTTTGTGTTCAGCAGTATCCCACATGATAACAACACCATCTCTACCAGATCTGAAAGATATATTTACTGCGTTATGCAACACAAAAAAAAAATAACTGCCCAGCTTTAGCTGTGAACACCTACATGCCTTACAAACAATGCAGCTTAACTTGAAGCATGCTAGGACACTATTAAGTACTTTGTACTGAGAAAAAAAAGTACTTTGTTCACAGTGCAGGTCAAGATCAAACTGAACAGAAGGAAAACTTCAATCTTCACTGTGAAATATTCTGTGAGCTCTTTTGGCCAAACACCATATCCAGAGATGCATCTGATATAGGAGATATTTGAGATTACATTCTATTCACTCAGAATATTGTTGTTGAGCTTGTTAACATTTTTTTCTCTCTGCATACTTTTTCAATATACCATCTCAAAGTACTATACTAAAATAAGGGCAAATATGTAATGAAATTCCACAAGGCACTTAACTATCATTATTAAAGTAGAAACAGCCTTTTATCATATTGAGAAAAAATTATGATTATCAAGTAACATGGAACGACAGCTGAGTGTTGGTTTCTCAAGCATTACTCTGATATTTTCAATACATGTATATCACATCTTTAGAGTTTCTTAAAGTTTTTCAATTTTTTGACTTACGTGAAAGCACTATTTCCATCATTGGAGAAGAGAATTGAAGTGACTAAGCTGAAATGTGCTCCGACTTCTGCTATACAAGTACTTGTTTTGAGGTTCCATATTCTCACATTGTAATCTTCTCCAGCAGAGTAGAGCTCTAGACGTTCTATTTGTGGATGAAATTCCACACAACTAAATAGTAACATATAAAGTATGAAAATATATCAAATACACAATGTAAATGATTCAGTATATTACCACAACATTAAGTGTTTTAAACTCCCCAACAACACTCAGGTCATTATACTACACAACCTGATACCCATTTCCATTTCACAGATATATACCAAAAGAAGATCAAAATATGTACTGATCAATTTGAAGAAAACAGACAGGCAAGAAATTAACTTTGCAAATAATGACTTACAGCGAGTTGTTTCAAAACGTTAATTGATTAACTTCATTCCAAAATGTCTATATGAGAAGTCTTGCAGCCAATAAAGTTTAATATTCTAAAATAATACAGATTACAAGTTAAGAATCAACATGCATAATTCTTTTGATTTTTAGAATCTTTTTTCTGATATGCTATTAAGCACAATATAGAACATACTTAAACAAGAATTATAACCATATTTCATTGCTGGTGCTCTCAAATTCTGTTTTCAATCTACAGATACATTTTGGGTTTTCAATCTACATATACATTTTGGGTTTTTAATTAACACTTTACCACACAGTCCTGACTTTTAACGACCCTAAGAAAGAAGCATTTTGAAAACATTGTGGGAAATGGAGAAAATGCTGGTTACCAGCATTTTTTCCTTTTCCCACAATGTTTTCTACCCTTCCTAAAGCAGATTTCCATTTTTGAGTCAAAGTAATTTTGTCGTCTGCAAATGCTTTGAATTTGGACCAGCCTAAAATTTTGTCGTCTGGTACAGAGTTAACTGGCAATCAGTCAATATTTTGGTCATTTTCAAAAAACACTTCACAAAAACCAATTATCCATAATGCTCTGCACAGGTGACTTTAACCCTGCAGAACACAATCTTGACTTAATTGACCCCGAGAAAAAAGCTTTTGAAAACACGGAAGGAGTTAAAAATGCTGGTAACTAGCATTTTCTTCTTTTCTCACAATGTCTTCTACCCTATGAAAAACAAATTTCATGTTTAAGTAATAACTGATTTGCCATCTGCAAATACTTTCAATTTGGACAAGGCTAAAATTTGGTTGTATGCTACAGAATAAAATCGATATACTTTACAGAAATTACACACAGATATATCTTTTCAGTATCTTTTACTAAAGGAGTTTTTTTTTTCCTACAAATTTTATACTTTATAAGTGGCTTTGAATACCAGGTTCTAGGTAACAATGACATACCACTAATGAACCCATCAAAGAGCGGAATTCAAGAAGGATAAAAATTATTGATGATACTGCATGAAAATATAAACAAACAATGTAATTCCTTGTTTGGTACAAGAACTGTTTTACCTAACAACACCTTGATGGCCCTTCAAGTTGTGGGTACAGTATTTCTGGTCAATGTCCCAGACTTTAATGGTGGAGTCAGAACTTCCTGTTGCAAGTAAAGTGGAGGTCGCATCAAATGCCATGGACACCACTGGTGCAATATGGATGGCCTAAAATGATAGAAATGAAAATCCTTTTAGCAAAGTTGCATTGTTGAAGACAGAATCATTAAGACAGATAAAATACTATTATAAAAGGACCATAATTGTCCTGTAGCACACACCTGAGATAATAAAACCTAGACTTTTGTATAGTTAAAGGCAAGTTCCTTTTCTGATTGGAGGATTGTGCAGAAAAGGGTATACCCAAAGACTGTAGAATTATAGCATCTTCCCTATCTTTCTATTTCTAATAACAGTCAGTCTGACTTTAATTTTAGCCCTAACATTAGAATATTTGCTTTTTTACTTATCCAGTCGTATTACCATGCAAAGTTTCATAACCCTGGTACAAAAATGATTGAGGTTACTGCAGATACAATTGTACCACTTTTTCTATTTACGGTAACAATAACTTTACGTTACTTTGCTGTAAGATGAAGATATTTGATTAACCTAGATATCAAGATATATCAAAATTAGAGTTTCCTAAACCTAGCTCAAAGACACTTGAAGCAAATAAAACTGAAAATTGAACTTACGAGCATAACTGTGTATCAAGATCTATCTACCTGTTAAGTCTCACCAACTTAGCTTGGGAACTATTGAAGTAATAGCAGATTTCTCCAAAATTCTAAGTAAAACATAAGCTAGAAAGATGGAATTTTATTCATTTTCTTACATATAAATACAAGTAATGGGCTATTCTTACAGCCATGTTCCTTGTGATTTTTGGAGGAAATTTACAAGCCTGCATTATCATGTTACCTTCCAGGTTCGAACAATTTTTCTTTCCTGCCAGTCCCACTGTCTCAACAATAGTGGCTGTGTACCCAGAACAATGTACTGAAAATCAGACATTAAGTTTAAACTTTAAATATTGCATACCAGCAAGTTTCCTTTTCCAGTTTTGTTTTCTACCCATTTTAAACCTTTACCACACGACTAAAAATGTAGACTTGTCCAAATTTAGAGCATTTTCTGAGGAATATTTAAATGTGGCTGAAATGGTGGAACTCTTCTTTGATAGGGTAGAAAACATTGTGGAAAAAGGAGAAAATGCTGGTTACCAGTATTTTCTCCTTTTCCCACAATGTTTTCAAGAGCCTTGTCCTCAGGTTCCTTAAGACTCGTCATTGTGTGGTAAAGGGTTAAGGACAAATTCCACCATCTAAGTAAACATCCAACTTGTCCTTTGCAAATGCTTTCAATCTGGAAATGTCCAAAATTTTGATGTACGAGGGTTGTTCGGAAATTATTGAGACAATGTATGTTTTGAGGGAAAAACTTAACGTATGTACATAAAATTTTTCATAAACATGACTTAATCTTTAATAAATTGAAAGACTTAATGAAATCTGTTACACGTTATAATAGTATATCATCTAAAATCAACAAGAGGCATGAGTAACCGGAACTCGCAGCAAAAATGAGTTAGTTCAAATAAATTGCATTTAAATAAAAGCTTGAATGATATCAAAATAGCAGGGAAAAGTCAATTAAAATGATGTCATATACACTATGTTACTCTGTTGAATTTCTGGTAAAGTTTCATAATGTTCACGTAATTGATAAACAAGTTTTGAAAATTTTCTGGAAGTTCATGTTATCAAAGAAAAGGCCACAAATGGGTAATGGTGTAAAGGCAGAGCAGGGAGCTTACATAAAGTTTTGCGTTGAGCTTGAAAAAACTACTGAAACAAAAAAAAGATGCTCAACATGACATGGAGCGGAAGAGGCTCGGGCTCTTGTTTATCAGTGGCACCATTGGCTTGCATCATCTCCGTACATCACAAAAGGAGGTGGGGACTGACAATCATCAACGTCTTCCCACATGTCAAGTCCCAGTTGAGAAGTATAAGATTCAATAATTCAGTGAATTGAAGACTGAAGCACTTAATGTAGTGCGGATATTAGAAATTGAATGATGTAAAACTGTACGACAATTGGGTGCAGCAACATATGAAGTTAGATTGAATGGTGTCATTTTGAAAAGGAATGACATGCAATAGTGTAAAGACGCAGTATTGTTGATAGGACGTCATGTTCAAAACGCTGTTGTGCTCCAGACTGAGCAAGGTCGTAATAAAGTATATGTCATCTGTGATGAGATATTTTGTTTGTAAGTCTTGTCATTCTCATATTATAAGCGTTGTCTCATTAATTTCTGAACAGCCCTCGTAGGGTAGACAGTCATGTCACAGACACATTTTACTACACCTCAACAGGAGATACTATGAGATTTATTGTGAAAAATGGGGAAATGTTGTTCCCCTGCATACGATGTTTCCTTTATAACTATTATGATTCTTTTATTTTTCAGCTAATTTACTTCATCTTTTACTTCCCTTTCTTATTCTGTTTTGGCCTAAATGGCATCTAAGAAGTAAATTCAATTGCTTAAATGTGTACAAAATTTTTGAGAGCAATGATAAAACAGGTGTCTGTGACCCCAAAATTATTTTGTACATGTACTTTCAAATTTATTATACTGCAAAGAAATTTCTTGTGATCTGATTGGATAATATGCCCAGAACATATATATCATATACACTGGCAAAACCAACGTAAAAGCAGTTTCCCTTTCGGGAGCCCCGTAGACATGACTACACTATCAACACAACATCCAAAGTGGCGGCGTCGATCAAGATTAACATCAAGATTATGCGCCAAGCTGCACGTTTTAACGCGTATTACCAAGGTTTCAGTGACGTCAGTTCCCTGTTACGTCAGTTTTCATTGAATTGGGGCACTCAGAAGGGAAATTCTACTTCGTCAGCGTACTCAATTTTTTAAACCAAAAAACAGGTAAAATTCGCTTAACAAACGTTGAAATGGTAAAACTTTGCAGTATAATAAAATTGTTGTACGGTCAGGTGGCAGAGGACTTGGAAACTTGTTCACGGCTGTGGTGAATCATGTCGCCACCTCGCCTTCGGCTCGGGGCGACATGATTCACCACAGCCATGAACAAGTTTCCAAGTCCCCTGCCACCTGACCGTGCAGCTGATAATGTTCCTCTTGTTGATGGTATATTGTTTTCATCTGTACTACAATATCTTTCATATTGAATTTCCATATTTTGTACTGTTCATTTGGAGACCAGGTAGTTGCTGCAAATTTGTTTTACGGGTAATGAGTTAATAATATATCCTTGTACCTTTAGTCTTAACCCTTTACCACAAAATCCCAAGTTTTAACAACTTTCAGAGAGGAGGCTTTGGAAAACATTTTGGGAAAAGGAGAAAATGCTGGTAATCAACATTTTTTGCTATCCCCACAATGTTTTCAGTATTTTCAGAGACCCATTCCTTATCTCAGCCACATTTAATTTGTTGTCTGCAAATACTTTTAACTTAAATAAGTATAAAATCTGGTAAATGATTACCGGTAATGGGCAAACTTGGTAAAGGCTGCTAGCATTTGCCATTCTTAAAAAGCAACATCATAAACAATTACAGTGATAAAATCATCAGAATGTCTCAAATATAAATAGCTGCTTCAAAAGTCTACTTAATAGGGGATGTTCAAAGGCTATGTTAGAACCTACATACATACATACATACATACATACATACATACATACATACATACATACATGAGCAAATGTGTGTGCATGTGTGTGTGCACTGTTGATAGTCATCAGAACTGTCTCAAGACAAGGCTAGTGAGTACAGTACCCATACATACGGAATATTATGTTGTAGTAACTTTCCTGGTGCTTGTATTTAATTTCAGCAGCGTGAGAAAATTTTATATTGCGCGAGACTGAATGTCAGAATTTTCTTACACAGCGAGAAATAAAAATACAAGCACCAGGAAAGTTACTACAACATAATATTCCTTTTATTATATACCTACAACTCTCAACGACAGCACTTTGCAACTATTGACATTTTACTCAAAAATGGTTAACAAAATAAGATAATCAATAGTGTGGAAGGTAGTAACTATGTTTTTATGAATGGCAAATTAATATTACAGCGTAACATTTTGACTAATCAAATCGCAAATCAATGCATGCTTAGTCTGTGCCCGAGATATGTAATAATGCTATATTTGGAACCGTATTTCACAGTGTGTAGATAAGGATTTTTTTCTGTTGTATGTGGTATTTTATTCGATTGCGACGCATGTATCTGAGCCGGAAAATTAACTGGTATATCATAAGCTGAGTTTTTGTATAAAAAAAAAAGAGAGATATAAACCTTTGAACACCAAAATAAATCACTTACTGTATCCCTAGCAATGAACTACTGTATATGTATTTAAAAGGAACAATCTGTTCTACCTTATCATCAGGTGTTAAACAGAAACATGTGACTTCTTCATCCTCTTCTTCTCCAAGTTTGTAATGAATTCTTCCTGTAGATATCTCCAGTATGTTAACCTTGTTACCACAGTAGCAAAACATGTAATTTCCATCCCTGGACAGCTGAACAATAAAACACACAGAAAAACATGAACAAATGCTTGCTTATAAGCTTTTCTAATTGTCTTTGTGGGGCAACTGATTAATTCTGATGAAAGTTTTCTTTTCTGTATGTCAAAATACCAATTGTAACTATACCTTGTGCTGTCTTTGAGTTATTTCCCTTTGATCATCATTTTTACAGCATTTAGTGCTTGTCCGGAAAATAACTTTGTCATCTCAAGTCAGAACGACTTCAAACTTGGTATGCATGTTTGTTGCAATATTACCGAGTACTGTGCGCAAGAACAATAACTCTACCTATCGCGGATTTTGAGTAATTCCACTTTGATCTTCATTTTTACAGTATTTCTTGCTTGTCCGGAATGGAACTTTGAAGTCTCAAGTCAAATTGACTTGAGACTTGGTAAACATGTTTGTTGCATTACCTGCCCTTTGCAATTATTATACCTCCTTGACAACTGGCAGTGGGATGGGCATATCTTGTGACAATTTGCCACTCCTGTTTCATTATCATTTGGCCTTGAACCTCAATATTTGGTATTTATCTTCATTGTAGACCTTTACTGCTTAGTACTCAGGTGAGCGATATAGGACCATCATGGTCCTCTTGTTTCAAAATAATATTACACAAGCATCCTTCAATGTAATGACGTCAAATGCAACAACGTTATCCATGTCGAATGACTTTCCGCAATTATGACCATGTTTCAAATTATAGACATGTAAGATGTAGCATGCTCATAAAATCCAGTCATATTTTGGTGTGCGCTGGGTTAGGTACCCCATTTGTGTAAATAACTTTATGAAATGTACTTTTTGTGATCTTGATTTTTGATTTTATACGGGAATATGCACAAATGACTAACGGATACAACATGCAAATTTTACTGAAATCTGATGTCGGGTTTCATGAAAAATAGTGTTTCTACGACGTATTGGGACAGCCCTCGTATGATATGCATAAAGTTCAGGATCAGGTTAAATGAAGTAGGCAATATAAATTTTTGTATCTGGTATTAAATTAAAAAAAAAAATACAAGTGAAAGAATATAGAATTTGCTATAGTTTATTAAGCGTTTGATTGAGAAGACTAGCCATTGAACAGATATCACTGAAACACTGACATATGTCTTGTAAATGAAAGATACATGTAGTATTAAACTGATGTTCTTCTTTGTGGCATAGGTTCATACACCCACAGGCTTGTCACGCATACACTCCATGGGAAATTCAGTATTAGTATTTAAAATAGACAGACATCTCAAATTTTTTTTTGCTATTAAAAAATACTTATCTGTATTGTAACTGACTGATACTTACTTGAATTTTTCCACCAATGAAGAAGGCTTCATACTTGCTCTTCACAGCAAAACTAGAAAAAAAAAAGAAATTTACATATCTGTAAGGAATTAGAGCACCTACAGACTATAGTATAGACTGATAACTGTCCCCAAAGGCAATGTTAATTTCTGACTGGTCACCTCTGGGCAAAGAGGCGATCAATAAAAAAACAGTTGAAATCTCCGCACAGATTTTGTGCACAAGTTTGAACTCCCATAATTTCACAAATAGAGCACAGAACTAGAATTTGAACATACCTGCTGCTTGCATATTCAATAATCCTTCCTTTGAAATACAAATACTTTCAAATTAAACGCTAAGAAAAAACAGTTTCTTTCATCTTTTATTCAAGTTGTTTACGTTTGCGAAAACACAAATTGGCCGCACACAATAAATTTCGTCAGGTTTTTTCTGAGATTTACATGTTATAAACGACTTCTACAAGCTTTTTAGGTAATGAAAGGTTTAATAAAAACATGACAAACATTCTGACCAAGTTTCATGAGTTTCTGACTGAATTTGTGGCCTCTAGAGTGTACACAAGGTAAATGTTGAGGACTGCACGACGGCACAGCATGACAGACGCTTGACACAGCACAATTACAAAAGCTCACTTTTAGCACTTCATGCCCAGGTGAGGTAAAAAAAGAGGGCCATGATGGCCCTG
Organism: Hippopus hippopus; assembly: GCA_946811185.2. Lineage (NCBI taxonomy): Eukaryota > Metazoa > Mollusca > Bivalvia > Cardiida > Cardiidae > Hippopus > Hippopus hippopus. Next base: position 41,211,639 of record OX328096.1, read on the forward strand.
TATCGCTCCACTGGCTTTTTTAACCTTTTACCACACAAATCGAAGTGTTAATGACCCTGAAAGAGAAGGCTTTCAAAAACATCGTGAGAAAAGGACAACATGTTGTCAGCCAGTATTTTCTCCTTTTCCCACAACGTTTCCTAACCTATCAAAGACAGAAATAGTCATTTAAGCTACATTCAATATGTCTTTTTGCAATGGCTTTAAACTTGGTACAGTAAAAAAAATTTGTCATTTCTTAAAGAGTAAAATTAACGTATCATGCGCTTAATTGGCATTGACAGACATACAGCATAAAAAGTCTGTATGGTAATAAACTTACTTTGAAAACATAACCTCCACCCCACCTACCGAACAAAAACAGTCATATCTTTTTAAATGCAAAGATAATGTCAGTGAATACAAGCAGGTTTCTTCATTGGCATGAAAGGTAAAGTTCTGAAAAAATTTGAGTGATAGAAACCTTACTTTAAATTAAACACCTCGGCGGACGCAACCTTAGGTAATCGACAGGTCACAGTTAGCTTGTATATTTTACAACGCGTGTCATGTTATCGGTTGTTATTCTAAGCCATTAATTGGAGAACGCGATTATTTGTTTATTTCACGATAAATTTTGATTGACTATTTTACTTGACGCAGTGATAGAATGCCTTGGATTTCAGTATCGCCAGATGGCGACTGCAGGAAACCAATTAGATATAATAAATTCGTATACATTGCTAACGTAAACCGGCGATGTTTAAATGTCGGCGAACAAAAAGAAAACAATAATTCATAATTGAATTTAATTGACATGTTGACATTATTCTACAAAATCTTGTTCTTGAACCCTTAAGATTTTATCATTCTTCACTTATACGTCAACATGGATCGTCCTAAACGGAAACTATCTCCAATTAAAAAAGATAACAAACTAAGGAAAATTTAACTGCATTTACAGTATTGGGTTTAGCAGTGGTACCAGTGAATAGTAGTATGAAAATTCAAATTAAATTTAAAGGCTTAGGTTGATAACCTCGTCCACTTCACTGTTTAGGTACTATCGAGTGAATGACTTTATTTAAGACATTTTATCCTCCTTATTGACTTTATTAGAAAATAATTAAGGTCAACAGATAATAAAGGGAGGTAATTCATCATGTAATAGAAAATTTTCTCCTTTACTTGTGCACATCATTTATTACAATAAAAAAGAAAAAAATGTTTGGTAAAGAAGTAACCATTCATCAAAAGAAACTAGGACTTAATTGTCTGTATGCTTTTATACAAATAATGTGGGAAAAGGAGAACTATCCTTAGGAAATGGTGTAAAACAAATTTTCCTTTTCCTACAATGTTTTCTACAATGTAAGATTAAAATGAAATTTTGTCTTTTGGTAAAGGAGTAACCATTCATCAAAAGAAACTAGGACCTAAAAGCCTTTATGCTTTTATGTAACTATTGTGGGAGGGAGCACTATCCCAGGAAATGGTATAGAGCAAATTCTCCTTTCCCACAATATTTTCTACAAGGTAAGGTTAAATATATATGACCATTTTTTTTTTTATTATTATTATTGTAATGGAAATGATTATGTGAATGAAAGTTTGAAACTATGAGTAAAAAACAAAGTTAATGCTACATGTGCATGTCTGTTCTTTTAAACCAAACTTGGCGCACTTAATTTGTCTATTAATTTTTTCAAGAAAAAATTGTTGGCCATTATTTTACTTGGGCCAGAGCTAGCACTGTATTTCCCTTGATTACTATTTTAAATTACAGTCACTATATAAGCCCGTGTTAAACTTGTGATCTCCATGGCAGAGCCAATTTTGACCCCAGGGCTATAATATGAAGGAATTCGATAGAGGTCCATTAGATAAAGCTGCATGCCAAATTTGGTAGCCCTGGGCCTTATGGTTTCAGACAAGAAGATTTTCAAAGATGTTCAATATTTTTCAGTTTTGTTGCCATGGCAACCAGAGTTTTTGAAGGAATCAAATTTTTTCACGAAATTCTAAAGAGGACCATGGCAGGATCATTTCTGTGAAGTTTCATCAAATTTGGATGGGTAGTTTCAGAGAAGAAGAAGTTTGAAAAAAAAGTTAACGCACGGACGGACGCACGGACGGACGGGCGCACGCACGACGGACACCGGGCCATGACATAAGCCTGTTGGCCTTTGGCCAGTGGAGCTAAAAACTTATGAAACTTATTGTGTTGGGCATCCATTTTGTGTCTGTTTTTGAAAACGTAAACATCTCACCATATAAATGTGAAATCACTCGACTCCAACAATTTCACCTTTTTCCCAAAAGTTTTCCAAAGAAGTCTTATTCTAGTGCAATAGATTTAGAACATATATCAGAGAGGGTTAAAGCAGATGTTATTAGGCCTATTTACCTGCTTAGGTGCTCACTTATTTTTAGACCAGGTTATGCTACCTGGGGTCTGATCATTGAAAACATGACTGTCTGATGTTGTTTCTGCATTATACTAGAGAGAATGTTCTTCTTGGGTATGATTTGACTACATTAGTGTTTAGAAAAAATGTAAAAAATTGAATGAAGTTCATAAAATTGAAATAATAAAAACATCTGAAAACATCTCAAGGTTCTAGAAAAGCAAGTTTGCAAAAAATATATATCACTGTTTTAGAGCAAATTACTTTGAATTTTGGGTATCAAATGTGTCGATCTTCAAGCAAACGTACCCAAATTCAGAAAAAGTCATGAACTAAGATCTGTCTAACATCATTATGATGCATAAAAGTAGGTAATTATCGCACAATAATTAACAATTATATATCGATTACCAAGCAGACTATTTCAAGGTTGGCAAAAAGCCGGTCAATATGAGTATTGACCGGGCTGGTTGTTTTAACCGGTCAATACTGGTCAAAAGCGGTCGATTGAAGTGGTTGATTGGATTGATTAATTCACTGGCTTACATACCCGTCCTGTTTCTAAATTAGTCTTAAAAGTTCTCCTCTTACATCCTGTACATGAAACTATATTGCATATTATCATCAGTATCATAGTTTTTATTTATAAGGTCCCTATTTATTTGATCATAATTCGAAAGACATTACTGCTGGTCAACTGAAGAAGATGATTGGATTGACCTTCCTTTTGAAACTTACATACAGGTTGGTTCTTTTCAACCAAACAGTATTTATCTATCATCATTCCTTATAGGTTAGATAATTGTTTATACTTCTACATCTCTCTCTCTCTCTCTCTCTCTTTCCCCCCCATCCCCCACTATAAACACACTTAGGTTTTAAAAATATAGATTATATAACAAAGTCTTTGGTCATAAAAGTTCAAAGGTAGCATCAAAAAGTGGCTAATATATAATTTTCTTGTAGAATTGTATAAAAAATGTCACCCATAGGTAAACATGTGAAATACACCTGTCATCAATCTTTAGGCATATTGAGGTACACTTGAAGAAGGCTGTAACTGATTAACAAAACAATGGTTAAGGATACATTAATGTCTGTGAAGTATAAGTAAGTGTCTACCTACACCTTTAAATTGCAGTTAAAACATACTGAAAGGTGTAAAAGTTGCTCCTTTCTACCCAAGTGGGTGTGGCTTAAATCAAATTACCAAAGGGACCAATCATGTGTCCCTTTTTGGAGTATTATACTTGACACCAGGCATTATTCCTAAAGTGTGAAGTATTGACTTATATGCTATTAAGATAATATCTTATCATCAAGCAATTACTTAAGGTGTCAAAAATGAAACCCAATGACCTTATTTGGAACTTCTACACATTTTTGGAAAACTGGCAAAAGCCAGCTGATGAGTACCCTTGGCAGGGACAAAACATTTTTTTCACTCAAGTCAACTCTTTCATATTGATGAATTCAACCTATCTGAGAACAAAAAAAAAAAAACCCCCACAATAATTCATCCATTACATAGCATAACTGTCCTCTTAATACTCATCTTACCGTTAAAATTACCAAATGACCACTACAAATATTCAATTGACCACTACTGACCAGTATTGACCACTTTTGGAGTACTGACCAGGGCGGTTTTAACCAGTTAAAACTGTCAGTTAAAACCGCCCCTGTTTCGACCGCCCAACCTTGGAGTATTTTTAACTTTTAGGACAACGATGACGCCAAGATGTGATGTGTACTGGTATTTATTTAGACATTTCTGACACTGTCTGATATTGCATGCTGTCCGATACGATGCGAACTTACTCTATACAACGCAGCTGTTTTTAGGAACCTGTAGTGCAGAAGGTGTAGGGCCAGCATCGGCATACAATCGACACACTGACTGATACAAGCTACACAAGCAGGAGCATACAAGCTGACAGACAATAAAGCAAGGAAGCACTGAACTTGTCATTTCAATTAGTATACAAACTATGGGTTAAAATTGTTATGGGCCGAAATTTCAGCTTTGTGTGAGATTCTGTAAGTGACGAGTGAAAAGCAAAAACGATGTTATGGTTTTGAAGTACTTACTTGGTTTTCAGCAAACTCATACTTTGCTCTTTAGTTTGTGGCAGAGACCTTGTAAGCTTATCTAATCACAACTGTGCCATGTGAAAGGGGACCGATATGAAAAATGTGTTTACTTTTTTTTTAAACCGGAAGTCGCATGTGCTTTTAATGCGGTGCCGTGTAAAACGCATCACCGTCAAAACTTGCTGATTAGTAAGAAGATTCATCATGTCCAATTAAACATTTGAATTAATTTATTCCACACGTAAATTGTCGTGGTGGCAGCAATTAAAGCATTATATACCATGAACAGTGACAGAGAAAACGAAGAGAAACTTCGAGAATGTGCTTGTATAGGGGATCTTGATCAATTAAAACTATTGGTGGAGTCTGAACATGTTAATGTCAATTCACAAAACAGCATAAACGGATGGTGCGATTGCTATACATTCTCTTGCAATGCTATTTTAAGTATGTTGTAAACATCTTGTAAAATTCAGTGCAAACCTGCTCACTTGCCAGCAATGAGATCCTCAAACTTGCACACATCCTCTTGCATTTTTGAACATCTGCTTGAAGTAAAAAGGGCCACATTTTGAGGAAAAAAAAAAGAAGGGTTGATATAGAGTCCAGAGACATATTGCAAACAACTGTAGCTAATAGTATAAAGAACAGTTTCTAATGGGCCACAATTTTCTCACAAGATTACTGATGCTCATGCAACCCCTTGGCTGATTGCGTAATTACAGATCTAACCTCATCCCTTTCAACCAGGTTTCAATTTGGATCACATGTCACATGATTGTAAACATGGTGGCACCCATGAAAAGTGATTAACAACAACATCAACAACAATTAGAAGTTATTCTTATCTATTAGTCTGACAGTGTCAGCCAATGGAATCGATAAACCACATTAGAAAATGAATTTATAATCTGCTTGTCAACCGAAATGTATTTCAAATATCAAAGGTTTCAATAGAAAATTGTTCCTTATGTTTTCTGTTTATTTTTTTATCTGGAGTCTTGCAATTTTAATATGGTTTAAGTGGTCTATATTTGGTGAAGAAATGTTACCTTGTAGGTGCATAATTATCATCTGGTAATATAGGGACTAGGCAACTAAAGTTTTTGACAGTTTTCAATTTTTTGGGGGGAGAGCAGCTAGTGGCTTGGAAAAAGTTGCAGAAAGTGCTGGTAAACTTTACTCTAGGATTACTTGGATAGGTGCACTGGCAGTTGTGATATGACTAAGATAATGTACAAAACAGCTTTAAACGTAAACAAATTTACTGAATACAAATGCAAGGGAGAAAGGGTTAACACAATAATCTTGATCAAGAGAAATTGGAAGACAAAGACTAGAAAACGTGAAAAGGAAACCAACACTGTGAGGAGCATCAGCTAACAAGTTGTGAGTCCAAGGTCAATGTCGCTAAATTGGTCAGGTGTCTGTCCTGTAAGATAAGTATCTTTAGTTCTAGACTGAAACTGATCTCACATTTTTTATTATAATGGTTGATCAGCGTGCTCATGCAGACCTTGTTCAAGGACACCCCTGCATTATGCTCTTTATCCAATATCTGTTATTATAATTCAAAATGTTTGTTTTCCATTTTTTTTATTTTTTTGCATTTGTTCTGCTTCTAGTAATCAGTGGTATGCATAAAACAGCCTGTGGAGTTGGGAGTTGAATGACAAAAGAGCACATATAAATATCCTATAACTATGTGGGTTAAAGATTGTTTTTGGTTAATAGATTGTATGGAGTTAAATGCTATTTCAACATTATTTAAGTTGTATTGAGGCAGCCAGGGCACTTTTCCATGCTTTCTCAGAGTTTCTTTTACCTCACTTTGCAAAATATGCTTCCAAAGCGGCTTGGCTGCCTTCCCACATAAACATTGCAAAATCAGTGTTCAGCAGGGAGAGAGGAACAAATCCTGTTGCAATGGCTATCATCCATCATTAGAAAGAAAATTACTGAGCTTGCCTTGGGAATCAAACCTGTGACCTGGTTATATTGCAATAGAATGCATATGATAGAAGAAAATGTATTTTTTTCAGGACTGCTTTACATTGGGCCTGTAAGCGTAACCATGTAACTGTGGTAAAATATTTGGTGTCTAAAGGAGCGAACAAAACCATGGAGAACATGAACAAGGAACTCCCAGCACAGCTGACAAATACAGAGGAAATACGATCCATTCTTCAGTGTAAGTTTTAGCGCAGCATTTCGAAAAAAATGCCTACATATTGTCATAGTCCTTTTATTGTCTGCAATGTAGTCCTGCAAAAACTTGACATTTTCTGATACCTTAGGCAGTACGGATTTTCTGATACCTCAGGCAGTACTGAAGATACTCTCTGGCTGTTGGTTAACTGTCTAAAGGGAGTCCCATACCATTAGTGCAGGTAACCCTTGAAACATTTTTGACACAATGATGACCCTTTTTAGAATTAAGTAAAGTTGTTGCTTGGAACCAATATGCACAATATAGTAGTATATCTACAAACGTCTGCAGCCAAGCAGGAGGTGATCTTGTTGAATGGTCGACTTGGCCCATCAACCCATCACCACATAAACCTGAGTTTTAACAACTGTGGAAAATGAGACTTTTGAAAACTTTGTGGGAAAAGGAGAAAATCCAACCATGTGAGCAGCACCTAGTTTGTTGTCTGCAAATGGTTTCAATTTATATCAGTCTAAAATATTGTTCTATGGTAAAGAGTTAAAGACTAGTCTGTTCACTCTATACCAGATGACAAAATTTAGACCTGACCATATTGAAAACATTTAGATCTGCAAATGATATGTTAAATATATCTCAGATGATAGGTTTTGTCTCTGAAATGGTAGAAATCATTAGGGGAAAAAAGAGCAAATGCTGGCAAGATCATTTAAACACATGATTTTTTGGTAAAAGTATAACCATTTCTATACAATCGCAAGTTTTTCAATATTAGCAGTTGTTTGATTAAGAAGACATTTTTGGAACAGGAGCCATTGCTCAAATAAGAAGCAAAAGCCTATTTTTCTATGCACAAAATTTCCTTTGTTGGCGAAAAATGTTTTACTTTCTTGGAAATGTTTGTCCTTTTCTTATTTTTTACAAAAAAATGGTCTTTGGGTCAGCCAAGATGTACTAGCTTGTTCTGTGTTGATTGACCCTCAAGATATCTTTGTTAGCCAAGGGTGACAATAGACTACATTACTTTATTCTAGAGTAACATAGTGAATTATCACCCTTGGCTAGGGAAGATGGCTTCAAAATGCAGATTGCCTAAATGAACCAAACAGACATTTTCTGTCTAGACAAACAATCTAAATGCCTGTAATTGTAATTTCAAGGTTGCTTTTTGTTCGGAATGTCCAAGCAAAACATACAGTGTAGATCCAAGATCAGACTGCACATTTTGTCCAATCCAATGGACAAACAGCATAAGGAGTGGGACTCAGAACCATGTTACTACATTGTGGCAAATGAAAAAAACTGAGTTTAATTGGAGCAATTTCTCCTGTTGTCATGTTTTCAAAAGTGGTTAGCTGCAAGATTAAATGGCCATTTGGCTTTGCCAATCAGACGTGTTAATACCTACAGTGCCTTTTACTTCTTCAATTGCCTTTGCGGTCAGTGTAGAACAAGATCAGACAGCACAAAACGTGATCTACACTGTCTGCTTTACTGAAATAGTACAGACAAAAGCCAGTCGTGAATTTGCAATTATGTGGGTGTTTTTCTAGAATGAAATTGTCTATTAGGTTTATTTTTTCGAGCTTCAAGGGTTAATTGGAAAATCGAGAATTATATTACATGTACTTTTTAAAGTTAGGATATGGGTAGGAATGTGATTTAGAATGTTTGGTTGATAGAGGCCCTGTTAGTGCTTGCAGTAGCAATCAGGACACATGCTACTTTCAGTAAACATAAAATTAAGCAATGTATTTAAATTGGTATTTACATTTAAAGTCTCATTGTATAATCTTTTCTTGTTTCATTTATCTTTTTCTCTAGACTCTGGTAGTTCAGTGAAGGCTGCACCCTTAGATATCACCCCAAATTATGTCAAACATCCAGTATTTCCTTATTCTTCAGAGAGTCGATCAACATCAGATCACACGAATAACCATGTCTCCCTAGTTTCAGTGCCATCTGTCAACGGTGACTTAAGTGGTACATTTTTTTACAGCTGAATATTGAAATTTATTCTTTCATTGTAGATTATGTTACAAATTGACCAATTACCTCTAAGTCCAATGCATTTTTTTTTTGCCAAACCTCCCGCTAATCCACTGTCACATTTTTTTTTGTAGTGGACTTATACAATTTTGCCAAATTCATTAAAGTAAATTGAACTTCAGTGACCGAATTTGAACTTGAAAAATATTGTTTGAAAAAGAATCTACATATAAAATTACAAAATTTGCACCCAAAGGCAAATAATAGAGTAAGTGCTGTTACCATATGCTGACTTGACCCATTACCATAGAATATTGACTTCTTACAACCATGAGGTAGATGGCTTTAGAAAATATTGGACAAAAAAATAAAAATTGCCGGTAACCTTGGTAAAGTGTTGACATGAATTAGACTTTATTGCATGAATACAAGTAAAAACTGGATAAATGACAAGTTGATTATCATGAGCATTTCTTCTATGGCCATAATGTTTTCAAAGGTGACAAACAGGTACCATACTTCAAGATGAATAAAATCATCTGCAGTTTGTAAGGTGGTAACACATTTACTCAAACTTAAGTTTTCAATTTCAGAACTGGTGTTGAAGGCAAGAATAGCCTACTCTGATGAGAGAGATTTCATTGAAGTTGAAATGAACAGAAACAATCTGACCTTTGATGCCCTAATGTCACTTCTGACAAGGGAACTAGGTGTTGAACGTCATTTAGTGTATAAAATAAGAAAACTACCAAACACTATTGTTAGAAAAGATAAAGATGTTAAACGTCTACAAGACTTTCAGGAGCTTGAACTTGTACTGACAAATAAGGCTATGAGTGCAGCTTCTCGTGTTTATGGAGAGTTTAATGATGGATATCGTCATGAACAGATACTGTATTAGTGTTCTATATGTTAACATATATCTGTACAGTCTAATTTGAAAGCAGTCAACGTTATTATAAATCACAAAAAGGAGAAATGTTTGATGGAAAGGAAAATAGATTTTTATGATTTTTTAATCTTTAGATGAGGGAAATGAAGCCATGGCTTATCACAAGCAATTGCTCCTTTTATCTCAATGTTTTTGAAAGCTGTTTAAAGCAGGGACATAAAACTTCATGTTTTGATTTTGATGATACAGCAGTGTTTAGTCATTGTAATTTCAGGCTATAAATGACAGATAAGCTATAAAACTTCTAACAAAATTAACCTTAAAGCGCTATATAAATCAAAAGGGCTTTCTCAAGTGGGAAAACAGACCATAGCCTTGAAATTTCTTGGATCTTTTTGTTAGAAAATAATAGACAGCCAAGATCAAGGATCAGTCAGCAGGTTCTGTACTGTCTGACATTAACCAACACTGCGTAAAAAGCAGTCTGATCTGGTGTTGCACAATCTAGAAGAGCAACTGAAGCTGAGGACAGACACAGGAGAAACACTGGAAGGACAGGAAAATGTGTGAGCGTGTGTGTGTGTGTGTGTTTTTTTTTATTTTACAATATTGGACAAACAATTGCTCCTTTTCCTGCAGTAGTTTTCAAAAAATGACCTATTGCTGTAGGGATTTTTTTTTTAATCTTATAATTAAGAAGTTATCTCCTTATCAGTTTTATATGAAGGGGCCAAAATGTTGGTTGCAGCTGTCAATTCGGATGACTGACTAGATTGACATTATGTAAGATTCTTTATGAGGCTACTGTACAAATGCATAAAACTTGTCTTAACTGATTACCACACAAATGAATTTTAGATAGTGATTCAAATACTTATATTTGCCTTTGGAAGACAGAAAACATTGTGGAAAAAGGAGAAAATGCTGGTTACCAGCATTTTCTCCTTTTCCAACAATGTTTTCAAAAGGCTTCTTCCTTAAGGTTGTTTACGACGTATATCACAATTTTTTCTAATTGACAGATTTTTTTTAAAGCTTTGCACATACAAAGCTCATCATGTCTCTAGGAGATTACAGTGGAAAAAGATATTGGTCACCATGCTCGTTTCTGAGAAATTTGCCTTTGAAAAAGGTACATGTATGTACACAGTTCCAAGATAAGGCTTATATTGGATTTAACATGCTTTTCTTAATATTCAGTTACACAGGAAAATTACCTAAAGAATATACAAATATACATCATTTTAATGAAAATTCAGTTAGTCTTGCACAAAAAATATATAAAAGCTTGGTTTTGAGCATGGTAAGTGTACAAATATGCATGCTATATATAGATGATTGAGTTAAAAAGTGAGATAATTTGACCGAATTAAGGGTTAATCTTTGATAAATACATACTTTCTAATGGACAGATTTGTTTTAAAATTTCCACACTTATAGTATTTATAATTCTAAATAATAAGAAAAAATAAAAACAGCACCTATCAGTGCTTATTTTGTCAGAAAACAGGGATGGAGATCACTGTGGAAGTTAATTTTTTCAAGGAAAAAAATGGGATAAAAGCTCAGCAGATATAGTGGAAAAAGGAGGAAATGGTCATCAGTAGTGATTTCTCCTTTTCCCACAACAATTTTTAAAGTGGAAACAGCTATACTTCCACAGCTTTAAATTTCCTGCTTTTGTTTGCTTGTTTGGTGTGTAATGCCATGTCAACAGTATTTTGATTATTTCACAGTGACAGTTCACAGATCCATTTTCTCTTTACTAATACTACCCGAAGAAAGTGCTGCTTGTTTTAGTGTACCAATAGTATTGCAATATATGCAGAAAATACATAGGTGCACTTTTGACCCATGACAGAAACACGTGCACAGTAGGATGCACGCGAACATTTGTGATATACGTCGTTAAAAGTTGGCATTGTGTGATAAAGGTTTAAATACCCACTTACTACTGTTTTTAAATGACCCTTGGGGGAAAGGCCTTTGAAAGAATTGTGAGGAAAGAAAAACTGCTGATAACTGGTTTTTTCTTCGTTTTTTACAATGCTTTCTAGCTTCTACCCTTTTCAAAGACAATTCCTATCTATTGGGGTAACATTTAATTTTGTAATTAATTCTGTAAATACTTTTAATTTGGATAAGTCTAAAACTTTTTTGTCTGGATAAAAGTTACGGGGACAAATAAAACGTATCCTTAAAGTTAAATGGATGTAGCTGTTTAGAGCAGACATTTTTATTTTGGAGACCAAGAATTTTGGAACTTTATATGTTGGTTGCTTAGTTCAGGTGGCTGCTAAATAAAAGAAGCTAGCGAAGTTTCAGTGTATTTATCCTGCTATTTAGTCTTAATATTTGATGTGACTAACAGTTTCTCTCAGAAGATAGTGCAGTAACAGTTCTATTTGATGTGACTAACAGTTTCTCTCAGAAGATAGTGCAGTAACAGTTCTATTTGATGTGACTAACAGTTTCTCTCAGAAGATAGTGCAGTAACAGTTCTATTTACTGATGGCAATCAGAACTACTGCTTCACTGTTGTTATAAATGCTGGAAATGAGATATATACAAACTTTCATATTTTCAAATGGCCAAGATTTTGCTGTATTCTGTTTTCAATAAAAATACATTCCAAAACCATCTTGTCATGTAATATGTCAGTTTAACCCTTTATCACACGGCAAAATTTAAGACCTATCCAAATTGAAAGCATTCGCAGACGACAATTTCATAGTGACACAACTTTTCTTTGATAGGGTAGAAAACTTTGTGGGAAAAGGAGAAAATGCTGGTTACCAGCATTTTCTCCTTTTCCCACAATGTTTTCAAAAGGCCTCTTTTTTAGGGGCGTCAAAAGGCGTCATTGTGTGGTAAAGGGTTAACTCTCTACTAGACAATAACAATGTAGATATAACTCCTGTACTGGAAAGATTTGTAGATGACAAATTCAGTGTTGCTTGAATGATTTGATTTGTCGTGATGAGGGTACAAAACATTTGAGGAAAGGAAGAAAGTGCTGGCTACTCATACCAGCATTTTGTCCTTCTTCCACAATGTTTTCAAATACCTTCTCCTTCACTGTCGTAAAAACCCAGGATTTTCCCAGCTCATTTCACCAGGATGTAAAAAATAGATTATTGAGATCATACCATATATCTTACCGTATATATTTTTTGTGTCAAAATGCATTTTCTAGGAAAAGGAAGAAAAGTTACTCTCTCGTATTTTCTCTCCTTTGTGAATCTGAAATCTTCCATATGTTATTAAGTGTTTCTCTAAACATTTTGCCGGTAACCAGCATTTTCTCCGTTACCCACAATGTTTTCTACTCTTTCTAAGACATACTACATCATTTTAAACAATAACTCAAGTGGTTGTCAGCGAACATTTTCAATTTGGACAAGTCTAAAATTTTTTCATCTGATGAAAAGATAACTGTTTCAGCAGAGAAGTTTGGAAAACACTGTGGCAAAAGAATGAATCGTCTTAAGCAAGCAATTTATCCTCTTGCCTTCATAGACAGATCCAATCATTTTTGCCACATTTTTTATTTCGTCTGCAAATGCTTTCAATCTGGACGAATCTAAAAATTTGTTGTGTGGTAAAGAGTTAAACGTTCAAGGTCATCTAGAGTGAAATACTTAGTCTTTCACCACGTACCAGACAACAGAATATTTAGACTTGCACAATAGGGGGAACGTTAGCAGAAGACAAATTTTACCCAAGTAATAGTAGGCCTATTTGTCTTATAAAGAGTAGAAAACATATTGGGAAAAGGAAATGATGTTTAATTCCAGCATTTTCTTCTTTTCCCTAAATGTTTTCAAAATCAAAAATTCTCCCCTTCAGCATAGTTTTAATGCGGGCTATTTTGGTAAAGGGGTACATTTTTTTCTTTGGGTTGCGTTTTCACTTTCGATCAAAATATTATCTCACAGGAAAATAAAGGTAAATATTTTTTTTTCCGGAATTTCAATGGATTGTATTTTCAACCGTGGAAAAAAGGTCGAGTTTATATTTAGTGCTGAAAGGGTTTTTTGTTGGATTGTTACTGCAAAATAACAAAAAAAGAAAACGCTGCTAAACAAAGGTTTAACCTTTGGATACGAAATTTGTGAAGATAATCCTACATATTAGATCTAATTCTTTTCTAAACGGCAATACTTTTAACTTGTCCAAATTCAAACAACGTACAGACGAAAAATTAAACATGATTCAAACGATGAAAATTGTCTTTGAAAGGGTAGAAAACATTTTGGGAAAAGGAGAAAATGCTGGTTACCAGCATTTTCTCCTTTTCCCAAAATGTTTTCAAAAGCCTTCCCAAGGTCGTTAAAACTCGGGATTGTTTGATAAAGAGTTTAAGACCTCAAAAGTCCGTCTTTGTTCAGTTTGACTCTTTACGCTTAGATTGCTGAATAGAACATTCCAAGACATGAAAAACAATCAAGAAGGAACAGGTTTTGCTATTTCAATGTTTTTATTACAGACCCTTAACAACACATCGAGAAAAGAATACTCAAGATCAGACTGCACATTACAAGCTACGATCTACATGAACGCGAGTAAAAATGTGCTCACAAAGTTGAAGTGGTAACTTCCTGTGGCGCAGTTTTGTTTTCTATCTCTCCTTGTATGGTAATATTAAGATGACACCTCTATTTAATTCATTAACATAAACATAGAGACATCTTTACTCGTTTTCATCCATTTTCCCCCCGTTTTCATCTTTATTTTATGAAACTATAATCATTCTTGCATCTTCATGCCAAATATTGCTCCTGACGGTTGCAAGGTTGCATAGATATCCACGGATAGAAAATGCATTTCGTTCTCTGAAAGCTATCAAAAACGTCACTGTGGTTGTTTCCGGTTTTAAATCGAAGACAAATTCCTTGAATTTCTTTATCACATACACTTTATATCGACATTGTTATCTGTTTACACCGCTGACTAGATTCTACACTTTATCAAGTTTTAACAGCGTTTGTTCACTCTCTGGCTGTAAAGATGTATCATTAACTTCTCTTAGCGGCAGCAAATACAATCCACAGAAGCAGTTCAGAAATAATTTACATCTTACAGGCTTGACTAAATAAACGGACTGTATATATCCAGGATCAGAGTCCGTAATCACCTAGGAACGCTCACATTTAGAAAATTCTGGAGAATAAGAAAAAGAATCTTGGTGAACACCGACCCACAGTGCACGGACTTTGGAATCTGATCTTAATCTTTGATGTCTGCGAAATCCATAATTTTGCATAGGACACTGAAAAGGTTAACAATAAAGACAGCCCTGACCATAAATAGAAATGTTTGGAGACATCGCGGCAAAGTACAGTTCTAAAATAAAAGATATTGAACACTGATTACCAAATAGACTATTTTTGGTATAACTAAATAATATTCTCCATACTGTCACAATCAGACGCATAAACGGTCGTAATTTGCATATTATGGGTTGAGAGTAGCTTATTTTTTGATCATTTACTTGGGCCGAACGGAATGCATGAAGGAACACAATTGCAATGACATCATCTGTTACCTAGTGGAATTTGTTTTCGAATCTCGTTCTGTTTAATGGCACACCACTTACTAGTATGCATACTAGGAACAAAATTTTAAAAAAATGAGAGGAAAATATATCTTTGAACAGTCGCTAGTTGCAAGCAACTTGTCTTTATCCACAACAGTTTCAAAAGCTGTCAAAGACAGGTGCACACAAACTCGTTACTAATTTAATGCACAAAAAATAGTTTCAATATCTCAGGCATCAACCAGTTTGCGAGGCCTGGAATTATCGTGTAGCTTTTAGATGTGCGCAGTGCTGTGACAAGCGAGAGTTAAATGCATCTTCGTAATGCGCTATCCCGTGCGAGTCATTACAAACTTACTGTTTTAAAAAAAAAAAACATGTTGTCTAACAACCGACTGAATCATGAGGTATAACAGTCCTTGGACATGTAGAAAGTTTACCAAAGGTGAAAAGTATCGACCCATGTCAGCCTGCGCAGTCCGCGCAGGCTGACATGGGTCGACACTTTTTGCAGATGTATTAAAACCCCCTTTACACAGAGCATGGCTCATACACATACATGTGTACAGAAAGGAAACTCGAGCAGTCTAAATTTGGAGAGGATCTACGCATCTATGAGGAGTCACCGGCCATTGAAAGCTTGCCGAATATTATGTCGAGTTGTAACTGTCCTGCGTATCGTACTTTTTTTCGAGTTACGAGGGAAAATTTTGATATTTCGCAGGATCGAAATTGACGGGGTGAAAAGTACACAAAATAGGATTTTGAAAGAAAACCATGTGAAATAAAAACTACCTTATAAAAAAAAAATGCAACACTATATGTTTTTTTACACGGTTCACAATGATTCAGATTTACCACTTTTTCAATATCTTTTCGATATTTTTTTTTTGACTTGACAGAAGAGGAGAAGTGAGTTTCGCATTAAATCCTTGCCAGACAGCTCTAGCAAGATTTCATTTAAATTCATTGTAGGTAAAGGAGAAAACGCTGGTTAAGAGCGTTATCTCTTTTTCCCACAACGTTTTCTACCTTTCCAAAGACAAGTCTAGGCAGTTGAGTCACATTTAATTCTCGTGTTCAAATCCCTCCACTTTGAATGTAAGTCTAAAACATTGTCGTTTGGTAAAGACGTGAAATACTTGATAACGCGTATCCTGCTGTTTGTGCTCTCAGGGCCTGTATTCACCAACATTTCTGACTTACATTTTAAATCCAATTTTAAGTTTTAAAGTAATTCGGGGTCTGGCATGGCTCTGTGGTAAAGTGTAGGGTTCGTAAATTGGAGGCCCCGACCTGGATGCCCCGGGCTCGAGACTCACTGGATTTACTGGGTTTTTCGTGGGAGTGTCCTTGGGCAAGACACTTCAGAGCCCTAGCCTAGTACTGGTGAATCCCAGGAAAAAACATGAATATGTGAACTGTGGCCGTGATATGACCGAACTGATGTTATAAGCGGCGTAAAACACCATTCAATCAATGAAAGTAACACGGTTTCTAATCTGTGAAAGTATTTGGAATGCTGTTCAGAATGATCACTGAATAAAGACCCTTATATCTTTTACGAAGAGTGTGGACATAGAGCAGCATGCATATATATCCAGGCAGATATTGTTCTGACCTCTTCAATACAAATTTACCTGCACCTAAAAGCTTTAAGTTACCTACTTTTAAATGATAAGTAACTCAATTCCTTCGATTATCTTAACTCTTTACCACGGCAAAATCTTAGACTTGTCCAAATTGAGAACTATTGCAGACAATAAATAAATAAATAAATAAATAAATGTGGTTCAAGTGGTAGAAATTGTTTTTGAAAGGATAGAAACACATGGTGGGAGAGGGAGAAAATGCTGGTTACCAGCATTTTCCGGTTTTCCCACAAAGTCATCAAAAACAGTCTTCCCCAGGGTCGTTAAAACTTCTGATTTAGTGGTACACGCTTAAAACAACAAGATAAAGGTTAATGATGGTGAACTATTTTCTTCTTAAAGATTTTCTTCCTGTTAAAAGTTCATTTGTTACTTCATGCACCTCTATAAGTCGTATAGGTTTTTTTTTAAGCGGTTATAATTGAAGAGATATAGTGTGACAGTTGATGTTTTAAGATATAGTAAGTAAAATATTTATCTTTTCACATTACATAATATTTTGAACTAAATCTATAATCAAACCTTTTATAAAGAAATATAGCTCTCACGAGATAAGCGTTTCCTTGCCACTTTATATTATTCGTCGTGTTTGGGAATAATGGTTTAAAATTGTGGTACCAGAATTTTCTCCTTTTTCCACAATGTCTTCTTCCCATTCAAAGACCATTCCATCATATGTCCATCATATGAGCAACATTTAGTTTGTTGTCAGCAATTGCTTTGAATTTGGCACAGTCTAAAATTTTGTCGTGTGGTTAAGATTTTTGCAAACGGAAAACATGGTATTTTCTACATGACTAGTTTGCCATCTACGTAACATCTCTGTTGTTGTGCAGACCACTTGGAAAAACCTGTGGAAAAAAAAAAAAATACTCGAGAGTAGCAATTTCTCTGCTGAGGCTTTATAAAGTGCAAAAATGATTTGAGTAACGCTCTGTGAAAAGGAGATTTCATGCATCTGCAGACAATATCGACCCATGTCAGCTCGCGCAGTCCGCGCAGACTGACATAGGTCGAAATTTATTCCTATTGGTAAAATTTCTGCATGGCAAAAGATTTCTCGTACTTCAGGATTCAGTTGATTTCAGATGAAATGCATCCATATCATGGAACAAATTGCTTGGTAAAATGCATTACAAAAAATATGCATTAAACCCTCCTACATAAAGGTTGGCCCAAATCTGCTTTTTCTCCATGGGTAAATATGATTTTCATTTCAGGGATCCTTCAGTGGTGCAAGATGAATATCATCTTAAGTTACGTCATTGCATCTAGCTTTGTATTACAAAGCGTGTGCTCGTTTACTGGTGAATGCAAGTACAGCAATCTGACCGATTGCGTCAAGGCAGATTGTACCAACAGGAATCTTCCGGAAATACCTTATGTCCGAACCTGTACAACTATGGTGGATCTATCAAGAAATAAAATTGCAGCGGTACCAGAGGGGAAGTTCAACGGTCACTCCCTTCTCAGACTTATAAATCTTAATCATAATACTATTACACAACTTACAGGAAGACCCTTCAAAGGTGCAGGAAATATAATAGAGCTACATTTGGCAGACAACCTTATCTCGACAATAGATGATTATGTCTTCAATGATACGAAGCAGCTTAAAATTTTGAGCCTATGCTCCAATAGTCTTACAGTAATCGACGAACTTACACTCAGCGGACTACGTACTCTAGAAGTGTTAGATATATGTTCTAATGTCCTTCTAAAATCGATATCAGACAGAGCTTTTGTTGGTATGCATAATCTGACAGAGATTAAGATGAACAGGTTACCACTGATAAAAAGTTACGTCGACGAAGCCCTTAAAGAATGTGTGAATCTCCGAGTACTAGTAATGGACGGCCATGCAAACGAAGTTTTTGGAGAAGGATTTAGGTCTCTGACGAAGCTGCACAAACTTATATTGTCTGAACCAAAAGGAAACTGTGATCTTGACATCGTCAGTGACCGAATGTTTGTAAATGTTCCGTCTGTACAGGTTCTTAATATCTCCTTCTGTAATATCAAAGCGATAGAAAGTAATGCTTTGTCGCCTATGAAGAACCTGCTACTTCTTAATATCTCTCACAACCTGAATGGGCTTACATTTTTAAGCAACATTTCTCAAGGCCTGCTGCACACGAACATCAAAGTGCTGATTATGGATAGTATGGAGTATCCTTACGGAGTTGGTCTTAAACTTTCAAAAGATCAGTTCAACTTTACACGTAACCTAACAATCGAGGTGTTATCTTTTAGAAGCAACAGATTAATGTACATTGACCAGGATACATTACCGTTAATGCCGAGGTCTCTGAAAGTTATAGACTTGTCTGACAACAGATTTAGTGTCGGTGCCTATCTTCTCGAGCTCCTGACACTGAAAAACCTTGAAGTGATCTGTGTCGATTACCTTTATACAATTCATCTATCAACTAGGGTAAAACTTATGCTTGAAAGCTGTATTACGAAACATGCCCATAGATACATTCAAGAAGATCTTGAAGAGAAAGACAGAAACGCGAATGAAGATACTTCAGACACTACTGAGCGCTACAAAATGACACCAAGAGTTCTTCAGCAATCTGGAGGCTCTGAGGTGTCGAACTTCAGCAACTTAAGCGATTACAATATGCTTGTTTCCCACGTGAAAATTATTCCTGGTAGGAACCGCAGTAGTTTATCGTTTTACCTCGACACGGAATTTTTCCCTCCGAAACTGATTGAGTTACATGCACGTTACTCACATTTCAATTTCAATATCCGGACCATCATATTTAGTCCTCAGAACAATATACAGAAGCTACTGCTAAATGGGAACATGTTCCACTCTTGGAATGGTTCACTACAAAACCTCGGTAAACTCAAAGAACTGGACCTAAGCGAAAACTATTGTTCAAAATTGTCAAATGAATTTTTCGCAGCAATGACAAATTTAGAAATATTGAACATCGGTGCTAATTTTCTCGGCTATGACCTAGCAAACGATATTGAGGGGTTCATATTTGGGAATCTAAAGAATCTGAAACATTTAGACCTCAGATCAAACAAAATTACAATCTTGCCGAATAAGATATTTACCGGACTAGTAAGTCTACAAACTCTGAATCTGGCTGACAACGATATTTCTGTTCTAGACATAGATATAAGACCTGTCCGTTTTCTATTTCACCTCGACTTAAAGCAAAACTTTATTTCTTCTATTCCACGCAATGTTTGCAACCATCTTGACGAACTTGCAATTAAAACAGGATTGTCTGTAGATTTTAGAAAGAATAATCTCGGATGTAGTTGTTCAGATCTTCACTTCATTAAATGGGTTTTGCACTCCAAAGTAGTGTTCACTTCGATGGGCGAATACACTTGTTTGAACGGAGACCACAAGCTTTTATCTTTGAAAAATCTAAGTATGGTTTACAAACATCTCGATGCGCAATGCCGTAATTACACAGGTGTTATCGTGGGATGCTCCGTTTTTCTGTCTGTTTTCATAGGTATTGTTACATTTGGTATTATCTACAGGCAAAGATGGAAACTGCGGTACATATACTACATGTCTGTAGGTAGATATAAACTTGTACAACAAGATCAAAGTCTTGCTTTCGATTATGATGCGTTTGTATCATTTGCTGACGAAGATGATGATTTTGTTAACCACCGAATGATTCCCGAGTTGGAAGAAAAATATGGCGTCCGCCTATGTATTCATCATCGGGATTTCGATTTTGGACATCTAATTGCAGAGAATATAGTTGAATCTATTCGAAAAAGTAAGCGAACGGTTTTTGTCCTTTCACAAGCATTTTTAAATAGTCATTGGTGTAGATTTGAATTCAACATGGCACGCATGGAAGGCATGTACAAACGTGGTGGACAGTGTATTATCTATATAATTGTGCTGGAATCGTTTTCGCCAAGAGATTTAAGTCTTGAACTATTGGATGTCATGGAGAACAAATCCTATATTGAATACCCTAATGATGAACAAGGGAATGAAATATTTTGGAACAAAGTACAAATAGTGTTGAAAACGTAATGTAATTACGTGCATGTAAATACGGATTGCATTTACATACTAGTATATAGCAAGAGTTACAATAGAGGAGAAGTGAAAAGTATTTGAGTTTTAGTGTAAAAGGAAGCAATTGATTGTAAAAAGCAACTATCTATTTTGTTGTATGGGTATATCTGCTGCATGTCGATGCTTAACATTTAGGCTGCTAAGCGCGACTCACTGACCTTTTGCGGACAGTGCAGATCAAGATCAGACTGCACAGAACGTGCAGTCTGATCTTGGATCTACACTGTCCGATAACAAGATATTATTCCCCTAAAAATAACTCCGAAATAGCAATATTTGGTTTTTTACTATCGAATTGAAAATTTCATTTTAGTTATTTAGCAGGATAAGGGTGCACACCTTATTAAACGACAAAAAAAGAATTTTACACTTCTCTATAATTGGCCTGCAACACGCGAAAAGGGGCATTCGGACATTTGCGTAAAGTGTCGTCTCGGATCAGCCTGCGCAGTCCGCACAGGCTAATCCGAGACGGCACTTTACGACTACATTAGATTTTGTCCTTCAGTAGACTTGCCGAGGGGTGAATGCGAAACTATTCCATCTATGTTTTGGAAAATTTTACAGGTGAGGGAAAAAACTTCTCATTTCTCTGAAAAGAATGGTTAGATCATCTTTTTTAGATATGTTGTGTTGAATTGGGTAAATGAATTCAACACAACATATCCAAAATACATGATTTAACAATGTTTTATAGAGAAATGAGAAGTTTTTTCCCTCACCTGTAAAATTTTCCAAAATGCAGATGGAATAGTTTCGCATTCACCCCTTGATGCGCAAAACAGAAAATGACATAAAAACGGAAAGTGTCGTTTCGGATTAGACTGCGCGGATCGCGCAGGCTGATCCGAGACGACACTTTACGCAAATGTCCGAATGCTCCTTTTCGCGTATTGCAGGCCAATTATTTAAATCAGTTGAAGACAGTAAATTGATTAGTGCTCAAATTATGGGAATTGTCTGTAAAAGGGGAAAAACATCGTGAGAAAAGAGGGAACATGCTGGTGACCAAGCATTTTTGTGTCTTTTTTCCCGCAAGCTCAATTTGATAAAAGTTGAATGTCTCAGAGTCGTAAAAGCATTGGATCGTTTGGCACAAGGTTAACTTTTTAGCACATGACGAAATTTTAGACTTGCTCAAAATGAAAGCATTAAATTTGCAGACGACAGAATAAATGTCACTCAAATATGCAAATATGTTTTTGAAGGGGTAAAACTTCGTGTGAAAAAGGAGAAAATGCTGGATACCAGCCTTTTCTCCTTTTCACACATTTTTTTTTTTTTTCAAAAGCTTTCTTTCTGAAGGTCGTTAAAACTATGGATTGTTTGGTAAAGGCCGTTTTGCATGATGGTGGCACATACATAACTATCAGTGGATGTATACTGATTACATCTGATTTCAAGCTTTGAAATACTAATCGCCCTTATGAGCCCACGTACCCAGTGTCTTCCATGGAGCCTTCGTGGTTATTAAAGTGCATGATATGTCATCCAAGGGTTTTTGTGCGATCCCCACTTGCGGCGCTGTCCGGCTGTTATTGCCCCTGGTCAGTGCACTGTCAACCCTAGCATAGCAGTCAAATCCAGTACGTGTGTGTCTGTGTGAGTGCGTTTTCTTTTTGCTCGTGTGGTGTATCCTTTACAGCTTGGAAATACTTATTAAAGTAATCACGTGTATTGAAGTATTTTGGTTGAATGGAATTTGTAAACTGTCATGAATTGTTTGTTTTTCGTATCAAACTTTGTGCCTAAAGTAACAATAGCTGCCGAAAGTAAACAAAGCTGTGTTAAACTGCATTTGAATTTAAATCATACCATTTAGAAGTATAGAAACTATTGTGAAGATGGCAATCTGTTGTTTTACGGTCGATCCAAGTGTAAGTAGCTGGCAGAGAAATTAATTTTAAAACTGGGGTAAAAATTGCCAGGTCACTCAATATTTTGTTTAGTGTTTGCCTGATTATAAAATTTATTTTTTTTCTACCGGCGACTAACACTTGGACCGACCACAGAATAACAGATTGTCATCTTCACAATATTTCCATACTTTTAAATGGTATGATTTAAATTAAATGCCTTTTAAAACCTGCATTGTTTTTTTTTTCATACAATAAAAAAGATGTGCGCACATATGTTCATAGCTTCATAATTCGGTACTTGCATCCACCGATCGTGGGTCTATGCAGATTCTCATTTTTGTTTCTGATATATTAGCTTTTAACTTCTCTATCATCACACGTTACGCGCACGAACAAGTTTTCATGAAGTGACTAGTAAAGAACCTCTCGTTATAGATCCAATAAAGGAAAGGAATGGCAGGTAACGCTCTGAAAATAACATTTTATTCTAAAATTTTAAGATTCAAATTAGTCTATGGTACATCTACTATGTAAATGTATCTGAAGTGAGGTATTTTAACCCTTAGGCTGCTAAGCGCGACTCCTTGATCTTTTGCGGACAATGTAGATCAAGATCAGACTGCACAGAGTTTGATCTTAGATCTACATTATTCGCAACCTGATGCTGAACTACTTAACCCTTTACCAAACAATCCCTGGTTTTTACGACCCTGAGATAGAAGCCTTTTGAAAACATTGTGGGAAAAGGAGAAAATGCTGGTAACCAGCATTTTCTCCTTTTCCCACAATGTTTTCTCCCCTTACCAAATCAAATTTCTATTTTTGATTCCCGTTTATTTTGTCGTCTCAAATGCTTTCAATTTGGACTAGTCTAGAATTTCGTTGTTTGGTAAAGAGTTAACCAATGAACCATCAGTTGCATAGGCAAGTCTGTACTTTTACTCAAAAATGGTCGCGTTCCTTTAATTGGCAGCCAAAGATTTAATCCTGTCAGTGCCGTAAGTCGTATGCGGACAGCATAGATCAAGATCAGACTGCAGAGTGCCTGCAGTCTGATCTTGGCTTATCATCATTCGCTACCTGATGCTAGATAATTAATAAAATGATCTTTAAACCCATAGAAGTTGTACCTCAAATATGGTCTCGTTAATTTAGTTGGCATCCAAACACTTTCAGCGCTTTTGAGGCATAGATCAGGATCAGACCGCGCAGAATGTGCAGTCTGATGTTTGATCTATAACGCCGGCTTGTTTAGTCAAACCAATTTGATATTTCTTTCTGGGTATCAGTGGATTATAGTTTCAGTCGCCAAATGAGGTCGAATTAAGAAATAATCTTCTTTCTATCGTGGTTTATCGTTCAATAAACCACAGTTGTGAGTTATGAGGCGCAATGAATAACTCACTCGGGCTAGTTGTGAGTTATGAGGCGCAATGAATAACCCACTCGGGCTATCGCCCGAGTGGGTTATTCATTGCGCCTCATAACTCACAACTGTGGTTTATTGAACGATAAACCACGATAGAAAGAAGATTATTTCGATTCTAACATGACCAATTCTTTATGAAAGGAAAACAAGTTCATCCTTAGAGTAAAAACGCGCATGAAGACTATGTTCTATTGAATAACTCACTAACTTACTTTATACAGAATGACGTCACTCTAGACGCAGATTTTACCACGCTTTCCTTGCACTGTGTTTGTAGAGCCGAATTCGCGGGTCATGTTAGAATGCATATTTTTGGCGCTGAAAGGCTTAATAATCCAGTCCAAACTTAAACTTTATGAATGTCTTCATATAGCTCTTTCCCAAACAACAAAAATTTAGCTTCATCCTAAAGCCTTTGCAGACGACAAAATAAAGTGACTCAAAAATTGAAATTTATAATAAAAGAGTTAAAAAAAACATTGTAGGAAAAGGAGAAAATGCTTGTTTTCAAAAGTTTTCCTTCTCAGTCATTAAAAGTCGGAATTGTGTGGTAAAGGGTTAAACGCTGAATTTACAACAATTTGTTTCACGCCTTTCTACCCCTCTGATCACGGCTGACTAGTGCTTCGACGATAGTATGTGGAAAAGCAGCCAGTGGCTTGCAAGGAATATTGTGAGGAGCACTGGTAAAAAACTCCAGAAAAGCATAGATAGTTGCACTGGCCGCCGCGATACAACTGAAATAATGTTGAAAATAGCTTTAAACACCATACAAAATCCATACTTAAAGTCTGTCCCTCTAAAAGACTCACTAATAGTAATGGTTCGCACTATCTTTTAAAGCTTTCAACGTTATTTTTTTTTGGGGGGGGGGGGGGCGCACTTTCGCCCTCTATACCTGCTCTATATAGAAGGTGAAAGAGGCCAGAGTCTGTCCGAAATGCCTCTGTACTGAACAGGATAAAAATTTGTCAAACTTGTGGATGGAAGTGCACGTTGTAGGAACAACACTGTGTTATACATATCCTATAAAGTTTGTTTTAAATTGTGCACCCAACTTCTTCGAATCCCCCAGTGCCAAATATATCGATCTCCTTCGACCACCGAAAATTCAATGCACTGAAACTCGGATACTTTTTATTATTATTATTATTATTTTATTGTCTAAACAAGCAGACGATATGGCCTGCAACACGCGAAAAGGGGCATTCGGACAATTGCGTAAAGTGTCGTCTCAGATCAGCCTGCGCAGCCCACGCAGACTAACCCGAACCGACACTTTCCGTTTTTATGTAATTTTCTGTTTTGCGCAAGTCTACTGTAGCACAGAATCTAATGTAGTCGTAAAGTGCCGTCTCGGATTAGCCTGCGCAGACTGCGCAGGCTGATCCGAGACGACATTTTACGCAAATGTCCGAATGCCCCTTTTCGCGTGTTGCAAGGCATATAGATCCAAGATCAGTCGACACGTTCAGTGAAGTTTCCTCTTGACCGATGCCTTCCGCAAAAGCCCCTGTCAGAGTTTCGCCTATGGCACTGATAGGCTTATTTCTTAATAAGACAAAGAAACCAATACTTCAACTGAATAGACAAAATAATACATAAATAAATAAACAAGCAATTTCGTTGAAATGATATCCCCCGCCGAAAAATTTACTTGACCGCGTAACTTAAAAACGCTCCAGTCGGCCATTTTTCATCGAATGAAAAAAAAAATGTATATTGGCGGAATGGGTTATTGTACACACGACGTATAAAGTTTCACGAAAGTCCATCCAGTGGTATTGGAGATATTCTCCCGGACGGACACACGGACGGACGGACGGAAAGACGGACGGACAACGCTAAAACTATATCCCTCCGCCTTCGGCGGTGGATAATAAATAAATAAATACTAGTTTGGACCAGGTAAATCTAGAATTTGCCTGCTCTAACATTATTTTAAGTTGGACAAGGCCGATGCTGGATCTGCATAGCCCAGTTAAAAAAAAAAAACAACATTTTCTGGACTGGTACTGCTTTGGCTTTTGTTCCTGAATGGGCGGATTCCGTATACTCCAAGAAACAAATCTTGACAACAACACACGCTTAAGAATTTGCCGGCACTATCATTATCGATTTTTCTTATCGCTATACAACCTCTCGCGGCTACCGCTTATATCTTGGCTACTACTTCTTGTTCGCTCTCTTGTCTTAGTCGGACTTCCGGGACGTTGTCTTTTATTTTTTTGTGTCTGCCCCTTTGCACTTTTCTTCCTTTTCGCAAATATGTAAGTTGTCCTACTTTGAGCAAATTCCGGAAAATCGGATTGTTTTATCATAACTTCGAAATTCTCTTTCGTGATGTTCTTGTCCGATTTTATTCTACAGCTAACAGTAGGATCTGTTTCTGATCGCAATCCCTCGTATAACTCAGTATATGAGTTTGGCATATCTTGATCCCATGAAATGCAATCTAACCGATTTTCAGTGGGTTTTCCAATAGCATTAGATTTATCCAGTGATTTCATGATGCAGAAGTCCATAGCAAGTTCCGTTTTTGAACCTTCCGAGTTCATAGTCCTATATGTCTTATTTCTCAAACACTCAAACAACCAGTATCTTGACATTAAAGTCACTCGCCTACCGCCTGTGTTGGTGTCCAGACAAGAACGAACCAACACATTTGCAAGGGTCGATATCCCAACATTGCATGTAATCCAGTCCCCGAGACATTCAAGAAATAACGGCTGAAGGAGGTGTGCCACAAACTGTTTAGCTGCAGGTAAAGTAGACTTCATGTAAACTTCTGCCTGTTTCTCATAGACTAGAATTCCACCATTCGATAAAAACTGCTCGGCTTCAGTTTTGTCAGTTTTGTTATATGACGTTTTGTATCCAATGAATATTCGGTTGCTTAGGTTATGTACAGACGCGTAGGCTCCCAGTTCCTCCGCACATGAGAACTTTTTACTTTCGATCGAGGCACAAGGGATATAGGTTGAATACAAGAATATGAAAGGCTTATTTTCTTGTCGGCTGATATTTCGGGACATCTGTAAAATTTCATCCCGGTCGAGAATAAGTAATTCGCCATGTAACTTTTCACCAGTGTCATTGTTTTCAAAAATCTGTGCCCTTTGTGTAATGAGGTCTAGCTGATGAAGCTCGTCTTTATTTGCCGCAGACAAGACAACATACTGTATCGCCTTGTCCTTTTTCTTGTTTTTCATTCCGTACACCTCTAAAGAGTTAAAAATACTGTTCACATCTTCGTCCGTAACTAAGTCCTGTCCCCGTATGACATCTGGTCCAATCAATAAGTAAGTAAACAAAAAGATGGCTACTTTTATTGCCATACCTATACTTGTAGAACTATAGACGCTCTTCGCTCTGATTGCAATAAATAGAGTCGGTTTATCTTTATATGGAGCTCTGCTTCTAATTTTCCAGACCGGGTTTCTCCGCCACCTTCATTAAGTGTAAATCTTATTTCAGATAAACAGTGTTTTATAGGTGATACACATGACCAGACAGAAATAGATAATTTTAAAATACCCATAGACTGACGTAAGAGATATGGAATAGCTAGATTAGATTTCATGTACAAATTTATGAAAATGTCTTGCTTATGGTACAAACTCTTTAACCAGTTTTCCATGGTTAGTTTGTCTGTAAATTATTTTTTTAAGGGGAGAAGGTATATAGTTATGACTTTTTAAATCCTACTAGGCGATACTTGGCAAAAAGTGTGTTTCTTTATTGAACAAGTCAATTTGGGAACATTTCCCATAAGTAAACAAGATATAATCAGTGTGAAAATATTTAGACATTGGTTATATTTTCTGAATTGGATACGTAGCCTGTTTATTATGAACAAATTTTGGCGCAAATCGTTTGCAAAGGCGTGTGGGAATGTCACGTGATAAATAGTATGCGTCGATTATATGGAATCGTATTCAAATAGCTACGATGACGTCATAGCTGGTCTCCGAATAGTTCCCCGTTGCGACCATCGGTATAACCATCCTGTTTCTTTGAGCTTGCAGAAAAATTATATTCTTTACTATTTATCTATGTTTCACAATAAATTTTAATTCAAGGTATAAAATCTTACTAATAAACACCTTCAGCCTATAGCGTCTTATATAGGTCTACATGTAGATCTAAGTCGTCGGGTATTGTAGAACGCGCTGTCTGATCGCTATTGCCGCACTGTACATCAATATCGTGGTCTCAGGATCTTGGATCTACACTGTCCGATGATTGGCGCAGTATTTTTGCCAAACAAGCCTTTAACTCTTTACCGGTCGACAAAAATTTAGTTTTGTCCAAGTCGAACGCTTTTGTAGAGGACATGAACCATAACAAAAAAAGATGAAATTTGTCTTTGGAAAGATTGAAAACATTGGTTACCAGTTATTTGTCGTTTTCCTACAATGTTTTCAAATGCTCTTTTTTCCCCTAAGAGTCGATATAAGACGTGATTACCTGGTAAAGGTTAAGTTGGGATACCACGCGAGAAAGCGGGAAAGATAGCAAATGAACCTAGATCTATCCGTTTAATTTCATCTAGGCCTTTTCAATACTAAAATAATCCGATTTATTGAAGCTTTGTAGACTAATATGTAAATTTTATTTAAACTTTATAAATTCATTTGTAACCTTATTCATTTTGCTGTTCCGACAAAGAAAAGTGGTTCGGTTACTGTGCTTCAGTAATTTACCATAATTCATTTACTTTTTGATTATATTTCAGAATACTGTCTAAGAAATGACAAGGCTTGTGCTCAGTACTTATAATACAGAAATGGTGGCATTGCCTCACAAAGATGGATGCTTTCACCTTTATAAGAGCCTTCCTCTGGCAAAAAGGGGTTCAATTAGTCTCTTTAACGCATTGTACCAAGGAAGTCATCACATAGCTATGGATCCATAAAATCCATTTTGTCAAACAGCTGTCTGGATCATGTTGTAGACTGGTCCTTTGACAAGCAGAAAATTACGCAATAGCAAAGCGTTTCGGCTCAGGTCAGCCTTGGTCGATATTTTTGCCAAAGTATGCATGGCTCAATTTATATTTTAACCCTTAACCTGTTAAGTAAGTGAAATGAAACTTTCAAGCCGACAGTAAAACCCATAGTTTTTGCTATTTATTTATTTATTTTTTTTTTTTTTGGGGGGGGGGGGACAATATCTCCGTATCGGACAGTGTAAATCTAAGATCAGACTGCACGTTCTGTGCAGTCTGATCTTGATCTTCACTGTCGACAAAGGGTCATTGAGTCACTTTTGCCAGCCCAGGGTTAACCCTCCAATTCCCTAAATTCACGTTCTTAGTGCTAATTTGTATCTGCCTCTGACAAGTATGTTTAATCGTTTATGCAATGCAAAAAGCTAAAGTGCAAGTGTTTTCTTTTTTTGATCATACTGTTTTCGTCCAGTGAATCTATTTTTTTTTCCCCGCTGTTTTTTCGACGAAACGATTTTCGTGCAATGAATTTCTCTCTCAAACAAAACAGAATTTTAAGTATTTCACTGGGGATACCCTACTTTTGTCCCGTATTGCTTTTTTAGAATATCAGAATAACCTTGATTGTTCATCAGCGTGTTTCCCTTATTGCTATAAATAGAGG
This sequence comes from Hippopus hippopus, assembly GCA_946811185.2. NCBI lineage: Eukaryota > Metazoa > Mollusca > Bivalvia > Cardiida > Cardiidae > Hippopus > Hippopus hippopus. Next base: position 41,241,337 of record OX328096.1, read on the forward strand.
AAAAAGTACCGTAATACGTAATGCAATATACTTCCCTTAGACACAGAGAGATTAAGTAAAAATTTTATTGGATGAATTTTAGCCCCATACCTACCAATCCCGTGTTTTAACGACCTTGGGGGATAATACTTTTAAAAACATTGTGAGGAAAGAAGAAAATGGTGGAAACCAGAAATATGTTGTACCCTTTTAAGTTATTATATCTTTTACTACTTTAATTTTTGGTTTGCAAATATATGGTGGCATATTTCTGCCGCGAGATACGAGATAGCTATTGTATGGTGGCATATTTCTGTCACGGCATATGAGATAGCTATCAGCTTCGTGCACGACTGAGAAATTTTGCGTTAAAATATGAAGTTTATCGTGATATTTTTTTCAGGAAACTTTTCTCTATCTCGATAAAATTTCCAGGAAACTTTAATTTATCGCGATAGCTTTCTAAAATTATCATTATAGCTATCTCGTATCTCGTGGCAGAAATATGCCACCATACAAATACTTTCAATTTTGAGTTTATTTCAATTTTGTCATCCGCTACTGAGTTAAAGGGGTATCCCTTTACCAAACAAGAGAAATATAGACTTGTCCAAATTAAAAGCATTTGCAGACAACAGTTCAAATGTAGTTCAAATAAAGGAGTTTGTCTTTGAGATAAGATGGAAAACATTGTGGGAAAAGGAGAAAATGCTGGTTACCAGCATTTTCTCCTTTTCTCACAGTGTTTTCAAAAGGCTTCTTTCTCAGGGTCGTTGAGAGTCGAGATTGTGTGGTAAAGGGATACGTATACAGTAAAATACCGAGAACTCGAAAGCGAAACGGACCAAAATACGCGGTAAATTATGATCAGTGTATTTGTATAAACGAGATTCTAACCCTTTAAAGCGCCTTACACTACTTGAGTTGCCTTTACGGTCAGTGTAAATTAAGATCAGACTGCAAGAAACGTCTTTAGTTAGTTTGGCCAGTAACAACCTTGAAAATGCTTTTATTCGACTTTTATTTCTTTTTTCGCTGTCCAGTAACAAAATTTCCCTTTGTTCTAGGCCTTGCAGTAGATTTTCCCCACTATTAAAGTTATAATCATTTAGTATTTAAAGGACAGTGCAGATCCAAGATCAGACTCTGCGCAGTCTGATCTTTGACGAACATTGTCCGAAAAACCTACGTAAGTCGCACTTAATCTTAACCAAACAACAAAATTTTCGGCTGGTTTAGACGACATATTAAATGTGGCTAAAATAATAGCGCTCGTTTTCCCACAATGTTTTCAGAAGCTATCTTTGTCGGGGTCATTAAATCCTGGGTTTGTTTGGTAAAGGGTAAAAGAAAGCATTAAATGAGACAAGGTATCGTATATACACACATATATATATATATATATACGATCCCTGATGAGACGAATAAAATATCTGGTGGATCAGTCGCTGTCACGGATATTTTGATTACTCGTTTTCTTGGAAAATTGCTCAACAGCGGTTCTGATCGCTAGTATAAGCAATCACAATTGGTACCACTATATTTTCCAAAATTGTGGTCTGTTTTTGAAGAATACAGTGCAATTATAACCTACATATTATAATCATTATTTCGGGTATGTGTCAATCATGACCTGAATAAAATTATTCCGCCCACGAGTCATATCGGAAAGAAAGATCAAACAAGTCAAACTAAATGAGACAAGATCTATATACAACACACTGTAACACTACCCCATAACTCTGCCTCTTTTATTTTTCATTGATTAACGCTTTACCACACAATCCCGATTAGCAATCTTGATAAAACCTTGATACAGAAAGGTTTTGCAAACATTGTGGGAAAAGGAGAAAATGCTGGTAATCAGCATTTTTTAATTTTTTCCACAGTATTTTCAGCAGCCATCATTTGAAAGGACGTTGAAACTTGGGATTGTTTGGTAAAAGGTTAAACGCAAACAATAGAAAAAAAAAAATCATATGCGCCATGCTCTGGCAAAACCGGGTTTAATACATCACCGTGATGTATTATACCTTTCAAGTTATCGCATAATTATGGACCCATAAAATCGACTTTGTCTAACAACTGACTGAATCATGAGTTAAAATGGTCCTTAGACAGGCAGCGCAGGCTGACATGAATCAATACTTTGTGCAGATGCATTAAGCCTCCTTGTCACAGAGCATGACTCATATACTTAACCTGTTTTTATCGGTATGGGCGATATATTTAGCTTTTAAAGAGGCGTGGATATAGATCATAATGCACAGAACGTTAAGTCTGATCTGCAATCTGCAACTTCCGATCCTTGACTCTACCAAATCATAATAGTTTGACTAGAAAATCTCCACCCGTAACTTTGTATAATTGGTCTGCAACACACGAAAAGGGACTTTAGGACATTTGCGTAAAGTGTCGTCTCGGATCAGCCTGCGCAGTCTGCGCATGCTAATCGGAGACGGCACTTTACGTCAACACTAGATTTTGTCCTACAGCAGACTTGCGTGAAACAGATAATCACACACGTTCGGAAAGTGTCGTCCCGGATCAGCCTGCGCGGACTGCGCAGGCTGATCCGGGAGGACATTTTACACAAATGTCCGAATACCCCTTTTCGCGTGTTGCGGGCCATATTTCACGTGTGATTGCGGAAGTTCTATATATAAGATGATTCATGGTTAGCATTGTAAACATTTACATTAACGTCCGTGTGCATAACCTTTGTCTTTTTTATTGTTCATTGTCATGATAAGCTGACCGTGGTAACTCAGTCGGTTACGCACAATGCTTGAAACTGAGTGGCCATTGGTTCGAATTCACAGCTTGGTTAATTTATTTGAGAATAGATGATAGGTTATCGCGACAGTTTAATTTCTCTCTCATCGCCGATCATTGTCTGACGATGGCAATAAAAGAAAGCAGCCAGTGGCTTGGGAAGAATACTGTGCGAAGAACTTATAAACGAAACTCCAAGAAAGCATGAACAGATGTATTACCCGCAACGGTATAACTGAAATAATGTTTAAATGACTTTAAACACCATAAAAACAAGAGGGCATTTGGCCCTAAAGCGCTTACCTGAGTAGTCATCTAGGATAGATAAAGCTGAAGAGATTCTTGTTGTGATGATGTAAAACACATAAGTGTTAGTGACCTACTTTTTGCCAGATATATCATCAAGACAATTATTCTGACAATGTTTCATGAGTATCAGGCTGAAAAGGTGGCGTCTAGACTGCACAAAAAGTTTTTCTAAGACCCGGCCCAGTGACCTACTTTTTGACCCTACATAACCAAATTTCAGACTTGTCCCATATATCAACCAGACAACCATTCTGAAGAAGTTTCATGAGTATCATGCTGTAAATGTGGTCTCTAGAGTACACACATGGTTTTTCCAAAATTTGGTCCAGTGACCTACCTTTTTGACCCGAAGTGACCCAATTTCAAAGCTGTTCAAGATTTGAAGACAAACATTCCCACCAAGTTTCATGAGTTTAAGATTGAAAAGGTGGCTTCTAGAGTGCACACATTTTTCAAGGATTTGGCTAAGTGACCTAGTTTTTGGCCCTAAGTGACCAATTTCAAAGTTGCCCAAGATACCATCAAGACAAACTTTCCGACCACGTTTCGTGTGTATCAGAAAGAAAATATGGCCTCCAGAGTGCACACAAGGGTTTTCTATGATTTGGCCCAGTGACTTACATCCTGATCCTGCATGATCCAATTTAAAACTTGTTCCAGATATCATCAATTCAAACATTCTAACCAGGTGGTCATGAGTATCAGGCTGAAAAAGTGGCCTCTAGATTGCACAAAAGGTTTTTCTTAGATTTGGCCCAGTGACCTACCTTTTGATCCTACATGACCCAGTTTTAAAATTGTCCCAGATATCATCAAGACAAACATTCTGACCAAGTTTTATGAGTATCGGACCGAAAATATGGCACACAATTTTTTTTTTTTTTTATTTGGCCAAGTGACTTACTTTCTGACCCTACATGGCCCAATTTCCAACTTGTTCCAGATATCATCACTACAAAGATTCTGACAAGGTTTCATGAGTACCAGACTGAAAATGTAGCCTCTACAGTGCACACAAGGTTTTTCTAGGATTTGGCCCAGTGACTTTCTTTTTACTCTAAGTGGCTTTATTTCAAACTTGTCCGAGATATCATTCAAACAAATATTCCTTCATAGTTTCATGGGTATCAGACTGAAAATACGGCCTCTAGAGTGTGTTCTTGCAACTGTGCTTGAACCCACCAAGACAGCCTATGTAGGCATGGTGAATTGAACGAACAGTGAAAAAAATTGAAGTGAAATTTCTCAAAACTAAATGTTTGGAATCCAGGCAAATTTGATAGGGTTTCAATATGCATTGTATTAAAAAATCCTAGTAAATTTCAAAGAAATGTGACTAATAATGTGGACTTTGTTGAGAAAACGATACTAAATCATCAAATGGCTACTTTTCCTGAACAGTTTATTAGATTTTCTTCACTTTTAATAGAGTTCAATCCTTTGATGAATCTTTGCAAGTTTCAAAAGAATTTAATCAACACTGAACTTCATTGCCAAAACAAGAAATGGAAATTTTCAACGTTGAATCGCTACTTTTCCCATACTGATTATCAGATTTTTTTCAAAATCATCAAACCAGCTGTTGATGAGACAAAGCAACTGTGCAAGTTTCATGAAAATCCGACCACAAATGCTGACTTCATCATGTAAATAAGAAATCGAAATTTTCAACTTGAAATGGCTACTTTTCCAATACTGCTTGTTGGATTTTTTTCAAAATAACACGGTTATAGCTATCGATGAGATAAACAAACTGTGAAAAATTCACAAAAATCTGATCACAAATGCAGACTTTATCATGTAAACAAGCAATGAAAATGTTCAACTTGAAATGGCTACTTTTCCCATACTGTTTGTTGGATTTTTTTCAAAATCAATAGGGTTGAAGCTATTGATAAGATAAACAAATTGTGCAAGTTTCACTGAAATCTGACCACAAATACAGACTTTATCGCGTAAACAAGAAAAAGACTAACGGACGGACGGACAGACGGAAACCACGCCATGACATAAGCTCTGCTGGCTGAAAGCCAGTAGAGCCAATAAAAAACAAACATTCTGACCCGGTTTCATGAGTATCAGACTGAAAATGTGGCCTCTACAGTGCACACAAAGTTTTTGTAAGATTTGCCCTGGTAACATTGTTTTTACCCGACATGACCTTGATTTACACTGTGCGGAAACAGTAATATAGTCATGCTTAGCAGCCTAAGGGTTAAGGGATGTCGTCCATTTGGGCAACCGGTGCCGCGAAAAATTTATTACGAAAAAGTCAGAGTTGTTGGGGGCATGTGCGTATCCATAAAGCAGGTTTCATATTCAGCAAGTTCTAAATTTGTTTCAGTTCTATGTTCCAAGGGTATCCGTCTGGATATCCTTGACTGAGCATCTGTACCAATCAGACGACCGCTCTTGCAATTAAGACCTAGACCTAAATTTAGAAAGGTAAGTAGATAAGCCTTTTAACACAAGCTTTTCCAGGGTCTATCGATACTTTCCATATGAATTCATGCATTAAGTAATACCATCTGGAATTTAATTGAAATTTAATCTTTTACCAAACAATTACCGATTTATCAACTCTGAAGGAGGCTTTTGAAAACATCGTGGGAAATGGAGAAAATGCTAGTAATCAGCATTTTCTCCTTTTCCCACATTGTTTTCTATCATTTCAAAGACAGAAATCATCTTTCGAGCACAACTACATTTACCGTAATTTGTTGTCTGCAATTGATTCAAATTTGATAGAGCCTAAATATTGTCATTTGGCGATAAGCTAAAAGAAATATCTATCTAGAAGTGCTTGTGTGACTGTATTTCTGTCCGGCTAAAAAACAAAATAGCACATACATAACAAAACACCAACGTTTCTTCAACTTTTATGTCTTTTTTTTTTTCAACAATAAGGTCCACAAACCAGCATGTCATGTACCCATTACTTCCTGAAACTAATTCGCTGCAGTTTGAAAGAAAGAAAAAAAACCTTGTAAATATGGGATAATCAACAAAATCATAGTTTTATACATGAATAGATAACAATTAAGCATTGTGGCTACAGGAGGAAATACAGGTCTACGAGCAATTTCTCCTTTGGCTAAAATAAACTGTCGACAGGGGATTGAGTTAGGAGTGCTTCAATCTCATCATTCTACATTACTTTCAGTGTAGTGTTGGCCTTCTGACTGAACAATGTGTATCAGTATCAGACTGCAGTGTGATTCTGGCCAGTGCTTACAAAACTTTGCTTTGTTATATAAATCCCTCCTCTAGACTGGAGGACCACTTTTCAGTGTTTTTCATTATCTCATTTTTTGAGATATTTAGGGTTAGTTCATTAGTTATTTAACTTTCCAACTTTCGTGTGATATATATGCACATGCTTGTTATATATATGCATATCTGACAGGCGCAGATTGAAGTAAAGAGAAAGAGTCGGATACAAAGAAATCCAGGTACAAGACCCTAGCTCTTTTTCGAATAGATTTCCTTGGTTCTTTTACATGCTCAGTGTAAAGCACCGATACATGTCAGGCTACCTCCGAGTTTCTAACCAGCTCACCTCTTGTTGGGTGGGAAACACAAAGTGTCTCTGATAAACATTCTACCAGACCGGGATTCGAAACCTGGACCTTCGGATTGGTAGTCCAACGTGTTAACCACTAGGCCACCGCTCCACCCATTACATTTTTTTCATACTCAACTCAGCTGAGCACAAAGTTTCAAAGACGGATGTAACGTAATTCAATACATCCAACCCTGTAACTCTTCTACTACTGGAGCTTCTCATTCTGACATTTTGACCCTTAAAGCGCCGAATATGCCCAAACTATATTTTCAGTAAACAAATAAAATCCAAATAATCACAATTTCAAGATTGCTTTTGTGGCTCAAATGATACAACCTTTCTTTGATAGGGTAGAAAACATTGTGGAAAAATGAGAAAATGTTGGTTGTCAGCATTTCTCCTTTTCCCATAATGTTTTCAAAAGGCTTCTTTCCCAGGGTCTTTAAAAGTCGGAATTGTGTGGTAAAGGGTTAACGAACATGTTTTTAGTCCATATAAGATGCCTACAAGGTAAACTATTTCATGGTGCGTAGGAATTTTCACCACCATAATATTATGTGGTTGAATATCCTTTTTCCTTCTACTGTGACATTTTGTAGTCCATCCGCAATTTCGGAACATTGACACTCTAATACGTCGTTCCTCCTGACCATTAAAGCATGGTTTAAATGGTATTACCAGGTAATTTCATTCATACAGTTGATTTAAGGTTGAACAAAATGACTTCCCTAAACCTCTCAATGGCATGAATAGAGGCAAAAAGCTAAATGACTCAAGGCATTTTTCCCTTTTCTACAATGCTTTCGCTTGTTCCCTTGAAGGTGCATTAAACCAGTTTTCTTTTAGCAAGATTTTTCATAAAATTTTAACAAAGACTGCTAATTTTCATTTGCTTTCAAAGATGGCTTTTATAATTAAAACCTGAAAATTACATGTAGAAAACACGGTAATAATCAATTTCTCTATTTTAGCGCCATGCTCTGTTTAAAGGGCGCTTAATGCATTTGCGAACAGTATCGACCTATGTCAGCCTGCGCTGTCTAGCCCGCCAACATAGCTCAGTGGTTAGCGTATCTTACTGGTGGTTGTGAGTTTGACAGCAAACTTTCAGCGTTTTTTCGCTCCTCACTTCTCATACATGTCAGAAAAGTAGTCAGTGACTTGAAAGAAAGTTGTGTCAGTACTGGTATGTGAAAACCAGGAGACATGCGTAGGTGCACTGACCGCCGTGATATGACCTTGGCTGTTAAAACAGTGTTGAACCTAAACACAATCAATCAACTGTGCAGTCTGTGCAGGCTGACATAGGTTTGAATTATTTGCTATCTTCAAATTGTCTACATGTCAAGGGATAATTCTACCTCACATTTCAGTCAGTTGTTTGACAAAATGGACTTTATGGATTTGTAATTAGGTGATGCCTTGCTTGGTATCATGCATCATGGAGAGGCATTAAGTCCCCTTTTGCCAGAGCATAGCTCATTTTACTGTAACCCTTCCTATAACATTAGCTTTGGTAAAGCACTTATCACATAACAGGAGACTAATACATTTGAGCAATGCATAATGAATCATATTAAGCAAGTCATCACATAATTATAGATCCATATAGACTGTTTTGTCTAACAATTGACTAGCTCATGAGGTAGACTGGTCCTTTGACATGCAAAAGACTGACCAATAGGAAAAAGTTTTGGTTCAGGTCAGCCTGTGTGGATTGTGCAGGCTGACCTGAGTTGATAATTTTTGAAGATGCATGAAGCTCTCTTTTCACAGAGCACTGCTCATTACTATGGCCATGTTCTGTAAGTTAGCCCCATAGCTCTAGATATTGTTGTTGATGGTTGTGAGTGTGAGTCTCACTGGATGTAGTTTTCTTTTCTTTTTTTTTTATCTTTCTTGTTTTTTTCTTTTCCCCTATTTATGGGTAAAAAGTAATGTCCTTATGATTTGTGCTTCCAAAATATCAACTTTCTCTTATCAAAAAAAAAAAAAATTGGGTCAAAATCTAGTTTCATCTTCCTTTAACCTTATTCCACACAATGTCGAGTTTTAACTGTTTACCAAACGACAAAATTTTAGACAAGTCCAAATGGGAAGCATTTGCAGATGACAAAATTCGTGTGACTCAAAAATTTGTTTTGGGAAGGGAAGAAAACGTTGTGGGAAATGGAGAAAATGCTGGTTATCAGCATTTTCTCCTTTTCCCACAATATTTTCAGAAGGCTTCTTTCTCAGTGTCGTGAAAAACAGGGATTGTTTGGGAAAGGGTTAACGACCCTTGTGGAGAGGGCTTTTGAAAACATTGTGGGAAAAGTAGAAAATGCTAGTAACCAGCATTTTCTCCTTTTCCCACAATGTTTTCTACCCTGTCAAAGAAAAATTGCACCATGTGAGCTACATTGAAATTGTCGTCTGCAAGTGCTCTCAATTTGGACAAGGCTAAAATTCTGTCGTTTGGTAAAGGGTTAAACATTAGTTAATGCTGATAATCAACATCTTAAGCCTTTATCACACAAGATGAAATTGAATGCGTTTGCAGACATGCCAGTTACCAGAATCCCCAATGTTTTCAAAAGCTTTCTGTCTCTGGGTCATTAAAACTCGGGATTGTTTGGTAAAGGGTTAACACTTTCCAAGGCATTTTCTGTAAATTTGTATCAAGAACAATCCTGTGACTGAGAGGTTTATTGTGTATTATCTTGCCTTTTTCTTAAAGTTCTTAGTATTTATAGTAGAACCTTTAACCTGCCCCTTTAATGAAATCATCTTCGGTCTTTTTTTCTTTTCTATTGTCCTAACAGGTCCATGTTCAACCACTGACATATCCTCCCTAGGTCTTCTGTTTTTCTTTAAGATGTTCTGTTTAGTTGACTGTTCTTTGTTTATTTCTTTCTTAAATTCTTTTTTAAGAACAACGGGACATGAGTTATCTTCTTTTTCAACTCTGGTGGCATCTAACTCTTTGCCGCTCTTCTTTGTTTTTCTCTTTCTTTGAATACTTTCTTTGCTTTTACCATCTTCTTCCTCCATTTTTATCTCAACTATCTCAGAGACATCTTCCTTCTTAATTTCATCATCCAGGCTTCGGTCTTTTGGTTTCTCACCTTTTGGTCTTTTTGGTTTCTTGCCTTTTCCAAAGTGTTTGCTTTCTTTTTTCATTTTTAACTGACTTTTCTTACTGTTTCTACTTTTCTTCAGGGTCTGTTTACTATTTCTGGTCTTCACTTTTCCCCCATCAACTTTATCATCATTTTCTTTCATTTCAAGTTTAGGTTTCTTCTCATCAATTTCATCAGTGGTTTTTTCATCTAACTTTCTTTTGTTTTTTATGACTTTAACATACCCATCAGCTCTTACATACACTAAACCACCTCCAACAGTAGTAACATCATCTATGTAGGATGCCAGCTTTTTCGGTTTTTCATTGGGTAACTGAATGGCTGCAGGGTTCACTGCAACAGAGGAGAAACAAAACTGAAGTTTACACAGACTGCTGCTTTTATCCTTGACATAATTTATACATGACAAGAGGGCCATGATGGCCCTAAAGTCGCTCACCTGAGTCTTTTGACAAAATTAATCCATTTTCTATTGTACACAAGTTTTTCTAAGATTTGACCTTTTGACCTAGTTTTTTGTGACCCCACAACAAAGGGCCAATTTCCACACAAGAGCCATCATTATTTCTGTAGAGGTCCACTAGATGATACTACATGCCAAATATGAAAGCTGTAGGCCTTAGGATTTAGGACAAGAAGGTTTTTAAAGATTTCCTTCTTAATCTCTATGTGAAATCTGGGACCCCACAACATAGGGCCAATTTCCACACCAGGGCCATAATTTGAAGTATTTTGGTAGAGGGTCACTAGATGATGCTACATACCATATATGAAAGCTCTAGCCCTTACGGTTTGGGACAAGAAGATTTTCAAAGTTTTTTCTTTCGGTTGCCATGGCAACCACAGTTCTTCATGGAATTCAAATCTTTTAAGTATTCTGAAAGTGCATCACCTAAGGATCATTTCTGTGAAGTTTCATTGAAATCTGTTTGCTGGTTTCAGAGGAGAAGATTTTTTAAGTAATTGTTCACGGACGGACAGATGGACGGACAGACAGACAGACACCGGACGGTGATCGATCACAATAGCTCACCATGGGCACAAAGTGCTCAGGTGAGCTAAAAATAGAGAAAGAAAGAGGGCCATTGGCCCTAAAGCTCTCACCTAAGTAAAAGTCCTCCATGAGTGATACAGTGAAGAGATCCTTGTTGTGATGATGTAAACACATATAAAATATATTCAGTATGCATAATTTGAATCAAGTTTTTCCCTCAATTCATATTCTGTATGTGTAATATTTATTGACAAGAGTGCAAACCTAACTTTTACAAGAATTTGACTGAAAATGTGGCCTCTACAGTGCACATATGGTTTTCGTCCCAGTGACCTACTTTTTGACCTGACATGACCTATTTTCAGAATTGTCTGATATATCATCAAGACAAACGTTTGGAACAATTTTCATAAGTAACTGACAGAAAATATGGCCTCTAGAGTGCATACAAGATTCTTCTTGGATTTCTCCTGCCAACCTATTACTTCACCCTATGTGACACAATTTCAATCTTGTCCATGTTATCATCAAGACAAACATTCTGACTAAGTTTCATGAGTATCCAACTGAAAATGTAGCCTCTAGCATGTACATAAGCTTTTTCAATGATTTGTTCAAAGGACCTACTTTTTAACTTGATGAGAGCTAATTTCGAACTAGTCTAAGAAACCAAAGAGAAAAACATTCGGACCAATTTTCTTGAGAATCAGACTGAATGTGGCATTAAGAGTGCACACAAGGTTTTTCTAATATTTGTCCCAATGACCTACTTTTGGACCCTTTTTAACCCAGTTTCACACTTGTCTGAAATCTCATAAAAACAAACATTCTGACCTAATTTCAGGATGATCAGACTTTTAAAGTGCACAATGCAAACAAGGTTTTTCTAAGATTGGTCCCAGTGATGAATTTTTTGATCTGACATGACCCAATTTCGAACTCATTTGAACTATCATATAGACAAACATTCTGACTAAGTTTCTTGAGTATCAAACTGAAAATGTGGCCTCTAGAGTGTACACAAGGTTTTTCTAAGATTTGTCCTAGTGACCTTTTTGATCCATGACCTAATTTCAAACATGTCCAAGACATTAGAAAGATAACCTCTGGAGAGCACACAAAGTTTTACTAGGTTTTGTCCCAGTGACCTATTTTTTGAACCTATTTGACCAAATTCCACACTTGTCAGAGATATTAAAAAGAGAAATATTCTTAGCAACTTTTATGAGTAAGTGACTGAAAATGTGGCCTATAGAGTGCAGAGAAATTAATACATGTTGATTCTGGACGACAGATGAAGTACAACAGACACAACATGGTCCTATAAGCTCACTTTGAGCACTTTGTGCTCAGGTGAGCTAAAAAAAAAACAAATTCTGACTTACAAACTTTTTTGTGTGAAAAATACAGAAAAATACATGTATAATGAAAAACAGAATAGTTCAGTTTGTAGTGATTCTTCTATTTAACAAATACAGTAAAACTCCTCTATTAAGATCACCCGTGGTACATTTTAAATTTGGTCTCATTGGTGGGGTGGTCTGATTTTCGGGTTTCACACGCCTACAGTTTGAAATAAACCCTTGCTCTGAGTACACTTGTGCAGGGTTAAATAATGTGAATGGTAAATGCAATTCATTTAGGAAAGCCTAAGTACACAAATGAAAATGACAAGAACTTTTTCATCTTTATTGAAAAGCTATACAATTTTTGAATTTTATTAAATAAATCCACCTGTACAAGCATGTCAATTCATAATTGCCTGTTAAAAACAATCATAACCAGGCATGAACATAAATTAACCGAATGAATCTGAAGACTAAAGAATCTAATGTAACTGATAGAACTTTTCATATTCTCATTTTTGATGTGCTGTTTTACTTCGTGTAGTCTCAGGAACTCATATTCCAAGTGCCAATTTTCATTTTAAGACAAAGATTTTCGAATACGTGCTGATCTTTGAATGTTTGACGTCTATGGAAAATCCCCCCCCCCCCTATTTTCCATTTTTATCCGAGTTGATTATTCGAACAGTCCTGCTAATCGTTGATCTCGCAATCGTCGTTCATTTGGCATACCTCGGGTGATGGGAGCCATCAAATCCCTCGGCTGTATCTGGTGGATTGATATGCACCAGATCGGTACATACCCGGAAATACATGTACGCCGGTTTACCGTTCTGAAAATTGTAAGGCTCCTCTTAAAAAAGAAAACCTGAGTTTCAATTTTCTATCAAAATATTTCTAACTATATTTCAGTTGAGTTGGAAAACAGTTTGTACATTCATTATTTAACGTGGTTTATCAATTCCGATTGAAGGTTTTACCGACAGATAAACAGATGTGAATAACTTCATTGAGGTTGTTTATGTCGTTGCTAAACGACTGACAGAGGCGCGCCATGTATAAGATCGCGTGGTTCGCAGTTCAAATGGAAAACGACCGTTATACGGACGAGGTTAGATGTAGGTACAGAATCTGCTGAGTTGTGACGAGTGATCGTCGTTGTCCCTTGTGTACAATTGCATATTCGTCACGGTATACAAACAGTATGTACAGTGTCAAAAACAAAATGATAATCCAATCTCGATCACCACTAAAGTCAGGCGTCTTTAAATTACATCAGCTGGCTATAAAGAATAAATCATGATCCCCTGGATGTAGACATGTTTGTCATCTGGGTCAGCGATGTGTGATAAACGCTTGATTGCCGCGTGAAAGCCGAATTGATGGTTTAAAAATATATCACTTCACAGGTCGTTTGATTATGTTACGTAACATCCTGATCAATTAACACAATTATGTTACAATCAATGGTCGATAGACAAACAAAAGACCGATAATTGATTGTCAATTCCATCGGACCCAAGAATGTTCGTACATGAGGCACAGTCTGTGATGCATGATTACGGACGCATGAAAATTAGCTGGTCGAAAAGAAGTTACGGAATTTGAGTGGTCGTTTCACGGGGTTAAAATCCGTAGGTAAAGTCATATTGGTACTGAAAATGGTGGTCGTAATTTCGGAATAGCGGGGTGCTCGTATTTCCGGGTTTGTGATTATTGATTTTTAAGAAGGAAAAATTCCGTTCTGACAAAAAATCATTCGTAATAGCGGGGTGCTCGTATTGTCGGGGTGGTCTTGAGGAGAGGTTTTACTGTAGTTTAAGAGGCTATTTGTGGCAAATGATCTCAGCTTGCAACTTTTTGTATTTCTGCAGTGTCTAGATCAAGATCACAGTGCTTAGAATAGACTCTGATTGTGGATCCACCATGTCTGCTCTTTATGTGCAATATTCTGCCCAAAAGAGCCTGGAATATGCTTAATTAGTATTTAATTCTAAACCAAAATATGTGAAAATCTTCATTTTGGCACTTTTAAGGTTATGGAATGTAAACCATATAAGCTGCACTCTGGCAAAAGGGGGCTAATGCATCCCGGTGATCTATTCTACCAGGCACATCATGAGATAAGCTGGCCCTTTGACAAACAGAAAATGACCCATAGCAAATGGCTTCCACCCAGCTCAGCCTGCACACCTGGGTCAATACCTTTTGCTGATGCATTAAACCCCCTTTTCACCATGCATGGCACACAATAATGAAATAAACTGAAGATTTAACTTCCATTACATATGCCTAGCTTAGAATTGCTGTAAGCTATTGCAAACTATATTTGAACTAACCGTAGTTGCAATAAAGAGGTAAAGCTGTCATTTCTGGGGTCCTAATATAAAGATGCTTGATATTGTTTCTGCCGCCTGGTACTTTTTCTGCTAAGATCCTTATTGCTTCCATAGTGTTGGTCACCAGCATATCTGTTGTCATCTTACTGTGGCCAATTTGTACAGAGCTTCAAAACAATAAAACAATACTGGTTAATTCTGATCAAAAGTAAATTATAAGCAAAATACTTTTATTCAAAATTGCGTACATGTAATATGAAAACTACAGTCAGATTCAAGGTAAACAGTTGCTTGGACCAAGAAACTGCTCCTTTTCCTCTCGATAATTATGTGATGACTTGCTTGGTATAATGTATCATAAAGATGCATCAAACACCCTCTTGCAAGAGTGTGGCTCATATCTCAACTTTCGAAAAAGTTCTACTTACAGATCATTTATAACTACCAGTATTTGCAGAGAAATCTTTTTGACAAAAATATATCTGGAGATTTTCAAGTGTTTGCAGTTTTGTTGCCATGGCAACCCGAGTTCAAATGGAATATTTTCTCATCCCAGTTTTAAAATTGTATGAGATATCAAGAGAAACATTCTGACCATGATTCATAAGTATCAGACTGGAAATATGGCCTCTGGCGTGCATGTAAATGTTTTCAACCTTATCATAGGATTCTATGCTGTTCTATTTGTTGCTGTATCTCCACCATTTTCATGTATCAAATTTAACACTGAATTTAATGGACAAAATCATTAAAATAAAATTCTTAATTCTTACAATATTTTTTCTGTCACAGTTTTTGTAAAATAATTTGGTAGGTACACAGAAATTTCCTCGAAAACATTTTAGATAGATGATTTAGAACCAAATCTTAGTTTTCATACCAACGAAATGGACTATAGCAACATTTCTATTTTTTCCACTATGTATGAAATATAGGACCTGACATGAGTTGGCACTTGAGACAAAATTCAAACGAGTCTAGGAAAAATATTAGGCCAGGTTAAAAATATTTTTTTCTTGACAAGTTTAATAAAATTTTATCACAAACGCTATCTCATGTCAGATTCTTTTTATCACATAATAAACAACATTTCATAAATTATAGATCAGAAAATGCAAAACCAACTGTAGATGTACCCATGGTAATATTCATAAAACTCATTCACTTCTATTAAGTATATACAAAATGACGTCACACAATTGTAATATCAAACGTGTATAAGATAAGAAAATTTGTAATGGGTATATTACACTGAAAAAAAGGGAGTTTATGTGATAAAAAGCCGTCTTCCCTAGGTCTTTAGAAGATGTGATCATTTGATAAAGAGTTCAAAAGTCCAAAAGAAATTGCACAAATGATGAATAATATCATATCCAAAAGAAAAGATTTCATTGTACTAAAAAAAGACAAATTTCTTGTTGAATGATCCTACAAAATTGTAAAAGAATGCATTACATGCTAAAATTTTAAATTTTACCCTTTACAACACCTTCTGGAATTTCATTGACCCTGGTCATGAAGACTAGCATTTTCTCCTTTTCCCACAATGTTTTCTAGTATATCATTAAACTAATGCTCACTTGTAATGCTTGATTTTGAATTTGTTACTTGAAGATCATTCAAACTTAGGAAAGTCTAAAATTTGTCTCTTGGGAAAGGGTAAAATGGCTTTGAAGGACTCTGGCTCAAAGCTATCTCACCTGCTTGCTCCTTTACCAGAAATGACACACATTGAATTATCTATAGCTCTATCCATTTCTTGTTTTAGATCACTCGCCATGAAATCCACAAACCTAGGTACCGTCCTGTTGGAAGAAAAAAAAGAATCCCTTACTTTGCAAAAGCAAAAAATTCTTATTTGATGTCTTCCATACATGTGCTGTTGAATACTTTTGAGTTCCTCCAAAAAAAACTAGAGCTGTCACTGAATATGACTTAATACCCCACCAGCGCTTTGACACAAACAGGCAATTACTAGTATTTTGGACACACGGACGGACAGACATGCTGATTCCAGTATACCCCCAAAAACATTCGTTTTGCGGGGGTATAATTATTACATATGCAGATTCAGATTATGTTAATCATTAAAATTTACAAAACAATCCAATGGTTTATCACTGATTCCCATTGAAGGCAGCTCTTGAGAACATTGTAGGAAATGCTGGTAACCATAATTTTCTCCCTTTCCCAATGTGTTTTTTTACTATGTCAAAAGACAATTGAGCAATGCTCTGTGAAAAGGGGGCTTAAAGCATCTTACTGATGCATTATACCAAGCAAGACATCACATCATAAGGGATCCATGAAATCAACTTTGTTACACAAGCCACTACATCATAAGGTTGACATGCAGAAAATTGACCAATAGCAGAAAGTTTCAGCCCTGGTCGGCCTGCGTGGACTACGCAGGCTGACCTGGTTTGATACTTTTTGTAGATGCATTACGCCCCCTTTTCACAGAGTATGACTCAAATCAAAATATCTGAGTCATAGTCAATTTGTCATCTACAAATGCCTTCAATATAAAACAAAACAAGTCTTACAATTTATCATTTGGTAAGAAGTAGGGATGGGAACGAAAAAGGCAAATATTAGAATTTTATAAAAATGGTCGAATGTTCAACTATAAATTTTACATTCAAAAAATCTTTGTTTTTCTTTTACAATGCTTAATAAATTGTCTGTCAAATGAATAAAAGAACTGTTTCAAACTATGATATTATCCTGCACTCTGTCCTTCAACTGTGTAATTGTTGATGTGTTGTTTACACATGTCAAGCTGTTTTAAAAATAGCTATTGAAATACATAACACCTTGGACTAGATATCCATTTATCCTCCTCTATTAAACCTGCCATAGTCCAGTCTTGATTGGTCATATTGTACACCGTCAGATTTGCCTATGCAACTTTGTCAATAGATGGTCGCTTAATACACACCATATAATGCTAGTCATAGATTCGTGACAGGATGCATACTATATAACACAGAATCAAGGCATGGATTTAGAAATTATGGGCAGGAACTAGACCTTGTATGTGATTCCTAAATGATTTGCGGTAGACATTGTGTGAAAAATCTGTGCGCACACCATTGGATGCAGATGGGGCGTGGCAAAATTGACATAGGATTGATTAGCATTGTACCGAATGTATGTATGTATGGTGAGTAACTAAACAAAACCTATATGCATGAGGCGAGCGTCTGTTGTTGTCATCTTCTCTGTTGTTATGTAAAACTTAAACTACTCTTTACATGAAGAAATTTAAATCGTTTATTAGCCCTAGATTAAAAACTGTTATCTTTTCACATGAATATTTATTTCGAGTTTATTGTACTTTATTTTGATAGCAAGTGAATATTTTATAGCGAATGAGACAGCTGAACTTGCAATACTCAGCATACTTTGATGTCACTCTTTCATTTTGAAACTGGCAGAAGGAAAAGTTCTTTGATCAAAAAAGTAAATTATGCAAGGCATCTGACTGATTTCGCATAAACTGATGACTTTTCTCTGTAAAGATTAATGAACTACCTAGAGTTATATGATGCACATATTTAATTTGATTTTAATAGATGAATGTGTTGCAAAAAGTGTACCTGTATTTGGACATTCAAATTTCGGACACCAAACCATATAGTAATTCTAGAATTCTAGAAACGAATATTCGAAAATATTCAAATGCTACAAACCGAATATTCAAATACCAGAATTTGTAATTGTTCCCATCCCTAGCAAAAAGTCATTAGCATAGATAACATAACTGAACAAGATTAGAAAAAAGTGTTCAACAGATCAATAAAAGCCTTAAACTAGTAAAAACTCTGAAATAGCACTGGTTATGAGGTTATGTCTGAAAACTTTGACCATTAATCATGACTTTAATTGATCTATATTTTTTCTACAAGTAGATCAATTAAAAAAACATCACTGCATTAGTGGAATATATGTCATTTATTAATAATTCAATGTTACTTGTTTTTCATCAGTATTGGCGAGTTCTGATTAGGTGAAATTGTTTTTCATAGCTCCATTGAAAAAGAATCATATAGTGCCAGAACTACTTTTGCTGTAAAACTAATGTTAATAAATATGTATACATACGAGATTTTACAATGTTTTTCTTTTCTAATTGTATACCATGTCTGAATTTCAAATGCTAGCTAAGTCTATTTTCTCTATATATAATAAAAAAGAAATATACAACAGTAAATTCATAAAGTCTAAAGGAGAAAAACATTGTAAGTTTACTGGATAGTGGTGCAAATCATCTTATTTTCAACTTGCTTTCAGAGTACTGAACTTCTAATAAGAGGTAGATCCACTAAATCTGCAATGCTCAATGCTATGATGATGTCATAAATTACACATTTCTTACGTCATAAATGAGCTGTTTCCCCACGATATGTAATAACCATTGAAATGGGTATTAGAAACTGCAATACTGGATTAACAACAACAAAAAAAAGCAATATTATTTAAGTGCATATTTCTTATCTGTGATATTGAACTATAAGGAATGAAGAGAATATTTATTTTTTTCATGGAGGTAAAAAAAAACCAAAAAACCTAATGACACTTTTGTATGAAATTTCACAGTTTCATACAGTGAGATATGGTTTTTGTTTTCAAACCTCTATGAAAAACAAAAAAATTGCTTCATTTCTTAAGTAAAAATTACCCATGAAAATATCTATGAACAAAGGAAGCCAAGTTTTTAAGCAGCCAATATTTCAATATTTACTAACCTATAACCCTTTATCGAACAATCCAAAGGGCAATGGTTTTCAAAAACATGGCAGGAAAAGAAGAAAATGTATATTCTCAGTGTTTACTATAGGATGTGCAATTGAGGGATTCACAGTAATTTTTCTCAGATCCTACATAAATTCAGACCCAGTACATAAACGTCCAGAGTAAAAAATAAACAATGAAAATGCCCCAAAACAAAGAATTCACTCTTGCTCTGCAGAAAATACCATCACTTTGAATAAAAAGGTATCATTGCTGAAGCTGTTTTTGCATATTATGTCCATGATAGTAAGCTCCCTTGACAGGGAGCAGGTCAGAACAGCCCACTTCAAAAATGGCTCTGACCAAAGTGGTCCACTTTACCAAAACAGCCCACTCTTCCTGGTACCAAAAAAGTTCTTTTTTGAAATCTGACTAAGAGTACTGGTATTTCAATGAATTTTATCAGAATGAATTTTATAGCTGTCTGACTCTCATCTATTTTTGACAAATGAATTTAATTTCTAGAGCTTGAACCTTGATTCCCCAATACTTGTGTGGGTTGTACTCTGCTTTATCATCAGCATAGAAGGTCCACTTGAAGCACCACTGATGACCTTTGATGCTTCGAAGGCACTTCTGGAATTCAGATCCAAGATACAAAGGATATTCCAGAAACTACCTTTTGACGTGTAAACAGGTCAGTTAAGATTACTGTATAGTCTTTGACAAGAATAAATATCTTTGAAATTCCCTTATTTTTCCAGACGGAGAAGGGGAAATTCCCCCTCATTTTCAGTTTCTGGAATAAACATTGATATTCTCCTTTTCCTGCTGTTTTCTACCCTTTTGAGGTTAAATCCCATCATTTATTTTGTTGTCTGTGCATGCACTCATTTTGGACAAATCTGAAATTTTGTTCAAGAGTCAATTTATTGGATGGCCACTACTCACTTTTTTCTGCCATAGAAGTTCTTTCCCAGAAGTCCTGGAAGCAGGCCACCTACTCTCCTGTCACACAGAAACAAATCATACGCTTTAGCTAGTGTTCTTTTGTCTTGTGGCTGACTGTAATCAGTTCTCAAAGCCTTAATAGGGACTATCTGTGGATACAAAAATTTTACAAAATGCTTATGATAAAACTTTACACACCATCAAGTTTCATTCTGCATCATCAATATTACATACAAGACCAAAAACATCATTACATGTATTATGACCCATGAAATTGGATTAAATCTTTACCACACAATCGCGAGTTTTAACAACCCTGAGGAGGAGGCCATTTGAAAACATTGTGGTAAAAAGGAGAAAATGCTAGTAACCAACATTTTCTCCTTTTCCCACAATGTTTTCAGCCCTATTAAAGACAAAAATCATCATTTGAGCTATACTTATTTTGTCATCTGCAAATGCTTTCAATATGGTTGAGTCCAAAATTTTGTTTTGTAAGGGGTTCACATGCATACTGTCATCAAAGACTTAGTTTTACCTAAGTCAAGACATAAATTGTTGATTATACATGCTAATCCCTACTTTGACTCTGTACCAAATGACAAAATTTTAGACTTGTCCAAATGGAAAGCATTTGCAGATGACGAAATAAATATGTCACAAAACTTGAAATTTGTTTTTTGAAGGGCAGACCAAATGTGAAAAGGAGAAAACTGCTGGTTACTAGCATTTTCTCCCTTTTCCCACAACAGGGTGCTATACATTTTTTTTTTTTTGTTATTGGTCAGTTGGTCATGTGACCATAGCAGTTTGCACCTGCGAACTGGGACTACTTTTGAAAAAGCATCTAGTTAATTGACTCAAATAATCGCCCGCAAAAGTTTTTGCTAAATGATAAATGTATATCGTTTCAACATGTAAACCCACTTTTATTGTTTTCTTACATTTTAAAACACCCAAAATTGTGTTTCACTGAAAACCTTCAACATGAAGTTTTCCGCAGGAAACCATCATGTTCCTGATGCAATCAACATCATTCATGTTGTCAATATTGCAGCTGCATAAAACAATATAAGGCTGCTTTACAAGGTTATCCATTTTTACTCATAATGGAAAAAAAATGTCTATGTGCCTTTATTCCTGGCCAATATTAAGATTAGCCTGATATGGACCATAAATGATCTACACTTCCAATGCAAAATGGTTTTTGAGTATAATTTCAACTCTGGGATATGCAAAACAAACGGAAATATTATCCAATGTGTACCTGTGCATACCAGCCAATTGATAACTTTGCCATGCTTCACTGAACACCAATATCTGTCTAAAATGTCCTGTTTTTGTGTTGCACATACACAAATCGCAAAACTTTTAACCTGTGAGTGTACACAAAGTCTGACACGCCAAACACACGACCGACTGAAGTAGAGTTTAACATTATCAAACTTTCTTTCCAACAAATTCCGAGATATCCTTTTGAAATCAAAGATGTCACAGGAATGATCCTGGTAGGGCTGTCATTTACTGTTTAATGTGTTGTGCAGTATCTATCGTGCACAGATTGTGGCAGAAATTCACCTAAACATGAAATGATTCAATATGAATAATTTTATTTAATGCAGTTCAAAATTGTGTTATGTGGTTCTTTAGGTATCTTTACATCCCCTCCCTCCAGCCCCTTGGCATATGCCATTCATCACTAAGTCTTGAGCCTGATGTAATGTCCATTTCAGGGTCAAGTTGCTGATTTGCCATGCCAAAGTAGAGGCAGAATTACAACCCCGGTCCATGACAACAGACATCTCCCAGGGGTAAAAACCGCCACTATTACAGTTAGATGCCCAACTATGAAGAGCGTACACAGTATTCAGAAAGCTACAGGAACCCAGCATCAGAGCGAGCCAATGTTGGACATGTTTGATGTTAAATACTCTTGAGCACTTCAATATGCTCTGATCCATGAGCAGTGTTGCATCCAGGATTTCTGCCAAGAGGGGGAGCTCCCCCATGGAATTAGCAAAAGTAGGGGAATGACAAAACTTTATCATTCAAAAAAATTATGTGGGTTTCATGCACTGGTGTGACGGATCTACTGAAAAAAAAAAAAAAAAAAAAACAAAAAAACGCCATCCCTTTTTTAACAGTGTTGCCACTAGCTTTTTATTTCAAGGGTACACTTACCCCCTGAGCTGTAAATCTGAGGGTAAGATTTCATATTATAGGGTATGACAATAATGGTTCTCAAACAAAGGTAAAGCAATCCATATTGATTTGCAGCAAAAAAGTCTGTTGTATCAAGATATTTGTGGAAATTAAAGTCATTAAAAAGCTGAAAAGACAGTCTGAAGTGACTCTGATCGGACAATGTCAACAGGATAATTTTCTTTTATCATGGGTTTCCGTGTTTTCTGGACCGATCAATTTTTCATGTCCGTTAATTTATAGGTAAGTATTTCTGCATGATTTGACAAAAAGTTGTCAATAAAGGTAACAAGTAACTTCAAACCCTGTCATTTTACACAAGATAAGCGGATAATGGCCTTTATTTTTTTTTACATTTTTTCTTACAGGAGGTCTCGCGTGTAACCAAAATTTGTTACGTGAATTTCAATTCTGTAACGTGATTTACGCAGTCATTTGCGTAAGTGGGAACACTGTTAATTTTTCCTTTCCAAACTAGATCTAGATCTATAACACAAGTTTCAAAATCAAACAATGCTTTGATGGTTCCTCAATTTGAATGATTATTAACTGATTTACAGTTCTGACGAATCGCCCTCACTTCACCATGGTGGTTCCCGAACGACCTTCAGTTTGTTCTTCGCTGTACTCGATCTATCAAAACCGGGGGGGGAGGGTGTCGTCTTTTGAGCAAACAAATCCCTTTATATAATTCGTAATTTGCTTCAGTGACATATTTAATCCTGCTTTAACACACCAGTCAGAATGTTGAACACACTTAAAAGTCGCCGCGCGAATGTACCGTGATTCTTTTTAATCCGGAAATACGTGTAACTACACATTCACTGTGCATGTGTAAAGAAAAGTGGTTCCCTGCTTATCAAAAAGAATTTAATATCGAGATCAGACACCATTTGGAATTACTAGTCTAAAAATAGCAATGAATGTAATATCGATCGATGTAGGGAGCTTCGTCGGACTTTCCCTGTTTCACTTGACTGACTGAGGCCCAAGTATTTTTTTTTGCACGCAGTGGTTTCTTGTTTCTGCGCGAGTTACACCGTCTTTCCGTGATTTCTCCCACATCAAGTTCGGGAATAAAAAAAAGGGGGTATTCCCACAATCGCACGGCCTGGATGCAACACTGCATGAGTAACCAACATTTTCTTGATTTTGCAAAATTTTTCTACCTTTTCAAAGACAAATTACAACATCTAAACAGTATTTAGTTTGTCGTCAACAGATGCTTCCAATTCCCACCGGTCTACAATTTTGGTGTCTGGTAGAGAAAGCATTGTAAAAAGAACAGAAATTGCATGTGCTTTATTCACAAATGGTCTGCTACAATAAAAGTTACCTGAAGGAAGTAAAGAGTTAACCTTTTAGGTTCTTTGACAGCATTAGTTGCTTTTGCAGACAATGCAGACCAAGATCTGAATGCACCATTCGTCCATTTTCTGGAGATCAGACTTCACAGAATGTAAAGTCTGATCTTTGATTTACATTGTCTGCTTTTCCTAAATCTTCAGAAAAACAGCAAACTTGAAATTGCAACAAGTATGAAAATATGAAATATCTTACTTTCGATATCTTAGTAATGGCTTTTTCAGTAAACAAAGACTGGAAGTGTAAAACTGTCTTTTCATATTCTCTGTCATTGAGGTCTAAGTCCTTTACGAAGATGCACACATCCCTTTCATCCTCGTCTATACTGTGTGGCAAATTTCTGGATTAGAAACAAAACATGTGTAAAAATATACTTCTAACTATTTTGGCTTTCAGGTAAAATTAAAACTGAGAAGTTGAGACAGAGGGAACAAGAGAAAAGGGAAAGGAGGGAAACTGGGCTTTGAGGAGAGGGAGAGAAAGAGAGCTTTTTCATTTTCATTGATTGCTACAACCAAATAGAAAAGAGCAATGCTCTGACAAAATATGGTTTAATGCATCTCTGTGATGCATTACGCCAATAACGTCAGAAAATTTTCAATAGCAAAAATGTTCAACTCATGTTGACCTGGGGAGACTGCAAAAGCTGATATGGGCCAATACTTTTTGCAAATGCATTACATCACCTTCTCACAGAGCATGGCTCAAACAGGTTGTGGACAGGAATATCATATGTGCCGCGCTCTGTGAAAAGGGGGGCTTAATGCATCTGCGAAGTTTCGACCCAGATCAGCCTGCGCAGTCCGCGCAGGCTGACCTGGGTCGAAACTTTTCGCTATTAGTCAATTTTCTGTATGTCAAGGGACCAGTCTATCTCATGATTAAGTCGGTTGTTAAAAAAAGTGGATATTATGGATCCATCAGTATGTGATGGCTTGCTTGGTTTCATGGATCACGGAGATGCATTAAGCCCCCTTTTGCCAGAGCATGGCCCATATAAATTTGATTCCCAAACTCAGCCAAATTCCATTTGAAGATTGATTTTAGTCATTCATTCCTCATTCACTGCTGTGTACTGTTTCGACCATAATGATAATAATGAAAAAAAAAAAGAACAGCCAGAAGCTTAGAAAGAATGCTGTGCAAAGTACTGATAGAGAAAACCCCAGGAAAAACAGGGATGACTGTACTGGCTGCTGTGTTTAAACTGAAATCAAGTTGAAAAAACTGTTAAACACCAAACAAACATGTTTTAGTGTCCATGCACTTGATACAATTGGACATACTGTACAAAAAGAGGTGACTGCTTATAGGAAGGATTTCCTCTATTTCCCACTATGTCAGTCAAGTAATGAAACAAAAATGTTTTGCTATCGATACAAAACAATCCCATGTTTTAACAACCCTAAGAGGGAAATCCTTTGAGAACATTGTAAGAAAAGAAGACAATGCAAGAAACCACAATTTTCTCCTATTACTACATCCCATAATGTTTTCTTCCCCCCCCCCCCATTTTAAAATGGTTTGGACACCTTTATGTTTTTTGCATTTGCTTTAAATTTGGTCCACGCCATAATTTTGTCATTTGGTGAAGAATAAAGATTCTTTTCCAAGTGATTTTACCAGTTTCTGGTTGCAATGGGACCCTACTAATCATTCCACAGTCAACTCAAATTTGAAATAAACAACAAGACCTAGATCAATTTGGACAGATTGTCCCAGTCAATATCACAGCTGAAGTTTTCTTAAAGTTAAGTATTTGAATAATTAATCAATTACCAAACAATCTAAAGTTTTAATGAACCAGAAGAAGTGGGCGAAGGAACAAAGAAGAGGTGAAAATACTGGTTACCATCTTTTCTCCTATACCCATTATCTTTTCTTTTCTTAGACAAATCACATCGTTTGAGCCACACTTAAAGATACACCTTTACAGCTAGAGAGAAAAAAATACTGTTAAAACTAGAAAGTGTGTAGAATTGCTCAAATGTGTCAACATAGATAAATTACCAATATATATGGTATAAGGGATAGAAAAACACATGGGATTTGTCCTCATTTAAAACCAGAACAACAGCGATTACTTTGAAGGTCTCCAAAACATGACATGCATTTTGTACCCATCATAATCTGTGCAACTCTGCAGCCGTCAAGAGTAACATTTGGCATGAAGATACAAGAATGATCATAGTTTCATATAAAAAGGTGGAATGGATTAAAAACTGGCTGAAAACTGCTTGAAAATGAGTATTGATGTATCTTTAAATTGCAAATGCTCTCAACTGGAGAGCCCACAGGGGTCTTAATATCTGTTGTCATGTGAGGAGTTAATCAGAACTGTTGGTAAATAGTATTTAATATTTGCTCTGTAATTACTTTTATGTAACTGGTTCAAGTTTCTGTGAAGGCTTCCACAAATGAAAGGAAACTATATGAGCCATGCTCTTTGAAAAGGGGGTTTAATGCAGCTGCAAAACATATCAACCCAGGTGGCCTGAGCTCTCCATGCAGGCTGACCTGGGTCATAACAATTTGTTAATGGTCAATTTTCAGCTTGTCAAAGGACCAGTCTACCTCATGATTGATTTTGGTTATTAGACAAATGGATTTTGCTGATCCATGATTATATGGTGATGTCCATGGTACAATGCATCAAAGAGATGCAATAAGCCCCCTTTTGCAATAGAGTAGCTCATATTTATATAGAAATCAAGCCAGTTTGAGAGCATAATCAAACATGATCTTTTTCCCTTTGATATGATACTGCAATCTGACATAGAAATTTAAGTTAGATCATTTACCAGTAATTCTTTACAAAATAATAAAATTTTAGACCTACTCGAATTAGCAGATATAAAATGTAGCTCAAATGATGATTTCTGTCTTTCAAGCACAGAAAACAATGTTGGAAAAGGAAAAAATGCTGATTACCAGCATTTTTTTCTTTCCACAATGTTTTCTCAGGAAGGGGTTGGCCATTAAAACACAGGTTTTTATGGTAAAGGATTAAAGAGACAGATTTTAGCATAAAAAAAAAATACAACGATCTTACAGTGGGAATATGTTCCTTTTTGTAGGAGCATTGCTAAGATTAAACTGTATGTCGATCCTCTTAGATGCATCGATGAGACTTACAGGTGACCGAGCAGTTTTGATCAGTTCAAGCAATGCTTTCACAGCACTTTCAACCTGAAAATGATTACAAAAAGTATTTCAGTGGTAAAAATAACAAGTTTGATTTGCAGAGTCTCTATGCATTCATTTTGGCAAGGTGATACAGTTGATTGGTGCAGCACTAGTATATACCAGTTAACCCTTTACCACACAATCCAGAGTTTTAACAACAATTGGAAATAGGACTTACCAACCCTGGGAAATAAGACTTATCTTACTCACTGACATTAAGTGTCTACGGATACTTAATCCTTTACCAGACAACAAAATTTTAGACTTGTCTACATCAGGCCTCTGTAGAGTGGGCGAATTGAGCAAAAAAGTTGCCCTATTTTCAAAAGCTTTACTCCATTGGCCAAGAAAGTGAATGATAGGGTAGAAAACATTGTGGTTACCAGCATTTTCTCCTTTTACCATATTGTTTTCAAAAGCCTTCTTTCCTAGGGTCGTGGAAGATTTGGGGAAAAAAAAGTGGAGAAACCATTGCTCAATCAAGTAATGCTTTCTTTCCTATCTTCCTATTATTACTTCTTTCCATAAATAATGTTTTTATCCAAAAAGTGTATGAATTGAGCAGCATAGACAATGAATAAATATGTTTTAGGTAGTTTCTAATAGGAATAATGATATTGATCATTAAAAAGGATACAACATTTTCATTTGATATAGATCTACATGCTTTTCTATTTAATTAATCCGTTAAATTGTTCCAATATTGTTACAGTTTCCTTCTTAACTCTGTCCACATCCGCTTTTTAATGTCCGTCTAAACTTCTCCTCGAAGTCTGACCACCTCTCCTCATTTTGAAAACTTCTCCCGAATCTCAGACTAAGCAGAAACCACTTCTCCCAAAATTCAGAGATTCGGCAGAGGCCTGTACATTATAAACATTAACTGCATATTGACAAAGAAATCATAAAATGCCAATTTTTTTGCAAGAAGACACAGGTCACTGGTGTTGACAAAGCAGATGACAGGGCTGTGACAATACCTATACCTTATCTTCGAAAACAGCCAAGCTAAACTGAAAACATGTGGTTGTATCTGAATCTCTTACATGGCAGAGAAATTATAAAATGTTACATTTTTTGCAAGGCAAAGGTATTGACAAAGCAGATGACAGGGCTATGACAATACTTCTACCTTACGTTCGAAAATAGCAAAGCTAAATACAGTCGACTCCAGTTATCTCGAATCCCTGGGGACAACAAAAATAATTTGACATAACAGAAGTTCGATACAAGACAATTTCAATAATCTGTATGACCTAAGATTTTTACAAATTCAAAAATAGCAGACTGAAGTGACATAAAAGACTGGTACATAGAACATTTCTGCACAATTTCTGAAAACCTTGATAATCATGATTCAGTCTACAAACAAAACCCTTGCAAGATCTGGTCAAATACAAAGGAATTTGGGCTTCTCCGTATCTGTTTGAGGTACCAGTGTTGTGCCTAGGCCGCACCATCTCGGGATTCCCGCAATATTTTTCATCACGGCACTAGGGTTTTAACCTGATTGGACAGAAAAGACTTTTGAAAATGTCCCCCAAAAAATACAGTAGCGCGGGCCGTAAGTCTCACATCCGGCGCGCTCAAGTTCTTAATTTTCTCACTGCATCGCAGTCCGTAACTCCATTCTGTTCTGTTCTATATTGGAGAGCGTGCGTATCATAGAGTGTGTCTCATTTTTTTCCTCTTGTTGTCGCTTACTGTTGAGCACAATATTGGTGACCAGTCTGAAGAGGTGTGTAAAATTACAAGACTGCGTCTTGATTTTTTCAAATTCTTGTCGCGTACCAGTTAACAATATTTTGTTAATCAGTCTATATGCATTTAGCATGTAAACGTCGTCAGCTACGAATTTCCTAAGTTTGGAAAGTAAGTGGGCAAATTTGACCAACATCAACAACAATAACGAAAGTAGAACTCTCAAAATAAATCTTGCTTTAAGTACAAACAGAAAAATAGGAAATTTCGGGACTAGCCGGGCATTCAGGTTTGTTGCGAGTCTGCTTTGAAACTTTCAAACCATTTGTCTGCAACGAGGGTTGTAGTAATATGCATAGAAGTATACTTTACATGCAAGAAGTCAAATTTATTTGAAGTGGTCTTTGTCCCCCCGTTTTACAGAATGTCCCCTAAGATTTTACCCAGGGAGACACTCGTGTCCCCCAGTATTTTCGGCCTAGGAACAACCCTGAGGTACAGATATTTCCTTGGTTTTTTTTTTTTTTTTTTGGGGGGGGGGGGGAATATTAATTCTAGACATTTGACTTTCTTCTTTTCTGGTGGTTTATGAGATGAATAATTTTTTAACTTAAATAAGATTATGAAAATCTGAAACAGATGAAGATCTACCCCCTATAATTTGTAAGCATTTGTATTTGATCACAAGATTTAACTTTCATCAAAGTAACAAAAAAATGTAGCGCTGCTTGCCTCTAGGCTATGTCTATATTCATACTAAAATGATGAATATCAGCCTAAAAAGAAAGTCAAAAACAGTGAAAGTAAGGTTTAAGGTCTGATACCTTCAGTCTGAAGGGTTGCTCCGATGTTATTTTTGTGATTGGGTCTCCGCACCCCTTCACATCAGCCCTTCTTCAACAGTATCCGGCTTAATGTGTCTTTAATCTACTTGTCAGCTATGAAAATGGACATGAATCGATAGATAATGATTTCACTTCAAGTTGACACCAAGTTAAGTGCAAGGTTTTCATTGATCTTTTCGTAATTTATCATTTATTTGACAAACACATCTGGCTAATTTGTAAACAAACACTCATTATAAAATCAGTTAACTGCGCATGCGTGGTCAATTTGAAAAAATGTCAGTGATCGGCAATTTAAGTGATAAATAAGACTCCTCGTAAATGAGGATGCCAAAGCTGATAACACAGAAGCTGTGAAAAAAAAAAAGAACTTTACTGCATTGTGACTTCCAAAACATGTGCAGTAAATGTCAAGCCTAGTTTGATTTCCTTGTAAGTGGGTCAAGGGTATACCGTATTTTGCGTATGTTTTGGGACACCCAAAGAATTGGGACGCCATCAAAAATCGCGAAAATAATTATTTTTTATGATCCAAAGATTTGGGACATACTAAAAATTGCAAAGCGCGATCGGTATTTTTTTGTTTCAAAGAATTGGGACAGTGAATATCTATTTTAAAAAAAAATCTTTCAATCCATTCGATACCGTTTGTTTGCAAATATTTATTTCACGCAGTTTTATTTCTACACTCGTAACGTCGTAAGCATGCTTCCCAAGCCTCCCTATTTCAATGGGAGTTTCCTGATTCAAGACATAAAACCCGATCACCTGACAGTCTAATTTAAACTCTAATTCAAAAAGAAATCTGACGTAAGTGTAAAAATGGTGTGATAAACTTGTATCCAAGATACATAACGTGTATAACGTGTATATGTACATCCGATGTTGACAGAGTTGACACGCATGTATTTCACGGTCAATCGAGTTCGTTGTTTATAAACAGAAATCAAGGTAGGCCTACAGTATTCTAGATTACCCAAGGTTTATCGATCAAAGATCGACGAACCAATCAAATTTGAGAACGGTCCGAGCAGGTACTTGTCAGAGTGGAATTAGTGTCGTTACCTAACGTACATGTAAGCAGGTAAAATATGTTGTGAATTTATCTACAAACGCAAAATAACATCCTCACCGCGATCCCAGGACGCAGACAATAATGAGTGACAAGTTAATCATCAATGAAAACAATGAGAAAAAGCGAAGTTTTAAACTCTTAGTGCTCAGATTGATTGGTAGAATTCCAATCTGTCTAAAAATAGACCAACTTGCAAATGATTGGAGGTTTATCGACATCAATATTACGTAGCAATATTTTAACATCAGCAATATTCGACGGGTTAGCAGCCAGTGACTTTCAGTATGACAGATTGTCTTGTTTGACGTAAGTTGGGACAGCTGACAAAATAATTATTTTGACCAAAGTATTGGGACACGAAAAAAATTAATTATTTTTTACTGTCCCAAAACTTAAGCAAATTACGGTATTTAAATTCCAAAATAATGGAATTACAGGGAGGTAATTTAATTATTTCTGTGTTTTTGTATAGCTAAATCATTAGTCTATCGATTAAGGACCTTATTGTTCACCGACAGAGATCGACGCATACGCCCGTTTGAAACGATGACGGTATTTTAATTTTTCACTCCAGTCCTAAGTGCTGGCTGCTGCGGGAGCTAGCGGAGAAGCAATCACAAAAATAACATCGGAGCTACTCAGCTAGTCCCTGAATCGGGGGTAAAGGTCTGACTCGGGTCTGTGAATTTTTACCAGGAATTCTCATCGTATAGGGAATTAAAGATAACCTCAGCTGACATCACTTTTCGGTAGTGACAGAATAAAATGACCGGCCTCGATAAAATTTTAACTTACTCGATTTTTCTCCACTAAATCTTGGTGAGATTCGCTCATTTTTGGTTTGGATAACGCGTGCTACAGTATACTTCCGGTTGACATACTGTTTCCCTGCGATAGATACCATAAAAATAGATACGAAAACCAGTTCGTCCCTAGGTTTTTTCGGGCGGGCTTGTTCATCCCATCTAGCACGGTGCATGGAAATACCGGAATGGACCGGAACGGACCGGAATGGACCGGAACGGACCGGAATAGACCGGAATGGACACCGGAACGGACCCGAATGGACAGTGAAATGGACCGGAATGGACCGGAACGGACCGGAATGGACACCGGAACGGACCCGAATGGACACTGGAATGGACCGGAATTGACACGGGAACGGACCGGAATGGACACCGGCACGGACCGGAATGGACACGGGAATGGACCGGAACGGACCGGAATGGACACCGGCACGGACCGGAATGGACCTGAAGATACGATGAAAAGTCTTGCATTACATCCTTTATTTGATATTCGAATAGAAAAAAGCTTGAACATATTCATTTAAGCATAACGAGGAACCTGCACGACGGAGGCTATAGGGAAATGGCTTTCAACTTGAAGGAAAGAATATCGGGTAAGACAATAACCTTGCGAGTAAAATCTAGTAAAGATGGTTAGGAAAGCTTGAACGGACCTTTACAAGGCATGAAAAGTTGGACATAACGACTTTAAAAACAAAAAAGAACTTGGGGACAGACCTAGACTTTCATAATTTTTTTTTTTTTTAAGAAGATGGAATATCAGACGTGGAAATCCTCATGCTCTTAAGTGAAAAATATCTGATTTTGGAGAATTAAAAAACCGGACCGGTCCTGTAAAGACTCTAAAACGGGAACCCGTGAACGTAAAAAGAGAAGAAGTCGGAAATGACCAATATCTTATCAGTAACATAAAATACCGTTCCGGTGTCCATTCCGGTCCGTTCCGGTCCATTCCTGTCCATTCCACTGTCCATTCCGGTCCGTTCCGGTCCATTCCACTGTCCATTCGGGTCCGTTCCGGTGTCCATTCCGGTCCGTTCCGGTCCATTCCGGTATTTCCATGCACCCCATATAGCAGTTCCTTCCTGCTAAGGGCATCTTGAAAGAAAGGTCGCATATGATTTTTATAAATAGTTTCCAGTTAAACTTAAGAGTGACTTGATGACAATAAAATGTAATGATTTTTTCACCAAATTACATGAGTAGAATTATTAGCCCGTTTGGTTTCTAGTCCGTCGTGTAACGTGTGCGCGTGTCGTCATTAGGTCGCTTCTCTAAAACGCTTGCTTTGGCGTGTGCGGGCCGATTTGTTATTCTAGAAATCTTATTTCTAAGCTGAGCAGTGGAAAATGATGCAAAGAAGATGATTCAGGTGAAACTTGGAAGAAGGCTATCGATTTTGACAGAAAAAAAAAAAAAAAAACCAGACACTAGGCCTAAATTTTTGGTGGTCATAATGAAAATACTTTTAATCTACCGGTATTTCAGCATCGTTTAAAAGAAGTATCTTTTTTAATCTAGTATATGGATTTCCAAGCCTGTAGGGAACTACTTTTCCCATGTATACACGGACACGTACTCGAACATGTAACAAATGGAAATATTGTGCATCATCATAACATCCGATCTATACCCAGAAAGACAAACACCGTCTGTAAATGGTACAGCGAAGGGCTGCAAGATTTGTGAGGAACAAAAACAGGAACACAGATCAAGCGTTATTGATATCGTCAACACTCTAAAATGGAAGAACGAAAGAGGGGGGCGAGACTCAGTGTGATGTTTAAGATTACCAACAACCTAGTAGCTATACACAAGGAAGGGGGTATGACTAGATATCGAAAATAGCCTATTTTCGCGAAAATAGCTTCCTTGTACGAAAATAGCTTCCATTAATTGTTGTCTGGATGTATGTTTGAATATATTGCTTTTATTTGTTATTTTTATATACTATCTTTCATAATATATATTGATGACGTGTTGAAAAAGAGTGAATTGAAATTAATTGATCTTAACAGAGGTTTTTTTACGAATGAACTATGCATATGCATAGCCCATTTTCGCGAAAATAGCTTCCCTGTACGAAAATAGCTTCCATTAATTGCTGTCTGGATGTATGTTTGAATATACTGCTTTTATTTGTTATTTTTATATACTATCGTTCATAATATATATTGATGACGTGTTGAAAAAGAGTGAATTGAAATTAATTGATCTTAACAGAGGTTTTATACGAATGGACTTATGCATATGCATAGCCCATTTTCGCAAAAATAACTTTCCTTGTACGAAAATACAATCCATTAATTGATGTATAAATATGTGGTTGAATACATTGCTTTTATTTCTCTTTTTTTTTTTTATACATTATCTTTCACTACATACTAGAACGTATTTAAAGGCGTGAATTGTAGTTTATAGATCTTAAAAGAGTTGTTATATGACCGGAATGTACATGAATAGATCTGTATCAAATGTTTTTTTCTAATATCTTCGAAAACAATTGATTAACGCCTCTTTTTTTCAAAATATGACACTAGATTTTCATCTTAAGTTCTTTGTATCTGTTCGGTTTTTGTAAACATAATTAATCTATGGACAACAATGTGGAAAATAAACAGGAAATTGCTAATTACGAAGCATAACACATTCAAGACAGCTGCGACGAAAATAGCACATTACAATTCCAAAAGTAGCCCTATTGCAAGTTACTTTTGATAAATGTATAGATCTCTATTTTCTTTTTCTTTTAAAGATGAATATGAACATGATAATGGTTTAATTTGTAGTACAATAATGGAAATAATTGTTATCTATTGAGCTACAGCAAAGCACCAAATAGAAGAGCGAAAACGATTATCGTAAGTGTGACGTCGATAACAAATCATTACCAGAGGTGTTATAATCCAATCAAACTATTTTCTTACGTTCGTCTGATAAAACTATTTTCGTGATGACTCCCTATTAACACAAGCTATTTTCGTTAGGTTCCTATTTTTGTATCAAATGGGAGGAGTAGTCGGGAAAAAAAATCAATTGAGAAAAAAAAAAAAAAAAAAATCGTCGAAAGAGGCTGCAGTCACAGGCAGTTTTCACTGGCAGAGTTATGTTTTTCAACTGGCCAAGACCGGTTGAAAAAGAGAAAATGCAGGTAACCTGAACTTAATATCCTTTCTGCATTTTTTGGACACTTGCAGAAACCAGGCCTATTATTTTATTTGCAACTTGAGGATAAAACATGCAAAGAAGTGGTTTCATTGCGGGGAAAATGAGAAAAAGCTATATAATAACAATGCCTATTGAAAATGGGGGTCCTGCTTGGCTTAGTGGTAAAGTGTAGGACCAATAACTTGGAGGCCCCGAGCTCGAGCCACTGCATCTGCTGGGGTTTTCGTGGGGGTTTCCTTGGGCAAGACACTTCAGAGTCCCATCCTGGTAAAACCTAGAGAACGTTTATAATTGAACTGTCGCCATGATGTGATTAAAATAATGTTGATAGCATATGGACTTTTCTACCTGGCTGAGCCGCTCTAAAACATTACTCTTTAATCGAAAATAACGTGTGCTTGCAGCCACTTTTTACGAGTTTATTTCCCTCTCTATAGAATAAAAAAAGAAAACAGCTTATACTATTCGACACAAGAATAGAAACATTTGAACAAAAAGTCGCACTGAATCCATTGAGTTTTTCATTGGGGTGTCCGTGGGCAAGACACTTCAGAACCTTAATCTATTACTGATGATAACTGGGAAAAAGTGTATAATTGAGCGTCGCCGCGATATGATTGAAATATTGTTGAAAGCCGCGTAAAAACCATTCATTAACAAAAAAAAAAAAAAAAACCTCTGCGAAACTTTTTTTCTCTGATACATAAATTTATGTCTAAATATATTCTTTTCATCTGTCGTTTTTATGTACTATCTGGAATTATATATCGCCAACAGGAATTGTTCGGTTTAGGTAAATACGGTTTTTTTCTTTTAATTACCAAGCATTACAGAACGGCGTATTCTACGACAAAAATAGCATAATTTACATGTAAGAAAATAGGCCTGGTACTAGTTTTCTTTTGATTAAAATATATAAATTGATTTTAATTTATTCCTTCTTCTTTTATTGATATACGAAAAATAACATGATAATGGTAGAAACATGATATCTGACGGACAGAATTGTATAATTTGCAGTATCAACGACAAACCAAAACATAAAATAGAAGAAATTGATTATCGCATATTTATAGAAAGTGTGACATTGATAACACATCATTACCGGAGGTGTTATATCCGATCAAAAGTTTGTTTCTTTAAATCACGGGTTGAATTAATTGCAATAAAAAAAAAAAAAAAAATTAATGGTTTTACCTCCCAACCAAGAAGTAAATTAGTACCATATAGATAAAAGAACTTGTTGATATATAAGAATGATAATGAAACAATATAGAGATTGTACAAATTTAGAATGTACCTTCGCAAGCTGTTTTCGTATATTCATGTGATTAAGTTTTTTTCGTCGTAACTTACCGTTGGCCCTTAACCTTTTAAAATAGATGAACTAATCTTTCCAGCCGATGATAATAATTGTCCTTTTCTATTTCAAAATTTATTGTTGGTGGTGGAATAGTATAACCTTATCGGACAGTATATATCAAAGGTCATACTGGAGGTTCTGTGCAGTGCAGCGATGTTAATCTACACTGTCCGCAAAGAAATCTGCGCTTATGAGCCTAAAGGTTACCTTAGTCTATTTTTATTCAAAGATTGCTATTTTCGTATCTAATGGGATAAACTGTTTTCGTGTAAAAAAAAAAAAAAAAAGAGAGAATAAACTCGTGAAAAGTAGCTTCGAGCACATGTTATTTACAATTGAAGAGTGATGTTTTAGAGGGGCTCAGCCAGGTAGAGCAGTCCATAGCACACAGGACTTAAACTTGGCCGCTGGTTCGAGTCCCAAGCTCAGAAAATTTCTGTCCGAGGATTGATGCTACTCTGGAGTTTTCGGAAAAATATGTAAGATATATACGAAAATAGCGATCATCTTTTGAAATATACTATTTGATTTCCACAAGCACTTTGATTTCTGTGGAGTTTAACTATTCATGGCTTGGCAAAGATATAAGGTAATGAATTAAGATAGGAATCGACACTTACCTTACACAGGATACAGTGATCGTCACAAGTATCTCTACAAACACCACATAAAATTAAATCCGACATTTTGCACATCAAACATTAAACAAACGTATAAACGATTATTCAACATTGACCCCATCTTATATATCAGCTATTGATCGGTAAATTTAAGACAAATGATTAAAAACTAGTTAAAGTAAAGCTCCCAGGAACCTAAATGGATACCAAAAAGGACTGCCGCATATTTAATGAATGTGCGAAATTAATTAAAGGATTATTAGTAAAGGTGTTATAATCCAATTATAAGTGATCAATACAGTTCGGAAAAGTCCGATTCACATCAAAGCTGATTGACGGATCCCGGTATTGCCCCCTTCCAAAGACAAAGTGATCAGCCATGGATTAAGACAATACACATGATATTATGCATGTACATGTATTAAAGGAAAAATGTAAATGAGATATCGAGAAGTTTTTAAAAAATAACTTATCAAGGGCTAATTTTAATTTGTCAGGTGAGAAAGCTATTTTCGTGATAACTGGTTTCAATCTATTTTCATGCGGCCAGATGATAAAAAAATATTTTCGTGAAAAATGTATACGAACAAACAAATGATATCTTTGCAGCGAAATAAACATTCAAAGGTTATTTTTTTATTGTAATGTGATGAAGCTATTTTCGTAGATATAAGTTACAAGCTATTTTCGTGAAAACTGTATACAGACACAAGCTATTTTCGTACAAAGAATGCTAGCGTGACAGAAATTTACTTCTTGTATATAAGGTTTTGGTGTTTACCTGTCAGGTGAGAAAACTATTTTCGTGGTAACTGGATTCAATCTATTTCCATGCGGCCAGATGATAAAAAATATTTTCTTAAAAAATGTATACGAACAAACAAATGATATCTTTGCAGCGAAATAAACATTCAAATGTTATTTTGTTACTGTAATCTGATAAAGCTATTTTCGTAGTAATAAGTTGCAAGCTGTTTTCGTGAAAACTGTATTCAGACACAAGCTATTTTTGTACAAAGAATGCTAGCGAGACAGAAATTTACTTTTTGTATATAAGGTTTTGGTGTTTACCTGTTTTTACCTATAAAAAATGAGGTTCATACAAAGTGAATCAAACATAAGAATAAAAACTATTTTCGGGCAGAGAAATTCTTTCAAACTCTCACCAAATACACATTGGTGGGTATTTTTTACATTATAGTGTTCTCTACAAGAAACATACAACGAAACTGGTCGTCGATACACAGGTTATGCCAGGCGAAAAGCTATTTTCGTAGATGGAAAGCTATTTTCGCGAAAATAGGCTATTTTCGGTAATCTAGTCATACCGCAAAGAATGCTAGCGTGACAGAAATTTACTTCTTGTATATAAGGTATACACTTCTTGTATATAAGGTATACATGTACACTATATACACTATAATACCGAATTATACCCGCAAAACACGTATTAGATTATTATGAGAGTAATTAGAGTTTTTGAAAACAGTTCAGAGTGGTAAACAGTGTAATTCGGTACTAAAAAAAAAACCGAATTACACCTTCACGCTGACTAAGGTATCGCCGATCACTCGGAGAAATATACCGAATAACACCTGATATACCGAGTAACACCGAATAACACCAAATTAAACTTTATAATACCGAATTATATCTGCAAAACACTTATTTGGTAAATATAACATTAATTAGACTTGTTAAGATTAGTTCTTTGTGGTTATCTACAGTTTTATTTGGTAAAAAAACAATACCGAATTAGACCTTTAAACTGAATTCGGTATTCCGAAGAACTCGGAGACCGAATAATACCGAATTACACTTTATAATACCGAATTATAACCGCAAAACACTTATGAGATTATTATGAGATTAATTAGACTTTTTGAAAACAGTTCAGCGTGGGCAACAGTGTCATTTGGTACTAAAAAAAGGTATCGCCGATCACTCGGAGAAATATACTGAATAACACCGAATTACACTTTATAATACCGAATTATATCTGCAAAACACTTATTAGGTAAATATTGCATTAATTAGACTTGTTAAGATTAGTTCTTTGTGGTTATCTACAGTTTAATTCGGTAAAAAAACAATACCGAATTACACCTTTTAACTGAATTCGGTATCCCAGAGAACTCGGAGACTGAATAATATCGAATTACACTTTATAATACCGAATTATACCCGCAAAACACCTGTATTAGATTATTATGAGATTAATTAGACTTTTTGAAAACAGTTCAGCGTGGTCAACAGTGTAATTCGGTACTAAAAAAAGTACCGAATTACACCTTCACACTGACTAAGGTATCTCCGATCACTCGGAGAAATATGCCGAAAAACACCGAATTACACCGAATTACGCTTTATAATACCGAATTAAACCCGCAAAACACCTGTATTAGATTATTATGAGATTAATTAGACTTTTTGAAAACAGTTCAGCGTGGTCAACAGTGTAATTCGGTACTAAAAAAGTACCGAATTACACCTTCACACTGACACAGAATAACACTGAATTCCATTGCATATTGAGTGAATAAAATGTCAAAGCCTGGTGCAATTGAAATATCAAACTGCTCACAAACAACTGACAGCTGAAGACTAATTTGTAAGTTTTGTGAACCAGTCCATATAAATATATTGGTTAAAAGGTAATTACACAATTGATAACTCGAAAACTAAAACTACACAACTAAAGAAAGATGGGTTTGAAAATTGCTTTATATGGTGACAGTTACATAAAACGACTAGGGACATTCTGTAATTATGACATGGAGGTATGCAACGAATTTTATGGTATTAAAAATAATGCATGTATTTCTCGATTCAATGATTCTGAATAGTAAAAAAGAAAAGAACTTTTATGTATCATACTTTGAAGTTGTACAAAGAACAGGTTAGGTTTTTTGGAAGAGGAGGAATGGCAGCACATCGCCCAGAGTTAAACTGCATGTTCGCAATCTGATCTATATCTACACATTCATCATATCCTTCATACACCAAGGGTTAAGATTAACGTCAAACTGAAACAGTGAAGACAAGTGCCACTCTTTGGATGTGCATAAGTTATTGAACAAGGTTAGATGTTCAAGTAAACGTATTTTCTTTTTATTAGTATTTCATGTAGATCTATTTTTACCTTTGTTTTCCACTTTAAAACATGTTTGTCTCTTTCAGAATCTTTCAGAGGGGAAAAAACTATAGCATTAATTAATCCATTGTGTAACGTAGCCAAAATCAGAACTCTTTGCATATGTCCCAGTTTCAGTCATTATCATAATGCAAACTTGTCTACAGCCTCTGCGTGATCTCACGTCAGCGGTACACGTTCGCAAAGCACATACTTTAAGCTTTTTCTTAAATTCAAACGTTTAAAACACAAAATAAATAAATACTATCGCACCCCTCCAACGTTAACAGTCGTTTATTTGGGAGCCGAAATAGCATACAACAAGGCTGCACATCGGGTAAAATAAATGCGATGACCTGATTGGTCAAATATCGATTTCCACGGATCCATGTATGAGATCTGGTTAGTGACAGAGAGAGAGAGAAAAAGAAAGAGACAGAGAGGAAGAGAGAGAGAGAGAGAGAGAGAGAGAGAGAGAGAGAGAGCCAGACAGAGAGCCAGACAGATGGAGCCTGAGAGAGGCAGTTAGATAGAGCCTGTGAGAGGCAGAGAAAGAGAAAGATTGGGCCAGAGAGAGGCAGAAGGAGGCTGAGAAAGAGAAAGATAAAGCAAGAGAGAGGGAGAGGAGAGACAGACAGATGCCGAGAGAAAAAGGTAGAGAGACTGAGAGAGTGAGAGAGCGACAGAGAGAATGAGAGACAGAGAGAGGAAGGAGGGAGGGAGTCAGATCAAAAGAAAAAAAGGAGTCGGGAAAGGAGAAGAAATGGGTCAGACAGAATTAGAGATAAACAGACAGACATAAAGATAGAGGGATGGAGACAGAGAGAATGAAAACGTTAGAAAGAGACAGAGACAGAGAGACCGAGATAGTGAGAGAGAGATATGAAAGGAAAGAATGAGTGAATGACTGAGATATAAAGGGAAGAAAGAGAGACAGCTTCAGAAAGAGGGATAGACAGAACGACAGACAGTTACAAAGTAAGGAAGAGAGTGAGACAGGGAAAGGGAGAGACAGCTAGTGAGATTGATACTAAGAGAGACAGGCACATAGAAAGGGCGAGGGAGAGAAAGACAGAAAAAGGGAGTAAGAGAGAAAAAAAGTGGGGCAGAGAGAAAGAGCGATAGAGTAAAAGAGAGAGAGAGGACAAAAGGTTTTGGGATAAAACTTATTGTCAAAGAATAGAAAGGGCACATTTAAAACGCCATAAAAAACGAGAGTAAGGAAATAGCACCAGGGTTCAATGGTATTCGACATCGACTGATCGCTTAATTCCATAGACTTAGGTCAAGAGCTCTAGTATTGCGGAAACAGTTCACAAAGTGGGGAAAAATTGCACAGACTTAGTTCACAAGCTAATCGACTGAAGGTAAATCAAAAGTATGAGCACATTTGTAAATAGAGAGGTTACATCAGTAGAACTTAAAGAAAATACTGATCACGTACTGGGGATACAGGCGTGCGGCTTAAAGTTGACATAAGGGTAGAGACACATTGTCAGGGTTTGTGCGTACTTAAGGGTGCAAAGTCACAGTCAATGAGTGCGGAGAAGGGAAAATGGGAACATCTCACTGAGTGAAAGATGACAGGCTGGGAGTAAAATCACAGTTTTTTGGCCTGAGGATACATCTCACTGACAAAGAGAAGGATCTCATTTCCTTAGAAGACATGACACGGAATGTGGGAATATCCTATGGGCACATCGTATAAACCTTGAGTACATCAGACGGGCATGGGGTATAGTCTTTCAGAAAACGGGTTAATTTAAAGTTAGAACACAGTTCTCGGGCCTCAGGGCACAGTTACTCGCTGAGGGTACATCTCACAGATTTAGGATAAATCTCAGGGACTGAGGGTATGGGCAAACAGGGCAAAGGATAGCATTCGAGTAAGATCAGTGGTTCAGTGCCTGAGAGTACATCCAACTGACTATAGGTACGAGTTTAAAGTCTAAGAGGAAATGAAAAACACTGAGGGAACATTCCACGAACAGAGGATGCAATCTTAAGAACTCGGTATAATGGTTTGAGGATTGAGTTAAAGACTATGGAAATGATAGCACAGACTGTGGGTACAAGCTTAGGAATCCGGGCGATCACATTAATGTAGATATACAGTTTCGTTGCCTTATGGAAATTTCCAACAATTAAGGGTTCAATTTTAAAGGCATACATGTAAATCAAAAGAAACGGAGAAACCTTTCTCGAATTGGAGGTACATCTCAAGGACTAAGCTTCATCGAACAGACTGAGGGTAAGAGCTAACGGCATTCAGTTAAAATCAAAGTAAATACCAGATTCTGGGCATCCATTTCCATTTGACCAACCAAGGGAACATCTTATGGAGAGAGGATAACATATGGTTGAATAACGGTAAATCATACTGGAAAGTTCTTTTCGGGGGAATGGCTGATCTCATGGAGAGTACAGGGTAATCAACTAAAGGGAAAAGGACTTGGCTAAATCTCAAGCGCTTGTTGACTCCTCTCAGGGGCTAAGGGTACATCGCACAGACTGAGGGTACTAACTGACCGAGAGCTAGCTAAACGAAAGTAAAGACAATGATACTGACTAAACACCCACTATCTTAGACTGAAAGTATTTCAAACGTTTTAAAGGTATAGATATTTCGCGATTCAAATCAGTTCCCTTTCTTTTATTAACCTAACTATCTTTCACAGCATTTCCAAATCAACACTCTATTGACGTTTAACTCCAAAGATGATTAAACAGCAATTCGGTCCGTATTGCACGGAATTTGTGACAGGGTTTAACTGGTTTGAATCCTCTGCTTGGCCATTCCTTTCCGAGAGTTGATGATATTCATTGCGACAGGATTAATTTTTCTCTAACCTCTGAAAAGCAGTTTTGACAGTACTTATGTGGAAAAGCAGTCGGTGGCTTGGGAAGAACATCGTGAAAAGTACTGGTTACTGAAACTCCAGGAAAGCCTGGGTCAGTGTACTGGCCGCCGTAATATAATCAAATATTGTTGAAAACGGTGTTAAACACATACAGACAATCAATCACTCAATCAATCAATCGTAAAAGACTAGTTCGGTAGCTAAGTCGTTTACCTACAGGTCTAGAGACAAGGGGGTCACCAGTCCCTAGCTCGGAAGATTATTTTCACAAATTTGATGATGGTAATTACAGTTCTTCTCTCTCACTGCTGTTTATTGTTTCAACGATGGTTACGTGGAAAAGAAGCCAGTGGCTAAAATATTAATTCTGATATTTACCCTCTGAACACTTTTAAACGCATGCCTATTAAAATCTAGCATGGTAAAGTTATTTCGTTTTTCCGTCATTATTCCTTACAAATTAACAATTTCTTTATACACAATACAACCCTTCCACTATAAAGTAAAAATGTCAAAAGCAAAGGCTCTCTGAAACTCATTCTCTCACAAACTCTCTGTCTGTCTGTCTGTCTGTCTGTCTGTCTGTCTCTCTCTCTCTCTCTCTTTCTCTCTCTCTCTGTCTCTCTCGTTCTTAAAATCCAGAGACTCTGTCAGTAACATTCCGGACGTAAAACTCTCGGGTCGATGGTTCGACTCCCCTACCTTAAGCTGTTACAATTTCTTTTTAAGATCTTTTTTATAAGTTCAATGCGACAGGATTCATTCTTTTCTTATTGCCGATCAACGGTTCGACTTGTTTGTGGGAAAGCAGACAGTGGTTTAAAAAAGACAATGAGCAAAGCACTGGTAAATGAAACTTCAATAAAGCATGGGTAGGTGCATTGACCGTCGGGATAATACGTAAGTAATCTTGAAGTCAGCGTTAAAACACCAAGAAAACAAACACATCTGTCTCCACCAATAAATCAGGAATCTGCACTATCATCATCACTATCAACATAACCATCAAAATACCACCGACATTATAATAATAATCATCATCATCATCAAAGCAATGATTAAAAAGCATTAAAAACTCCATAGCTTTGTGTTAAGTTCTCGCAAACTCTAAAAGACTTCAGGAAAAAAAAAAAAAATTCTCGATTCAAATCAGTTCCCTTTCTTTAATTAATCTGAAAATCTTTCACAGCATTTCAAATCGACACTTTATCTTGACGTTTGACTACAGAGATGATTGAACAGCAATTCGGTCGGTAGCGTACAGAAATTGAGACATGGGTTAGCTGGTTTGAATCTCCTGCTCGGCCATTTCTTTCCGAGGTTTGATGATACTCATTGCCACAGGATTAGTTCTTCTCTAACCTCTCAATAGCAATTTTGACAATAGTTATGTTGAAAGACAGTCAGTGGCTTGGGGAGAATAGCGTGCAAAGGACTCCTTACTGAAACTTACTGATGTTTGAAATACACCAATGAAATACCCTGTACAAAATGGAATTGGTGAAAACCAGACTGGGTTACACGCTCCCCACTCTCTCAGAAATGACGTCTCGTCATTGTCATCATGTCAATTTCAGAGTCTATGATGCGTCCGTACCTAACTTAACTTCTATCAGCTAACTACTGCCTATACAAAATATATAAAAAAAATAAAATAATGTCCAATGGAAAAAAAAAAAAAACTCTGAATAGGACAGCTGTATGTACAATACGCACATGGAAGGAACTTACCTCGATAGATACGATCTAATTTGACATAAATGACGTCAATATCAACATGTAATCTCCAGAAAATATACTGTTCCCTGCAAATGAAGCAAATACAAATGAAAAATCATCACTTATCATCACAACCACAAATTCTATATACAATTTGCGATACCTGTCCCCCTCTTAGTGATGCGTTCACGCAGCTTCCTTCAAAGGGAATAGCCGTTATACTTCTAGAAAAAATAACATGTAGTACAACTGGAAATCTACGTAGCTGCAACAACATACTGGTTTAAAAGAAATGTCATCAATTCATAATAGCAGCAATTAATCTGTGCGCTGTTGTTTATGATACCAGACTTCATTAACTCATCAAGTGCATGTAGTCTATTGTCAAATGGACGAGGACTCATAACTTTTGAGACATATTCTCCGTATCTGTCAGGAGGCTTTCTCTGCCGTGACGATCTTCTCGGGGCTGGTACAGGTATGTCAATGTTTCTGTGTTGTATTGCTGCGTCTTTCTCTTCACTATCTTCAATGTCTTTATTCTCTGTTCTATCTTGACCATCACTCGTATCCTGTAAATCATTTTCTGTTTCTTTTCTGTGAGGATG
Source organism: Hippopus hippopus (assembly GCA_946811185.2). Lineage (NCBI taxonomy): Eukaryota > Metazoa > Mollusca > Bivalvia > Cardiida > Cardiidae > Hippopus > Hippopus hippopus. Next base: position 41,286,109 of record OX328096.1, read on the forward strand.
TTCTTCATCCACTTCAACTTCCTTGTCTTCATCATTTACATTCTCATCAATCATCTCATCACCTATTTCAAGACCATCTTCTTGATGCTCCTTAGGCACATCTGTCTTTTCCTGTTGAGCTCCGACAGCAGACTTATGGGCGTCCCCATACAAATGTGTTTTATAAACACTATCACCGTCTTCGTTGTCGGACTCATCACCAGGCACGACGTCATGCATTCTCTTCTAACATCTTATCTGTTTCACCCAATTCAACAGTTGTTTCAACTGACTCCTCTGTTTTCGCTACATCTGCATCTTCTGTCACCTCTTGACCTTGTATTTTCACAAGGAGGTTCCTATGTAGTGTCTTCTCGATTCCTGATTCATCAGATTTAAGTTTGAATACAGGGATTTCTGGACGAGGTTGGTCAACGATAAGGTAAGTCTCTTTTTCAAATTTGTCCGCAATTTTATGTTTACCCTCAAAAGACACAATTTTGACTAGGACTCGGTCTCCGATGGACAACTTTACAGGTGTAGATCTTTTGTCATACTGTTTCTTCTGTTTAGCCTTGGCTTTGTCTACGTATTTTTCTACTATCTTTCTAGTAATATCTAATCTATCCCTCAGCTCCTGAATGTATTCCTTTGTCGTGTTACTTGCTGTTTCCTCTGTAATCGCAGCATATCTAAGATCTATGGGCAATTTTGGTTTTCTTCCAAACATGACTTCGAAAGGGCTCAACCTGATAGATTCATGGGGAGTGCTATTGTAGAAATAAAACTAGGGCGTTGACGTACTTCTTCCAGTCCTCTTTCTGTGATGTTTCCAAGGTCCCCAACATTTCTAGAAGTGTTCTATTAAAACGCTCTGGGCCTGCATTTTTCCTGGGGATGATAGGGTGTTGTATGTGTCTTCTTGGTATTCATCAAGAGACACAATTCCCTGACGATATCACTTTCGAAGTTGATCGGAATGAAGTCGTGTTTGTATGCCCAGACAAAGTTATTGAAAAAGGCTTTAGCGATTGTCTTCGCTGTCTGATTGCGTGTTGGAACTGCCATTGGATACTTAGTGAAATGGCCAGTTATCACCAAGATGTTTGATATACCCCCATTTGAAGGCTCCAAAGTCAGGTAATCAAAGCAGACCAATTCCAACGGGTACGTTGTGGAGACATTCACTAATGGAGCCCTTTCATTTGTCGAACATTTTCTACGAAGACACCGTTCACATTTCGTCACCAATTTATCTACTGTTGTCATTCCTGGCCAATAGAAACGGTCTCGTAGTAATCTAAGGGTTCTCTCTTTACTAGGGTGACCAACATCATTGTGTAGTCCTTTGAGGATATCATCTCTTTGGTCTACAGGAATAACAAGCTGTTCAATTTCTCTATCCTCTTCTGCAATGACTCTAAATAACAGGCCCCGCTTCATCCTAAAATTCTTGAACTGCTTTTTCATTGAAAGATCCTCATTCCGTGATAGATTTTAATAGGCATGTGTTAAAAAGTGTTCAGAGGGTAAATATCAGAATTAATATTTTAGCCACTGGCTTCTTTTCCACATAACCATCGTTGAAATAATGAACAGCAGTGAGAGAGAAGAATTGCAATTACTATCATCAAATTTGGGAAAATAATCTTCCTATCTAGTTATTGGCAACCCCCTTGTCTCTAGACCTGTAGGTGATCGACTGAGCTACCGAACTAGTCTTTCACGATTGATTGATTGAGTGATTGATTGATTGCATGTGTTTAACACCGTTTTAAACGATATTTGAGTTATATTACGGCGGCCAGTACACTTACCCATGCTTTTCTGGAGTTTCAGTAACCAGTACTTCGCACGATATTCTTCCCAAGCCACTGTCTGCTTTTCCACATAAGTATTGTCAAAACTGCTTTTCAGATGTTAGAGAAAAATTAATCCTGTCGCAATGAGTATCATCAACTCTAAGAAAGGATTGGCCGAGCAGAGGATTCAAACCAGCTAACCTGTGTCTCAAGTTCCGTGCAATACGGACCGAATTGCTGTTTAATCATCTTTGGAGTTAAACGTGAAGATAAAGTGTTGATTTGGAAATACTGTGAAATATTTCAGATAAAAATAAAAGAAGGGGAACTGATTTGATTGATAGATTGCATGTGTTTAACACCGTTTTCAACAATATTTCAGTTATATCGCGGCGTCCAGTGCACCTACCCATACTTTTCTGAAGTTTCACCTTCATTTAAACTGCAAAAACCTAACTTAAACTTTCTGTTAGCCTGGCATTTTCTACAGACTCTGAACTAAAGTATGATACCAAATTTGTTGGTCTTCAGTAAAACATGCGACGAGAAATAAAAGAAAATTAAGTGCACACTTATTTATGGAACTGAGTATATTTTAACGCAAAATTTCTCAATCGTGCACGAAGCTGACATGCAAGATAAAATTATCGTGATAGTTCTACCTGTTTCTCGATATCTATAAATAGAAAATTTATCATTTGGATGAACTCGGTAGTTTTTGACTTCACAAGATTACAGTAAGTAAAAGTTAAAATAATTAATAATTGTAGCTGAATTGGTAAATTTTGACAAGACTCGAAATGAACAGAAGTCTGTAAAATCACAAAGACGACTCGAAATGTCTCCTACGAACGTTTTAAAACCATTCAGGGAAAAGGAGAATTCATAAGGTTGTAGACGAAGATGTTCTGAAACCGTATCTAATTATAGATACCGTGAATGTCAGTTATTGGCACGAAAGCAAAAAAAATCATGATAAAAGGTAGAATTATCGCGATATTTTTATCGTGAAAATTTTTATTATCTAGATAATATTTCCAGAAAACTTTGTTTTATCAGGATAGTTTTCTAAAATTATCATGATATTATGGTGGCATATTTCTGCCACGAGATACGAGATAGCTATCATGATAATTTTGGTAAATTATCGCGATAAATTAAAAGTTTCCTGGAAATCTTATCAAGATCGTGAAAAGTTTCATGATAAAAATATCACGATAAACTTAATATTTTATCGCAAAATTTCTCCACCGTGCTCGGAGCTGACATGCGAGATAAAATTGTGATAGTTTTATCCGTTTCTCGATATCTATAAATAGAAAATTCATCATTTGGTTGAATTCGGTAGTTTTGACTTAAAGGGCAACTACAGCCAAAATCTCATTTTTGGATATATGAATCCTTAAATGAAAACCATCTTAAAATAGAAAAACCGCATTTCAATGTCTATCGTAGAAAGAGAGTTTTAAGCGAAGATGTGGTTTGCACACCTGTGCGAGTTTGTGAAATGTTCGATAAACCGGATGTGATGCCACTCTTATTTCGGCTTCTGTGTACTTTTTTTTTCTCAGCCTTATCCTCCCTCATGTCAGGAGGCGACTTTTTTCGTCACAAAAATCCCTATCGTATGCCGGGTGCCGAGTTTAAGCCCTATTTCGAATCAGGAGATGACTATTTATTTGTCAGTCTGCTGTCTGTCTGTCTGTCTGTCTGAACTAAATGACATGGCTTAATATCAGATCTACCATTAATCCTCAAAAGGTTAAATAAACCTTCATGCCGATTGCAAAATTTTGAATAGTGCTAGTTTTTGAAGAAACAAAAATAGATGTTTCCGCATTAGACACTGTACATAAAATCAGATTGCATGTTCTGTGCAGTCTGATCTTAATATACACTGTTCGCAAAAGGTCATTGAGTCGCGCTAAGCAGCCTTGGGGCCCCACAGAAATTTAAATGAGGCAAGCAGTAAATGGTAAATTTACTGTTGATTATCCATCTCTTTCATGAGAGAGAGAGAGAGAGAGAGAGAGAGAGAGTAGTTAGAAAAGAAATTCGACAAGCAGATTATGCGTTTTTTTTTTTTTTAATTTAAGATCGTATGAATGAGGAAAATACAAAAGTTATGACGTTCGACTTACCCATTTAACCTGTGTAAAATTCCAAATTCCATTTACATTATTTACGAAAAAGGGTTCAATATGGTCATGAAAACAAAAGAGTAACTTTGTACATGACATGTTTATGACAAGTGCTTGTTAACCTCATGCTGCAAGCGCCCCGCCCGGGTGGCTCAGTGGTGAGCGTGTCGGACTCATGACCTGGTGGTTGTGAGTTCGATACCCGGTTGAGGCGAACTTTCTTTCCGGCGTATTTTCGCCTCTCACCTCTGCTGAAGACATGTGAGAAAAGCAGTCGGTGGCTTTGGAAAGAAAGTTGTGTTAGTACTGGTGTGAGAAAGCCAGGAAACACATGTGCGTCACCGACCGCCATGATATGACCTTAGCTGTTAAAGTGGCGTTAAACCCCAATACAACCAACCAACCAACCAATCAAGCTGCAAGCCGGGTAAAAAAAAAATATATCAGACCACAACGGTGCGATATCATCACAAAAGAGGCACCGAATTAACCCTTTGTCCTTGTACATGGATGGAACACACAATTCTTTTCTCAAAATAAAAGGTTGGCGCACTAAAATTTTGTGTAAAGTTTGTACGCAGTTATAAATTTTTAATTTACGCTGCATTTTCATGGTCAGCATCTCTTATCTCGTATATGATTACAGGGAGAAACACGGGAGAAGACAGTTAAACAGTTTTTGTCCACGTTGGTATTTCCTTTTAAATTGTACGCCTTACATGTCTCAGTATTTAGGAAATGGACTGACCCTGTATTTTGCAGACGATCAAAAATGTTTACTGAATGATATGGAGGACAGGAAGGCAGGAGGCAATTCAGACAATCTTTTAACGTTGTTGTTGATGAAAGAAACAAATTTGAGATTATGAAAAAAAAAGCACGTAGGAAAATAAATGAAGATCGAGTGAAAAAAAATTTTTTTTTAACTTTAACAGCAAATTCAGGATGTGTGCTGGATTTAATGTTGTTCGTGAATGTTAAAGAGAGGATAAGATTTCTAAGGCAGATCAAGGCTTTTAATTCTTTCCAAGCTGAAGGAGACATGTAAAATGCTGACACTGATGGAGTGATGGTGTAGATCCAGATCAGACTGCGCAGGATTTGTAGACCGTTAAATGGTCGACGGTGTCCTATATTTGGTAGAAACAGCCTTAGAAATTAACTCGAATGATTTCCTTTTCACATTGCAATGTTCCTTCTTCCTTCTACAACCTAGTAGAAGAGAATTTTGGCATGATTCAAATGTCTTGATTTATTATTTCTTTTTTTATATTTATCTATTACAACTCGTTGATTAGGTAGTGGTACAATTGAAATAACATCAAGAAATAAATTTCAAAATATTTATGTTCGTTACCAGAAGAATAACTATTCCTTTTTTATAAGTACTTTCTCCACTAAGCTAATTCATTCAAAATTTCTTTCCTATGATTGTAGATGTAAGAGCGATATACCCCCATCACGCCAAACTCGTTCTCACTCTGTTCCAATTTTTTTTGCTGATCGGACTGAAACTGTCTTCAGACGAAATGGGCGTATTAGTATCCTTTTACGAAGGGTGCTCCAGAACTTTGAGCCTGCTCAAAATTTTTTGCCATCCATCCCGTCCTGTGATTAGACGGAGTAACAACGTACTTAAAGCGAGATGGACGTACTACGAACGGAACTGCTGTACTTCGATCCTATTAGAGACGCAGTGCGATCGGGCAATAACCTGCAGTGCGTTTGCATTTTACCGACCGAAATTACATGTCCTATCCCAGCCAGTTTTTCGATTTTGTTGACCGGGTTAAGACTTTCTGGGAATAGGTTTGGTGAGATAGGGGCTTCAGCCATTATCAGGCCAAAATTATACGTTCATCCCCGACCGTAACCCGTTTTCCGATTATGTCAGGACGGGTTAAGACGTTGTAAGACCTAGTTTGGTGTGACAGGTCTGTAGAGATTGAAACTCTGCAGTACACAAGTGATTGAAACGTGAAATAGCGATTTATATCTTTATAAATATCATGCAGTTTTCTCAATTTTCTGTGTTAGTTCATATATAGCGACTATAATTATCTTCTCAATTAGCGACTTTCACACAGGTGAAAATCCGAAAATTTAAACCTCTATATCTCGTGGAGTAAACATCACAGAACGCTAACAAGATTTTTGTTAACATACTCTAGTGTCGTAAAATTTCGAATCATTAATTAACAATTGTAGCTTAATTGGTAAATTTTGACAATGCCCGAATGACAGAGGTCTGTAAAATCACAAAGACGACTCGAAATGCCTCCTACGAACAACTTTGAAACCGTACAGGGAAAAGGAGAATTCATAAGGTTGTATACGAAGGTATTCCGAAACCGTATCTAATTATAGATATCATGAATGTCAGTTGTGGGCACGAAAGCAAAAAAAAATCATGATAAGGGTTAGCATTATTGCGATATTTTTATCGTGAATTTTTTTGTTTTATCACGATAATTCTCTTAAATTATCATGATAGCTATCTCGTATCTCGCGGCAGAAATATGCCACCATATAAACGGAATGGTACGAAATGGTTATGGTACGAAGTGACTGCATACCGCTTCGGTATAAGCCCTACTTTTCCCTAGTATATGGTATGGTGGCATATTTCTGCCACGAGATACGAGATAGCTATCATGATAATTTTAGTAAACTATCGCGATAAATTAAAAGTTTCCTGGAAATCTTATCAAGAAAGTGAAAAGTTTCTTGATAAAAGTATCACGATAAACTAATATTTTATCGCAAAATTTCTCAACCGTGCTCGAAGCTGACATGCGAGATAAAACTATTGTGATATCTATAAATAGAAAATGTATCATTTGGATGAACTCGGTAGTTTTGACTTAAAGGGCAACTACAGCCAAAATCTCATTTTGGATATATGAATCCTTTAATGAAAACAATCTTAAAATTGAAAACCGTATTTCAATGTTATAAGCGAAAATGTGGTTGCACACCTGTGCGAGTTTGTGAAATCTGCAATAAACCGGATGTGACGCCACACTTATTTCGGCTTCTGTGTACTATTAATTTGCTCTGATACTGACTTTTTTTCTCACAGCCTTATCTTCCCTCATGTCGGGAGACGACTGTCGTATGCCAGGTGCCGAGTTTATGCACTATTTCGAGCCAGGAGATGACTATTTATTCGCCAGTTTGCTGTCTGTCTGTCTGAACCGAATGACGTGGCTTAATATCAGATTTACCATTAATCCTTAGCAGGTTAAATAAACCTTCATGCCGATTGCAAAATTTCGAATAGTGCTAGTTTTTGGAGATACAAAAATAGATATCTCCGTATTGGACACTGTACATAAGATCAGATTGCACGTTCTGTGCAGTCTGATCTTAATATACACTGTTCGGAAAAGGTCACTGAGTCGCGCTCAGCAGCCTTGGGGCCCCACAGAAATTTAAATGAGGCAAGAAATCAATGGTGAATTCACTGTTGATTATCCATCTCTTTCATATGAGAGCGAGCGAGCGAGCGCGCGCGCGAGAGAGAGAGAGAGAGAGAAAGAGAGAGAGAGAGAGAGAGAGAGAGAGAGAGGGAGAGTTGGAGGGTAGTTAGAATAGAAATTCGACAAGCAGATTATGGGATTTTTTTTTTTTTTTTATTTAAGATCGTATGAATGAGGAAAATACAAAAGTTATGACGTTAGACCTACCCATTTAACCTGTGTAAAATTCCAAATTCCATTCACATTTTATAAGAAAAAGGGCTCAATATGGTCGTGAAAACAAAAGAGTAACTTTGTACATGACATGTTTAGGACAAGTGCTTGTTAACCCCCAGCTGCAAGCCGGGCAAAAAAAATATGTGAGACCACAATGGTGCGATACCAACATCAAAGAGGCGCCGAATTAACTCTTTGCATTGATGGAACACACAATTCTTTTCGCAAAATAAAAAGTTGGCGCACTAAAATCTTGTGTAAAGTTTGTATGTAGTTATAAATTTTTAATTTACGCTGCATTTTCATGGTCAGCAATCTGCATCTGTTATCTGGTACATGATTATAGCGAGAAATACGGAAGAAGAGAGTTAAATAATTTTTGTCCACGTTGGTATTTCCACTTAAATTTTACTCCTTTCATGTCTCAGTATGTAGGAAATGGACTGACCCTGTATTTTACAGACGATCAAAAACGTTTACTGCATGATATGGAGGGCAGGAAGGTAGGAAGGCAGGAGGCAATTCAGACAATCTTTTAACGTTGTTGTTGATGAAAGAAACAAATTTGAAATTGTGAAAAAAAAAAAAAAAAAAAAAAAAAAAACCACGTAGGAAAATAAATGAAGATCAAGTGAAAAAATAAAAAATGGATTTAACTTTAATAGCAAATTCAGGATGTGTGCTGGATTTGACATTGTTCGTGAATGTTAAAGAAAGGATACGATTTTTGAGGTAGATTAAGGCTTTTTATTCTTCCCAAGCTGAAGGAGACATGTAAAATGCTGACACTGATGGTGTAGATCAAGATCAGACTGCGCAGGATTTGTAGACCGTTCAATGATCGACGGTATCCTATATTTGGTAGAAACAGCCTTAGAACTGTACTCGAATGACTTACTTTACACATTGCAACGTTCCTTCTTCCTTCTACCACCTAGTAGAAGAGAATTTTGGCATGTTTCAACTATCTTGAGTTATTATTTCTTTTTTATTTTTATCTATTAAAATTCGTTGATTAGGCAGTGGTATAATTGAAATAACTTCAAGAAATAAATTTCAAAATAGTTTTGTTTCCCACCAGAAGAATAACTTTTCCTTTTCATAAGTACTATCTCCACTAGGCTAATTCATTCAAAATTTCTTTCCTATGATTGTAGTAAGATGTAAGAGCGATAGAGGTGAAAATTCTGCAGTGCACAAGTGATTTAAACGTGATAAAGCGATTTATATCTTTACGAATTTCATGCAGTTTTTTCAGTTTTCTGCGTTAGTTCATATATAGCGACCATATCTTCCCCGTGACACTTGTAACGTCACGGCAAACTGTCGGAAGTCACGATTTTTTCAATTAGCGACTGTCAGACAGGTGAAAATCCGAAGTTTAAACCTCTATATCTCGTGAAGTAAGCATCACAGAACGCTAAAAAAAATTTTGTTAACATAACTCTAGTATAGTTTTATCCGATTTGGAAATGAAAACTTTGGTCTGGAGTTACCCTTTAATAAGATTGCAGTAAGTAAAATTTCGAATCATTAACATTTTTTTTTTGTACCTTAATTGGTAAATTTTGACAATACTCGAAATGAACAGAGGTCTGTAAAATCACAAAGACGACTCGAAATGCCTCCTACGAACAACTTTAAAACCATCCATGGAAAAGGAGAATTCATAAGGTTGTAGACGAAGGTGTTCCGAAACCGTATCTAATTATAGGTACCATGAATGTCAGTTGTAGGCACGAAAGCAGAAAAAATCATGATAAGAGTTAGAATTATCGCGATATTTTTATCATGAAAATTTTTGTTTTATCACGATACTTCTCTTAAATTATCATGATAGCTATCTCGTATCTCGCGGCAGAAATATGCCACCATAATATGGGATCGGTGATGCGTCATAGCACTTGACACTCGTCACAACTCGGCCGATTCCGTACTTGATAGCATTCGGCATACCTCGGGTGATGGGAGCCATCATATCCGTAGGTACGGAATCGGCCGAGTTGTGACGAGTGCACTTGATAGCAGACAGGTCGAATCTTCGACATGCGCAGACAACGAGATGATGGTAGAAAGTAAATCTTATAGCGCCTGTACTTATAACAGACCACCGACTCGCGCAGTTTCGCAGAAACTAATGATGTTGGCAACTGTCAAATTGAATCCGCATGTTAACGTGGGCTTATCATTTAGTATTAGAGTCGATTGTTGACAGAAAAATTTGACCGATACAGACATATGCAAGAAATGGCATCAATACCCCGTTCTCAGTCGTATACCTTTCCTAGACCACAGTCGACGAGCAATTTTACCGTAAATGACTGGATGCAGGCAATACGAACCCCAACACCATACAGAGTGGGCAATGCGCGACTGCATATCAAACCTAGAATGATTGCCTATGTTACGCTTATGATTGCTGCAGTATTCATTTTACTCATTTATTTTATTCCAACTTCAAACTCGAATAGGCTTAATTTTAGAAAATGTGAAACTAAATTCTTAAAAGGAAGAGTGGATCTTGATAAAACTTACCCTTTGACTAAGCCTGTAAAGACAAACCGAGGAAGAATGTATAGAATTGCTATTGTCTCGGACTTGGATACAGAGTCAAAATCAGAATCTAAATCAAACACCTGGATAAGTTATCTTAAATATGGAAACCTTACAATATCAGATGATTATAAAAAAATTGTGATAACCTTTGATGAGGACATACCACTAAAGTCAAGACTTGCAGAGGGTGGAAGGGGCATGGAGTTGTCAGAACTTATTGTTTTTAATGGGAAACTGTACACTGTTGATGACCGGACAGGAGTTGTGTATGAAATTTTCAACAATAAAGTTATACCATGGGTTATTTTAACAGATGGTGATGGACACGAGACCAAAGGTATCTGTGATAACATTATAAGAAATTGCTCTCAAGTAAATAACCCAACAGACATGTTCAGTCTGGAAATAACCACAATTTTAAACTTTCTCCTCTCCAGAATATCTCACCAGAGGGGATAGTGTTCATCAAAGATCAAGCTGCATGTTTTGTTTAGTCTGATATTGATGTCTTTTGAAAAGGCTAATATTGTTGTAAATGGCACTTACTGGTTGACTTTAAGCATGCCATTTAATAAGCAGTGTTGTTCCTAGGTCAAAAATATTGAGTGTCCCCCTGGGTAAAATCTTAGGGGACATTCTGTAAAACAGTGGGACAAGACATCTTCAAAAAAAGTTGACTTCATGCCTGTAAAGCATACTTGTATGCATTTTACTACAACCCTCATTGCAAGCAAATGGTTTTGAAAGTTTCAAAGCAGACTCACAACAAACCTGACATATGATATACCCATTGGAATCATTCACTCCTAACCATGTGAATTTCCTGGGCCGAAATTTCCTATTTTTCTGTCTGGATTTAGATCAAGAATCATTTCGAGAGCTCTACTTTCAATATTGTTGCTGATGTCAGTCAAATTTCCCCTTTTTATTTTCCTTATTTGGGAAATTCATGGTAGTACTGGTGAAGAGAAAAAAAAAAGGATATTTTAAATATCACCGTAAAATAGCCGTTTCCACTTGGAAAATTATTGTTGGAAAAGGAAAAATCGCTCCTATAGAGCAATTTCTCCTTTTCCCACTATGTCTGCTGAGCTTTTATCCTATTTTTTTCCTTGAAAAAATAACTTCCACAGTGACCTTCAACCTTGTTTTCTGATGAAATAAGCACAGATAGATCCCATTTTTATTTTTTCTTATTGTTTAGAATTATAAACACTAAGTGTGGACATTTTAAGAAAAATCTGTCCGTTAGAAAGTATGTATTTAAGATAAACCCTTAATTTGGTCAAATTATCTCCCTTTTTAACTTAATGGTGTATATGTAACATTCATATTTGTACATTTACCATGCTCAAAACCAGGCTTTTATACATTTTTTGTGCACAAAATTAATATATGAGTTTTTATTAAAATGATGTATATTTATATATTTTTCCTGTTATTTTTCTGTTTAACTGACTATTAAAGAAAGACGCTTTAAATCCAATATCAGCTGAATTTTGGAACCATATATACCTTTTTCAAAGGCAAATTTCTCAGAAACGAGCACAGTGACCCACATCTTTTTTTTTCCCCATAATCTCCTAGAGACATGATGAGCTTTGTATGTGCAAAATTTTTAAAAAAATCTGTCCGTTAGAAAAATTTGTCATATACGTTGTTAACAAAATAATGTTAAATGCAACGCGACAATAATTTGAAAATATCGAGATGCAGTCTTGTAATTTTACATACCCCAGGGGGCCCTTCAGTCTGGTCACAAATATTATGCTCAAAAATACGCAACAACTAATGGAAAAAAGACACAGTCTACGATATGGCTATCCACTATATAACATAACAGAATAGAGTGTATGTACTGCATCTATTGGACACTGCAAAGTGATAAAATTAAGAACCTGAGCACACCCAATGTGCGACTTAAGGCCCGCTTTTCTGTGTTTTTTGGGGGACTTTTTAGAAAAAATTACAGGAATCCCGCGATGGCCCAGCCTAGGCACAACGCTGAATAAGACCTGAGTTTTGGGAAGGTTTAGCTTGAAGATGGAATTAGTTGTAAAAGGAAGATTCTTGTTTGTCCTTATCATGATTTAGATGCTGTTTGGTATGCGGAAGTTATCTAAAGAACTTTTTTTTAACTTTATTGGAATTAGAAATACTCTTTTAGTTGTTATCTGCAAACTTGTCTTTCTGTAGACACTTAAGCCATAAAGTGTTGAGTTTGCTGACTTTATAGATCATTGATCATCTGTACAGAGTATACAGTCTGATCTTTGATCTATGGGTTCTGAATTTTTGTAATGTGTTCTTGCGTTCTGGTTGAAAATAGCTTTATTTAGTGCTATACAAGGTAAATTTTGAACTACTTAGAATTTAATGTGACATTCCTTTCAGGCTTCAAATGTGAATGGGCAGCTGTAAAAGATGATAGGATGTATGTAGGTGGTCTTGGAAAGGAGTGGACAACAAAAGAAGGGGAAGTCCTCCATACAAATCCACAGTGGGTCAAATCTATAGGAGCAAATGGTGATGTCATTCACCATGATTGGAAAGATAACTATAATGCTCTAAGAGCTAAAACAAATTTGAATTTACCAGGTAAAGATAGTGTGTATTGGAACATCCTTGTAAGATCTTTTAAAGGGTATTCAGTTGATTTTTAATGCTAAATTCTAAATCTTGACTCAGTCAGTGTTTACATTGTAAGCATGATGTTCTTTAACTGGAATGCGTTGAATCCAAAGACAAAAAACTTTAATTTCAAATATAGTTCTGCTGCTATAGAAGAAACATGGTACATGTAACGTCAGTTGCTCCGTCCCCCTCCCCGTTATTTTCTTCATTTGTTTGAGCCAATGAAGTTGTGCAAAAAAATTGACATTTTCTGATATCTCTTTCATTATTGAAGATATTTACTGCAAACCTAGCTGTTGATTGGGTAAAGGGGAACCCACACTAATAGGGCTGGTAACCCCTAAAGTTGCTTGACACAGTTATGCCTCCTTTTTAGCTCACCTGAGCACAAAGTGCTCATGGTCAGCTTTTGTGATTGTGCTGTATCCGGCGTCTGTCATGTGTTGTCCGTTGTGTGTCATCAACTTTTACCTTGTGTACGCTCTAGAGGCCACATTTTCAGTCCAATACACATGAAAGTTGGTCAGAATGTTTGTCTTGATATCTCAGACAAGTTCGAAAACGGGTCAAGTCGAGTCAAAAACTAGGCTACTAGGTCAAATCTTAGATAAACCATGTGTACACTCTAGAGGCCACATTTTCAGTCCAAAACTCTTGAAAGTTTGTCAGAATGTTTGTCTTGATGATATCTCGAACAAGTTCGAAAATGGGTCATGTCGGGTCAAAAATTAGGTCAGCAGGGCAAATCTTAGAAAAACCTTGTGTACGCTCTAGAGGCCATATTTTCAGTGCAATGTTCTTGAAAGTTTGTCAGAATGTTTGTCTTGATGATATCTTGGAAGAGTTTGAAAATGGGTTATGTCGGGTCAAAAACTAGGTAGGTCACTAGGTCAAATCTTAGAAAAACCTTGTGTACACTTTTGAAAGAGATTTAAAATGCATCATGTTTGGTCAAAAGGCTCAGGTGAGCGAGTTCAGGGCCACCATGGCCCTCTTGTTGATTTTAAGTAATACCATAGCTTTGAATAAAAAATATTTCAGTGTCTGAGCTTTAGCATTCACATGCATTGATCTTGTTTGCTTCTATAGGCATACAGGGGAAAAAATCTTCCAGTCTATAAGACAAATTATGTGACTCAAATGATGGGATTCGCTCATGAAAGAGTGGAAAACATAGTGGGAAGGGAGTATATGTTGGTTACCCATAAATGTTTTCAAAAGAAGCCTGCCTCAGCATTGTGACAACAAGAGACTGTGTAGTAAAGGATTAAATATGTAGTCCAAGGCCGACATCCTTACTTCTATCTTATACCCCTGTATAAAAAAAATTCCCATGTTTTCATTGATGATGAGGGAAATGGTGGGAAAAGCATTTTCTCTTTTCCCAATAATATTATCTGGCGTTTCAAAGATGTCTACTGATATTTAACTCATTACCAAACAACAAAATTTTAGGTTTATCGAAATTGAAAGCATTTGCAGACGACAAAATAAAAGTGACTGAAAATTTGAAATTTGTTTTGTGAAGAGTAGAAAACATTGTGGGAAAAGGAGAAAATGCTGGTATCCAGCATTTTCTCCTTTTCCCACAATGTTTTTTAAAGGCTTCTTTCTTGGGGTCGTCAAAAGTAGGGATTGTTTGGTAATGGGTTAAGCCAATTTGATGTGTTGTCTGCAAAGTCTTTTAACCCTTTACCTCACATACCTATGTTCTCCTTTCCCTGTCAAAGAGAAATTCCATCAGTTGAGCCTTGTCTAAATAGAGGATCTTACATGAGTGTTTATGTATTATCATTTTTATCAAACGAGTTGACTAAAATTGTATGACGCAAGCCTTGGCGAGCGTCACATACATTTTAGTCAACGATTTTGATAAAAATGATAATACATAAACACGAATGTGAGATTCTGTTTATCACATAAAACGAATGACAAACAGAAAAATATCCTGCATTATCACCTGATCCTCTATACCGTTCACGAGTCCATGTTTACAGTTGCAGTTTGGTTTCAAATGCGTATATACACAAGTATATAGTTCTTTGACATTTACACTGAAAGAAGAATGAAATAGTTTAAAGAGGGGTTAAATCCACCTATTTCCGCAATAATATTGGTTTTAAGAGACTTTCGCTGCATTTCTTGGTTTTTATCAAACATTAAAATCATAAACTTTCCACGCGTATACGTCTCAGCAACAATGACGTAATTTTTCCATGAAACGGCGAAGCAGTACAAATTCCCGCACATGTTGTGTTTGGTTTCTCTTGCTTCACGCGCTCATGACTGAAAATTTTTCAGAACCGGGACCCAAAAAACGATAATACACTAGTGTATTATCAAAAATAAGTCATGGGTTTAACACACTGCTAGAGGAGGTTTTATGTGATAAATTGTCATCTATGTTTTCTGTTGGACAATTCTACATTTTTGTGATATGGTAAAGAGTTGATATTCATGAAGGATTCTAACATTTCATGGTTTGATAAAGAGATAGTCTGTTTTCATTTACATTCTTTCAGGATACATGATTCATGAATCTTGTGTATGGAGTAAAATTCATCAAAGATGGATATTTCTTCCAAGAAGAGCAAGCAAAGAAAGATATGAAGAGAAAGCTGATGAAAGAAGAGCTTCAAATTTGATGTTAACTGCTGATGAAGATTTTAAAAAGATTGAGGTGTCTCATGTAGGGGACCTCATTAAAACTCATGGGTTTTCGTCTTTTAAATTTATACCAGGAACAAACGATAATGTTATAGTTGCACTGAAGTCAGAAGAGGATGGCGATAATAAAGCATCATATGTTCTAGTTTTTACTTTAGACGGAAAAATTTTATATTCAGAGAGAAAAATTGGGGATAAGAAATATGAAGGTCTTGAGTTTGTATGATATTTGGCAAAAAAATAATCACTTTATTTATTGTCACAGAGTCAGCTGGGCTGCAGGACTACAAAACATTTTACCCTTTTCCACACAGTCCCAAGTTTTAACGACTAAAAAAGAAAGCTTTAGAAAACATTGTGGGAAAAGGAGAAAATGCTGGTAACCAGCATTTTCTCCTTTGCCCACAATGTTTTCCATCCTTTTTGGTACAATCCCATCAATTGAGCAATATTAGATTTATCATCTGCAAATGCTTCCAATTTGGACTAGTCTAAAATTTTGTCCTGTGGTAAAGGAATAAACCATACTACTCAAAAATGGCTTTGTATGTCAACGAAATTATGCATTCAGGAATAGGAGAATTAACCTGCACATATGGGAAGCAAATGCTTCTGTTCCTAGTTCCCAGTTTTTCATACAGATCGAGAAAAGTAGTTGTTTTTCCTCCACATATTTCTGTGTTGTCTCATATTTTTTAGGTTTTGGTTTGGTTTAAAATTAGCATGGTATTGGGTTAAAATGAAAAAAAAAATTGGTGCACCTGTGACTGGTGATGTCTGAGAGATTGCAGTTCTTGGAGAAATAGCTTAACTCTTTATTAGACTGCAAGATTTTAGATTAATTCATTTTTTAACCCCAACAAATGACAAAATTTTAGACTTGGCCATAAACATGTAATAAAAGAATCTGCAGAAAAACCAGCATTTTCTCCATTTCCCACAATGTTTTTAAATGCTTCTTTCCTCGGGGTCATTTAAAAATGGGATCGTTTGGTAAATGGTTAAAGTATTTGCAGTTGACAAATGTGGCTAAAATGATGAAATGTGTCTTCAGAAGAAAAGAAAACATTGTGGAAAAAGTAGAAAAATTTCTTTCTTTCAACAACATTTTCAAAAGTCTTATTTCACAAAGTTGTCGAACCAAGGGTTTGTTAAATAAAGGGTCAGACTTACAAATTTCTTCACTTTTGTCAATGTTTTCATGACTCTCCTCATTTAAATTTGGTGATACATGTATTATCTGTCTTCAGTTTCAATTAGTTAAATGCTTAGAGTAATGGGAAAATATAACAGGCATCAACAGGGTAGAATTTTCTTTGACTTGAAAATATTTACCAAAAAAAAATAGCCTGGATATATATAAACCCTTTACTAGCTGACAAAATTTTAAACTTGCCCTTAGCCAAAGAATTTGTAGATGGCATATAATATAAAAAGTAGTTCAAATGGTGGGATTGGCCTTTGAAAGGGTAGAAAACATTGTTGGAAAGGGAGAAAATGTTGGTTACCAGCATTTTCTTCATTTCCAACAATGTTTTCGAAAGCCATGGTTGTACTAGTAAATAGTAAGCCTTAAATTTGGCAGTCTAGTAAAGCACTAATGTTACAGTATTTGAGAATACCAGTATGTGATATTGTGAGGAAGAACAACACAAAACATCAATTTGAATTTTTTATTTAAATTGTATAATGTAAGTACATGTACTGTAATATACTTACTGTATCCATTATGATTTAATTTTTTTAATCACAATGCAAAAATTATACCTTTATTCTGCAAAAAAAAAAGCTAGTGGTGTGCAGGATTAGTCCAACAGTTTTATTTTTGTAAAGAAGCAAATATGATTGTGAGAGTGAGAGGCCATATTTTTAGATTTGTTGAACTTTTACTGTGCAATTTGTTATATCTTGTTTTACCATTTCTTCAATCCATAGAGATCTTATGATGTAGAAAAATTCCAACTGAATGTCAGTTCTTTTACTTTTGTAATGGTGTTCTCATTTGAACCCTTTGCCAAATGATCCAAAGTTTTAATGACATTGAGGAAGAAGGCTTTTTAAAAACATATTGGGAAAAGGAGAAAAAACAGCAACCTTTTTCTCTTTTTCCTACAATGTTTTCTACATTTTCAAAGACAATTTGCATATTTTTAGCTAGATCTAATTTGACATCTGCAAACGCTTTGGCTTTGGACAAGTCCAAAATTTTTTTGTTTGGTAAAGAGTTTCCTTTGAATTTCATATGGTTTATCACAAAGATGGACTTTTATGAAGTTAATGGTCAATATATGAATGACACAATGACTCCAGAAATGGACTTTGGAGACCAATATAAGACTGTACGCACATGATGGCTTATCTTGGTGTACAACTTGGCAAAATACTCTGCATTTTGTCTTTTTCCCAGAATGTTTTCTAACATTTCAAAGACAAATCACATCATACGAACCACACTGAATTTGTAGTGTCTAAATGCTTTCTATTTGGACAAGAAATTTATTGTCTGGTAAAGTGTCAGTAATATAAGACTTTATCTTTGATAGTTTGAAGCCTTAATGAAAATGTTGTAAGAAATACAGAAATGGCTCAAAATGAGCATGAAACTGTAATCATGTTTTATCCACTTTTTTCTATTGACATTTGTGTATGCTTATTATTCACTTCATAGTATTTTGACACGAGAATAGAATAGGAGTCTATGGCTTGGCCATTTTCTGTTATAAGTATGACTTGAAAATCTTCCATTGGCCATTGAATGTTAATTATGTATATTTTGTCCATTTGTGACAATTCTTAGAATGCCTTCTTTTGTAATTGCAGCTCAATAGGACCTTGTACATTTATACATGTATGTATAATATCATGAAGGAATCGAATCAGTTAAAATGGTGCTTTTGATATTAAATTACCATTAAAACTTATCATGAATTTTACACTGTTTGGTACATCAATTTAACCCTTTACCAAACAACCCTTAGTTTAATCAACTCTGAGGTAAAAGGCTTTTGAAAACATGATGGGAGAAGGAGAAAATGCAGGATGTTTTCTCCTTTTTTTCCATATTGCTATCTGCTATTTTGATGATGAATCCCATTACATTTACAAATGTAATACAAGTTTGTTGTCTGCAAATGCATTTAAACTTGATAAAACTAAGGTTTTGTTGTTTGGTAAATGGTTAAAGTGAGAAAAACATTAGATTGCAACATGACTAGATAGTATGAGATTAAGTGAGAGTATTTACATTATATCATAAATAGATTATATTGACAGCTCTAAATCTGTTTTCACATTTACATAGCCCATTTTATTCAATGGTGGAATTAGTCTCTAAATTAGTTAAGATAACTAGTAATTCAAGTTTTAATCCTTTACCATACAATCCCGAGTTTTTATAACCCAGAAAGAAAAGCTTGCAAAAACATTGTGGTAAAGGAGAAAATGCTGGTAAAAAGCATTTTTTTCCTTTTCATCAATGTTTTCTGACCTTACAAAGACAAATTCCACCATTTAAGCAACATTTCATTTGTATAGGCTTTCAGTTTCAACCAGTCTGAAACTTAGTCATGTGATAAAGACAAATACTGTAAGGTGGATGGGGCTGTTTGTTTCACCAGTCTTTTACAGAGTTGTTTTTAACTCTTTATCACACGACAAAACTTGAGACTTGTCCAAATTCAAGCATTTGCAGATGACAAATTAAAGGTGGCTCAAATGATGGAACTTGCTATTGATTGAGTAGAAAACATTGTGTGAAAAGGAGAAAATGCTGGTTTCCCCCCCCCCCTCCCCCCCCCACAAAAAAAAAAAAACAGGTGGTGTCAACAGTTATGATGCCCTATGTATATCCATTAAAATGTACTCGCATTGATCTTCTTCAAAGATAAAAAAGATAATAAGATAATGAACAGGACATCTTTAACAGACCTGTAGTCAACAAATTTGTATACGTGTATTAATGCGAATGACCTTAATTTCTCAGATGTGCTAGGAATCATGTGGGAAAAGGAGAAAACTGTTAACTAGCATTTTTTCCTTTTTCCACAATGTTTTCAAAGGCTTTCTTTCTCAGGGTTTATATTAAAAGACATGATAGTTTGATAAAGGGTAAATATAGTACCTCAATGTCAAATACATTACAAGTTACTGACTGGTGGGATTCCATGTTTTTATTTATCTTAGAAATGTTTTTTGGTCAAAATTAGAACCCTCTAAATTGTTTAATAACGCAGGATTACCTGAAGTACATGTATGTCCTGGACAGTTCTAGTTTTGTGCTGATCCCTATTTTCATACTAAAACAGAGAACTGGCTACATCATAAAACTAGTGCAAAAATTACATAGGAGGAATATTTGAAGGACAGAAAAATGACAAATGTAGCATATAATAAGTCAAATACAATTTACATGCATTTACAGTTTATACAATTTTTACACACAAACTGTTGTCTTTTTTTCACTCATTCTATGACTGCCATGTCCTCAGTTATGGCACATTTAAGCACAGTGTGATCTGACCCATTCTGATACCTTTTTTTGTCACACAACATCTGTCTGTATTTAATATAACTGATCTTCGACATCTGCCTGGAGGCCATATTTTTGCCCCAGTCGAAACTTAGAGTGAGAGACATTGACAAATGCTTTACTTTGTAAACATTATGTGACTTTGACAATGTATACTTTATGCTTGTCTAATGAAATATTTGTTCTGTTTTGTTTGTCTACAAGTAGACATAGGACATATTTAAGAAATATCATTGAATCTGAAGCAACTTTTCTGCTCTGGACCCATATTCACAAACCATTCTTAAGAACATTCTTAGTCTTATTCTTCAGAATTTTCTAAATTTTAAAAGTAACACAACTATTGATTGGCTAAACCTTTTGGTTTAGTCAATCAGAAGTTTTGTTACTTTTAATTTTAAAAAAAATCTTAGATATGAAGACCTGGAATGTTCTTAAGAGTGGTTGGTGAATACAGCCCAGGATCTCAATAAAATATGGTCAGTATCAATAGCTTGAATGTTGGACACTCCATATCAGAAACAGGATCAGAAGGTCTGATCTTAGAAAAACATTTTATCACTAAGGAGACCACACTTACAGTTCAATCTACATGAAATTTGGTTGGAATGTTATGGCTTTGAGAATTTGCCATACATATTAACTAAAGATAAAGGATCATCAATGCCCTGTTGTTAATGTTATTGTATATGTATATTTATCTAATCTAAAACAGGTTCACCACTAAGCCCTGTATCACACAATCCTGTGTTTAAATAAATCCGAGGCATAGAGATTTTGAAAACATAGTGGGAAAAGAAGAAATGCTGGTAACCAGCATTTTCTTCTTTTCCCATGATGTTTTCTTCCCTTTTAGAGACAAACCCCATCATTTTAGTTATATTTAATTTGTTGTCAGCAATCATACAAATCCAAAACTGTGGTGTGGTGTTGTGTAGCAGTAACTCTGTTTTATCACGTACAATGTACATGTATAACAACATAATTTTGGGGAACAGTATGATACAGACTGTCAGTCTGTTTCACCTATCCCCTATGATGTTATAGCAGGTTTTCCAGAGGTTGTAGATCACAATCAGATTGCACATGAGGTACCCCCTGATCCTTGATCTATGCTATCTGACACTAAGTTTGATAGTCTGACACTAAACAGCTTTGAAATGAAAAAACACTCGAAGGTTTTCTTGTTGCTTGAAAATATTTATATGTTTAGCTGTAGTTAACTCTTTTCTATACAATTCGGGGTTTTAACGATCCTGAGAAAGAGAGCTTTTGTAAACATGTTTGGAAAAAAGAGGAAATGCTGGTAAGCAGCATTTTTTTCTTTTTCCCACAATGTTTTCTACTCCTTCATAAAAAAAACCCCAATTCTTTAGAGCCACATGTATGTGAGGTCTGCAAATGCTTTCGATTTGGAGCAGTCATAAATCTTGAACTGTGGCAGAGAGTTAATCCATCATCACACAGGCTATAGATATACATACCAGTTATGTAACATGTGACACAAAGGAGAGAATGGATGAAAAATCACTGTGCTGAAAGGAGTAATTGCTTTGCACAAACAGTCACTCCTTTTCTTAGGGTATTTCAAATGTTCTCTGTTTTAGCTGTGTGAAAGGTTGAGTGTATGTATGTACATATGGAAGTTGGTTAAGGTACTGTGAAAGATAAATCAGTCACTACTCTCACAGCATTCTTTGTATGTACTTGTAATGTTTAGTGTGTACTGTCTACTTTTGTCTAAATGTTTGAAATGTGTCAGTATTTAATCACCCACTGATACAACTGATAAGGATATGATAGTCTACATATTTTTTTTGATGAGAAATAAATTTTATTTTCACTTATCATTCATTATTTCATTGACTCCACATGTCGATACCAACGCTTTCCATGTAACTCTAAATAAATGGACATGCACATATTCAGATAGTTAGTATGACCAAAATGATTTGAAGTCAAAGTAGTTTTGCTCATCAGTGTAGAACTAGGATCGGACTGCACCTTCCTTGTAATTTGGTCTTAATTTCTGCAGTAACTCCCCATGTCAATCTTATTAACTATTAGGTAAACATATATACAACTCAAAGTTTGCTAGGGAACGCCATCTTTGATTCAGCTGATATGTATGTGTAGCATGCTTTAGGTATGTTTTTTCAATATGGAACATTGCCACGCTGATGAATAAACTATCTCAGGAGATGAGTGTTTTTTAAGCAAAAATGTATTTTTGTAACATACACCGGTATTGAAATATCTAGATGATCCCTACCAAAGTGTGAGTAGTATTATGTTAGGCATTGGCAGCAGGAAAAAAAAGACAGAGATTACCAAACTATCTTGTGTTTTTACGGCCCTTAGGCAAATAGCCTTTAAAAACATTGTTGGAAAAAGATAAAATGCTAGTAACAAGTATTTTCTCTTTTTTCCCATTTTGTTTTCCACCCTTTCAGAGGCAAGTCCTATCATTTTAGCAACCTTTCATTTGTTGTCTGTAGGGACTTTTAATTCTTGCATGTCAAAAGTTTTGTCATCTGGCAGAGAGTTAACACCTAATCATCAGCAGAAGGCTTTTTTTTCTTCTCTAATCAGACCACTTCTGAAGACACTGTGGCAAAAGCGACTGTGTGTCAGTTTCTCATTTCATTAAAATAATAGTCATTTAACATAACACCTTAATTCGTCTTAATTATACCTAGTTCACAGGGATGTTTATAAAGTCATCTGCTGCAAGTTAGTTTCACCATACAATGTCGCGTTTTAACAACTCTGAGGACATAGGCTTTTGATTGAATGGTATTTTACATCGCTTTCAATGTTATTTCAGTCATATTAGGGTGACAGCTCACGTATTCATTAATATCCTAGGTTTCACAAGTACTAGTCAGGGCCTTTGAGGTGTCTTACTCAAGGACACTCCCACAAAAAACCCAGTGCTTCGAGCGAGTCGACAACCAGGGCCTCCAGGTTTCGAGTCCTAAACTTGGCCACTGAGCCATGTAGAACACCCCCAAGCTTTTGAAAACAGTGGGAAAAGGAGAAAATACTTAGACCAGCATTTTCTTCTTTCCCAGAATGTTTTCTACCCTTTAAAAAGATCACATTTATTTTGTCGTCTGCAAGTGCTTTCCATTTGGATAAGTCTAAAGTTTTATGGTCAAGAATTAAGGAGGTATTGTGCTTAACAAAACAGTTTCTTCACCGCTCGCCGGAAATCTGTCCTCTGCCAGGCATAGATGAATGGGTTCATCACACTATTTGTCAAACCGAAAAACACGAGCCAGTCTGCAACCTCCCATTCGCTAGAATGTAAGTAGTCAGAACTCGGGAACCCTCGAAACTGAAAATATGTATGTGGTATCCAGCATATTGTGAATAGCAATGTAACAACTGCAACCACTTTGGCGTGTCGCAGAGAGTGCATGATCTTCTCACGCCTTTCTGATGTGCGTTTACACTGTTCCGACGCGCCATCAGCTCCGCTGTTTGTAAAATAATCACTCGCTAAAATGTGACTGTCTACTTTCAACTGATGCTTGTATAACTCGCATGCCTTCTTTAGGATAAATGCGTACATGATCATGGTGATTATTGAAAATACCCATAACGTCAGTGAAGTCAGTAACATCTGCCAAGCTGGAATAACTTGCTGAAACACACAGCCTTCGCCTGGAATAGTTCCGAGTTTGGTCTTAAAACTCGAGAAAGCTATAATGCTGGGCACTGCTAGATAAATCCAAGTCAGAACAACCAAGAAACTTGAAGCGCTCTCGGTCATTATTTTTCCATATGAATGAGGACGACATATTGCTATAAATCGATCCAAGGTCGTGAAGGTCACAGTTATCTGCGAGGTCAAAGTCAAGATAATGATGACTTGGTACCGCAGTAAGCAAGCGTAGAGATTTTCGTTTAGGTCGGAAGAAACGGTATAGATGACTTGTAGGAGTGAGGCAAGCCCTGTCAGCATGTCTGCCACGGCTAAATTAACAAGAAATCGGTTCGTGATCGCCTTTTTCTTTATAAACCAATGCATTACAATGTCTACAAGAACATTGCAGAGGCACGATAATAAAAACACAATCAATTGTAATGTTATGAACCCTATCACTGATGCCGAATACATTTCACAATTCTATATAGGTCTTCTACCATCGTCATAAATATCAGCCAAGATCCGTGGCACCTTTTGCAGCCAGGCACTGTCATGTGTTTTCAAACAAAGATAAGTTAAACTTTTTTGATACTCATACGTCACGCTCTGTTTCGTGTTAATTTATGGAAGGAGGCCGTCAACAGTGTTTTCTCTGAAAATCTTAGCGAAATATCAAAAGTTCAATCCCTTTGATATTCATATTACACGCGTTTTTATGTATTATAAACAAACGTAATATTGCTTATCTAGTGTTCTATTTTAATCTTTCTTGTGTGCTGAAAAAGATAGGTCGTCTTGACAACTACACAAAACGTTCTCCGAAAAACCTTACAAATACAGTTCCATCGAGATAAATAGGTATAGCTGATTATATTTCATCAATGTTGATTCTACTGATGAAAAAAAAAATCCACATAAAATGATGCAGAGCAGAGCATGAAGACTTTTAGATGATCACAAATGGTGCGCAACATCCCAAACTTATTTTTCCACTCTGTTACAACTCTTGCTCATAGCTTACGCCTGCATGTGTCTAAAATGTGCATACAGCATAATTCATTACATCTAATTTTTCCGTAAAGATAGACATTGCTTATTTTTCGACGTTCCCTTCATCTGTTGTAATGGTCACTAAATTTAACTTAATTCTAATTTTACTCCAACAAAAGAAAAAAAAAAAACATCGAAATTTGACATTTTCCAAAATTTAGAAAAAATGATGGCTTCGCGTGTCTACATCATTTCGTTTACTCATAACTTATTATACACTCTCAGTACTGAATGAACATATAATATTTCTAGAAATTGCTCGTCAGAATAAAATCGGTGTTTTATAGTTATTTCATCTTAGCGTAAATGTCCATTTGACCTTCAGTTACAGCCTGGACCAAATGCACCAATAAATCGTTAAAGCAGTCGAAACAAAACAATCAAAATACGGTGATCAGTATGTACCACCTCCAAATGTCTCGGGGAATTTAACTTCTCACCATGTATAATTACTTTGTTTATTTCTCTTCACTACCAACAAAAGTTAATTGTGAAATTTATACACTGATAACGACAGCAATTCATTAGTATATATGATTTTTAACGCCGTTTTCAACATTTCTCCAGTTATTATGCAGCGGTCAGTGCACCTATTCATGCTTCCCTGGATTTTCTTTTACCAGTACTTCGCACAATATTCTTCCCAAACCACTGGCTGCTTTTCCACATAACCAGCGTCAAAGCGATGATCAGAAGTGAGAAAGGAATGAATCCTGACGCAATCGCAGTATCACCGATCCTTGGAAAGAAATTGGCCGAGCTGGAGATTCGAACCAGCCAGCCCCCTGGTCTCCAGTCATGTTTGCTGCCGAAAGCATTACCTGGCTCGGCTATAACCACAGTAAAACACCCACCATCAGTAACAGAAACGATAAGAACAGGCGTAACATTTGTTTCGAATAAGGCTTGTTAAAATTTATGACGTACTGTACATATTGTCAGATCTTGATCTACACTGTCTGCTCAAGGTCCTAAAGTTGCCCTTAACGTGCTTAGACTTGATGTACTATGTAATATAAAGAAATAGGATAAGACAATTATTACCGTTTCAAATGAAGTTCCAGGCTTACAAATAATGTCTCAAACTAGAAAGATATGCGTTTAAGTCATTAAATATTTGAGTTAAACACACGGTTATTTAAGTGACGGCAGAGAGAGAGAGAGAGAGAGAGAGAGGGGGGGGGGGCGAGGGGAGAGGGGGGGGGCCAAGACACAACCGCGGGTTTATCCCAGTCCTCGCTGTCCTATCGCATAATTGTGCAAACGGCACTGAAAGACTACCATTGAGAAAAAAAAAATACCCTTGGAGCACTGTAATGAAATGCAGACATTATCGACCATGAAAAGGGAATAGATATTGAACCGTCACAACTGTATTAGTATGAATATATCATTATATCGGAGAGTGTAGTTCCAAGATCGGACTTTGTAGAGTCTGATCAAGATCTACACTATCTTGTGAAGAAACTGCATTTGTGTCTATCAGCCAATGGGATATAGAGTTGTGACGGCGTTTTTATCTTGGCATATCGTAAACTTTGTGCGATGTTTATTTTTCAATAAAAAAACGGTCTGCGCTCTTATTGGTCATCACTTAACCTTTATACCGAGTCTCGGTAGCTTAGTCGGTAGCGTGCAGGACTTGAGAACAAGGTGTCATGGGTTCGATCCATGGCTCGGCCGATTTCTTTCCGAGGACTGATTACAGTCATTGCGACACGATTCATTCCTTTCCCACCGCTGACCATTGTTTCGACGATGGTTATATGGGAAAGCAGCCAGTGGCTTGGAAAAATATTGTGCGGAGTACTGGAACAGAATTTCTAGGAAAGCATGGATAGGTGCAATGGCCGCCGCGATATAACTGAAATAATGTTGAAAACGGCGTTAAACACCATGCAATCAATCAATAAACTTAACCTTTATTCTGCTGAATAAGCTAATGATACCTTCAAGCTGATAGTACAAACCCAAACGTTGCTGTTTTACAGTTATCTTTGAGGGAAAATGTCTCCTTATCGGACAGTGTAGAAAAAGATCAGACTGCACGTTGTATGCAGTATGATCTTGATCTACACTGTCCGCAAAAGGTACTCGAGTCGTGCTTAGCAGCTGATGGTTAATCCTGTTATTCGCCACTTCCTGAAACAGGTTTGTAGCAGACAACTACACATCACAATCTTACTGCACATCATTATAACTGGCTTGCAACACGCGAAAAGGGGCATTCGGACATTTGCGTAAAGTGTCGTCTCGGATCAGCCTGCGCAGTCCGCACAGACTGATCCGAGAGGACACATTACGACTACATTCGATTTTGTACTGCAGAAGACTTGCGTGAAAGAACGGAAAGTGTCGTCTCGGATCAGCCTACGAGGGCTGCGCAGGCTGATCCGAGGTTATACTTTACGCAAATGTCCGAATGGCCCTTTTAGCGTGTTGCAGGTCAAGTATTATATAGGATGACAAACCTTCATAAAGAAGGACAAGCAGTTCAGCCGGAAATGGTCGGGTATAAACCTTTACCGAAACATTTCGAGTTTTGGCTACCCTGAGAAGTTCCTTGAAAACATCGTGAGAAAAAGAAAAAAATGCTGGAAACCAGCATTTTCTCCTTTTTTTCCGCAATGTTTTCTACCTTTTCAAAGATGAATTCCATTATTTCAACTCAATGTTATTTGTCGCCTGCAAATGCTTTCAATTTTGTAGCAGTCGAAAATTTTGTTGTTTGTTAAGAGGTAACTTTCCGGTCAGCCTTCTAAATAGCAAGGGTTTTTTTGTTAGAAAAGAGGTCCACAGACAGACAGACAGACAGACAGACGTTCTATCCTATACATGTTAAATTTGAATTTTTTTATCAAATAACTTCAAGTTCGTTGGCGGGTTTGAATGTACCCGGGGACGATGTACTGGGGATAAGGCGGCACAGAATATGCAGTTTGATTTTGGATTTAATGTGAAAGAGTCTGACCTTGAAAATCTATGATATTGTAAGATCTTGGTAGCTTTTAACGTACAATATATGCACTATCGAAATATTAGTATATGTACAGGGTCTCCCGGAAGTCGCGCACCATCTAAGTTTCCATAAAAAACCACACTTTTCTTTCATTTAAGAAGCACCTTTATTGATCATAATCATAATAAAAGTCATTTCAAATCTTTCTTGTATTGTTAATTTATTATCCATACTTAGATCTGAAAGAGAGCGAAAAAATAAAAATCCGTATCAAATCTGAAGCACAGAAACGAAAATGCGCGACTTCTGGGACCCCCTTGTATGAGCTTTTAACACTCAGGCCGCTAAATAAATGAATTAGGAATCTTTTGTCACTGAAAATGGACTTAAACATTGCAGTTTCACAACTGGTTGGAAAGTATGGCCTATGTGATCCAAGATCAAATGGCTCATTTTATGCATTCTGGTATTGATCTACACTTTACTGATTAAAAGCTATTGAAGATGTGGCTGGCACGCTTTCTGAAAACCCTATACTAAATGATCACGTGCTTTTATGGTTCTGTCGAAGAAGGCATTCGAAGACATTATGGAAAGAGGAAATAACAGTGCAGAAATTCAGCATTTTCTCCTTTTCCCATAATGTTCTCAACCCTTTGAGAGAAAAATCCTATCATTAAAGCCACATTTATTTTGCTGTCATCTACAAAGGGTTTTAATTTTGTCATTTGGTGTTAAACTTTTTTCCATACGACAAAAATTCGACACCTATCTAAATTGAAAGCATTTGCAGACGACACAGTAAAATGTTACTCAGATTCTGACATTTATTTCCAAAAAGGTTGAAAAACATTGTGGGAAAAGGAGAAAATGCTAGTTACCAGCATTTTCTCCTTTTCTCACAATGTTTTCAAAGGGTTTCTCTATCAGTGTCGTTAAAACTCTGAATTGTGTGGTAAAGAGTTACAAGAGTTAAAGCTGTATTGACAGAGGGACTTAAAGCAGAGAGACAAGTGTTTGGATAACGTCTTGGCTTAATTAATAACTTTGGCAGTTCTTTATTTGATTGTAGTGTATAGATATCGCAGTATTCAATACTGCAAATATGTGGTTATAATACATACTTGATTGTAAAACCCTGTCAGGTTTCAGACATTAGAAAATGTCAGGTAGACAAAAAAGAAAGGGTTGATTGATTGATTGAATAGTGTTTTACGCTGGTTTTAACATTATTCCAGTCATATCATGCCAACAGCGTGATGATGATGATCATAAGAAATTCAAATTATGCTAGAGAAAAATTAAAATGTTAAATGGAAAAAGATTGTTAGGCATAGCTACGACCTCCACATACATATAGAACTGACACGTTTTGTGCAGTCTGATCTTGATCTACACTGTCCGCAAAAGAGTCGCATTTAGCAGCCTAGTGTTAAATACTAAAAATTCAAATAGTGAATCTTAGGTGGATGCCTTTCAAGAGCGATAAAAGGACGTTTGCCATCGCAGTGACTTCCTAACGGCATTGAATTCAGAATAGAGTACAGAAAAACGTCTGTAAGAGGCCACCCATATTGAAAAACCACCCTGTAACATGCAAGCACATTTCGAGTTCCCTCGAGAGGACAAATGTGTTAAAATATACACGCATTCAGCAAGCACCTGCCTTTTTCAAGCACATTTTGAGTTCCCCCAAGAGGGCAAACGTGTTAAAATGTACATGTATGCATTCAGAAAGCAGTTGCCTTTTTGAAGCACATTTTGAGTATCCATTAGGTGCTTGCTTAATTATTTACCAAAGGACAAAACTTTAGACTTGTTCAAATTGAAAGCATTTACAGACGATAAATGAAATGTGTCCAAAATGACAGGAATTGTCCGTGATTGGGCAGAAAACATTGTGGATAAAGGAGAAAATGCTGCAGCATTTTCTCCTTTTCCAACAATGTTTTCAAAAGGCTTCTTCCTCAGTCAACTGCATGGTAACTAGCATTTTCTCCTTTTCCTCACAACGTTTTCAAAAGGCTTCTCCTCAGCTACCAGCATTTTCTCCTTTCCCCCAAAAATATATTTTCAAAAGGCTTCATTCGTGGGGTCATTTTACACACGGAATGGTGTGGTAAAGAGTTAACACGAATGCATTAGAATGCACATGTAAGTTCACGTCAGGGACTCGACTTCTTGCTCAGTGTCGGTCCATGTCACAATTACAGGCTGGGTCGGTTTTTGCTCTTTTTGCTTGAAAGGGGTCTTCAGCGGGCAAAATGCTTTTGTCGGCAAGAATTAACCTTGACAGCTTACAGAACAATTTAAACCTTCATATTGCAGGCAGTTTCGATCAAGATTAGGCTGCGCAGAGTCTAATTTTGGGTCTACACTACAATATTTTGTAAGCTTTTTTGGTCAAAATCAATAATTGATTAAAACCCGATGAGTTATTATTTGCTGACATAAAGTACCTGCTTTAAGCCGTTACATTACGGCAGAATTTTACACTTGGCAGAACTGTTAGCAGAGACCAATATCGAAAAATGTGACTAAATACTGAAATTTGTTATTGTCAAGGTAGAAAGCCTTGTGGGAAAATAAAGAAAATGCTGGTGTCCGCCATATTCTCCGTTTCCCACAACGTTTTAAAATGCCTTTTTCTAGGGGATTATTTTTCTTTTCGTGTGGTAAAGGGTTAACCGTTTTCCTGCTGAATTAAAACTAAACGGCGGAATCTTACAGTCCTTACGTAGAACTCATTTACTGATTTAGAATAGGTCATAGAAAGCTTAAACTGTTGACACGGTATCGAAGAGAGCAGGCAAAGATCAGACTGCACACACGTTCAGCCTGATCTTAGTCTTATCACATCGCAAAATACATCTGAGGTCGGGTAATGCGGGATACGGGCTACCTATTTAACGATATAAGGGGTTAATGGGGGAAGATCAATAACATAGCCTCTTTTGTCAAAATTTATACTCGATCATTCGGATTATATTTATGTTTATCCCTTTGCTACAATCTGCTCTCTGGTAAGTCAAAAAGAGAGAGACAGATGGAGATTTTTGTATTTTTGTTTTTGCTATTTTGATTAATACTGCACTAAATTTACATTTATTGTGAATGGACTAGAGAAAGCCTGACGATCAGAAGCAGTGAGTGCCTCTTCAATAAATGATTTTTTCGAACAAAAAAACACATAACACCTAAGCACCTAACAGAAGGAATAAACATTCATTCATTCATACAGAGCCGTTGTAAATGATAACAGGGAATTTCAAAAGGTCGTCTGCTATGCTGTATTTGAATATTAAAAATAGTCATAATACCAAACGAACATGATGGTCACGCGATAAGTAGGGAATAGATCAATAATGTGCGTTAAAATCAATTCATTTGGTAGATTTTTAACCTTTATAAAACCTTCCCGTATTTCTGTATCCGGGCGAAGAGAGCTATTAAAAACATTGTGGGAACAGGAGAAAATGCTGGTTACCAGCATTTTATCCTTTTTCCACAATGTTTCCTACCCTCTTTATGTTAAATCTGATCATTTTAGACGAATTTAATTAGTCGTCTGCAAGTGCTTTCAATATGGCGGTTCTAAACAGTTGTCGTCTGGTAAAGAGTTAATCAAATATTTTAGAAACACACAGAGGGATATAATCTTTATGGCGATGGAAGATAATAGCTTATATGTGCTGTAATCATTAACAGTGAGTTGTCAGGACAGATGGAATTTTAAACTTGGTTTAAGTACTTTTATCCTTTCAGCGTCATATAATTGGGTAAAATGGATATATTTACATGATATTGGAAATAAAGCAAATATTGCAAATTTAACTGTTTCAGTCAAAATTTCTAACAAAATATCGGACATTTGAGACCTGAGATCAGAGGGTACGTTCTTTGCAGTCTGATCAAACTCTTGGGTGTCTATAAAAGTAATCGAAACTACCTTTGGCGTCACAAGGGTTGATGTATTTTCCTTTCAACAAATTCATTGTCAGTAATTTGTTGAAACAATTTTAGTCGCAATCCACGGCAATATCAAAAGACAAAGAAGCAGGAAATCTAGCAAGAGAAGACTTTTACCGGATGAATTTTTGTAGTGGACTTCTATTTCAACAACGAGTCATAAGGAAATAATTTAGCTGGCTTCCTTAACAACAACGAAGCATATAGTGTTCATCCTGTACGATTGAGTAATGGTGCTATAGAGTTACAACAACAACTACAACATCAGGAAATAGAGGGAACTTGAGTCGGTAAGGATATTGCTATAGTTCTACGCAAGAAATTAGACAATATTTATGCAAAAGAATCAGGAAAAAATACTATCGATCAGTATATCAAAGTCGTTTGGCCGGTGGAGAACTCTGATCAATATACAGTTTAGTTTTGTAAGCAGGGTGATGTACCGTAGATGTCAATGGATTTAGTATGTTTACTTATCTTATAACATGAAATACGGCCTTTGCTATATTAAGTATGACAGGAGTGGAATTTAAGTGTCTTTCCTTTCATCGGTGATTTCGTAAATGGTATTACTTTCGGTATCATTAATTTGATACTGATTAATACAGGAAAAATGCATTTTGCACGGACTGATACTTACATAAATGTGTATCTTCCTAGACCAGACGGAGAGGATCCGCGCCGTTATGCGTCTCCTTCGTCACCAGTTTTCAATTCGCAAGGCACATACAAATTTAGCGATCAAATAGTAAAAGATCGGCCATTATTTCTCGGCCGGAAGCAGATGTCTCTGTATGAAATATACTACAAGGACAACAAAGATGGTGCACCGGAAACAGTTGCTAATACACCCGACGAAAAAACTCGAACAGAAAATGACACAGAAACAGAAGAAAAAACAATGGAGTCAGAAATAGAAAAATCAAACACTTTTGTTGGCTTACCCAGTGTTAAAAAAGTCAGCATTTCTTTAGATTCTGGTGTCAGGAAAAGTGCAAGAAAGATAAATGCCAGGCGGTTCAATGAACCGCTGAATGCATACATTACAAACAGGAAAAAGGTTCAGACCATCAATAGCTTCGACCCCAATGAGACCATTGAACGCCAACTAACAACACTTGAAATGTTAAGTAAGAAACGAGAGCCAACATTCTCGGAATCCCATACAAAGATAAGAACATTACATCGAATGATAAAGAAAACTCAGTCTGCTCCGGCAGATTTAATTAGGACACCTAGAGCTCTTGGTCTGCCACCCATCGTTATAGGAAATGGTGGTCTATCAGCCGTTAGTGCAAGTCCTCCTAGGGATAAAGTGACTCATAAACTAGCCAGTAAAGGCATGCCGGTGAGACCAAGTTCGAAACCTCACAATATCTGGCGTCAGACAACAGAATTATTGCCAGAAAGGAACACACCGAGACTAATGACAGCTGATAAATATATCAGTGGACAAGCATCCAGAGTTAGGGTAGGCGTAGGTATATACAACTGAACCCAGATTGAGAACTTAATAATTTTATGGTTGTATGTATAAATTGCTAGTGAAACAGATAAGTTATATTTATAATAAAGTGCTGAGGAGCAACTATTAACTTAGCCTACTTATAAGTAAACTTTTGCTATTTGTCAAATTTCTGCATATAAAAGGACAAGTTTACCTCATGACTCAGTTGGTTGTTAGACAAAGTTGATATTCTGGATCCATAATCATGTGTTGAGTTGCTTTGTATAATGGATCACGGAGATGCAGTAACCCTCTTTTGCTAGAGCGGCGGTCAATTATAAATGAGCCGCACTCTGGCAAAAGGGGGCTTAATGCATCTCCGTGATGCGTGATTTCAAGCAAGCCATCACACAAGTATGGATCCATAATAGCCACTTTTTTAAACAACCGACTTAATTATTAGGTACACCGATCGTTTCACATACAGAAAATTGACCCATAGCGAAAAGTTTCGGCCCAGGTCAGCCTGCGCGGACTGCGCAGGCTGACCTGGTCGATACTTTTCGCAGATGCATTAAGCCCCCTTTTCACAGAGCATGGCTCAAATCCTTTTTTGCAATTCATGTACGCCTATTCTTTTTTACCGTCTTTTGGATATCCTTTTCACATTCAATCTCGAGTTTTCAAAGTCGAAAGACATACTTATGAACCAAAGTTCTTTGACATGGTGGGAAACATTGAGGGAAAAGGAGAAAATCCTGATTACCATGGTTTCCACAGTTTTCTCCTTTTCCCAAAATGTTTTCAAAGGCCTTCTCCTTCAGGGTCGTTAAAACTCGGGAATGTGTCGTAAAGGTTAAAGTACTGTAAACCACTCTGTAATAATTATCATATTGTTTCAAATCAGTTCTTCCAATAGTCACTGGATTGCAGTTTATATATCGTTTTCACCAGTACACTGAAACTTCGTTTTTATCCCCCAACTCGCAATACAATTATTCGAATAACGAGGGTGAATTGAAGTTATAGCCTGTGCACTGATGTAAAGAGACAGGACTCCCCCCCCCCCCCCCCCCCCCCCGAAAATGACACCACCTCCGTCATTATTCTTTCAAATCTTCATGGAGAAAAAGAAAAGTGACCTGGACATAGAATTATGACCTTTTAGTCATATTATTATTAATATTATTATTATAACAGGGAAAGCGGGATCCATATTTATTTTTAATAGAATATTGGGCCATAGCTTTACGGGGATCACATCGTTACACTGGTACAAAAATATCTCGGGAAAAAAAATAATAGCGTAGCATAAGTTCTCATCGCTAATTTGATCGAGTTTACCTCTATATAAAGATTAACCTTTTACGAAACGACAAAATTTTAGACTGGCCCAAATTGAAAGCGCTTGCAGACAACAAATCAAATATGGCTCAAATAATGGGATTTGTCTCTGAAAGGTAAGAAAGCATTGTGGGAAAAGGAGAAAATGCTGGTTACCAGCATTTTCTCCTTTTCCCACAGTGCTTACAGAAGTGTTTCTGTCAAGGTCGTTAAAACTCGGGTTTGTGTGGTAAAGGATTAAATGACCTGAAAAATACTCATTAGTTGATACTAAATAATAACGATTTCGCCCTTTAACGACCCAGATGAAAGTGATTTTGATATCACCCTGGAAAAAGGAGGAAATGCTAGAACGCGATCTTTTCTTTGTTCTCCTTTTTTCCCCCCCAATGTTTTTTTTATCGTTTCAAAGACAAATCATATGTCTCAAGACAAATTTAAATTTTCGTTTGTACCTGTATTCATTATTGGTGAGTCAAACTTCTGTCTCCATGTAAATGGTTAAATGCACCAAGTAGGGTATTGTAACTTTTCGAAATTCCGATTAATCTGCTAACTTGAACTGCTTCTAAAACAACATTAGGAGGACAAGTCTTTGAATTTAGTTCTTGAATAAAACAGCCCGAAAATGCTCAACCCATTGCCAAACAATCCTGTATTTTAATGACCTTAAGAAAAAGGATTTTGAAACATTGTGAAAAGAGAAAATGCTGGTTTCCTGCATTTTCCCTTTTTTCCACAATATTTCTATCCTTTCTATAATTCGAGCCATATTTGATATGTAATCTGGAATTTCTTTTATTTTGGATCAAATTACAATAGTGAAATACCATAACAGAGAGAGAGAGAGAGAGAGAGAGAGAGAGAGAGAGAGAGAAAGAGAGAGAGAGATTAACTGAGCTCTATTTCTGAAGTCCTAGTTCCCGTTCATTCATGTTTTAGATAGACAATTAAGGCCTATTAATTATTCATGCTTGGAATTCTATTACATGTTATATAATCGGCTACTCAATTTATTACTTTATAAAAGTCCATCCAGGCATGCAAAATAGAAACGATTTTCTTTCTAATTGAATCGTATTGTTGGTCCTTCAGAAGCAATTTTTCCAATATGGCATTTACATATTCAGTTTTCTAGGTGTTAGAGTCAAAGATTTTTCAAATAAAGTATTGTCATGTACAGAGATGATATACTCCATGAAACAATCCCGTGTTTTACTACCCTGTTGAATTGATTGATTGATTGATTGATTGATTGACTGATTGAAGCAGGGAGTTCTAAAACGTTGTTGTAAAAGACGAAGATGGTAGTAACCAACGTTTTCCCTTTTTTCCCACAATGTTTTCAGATCTCTCATGGTCGACTCCACTTAATTTGAGCCACAACAAATTTGTCGTCTGCAAATGCATTTAATAAGGACGAGTCTAAAATTTTGTCTTATCGATTGGTAATGAGTTTTTTTACCAACAAAAATCAGACTTCATGTTAATTGCAGTCTGATTTTGTTAGACAGGGACAGCAAGAACAGTTGAGTTCGGTGAAAAAGAGAATTGAACCATGCTCTGTGAAAAGGGGGCTTAATGCATCTGCCAAAAGTATCGACCCAGGTCAGCCTGCGCAGTCCGCGCAGACTGACCTGGGCCGAAACTTTTTGCTTTTGGTCAATTTTCTGCGTGTAAAAAGACCATTGTATCTCGTGATGATTCAGTCGGTCGTTACAGAAAATCGATTTTATGGATCCACAATTATGTGATGACTTGCTTGGTATCATGGATCAAGGAGATGCATTAAGCCCCCTTTTGTCAGATGTATGATTCAGACGTATGCACCTTTGTAATGCATTACACCTAACACTTTGTCTCATAACACGGGTCCATTTTGTAAGAAAAAAACCCGACTGAATCATGACGGAGAATGGTACTTGGACATTTGGAAAGTTTACTCACAACAAAAAGTTTTGACTCGGGTAAGCCTGCGCGGACTGCGAAGGTTGACATTGATCGATACTCATTACAGATGTATAAAAACCTTTGTTTCACAGTGCATTGCTCATTCACAGTGGCTCGAAGTATTTCGACAGTTATATTTTCTTCCGACCGTAATTGACCCTAAATAAAGTTACCTTTATTGATGTCTTTCGAAATATTGATTTCTTTCTTTACATGTAGCATGTCTTATACTCGTATGTTATAACAATGTTTACTGTTACATGCATACTTATGCTATAATAAAGAATGTATTTTGTATTTAATTGTTAATATGTATCCTGGTCACACCGATAATTGCGATATTAAGCCTCAATGGTTGTCAGCTAAAACTTTATCTACCTGATTGTCTAAGTTAACGAAAGTCCTTCAAGAACACAAAGCAGTGTATCTGTCCAACTTCTTTTAGATATTCGCCAAAAGTATTTCAGTGAGCATGACATGTCCAACACATGCCAGCCAGATTGTTATGCAGGTATGTTCGCGGGAAGCGAGAACAAGCAAGCATTTTAGATGTAAACTAACCTGAACACCTCTCTCTCTCTCTCCCCCTCTCTCTCTCCCTCCCTCTCTCTCTCTCCTCTCCTCTCCTCTGTCTCTCTGTCTCTCTCTGTCTCTGTCTGTCTGTCTCTCTCTCATACTCTTGATAAGGTGATAAGGTATATCAACAACGATTAATAAGCCTCTTATCAACCTATATTTTATTTTTGTCACATTTAATCCCCCTGTTCGAGGATCAAAGCATTTTAGAGATTGCGCTGCTTCATATGACAAATAAAGACATATCTTTGACCTGGATTCATTCGAACAGATACATCATACGAATATATAAGGCCTGCAACACGTGAAAAGGGGCATTCGGACATTTGCGTAAAGTTTCGTTTCGGATCAGCCTGCGCAGTCCGCGCAGGCTAATCCGAGACGGCACTTTACGACTACATTAGATTTTGTCCTGAAGTAGACTCGCGCAAAA
The DNA here is from genome assembly GCA_946811185.2 of Hippopus hippopus. NCBI lineage: Eukaryota > Metazoa > Mollusca > Bivalvia > Cardiida > Cardiidae > Hippopus > Hippopus hippopus. Next base: position 41,323,497 of record OX328096.1, read on the forward strand.
CAAAAAATTACATAAAAACGTAAAGTGTCATTTCGGATTAGCCTTAGCATGTTGTAGGCCAATTAAAGTTTACTTGAAATTTCTTCGATTGAATGACGTGTTACGGCTTTTTCCATGATCTTCCACTAGGTGATATTTTTGAAATACAAACTTATCTGATTTGGGCATTCTAGGTACAGAACCCGACTACTTTTCAAGACGGCAGTCCATGCAGCGAATTTGATAATATAATAGACATTTACTCAATAAAACGCTACCTGGTACGATTCATCTAGCCCGGGTACAGCTAGCATACAACCTACAGACCAGTCCCTATAAGCTTGAGACAATATTTGTTTTAAAATTCTATTGCACGAATACCGGTTTTCCGATTTTTTTTTATTTAGAAACTGTACATACCAAGACTTGCAGTAAACGACGGTATTTAAAAAGATTTTTCCCGTTTGAAACTATTAGGTTTTTTAAGAAATTATGAGCGAAAAAAAAAATAGCTTGATTTTACCACAGACGTATTATTAATAGCCATTTTCTGCTTACTACTTTTTTTCTCGGTAGTTTGTTTTTTTTAGTTTTCGCTCTGCGTATTAATATTTTTCCTATACAGGATAGTGATCATGTGTCATAGCAGACAGTTCAATCTTCGAAGACGCAATGACATGCACAGACAACCCAGTTTTTTCAGTTTTATCACGGCGACAGAAAACTTACGCCTTTCTGTACAATAAATATCCGGCGTCATAAAAATTGTAAACTCTTTCAATGATTCAACATCAGCATTAATTCCGGGTTTTATCAGTCAATAAAAGTTTAGACTGGTCCCAGTTGAAGGCGTTTGTTGACAAATTGAATGTGGATCAAATGACGGAATTTGTCTATGAGTAAAATCATTACAGGAAAAAGAGAAAATGCTAGTTCCCAGCGTTTTCTTCTGTTTTACCCACACTATGTTCCAAAGTGTACTTCCAAGGGTCGTTAAACTCGGGATTGCTTTGTAAAGGGCAAGATGATACGAATGGTAACACAGCTGATAACCAGCATTTTCTCCTTCCTCCGCAGTGCTTCCTACCCTTTCAAAGACATATTCTATTAATAGCGCGATAATTAATTTGTCGTCTGCAAATGCTTTGACTATGAACAAGACTAAATTTCTGACATGGCAAAGAGTTCAAGCTATGCAGTTTTGGAATCGTTGAAATATCTTGTGCATGCTATTTTGCTTTTCTGCACTCTTTATCACAGGACAAAATTGAGGTCTCGTCTAAATTATAAGAATTTGCAGACGACAAGGGTAACGTAGCTAAAAAGATGGAATTTCTATTTGAAAGGTTGGAAAAAATTATGGCAAATGGAGAAAACGCTGGTTTCAAGAACCTCTTTTCTTAGTTAAAACATGAGATTATTTGTTAAAAGATTAATTTAATGACATTCCGTTATCAAAGGACCTTGCTGATCTGGCGAACAGCAGTTGAAAAACCGACGCCATATGTAATTAGGTCAAATGTGGTTAAATAAATTGCGAGATGTAATGATTAATTAATTTGTAACCGATCCACCGATTTCATGTTAACAGACAATACTTGTATCGTTTACATTGAAATTGTAATCCTTAGCTTCTTGGAGATACATTACGATATATGGCTTGCAACACGCGAAAAGAGGCATTCGGACATTTGTGTAAAGTGTCGTCTCGGATCAGCCTGCGCAGTCCGCGCAGGCTAATCCGAGACGACACTTTACGATTACATTAGATTTTGTTCTTTATTAGACTTGCGCAAAACAGAAAATTACATAAAAACAGAAAGTGTCGTTTCGGATTAGCCTGCGTGGACTGCACAGGCTGATCCGAGACGACACTTTACGCAAATGTCCGAATGCCTCTTTTCGCGTGTTGCAGGCCAATTATCTACCGCAAATTTAATGATGGCTTTTGAAGACATTGTCTTAACAATTTGTCAATATGTTCTGACTGTCTCTAATCTATTGTCAATTTCAACTCGTCTTAAATAGCGTATATTGATAATGTGACTGGTATTTTCAGTCAATAGAACAAGCATAACTGATGCAATTTTTAATCATTTTCGTGAAAATATCAGACAGATTAGATTCCAGATCAGACAAGAGGTTCTCTGCAGTCCCATCTAGGTCTACACTACCTGCCAAATCTTTCACTGGTTTTCTTACGGTGATTACCGGTTAAGCTGATGACGATGTCTAACAATTAAATTGTTACTCGCTGATTTTGTGTGTGTGTGTGTGTGTGTGTGTGTGTTTTTTTTTGCCCCCATAAGGTTTTTACCATCTTGAATACATAAAAACGAACAATAAAGGTGTAATTTGAGCGGTACGAACAAACCTATTATTATGAAATGACCTGTTAACACCCGAACTCCATTTTATGTGGAATACTTTGAACTTAAAAAGCTTCTTGTTACAAAAAGTCGAAAAATATTAGTTTAGTCAGTTGGCATTGTAACGTTGCGTGAAAAACAGAGACTTAGAGAACATGATGAAAACATCTCCATTAGGTCATACAAGGAACGTATCGACAAGACTGAAATACTTTCTGAGACGTTTTGCACCAAAGATCACGAACTAAATGCTTGCAAGACAGTTCAAAGTTTTCGCAGCATCAAAACTCTTTCTCTCTCAAGTTACAGGAGCAACATTCTGCTAAAGAAATCACTCCAGTCGAACATATTCCATGTAATTTTTTTTAGAAAGCATACTGCCGTTCGCATTGGCCGACTGGCCGTGTGGTTAAGAGTTATATATACTTGCACAGCTTATGGTCGAAGGTTCGATTCCCAGCGGGGTAGAAGAGTTGTTCTAAAATGGACGGTTGGTGAGCCGCGAGCTAGTTAAATAATGTAACCCTACTGTCCACTTGCCTGGTGCCTTGAGGTGGAATTAATAGCACTCGAGAAGTGAATGTGTCATTAGTGTTTTATTACTTATATATTGACTGACACCCTTTCAACAGGGGCGATACTGCAATAAATAAACACTTCTATGGAGAGTTAGCTCCTACGGAGTTGTCTCCCTTTTCCAATGCCTACAATACTCATTTACAGTAATGAGTACATTTAAATCCCGCATTCTCAGGCATTTAAATGGTTTTTATATAAGTTTTTTTCTTTAATTCTAGCTTTTCATGGTATATGCTTTTACGAATTTTACGACAATATCTGGAGGCTTTTTATAGCCACAATATCTCACTAAATATTGCACCATGTTAACTCCAGATCAGGCTTCACTTCCTGTGCTGTCTGATACTGACCTATAAGTCACATTGATAAGCACAAAATCTGCGTCAGAAATAGGAGTTTCGAATCTGCCGAAGAATAGACCAGCAACCTTGTCAGATATGTAGTATGATGTTATCTTTCCTTTTGGATATATTGAAGTGTTGAAGTTTAAATACATGTATGATACGTCCAACGTACCGTTCAGTTAAGATTTATAGATGTTTTTTCATTCAACCAAATTAGGAAATGTTACGACCCTAAGGAAAGACTTCTGTAAACGTTTTCTCCTTTTTTATTTCACAGTGTCTACCCATCCAAATCCCATTATTTATGTCAGATTTAATTTGTTGTCTGCAAATGCTTTCAATTTGGACAAACGTAGAATTTTGTTGTGTGGAAAAGAGTTAAACACACGACTGAGTCCTTTGTGGAGAGAGCAGACTAAGATCAGCCTTCAGGTCACGGGCTGTCTGATCTTATTCTTTTGTTAAAAGAGTTTGTCCTGCACAAACACACAAAGTAATATAATATGATTGTCAACAAAAAGGATACGAGAAGAAAAAAAATGAACTAACAGCAATACTACTTGCTTTTGCAAGGAGTGAATATCAAAATTCAGAGCAGATCGAACAGCCTGATCTTGAATAACAACCGTCCTGGATTTTGTGGATTTATTCCGGGAAGAGCAGGGTCCAATAGCAAGACTGTGAGATGCCTTCAAAACAAAAGATCTTAAAGTATAAAAAGATTCGCAAAATTATGGTTATTTCAAAGCAACTGGCACACGCACAAAAACATGTATGGTAGACTGTTCTCATGCATTCTGTTTCTTTTTTTGGTGCTCAAAGCCTCTTTTAAAGTTTTTTTATTAGCCATAGCAGAACGGTCAAGGCATCTATCCATTGGCTTCTAGAGTTTCTTTTAATAGTACTTCATACTACACTCTTTAAAAGCCACTGACTACTTTACTGTATAAGCTTTATCAACATGCTGTTTAAAGGTGAGACAGGAATGACTCCTATTGCAGTGACTATCATCAGTCCTCGAAAAGTGTTTAGCCAGACTGGGAATCGATCTTATGTTCCCTGAATGTATTTGTAACAAAGCAGGGGCTGAGTAACGCGACGCTCTGGTAAAGGAGGTGTAATATATCTCCGTGATGCATTATTCTAAGCCTGTCATCACAAAACTATGGATCTATAAAATCCAGTTTGTATGACAACCGACTGATTCATGAGGTGTGAACGGTCCTTTGACATGCTGAAGGTTCAAATGTTTCGATCCATGTCAACCTGCGAGGACTGCGCAGGCTGACATGGAACGATACTTTTTGCAGATACATTAAACCCTCATTTCATAGAGGATGGCTCAAATACGCTAGACGAGTATCGGTTGCTAAGTGAGTAACGTTCAGCTCAAGCTGGGTTGTGAAGTGACTTAACTTTTGCCCAGGATTGATGAAAGTGACCGTGACGTATCAAATATGCTCTCATCGCCGTGTCATAGGCTGACATGTCTTTCTCTTGAAAAAAGCATTTAAGTACAAAACAAGAAACAAAGCAAACCAGATTTTTTCATTACTTTTAAGCAACCAATGGTTAACTGATCTGAGTCGAAACTATTTGCTATTAGTCAATTCTACAGGTCAAAGGACCAGTCTACTTCACGATTTGGTCAGTTGTTCGTCAAAATAGATGTTATGTTAATTATGTTATGACTTGCTTGTTATAATGCAAAATGGAGATGCGTTAAACATCCTTTTGCCAGAGCATGGCTCATGTATTTATCACAATATCATTGACGTGCTCTCAGTAGCAGTTGTGTTTTGTAAAGGATCAATCTTTTCGCTACTAGAAAAGACTTTAATTGCTAACCCAACAGTGAAGGTTAAGATCAGATTCAAAGAAATATAATGGAATTGAAGAATTTGCAATATTTGTTGGACATTTCACTTATTAAAAAAAAGTCTTTAATTTTCTTGGCTTTTATTTTCTCGAAAGAGAATCTATTATGAGTATATCCATAAGTTTTATATGCTGCACAAACGTAAACAGATCTATTACAAATGAGCAGCGCCTGGCAGAAGGGGGTGAAAAGCGTCTTAATGATCCATTATACCAAACAACTCATTGCATAACGTTTTATTGGTAAAAAAAAAAACAATTCTGGCTAACAACCGTCTAAATCATAAGGTAACCTAGTCCTTTGAAAGACAGAAAATTGACCAACAGCAAAAAGTTTCGAATCAGGTCAGCCTGCGTACTCCAAGCAGGCTGACCTGGGTTGATACTTTTTGTAGATGCATTAAACCCCCTTTTCATAGAGCTTGGCCCAAGGACTGTTTTTTAAAGGAAGTATCAAGCCAAGAATTAAAACAAAGGATTCCGTATAGCTCTATTGTTCGTAATTAGGTTTAGTGCGTTATCAATAAATTTTATACGAATTTGTATACAGAATACATGACACATCGACCACAACGTTGAATGTTAACTTTACATCTACAGCTATACTCAAACATTCAACTATAGCTAAATTACTGTTTCAAATTGTTTCACTCTTTACCACACAATCCCGGGTTTTCACAAACCTAAGGAGATGCCTTTTGAAAACATTGTGGAAAAAGAAGAAAATGCTGGTGACCAGCATTTTCTCCTTTTCCCACAATGATTTTAACCCTTCCTAAAGACAAATATTATTATTAGAGACCTATCTTATTTGTCTTCTGCAAATGCTTTCGCATTGGACAAGACTAAAATGTTTCTGTTCGGTAAAGGGTTAATTACACCTCTACCAAAATGATCCTGTATTTTCACGACCCTGAAGAGCGTCTTGTTAAAGCAGTGTGGGAAAAGGAGACAATGTTGGTTGCCAGCATCTTTTCGTTTTCCTCAAAATGTTTCGAGCCTTTATTTATTTATATAAGTTAAGCAACATTTACATTGTCGCCTGCAAATGCTTTAATCATATAGATAAACCTAAATCTTTTCACCGGGTAAAGAGTTCCGTTTGGCACCTCATGCTTGTGTGAGTTCCTAAGTGGGGCAGCAGAGGTTTGATGACAGTTGGAAGAACACGATGTGAGCTGCCATTCATTGAATAGTGTTTCAGATATGAGGAATTTTGTTACGTAGGTTGAAAGTGGTGGTATTAAAAAAAAAACTTTGTCGAAGAGAACACTGAGCTAGAGTAGACTGAGTGCATTTCAGTGAAGTTTAGGTTATTGTTAGAGTTGATAAAAATAGGGAACTGGAGAAATAAAAAGCCAACACAATGGCGATAGAAACTGAAATACAGCCGATTCAAAGTTTTGAAATAACGCCAGAAACTCTAGAGTTTACGACTGGTGCTGATACTCGCAATATCAGTATAAAACATTCACTATGTTTGAGGAGAACTCTGCCGAAAACCAGACTATCGCAGGCGATATTGTACGAAAATGTTAGCTATACAAGACAGCTGTCCATGAAAATGGAATCTATGAAAAGAGATCGCATGCGAAACGCTCAAGTGTTAGATTCGAACAGACGTGCGTTCCAACAGGCACAAAAAAGAAAGCAGCAAAAATGGAAGAAACTCGATGAAATAAGACTCTCAAACATGAATCTACCTTGCGTAAATCTTGGCAGTGAAAGTGAACGTCCTAAAAGTTGTAAAATAATGTATCGAATGGCGGAATTTAAACCGGAAGGAGAGAAACCAGAGCCGATGAAGCCAGTTCTACCAAAAATGAATCTAAGTGTGAGGCGTGAACAAACAGAGATAATAACTCACCGGGAGAAGACATTCATGACAAAATTTCCAGAGGTCATTGAAATCGATCCGAAGCTTTTGGACAGACATAACAACTATTGTGGAAAAGAACTATTAGAAGACGGTGGATCAGGTAGAGATGCAAGATTCTACAGATTTGTGAATGCTCTTTCGCCAGCTAAAGTTGATTCAGCTGACTATCCGATAGAAAATCTCAAGTCATATAGTAGGCTATACAGATATTCCAACAAAGACGGCCGAATGACGCCCAGATCTGCCAAGTTAGTACCTAAATCGCAACAAGACAACCTAAAAGCGGACGTTGCGAGACGATTTCAAGCGATCAAATCTCGCGAGAACACGATGTTTTCTGATACCTTTGTCGACGACGACTCGGCTTCCAGTATCTTACTTCGATCAGGCAGACGGCCTAAACAAACCGGGAGATTTCAGAAAAGAGGCGAGTATATTTTGGAAACGTATAAAAGTGATGATGTCATATATCTGGGCAAACACAGACAACAGTTGCACGACGATATACCAGAGGTGGCCGATGAGAGTACACCGCCTTTAAATAAATCGTTGGAATAGAATTTTGCTACATGTTTTTTCTTTTCTTGGTATCTTTAAAACCCATTTCGGTTTATATAATTATGCTGACAGGCATTAAAAAAGCAAAACGCAGCGGCAAGGCGTATTCTGCTTTTCACTTTATTGAAATAAATACAATTTGCTATGTCTTTACAACTCTAAAACTTTGTGTTAGTGTTGCAATTTTATAAATGAAGTCATTGACTCACAATTAGTGTTAGTCTGTGTTATACGTCATGAAGTAGTATTAGTATGAGAAGATGGTGTTTTCTGGATAAACGTGGCATGTCTATTTCTTTTGATATTTGTCGGTTCGGCTTTAAAAATTTGATAGAACCCGATATTAAAATTGTCCGCGGAACATCTATCTAAAGACAAGTAGTATTACGTTACATATGCTGATAATCAGAGCTGTCACTATCGCAATCATTTTTTTTGTCTGTGTTTTTGCGTGACTTACCAATTTTTTTAATTTCTCATCTGTCAGAAAGAAAAAACAAAAGGTTGCACAAAATAGATTTATGATCATATATATAATGTGGGCCTGTGACAGTCCGTATTATTAGAATGACAAGTATTGTCAAGTATTTACGATTAAATTCCATGAGCATGAAAACTGACTAACTGCGGCTTCGTGTTGCCACGTTAAAAGAATATCTGTGTTAACCAAACACTTACTGCTAAACTTAAGCGTTGCCAAATAACAAAAACTGTTTGAGCCATCCTCTGTAAAAAGGGGGTTTGATATATGTGCAAAAAGTATCGACTCAGGTCAGCCTCCGCAGTCAACGCATGCCGACCTGGGTCGAAAAGTTTTGCTTTTTGTATAATTTTTTTTGCCTGTCAAAGGACCAGCCTACATCATGATTCAGTTGGTTGTTAGACAAAATTGGTTTTATGGGTCCATCATTATCTGATGATTTGCTTGGCATAGTGCAACACGAAGATGCATTAAACTCCCTTTTGCCAGAGCGTTGCTCATTTGAATAAAGGCTTGCAATTGTGACGTAAGTGCGGAGAAACGTACTCATGTATCACTGAAAGCATATGAGCCATGCTCTGGCAAAACGGGGCTTAATGCATCTCCGTGATTCATGATATCAAGCAAGTCATCACATGATAATAGATCCATAAAATTCATCTTGTCTTGACAACCGACTGATTCATGAGTTAGACTGGTTCCTGGACACGCAGAAAATTGACTTATAGCGAAAAGTTTCGGCCCAGGTCAGTCTGCGCGAACTGCGCAGGCTGACCTGGGTCGATACTTTTCGCAGATGCAATAAGCCCCCTTTCACAGAGCACGGCCCATATGTAACTGTGACGTCTGCCACTTCTACGTTACGTGTGTAGAAAAGCCTACTTTTATTCTTTTAGGTCTTTATCCACTCGCAGAGAGGGCAACGTAAAAGCTGTGGATCTGAAAGACAGCATAAAAGATTTCAAAATTGTTGTATTGAAAATTAAATAATTCATTCAGACAGAAACTCTTCGGCGAGGTTTTAGATCTTTCCTCATATATATACTCGTATATATTTGGCTTTTCTCGACTGCAAAACATACAGTCCAGTGAAATAAAAATAATAGAGTTCATAAAGAGATTGAAGATAGTGTTCAACCCATGAAAATACCGTACATTCTTGTACCTGATCTTTACTTATGTTGTCCGCAAAAGCCAGAAAAACTTAAAACTGTTGATCTATTTCAGTAAAGGAGAACAATTAACTAAAATTGGTCAAGGTGCTGTGTTATTATACCTTTTGACTAGCATTCTCCAGCCATGTCATGTCCTTGGATTTCCAAGAGCACCTTTAGGTGAGCCATTCCCTCGCAAAAGGAGCTTTAATGCATATCCGTGGTGCGGTATACCAAGCAAGTCATCATATAATTATGGATCCATAAAATCCATTATGTCTAACAACCAAATGAATCATGATGTAGAATGATCCTGGAAAATGCAGCAAACTGACCAAAAGCAAACGTTTGCGCGGACCACTGAACTGGGTCCATACTTTTTGCAGATGAATTAATCCCCCTTTTCACAGCATGGCTCAGGTATTAGCTATATATGAAAGCCCGGGGAGGAGAGATGTACTGATTGATTGATTGATTGATTCATTCATTGATTGATTATATTGAAGTTTAACACCGTTTTAACAGCTTAGGTCATATTACAGCAATTAGTGCACCTGCGCATGTATTTCCAGGCTGTCTAACACCATTACTGACACAACTTTAATTCCAAGTCACTGACTGCTTTTCTCACATGCATTAGAGGTGAGAGGCGAAAAACCGGGTATTGAACTGGCAACCAGCAGGTCACGAGTCAGATATGCTTTCTACTGTGCTATCCGGCCGGGCTTGTATAAGAAGGGCATAATCAATCTATTCAGGTTTAAGCGATGCGTAGCTTGGTTCTTCTAGGCAAGTTAATTAAGAGTCTACAGAAACTGATAACATGCAACCACTTGCAAATATAGCCTGTTGACATGGAAATTGTATACAGATAGCATTACATTGTGAGTACTGGTTGAGCGATTGTATACGTTGATGTAGCATGGATCCAGGAGGTATTAATTTTAATTACTTCTTATCTTACTCTCCCTAGAATCGCGATCTGCCATTGATCTATAGCAGCTACATCTTTATTGCTTTCGTTATTATTAATCATTTTTTTTTAAATAAAGTAACGTCCGAATGACAGAAAAAGAAAAAAACTGAACGGACTGAAAGCTAGGCTGACGGTGTTGTTCTTACTACATGTTCATGCATTTTGTTTTATATTATAGCACAAAGCCATTTTACACAAAGGCGTTTTCTCTTATTCTACATATATTTGTTTCAATGCAGTTATTTTCACGATCGAGTTTGCTTCAGTAGCTGCTACTTTACAGTGGTCTTTATATCCGTGAATTTCTTTCATGAATAATGTACTTGTAACCATACAAATACGATTCTTCCGGCCCTGTAGTCGACGGCTAATAAAAACATTGTGCGGAAAGGAGCAGTGGCTTACGTCAAGCGATTGCTGCTTTCCCTACATTGTTTTCTACAATATCACTAATTTCTTTACTGTCGAACAGACGTATCTCCGCTGTGTCATATATACAAAGTTGATAGTAGGTGTTGCATTAACTAGTGCATTTTATGGTGAATTACAATAATGTAAAATGTTCAAAATTTGAAAGAAAAGGCAAAACAAAAACAACCAAACTCACATAAAAGAAACCATAGAACAACAACAACAAAAACTGCAGCAGCAGCAACGATAATACCATACTCTCTATTTAGGTAGGGTACGAACATAACGACTTGTGGCGAAGAAAATTTTTATACAAAGGGAAGTAACTCTGAGAGTCATTGAGTAAAGAAAGATGACAGTGGCCCCTATGTGCTCTCAATTCAAGAGAAAATTGATCAGCCCGTGTACATGCTTTATTCTTGCTTAAAATGGGATAGTTTGTTTGTTTCCTTGTTTGTTTGTTTGGTGTTAAACGCTGCTTGCAACATAACTTCAGTTATATCGCGGCGGCCAGTGCACCCATCTTAGCTTTCCAGTTGTGTCCAGTATTTCGCACAACGTTCTTTTCATGCCACTGGCTGCTTTCCCACATAATCATCGTCTCAAAAATGATCTGTGGTGAGAGAGAAAGAAAGAGATTGACAGACAGACAGAGACAGAGAGACAGAGAGAGGAGGGGGGAATAAATCCTGTCGCAACGATTTTCATCCATCCTCAAAAATAAATTCGGCCATCAGGGTCGGTACCAATTTCGTGTGTGTGTGTGGGGGGGGGGGAGGGAGAGAGAGAGAGAGAGAGAGAGAGAGAGAGAGAGAGATATCTATATAATGGACAGGTACAATTGCCTGAATAAACACAAAAACAAGGTAAACATGACACGCACAGCAAGGACTTTATGTACAAAACGTCAATACAAGTGAATACTGGTAGAACCAAACAGATAATGAAAAAATATGGATCATTCTCGGTAAACAATGCTCAATTTACGTAATACATTTGGCCTGCAACACGCGGAAAGGGACATTCGGACATTTGCGTAAAGTGTCGTATTCGGATCGCAGGCTAATCCGAAACGACACTTTCCGTTTTTATGCAATTTTCTGTTTTGCGCAAGTCTACTGTAGCACAAAATCTAATGTAGTCGTAAAGTGACGTCTAGGATTAGCCTGCGCGGATTGCGCAGGCTGATCCGAGACGACAGTTTACGCAAATGTCCGAATGCCCCTTTTCGCGTGTTGCAAGCCATTTGGTATCAAGTATCGTCGTAGATTTCTATTTAATATCGGTTCAGGTAGGAAAGGCTTGGATATTGAATTTAAATGCCGATACAAATTGTATAGGATCAATTATATCTTTTATGATAAGATCACGTTTATTTTTTCCATGACATGTCTTATATGAGCCATGGTCTTGCAAAAGGGGGTTTAATGCATATCCGTAATGCATCGGACCAAGCAAGTCATCATATAATTATGGATCCATTTTGTATAACAAACGACTGAATTGTAGACTGGTCCTTTGACATGCAGATCAATAGCAAAAAAAAAAAAAAAAAATCGACATAGGTCAGCTTGTCAGCCTGCATGACCTGGGTCGCAATGCATTAAAACCACTTTTTACCAGAGCATAGATCATATCGAAATCGTGATAGAAATCAGAACAATATTGCTATGGCAATTATCGAGTGTGTGTTAACCTGCAATTCCATCTTATAATTGCTTTTCCAAACAAAAACGACTTTTAACGCTCATACAGTGAACAACTCGTGGAAACATTGCGAGAAAAAGAGCAAGTGCTAATCACAAGCAATCTCTCTTTTTCTCGCATTGTTTTTCAGATCATTCAAGACAAGCCACTTTCCTTTCCCTGGCACATCCATCCTTTGTATCAGTTTGTATTGTTGCTACTGATATGTCTAAAAATAGCCTTGTGTGGTGATGGGTAAATAATCTATTTTCCTATAACAATCTTAAAGTTTTTTTTTTATTTTCTTTCTACGATTAATTGGAAGATTATTTTCGAATTTTAGAATGATGAATACGAATTCTGAAAAAGACATATATGAGTCAGGCTCTGTAAGGAGCTGGTTTAACTCTATACCGAACGACAAATATTTAGCCTTGTCCAAATTGAAAGCATTTGCAGATAACAAATTAGGTGCGGTCCATATGTTGTGTCTTGTCTAAGAAAGGGTATAAAACATGCGGAAAAAGGAGAAAATGCTATCAGACGATGTGCTTTGCATTATTCATGTCGAAGATGTATCAAATCCCCTTTTGCCATAGCACCGTGCATATGTAAGCACCGAATCGAGATGAGCATGGTGATAAGTGATTCCAATGGGAAAATTATCATCTTGTATGGCTTGGATCAATACTTCCGGCAGTCCTCGCCCAATAATATTTTTTACAGACGTGAACAGGGTTATTATCCATATGACAAAACGTAGACACATGTACGTCAGAACGCGTCCAAGTGACTGTCGAACAAAATCTCACTTAGAAACACATCCAACATTATTAAAAGCGCGCGTGAATTTGCATATTTCTACCGGTAGACGACTGTTTCATCTTCAGCAGACAAGTTTACAAAGGAATGTGGCAAGAAAGTTAATTACTCGTAACTAGCAATTTATCGTTCTGCAACTGATCTTTTCTTATAATTTTATAAATCAAACCTCATACATATTTACTGTGAGTATAGTACTTTTTTATCCCCAGCCGAAGGCGGAGGGATATAGTTTTAGCGTTGTCCGTCCGTCCGTCCTTCCGTCCGCCCGTCCTTCCGTCCGTCCGGGAGAATATCTCCAATACCATTGGACGGAATTTCGTGAAACTTTATACATGTGTACAATAACCCATTCCGCCGAGACACTTTTTTTTTGATTCGACGAAAAATGGTCGACTGGGAGCGATTTTAAGTTACGCGGTCAAGTAAATTTTTCATCATCATTTCAACGAAATTGCTTGTTTTTTCAAAAGTTGTCCGCTGCTAACTTTTGTCAGTAGGTAACAAGTTAGACAAAACTTCGGTTGGAAAAATCTAGCCCTATCGAACAGCGTAGATCCAAGATCAGACTACACTGCCTGTACTAATCTAAAATGTCCGAAAAACATCTCAAGTCGTGCATGAGGGACTAAAGATTTAGACAGAATTGAAAATAGTCCCATCTCAACATGAGTGGAACATGCGCTTCATTAGTGCAGTCTTTACGCTTACCTTTTTGGTGCAATAGGCGAAACAGGGGCTCTTGTGAACGGTATAGATCAAGATCAGACTACAAGGAAGGTGCAATCTGATCTTGATCTCAGTATACCTTTCGCTTGTCTATGCAAGCCTTTAAGATAAATGTCTTTCCGAGCTTTAGTTTTTTTTTCTTCAGCTGTCGAAAGAAAATGAGTTTAACCCTTTACCACAGAATGACGACTTTTAACACCCCTGAAAACCTTTTGAAAACATTGTGGGAAAAGGAGAAAATGCTGGTTACCAGCATTTTCTCCTTTTCCCACAATGTTTTCTACCCTATCAAAGAAAACTCATTTCATATGAGCAACACTAAAACTGTCATCAGCTAATGCTTTCAATTTGGACAGGTCTAAAATCTGGTCGTGTGGTAAAGGGTTAAAAGTATTTGGCGCTGAAAGAAATAAAAACCTTTTTTTTTTTTTCAAAATTACAGACAAAACAAATGAGCCATGCTCTGGCAAAAGGGGGCTTAATGCATCTTCGTCATACATGATACCAAGCAGGTCATCACATGGCTATGGATCCGTAAAAGCCACTATTTTAAATTATTGATTGAATCATGGGATAGACTGGTCCTTGTACATACAGAAAATTGACCCATAGCGAAAAGTTTCGGCCCAGGTCAGCCTGCGCGGACTGCGCAGGCTGACCTGGGTTGATACTTTTCGCAGATGCATTAAGCCCCCTTTTTACAGAGCATGGCTCAAATAAATTGTCTGCTTATCATGACGTTTGAAGAAATGCCCAAACCATATTTGAAACAAAAATACTTTTTTTAAAAGAAAATTTGTATGACAATAAAATGTGGTACAATCCAAAATCCATAACCCGAGGCTGTTCTAAATGACATTTCACTCTTTTTTTGTGTGCGTGTAAAAAGATTATAAAAGGCGACTGCTCTCTTACATTCAGGCTAGGGTTAAATATCTAAGGGCTTTCTGTGATGATTTTAACATAACATACCTCGAAACGAAAAAGAAGCCATAGATTGATAAGGGAAACAGCCCTGGCTGTTTTTCCGCATTCTTGATATGAGTAATTCACAAAATGACAAGTAGATTTACTTAATCGTGCTAACATTTCAAAAGAAAGCTAATCTTTTTTGTTTCAATGATTTCAAATATCTTTTCGTTTCAATGGTTTCAAATGAACTCATACGAAAGTGAATGATTTCGAAGAATAAAACTAATTGTTTATGGCATTCGATACAGGGTGTTAATTTGAAAAATGCGAAATAAGATCTGAAATATATCTTTCAATAGACAATGCATATGTTTCCCTCTCAATTATACCCCATTTTGAAAGAATATAAGTAACAAATGATTGCAGAATATTACATTTTCGATCGCAATCATCTGGCTGTTCAAGCTGTGGTTACAAGCTGGAATAATATTAACTAAAATACATACTGATATATTAGTTGATTAATAGAAAACATTTGTTTCAAGAAATATTGGAAATGAAATTCATTACAAACAGTTAATTTTGTTCAGGAAAAGATTCGTTGGGATTAGATATGTCTTCGATCCTTGTATTATTCTTATTTGCAATACGATTTGATACAGTTTATGGAGCTACAACATATATATCACACGTGCAGAACTATATCAATCTCGTATCAGCGTATATTCAGAGCGACTACAGCGTTGTGGATTTACCTCCTAGCTTGAACGTAAATGATGCAATCACAGTTCAAACTGACATCAGCCTTTATGCGATAAATGGCTTTGACGAAGTTGCCGGAAACATTGAACTTGTTGCTGGTTTAAGAATGGAATGGCAGGATCAAATGCACCAAATTCACTCCATTTCATTCGACAGGTCTGGAAAAGACTCCTTTATGGTTCCATACGACCGAATCTGGACACCAAAGTTGATTTTGACGAACGCTATCGGTGAAACAGGCGAAGTCGGTGGTTCTGCTTTCTATTGTCGTTACAATATGACCACGAATAGAATAATATGGAAACCGAGAGTTCTGGTTAGTGGGTCCTGTACACCAGATGTTACTTATTACCCGTTTGACAAACAGACGTGTGAGTTTATTTATACAGCATGGGAATTCACACAGAATGAGTTGCTGATAACTACATTATCTGACGAGTGGGACACCACTGATTACGGAGAATCAGGAGAGTGGGATATCTCTAGCACTGGAACAGAAACGTACACCTCGTCAAATAAATCTTATATCAAGTTTTCTCTGACAATTATCAGAAAACCGCTATACTTTGCATTCAATATCTTGCTACCAGTCTTGGTTCTCTGCCTCTTAAATTCAACCGTGTTTCTCTTACCGGCCGAATCAGGTGAGCGCGTTGGGTTCTCGGTCACTTGTTTTCTTTCTTTTATGGTATTGTTGAACATGATCATGGATATTATGCCCCGCAGCTCCAATCCAATCTCGTTTCTGTGCTACTATCTCGTTGTTATGATGTGTAACAGCGGGGCAATGACACTTGTCACAATTCTACTTATGAGGGTATACTTTAAGCCTGAAAAAAGCGTTGTCCCGAAGTGGCTGCAGAGAACTGTTACGTTTATCAACTGTGGTTGCGCAAGACTTCGATGTTGTGTCTTGTGTTTTCGGTACCTGAAGTCCAAATGTTCTTGTAGAGACAAAAGACTGTGTAAATGCCGTAACAAAAGACCACAAAGTTCTACGGCCACAAATAGTACTGTAAGCAGTGTTGATCTACTAAACGAAATATCTGTTGAGAAATTCGACAAACAAAGAATACCAAATCTCGACCAGATTGAAGAGCCGTGCAGTTGTTGTCCTTCAATATTTTGCCAATGTAGAAAACGCAATGATAATAAACTCTGTGGACAAACATGCTACGGATGCGTTATAGGAGTAAGAAAACCAACCGGAAAAGCGAGATTCGACGATGAAGATGAACTTCCCCGAAAGAGCGGAGTATCTTCATGCTTCGGCTGTCTCCAAAAGAGGCGAAAGGTTAGCGCCGTAGACTATGTTCAAGATACTACAAGTAGCGACAAAGAAATGTCTGCAAACGAAATAAAAGTTAAGCCTGCACTTCAACAGAAAATCACTGACGGAGCAAGGGAAGCCAAATCCAATGATGATGACTTGAAGCCAAAGCCAAGATTTGTTATGCAAGTATCCACAAAAGATCTACCACAACCAATTGTTCTTGGTGATACGGAAGACGGACAGGAAGAAGAAATCGATTCTTTGGCAGATTTAGAAGAGGAAGTGACGTGGCCAGAGGTTGGGAGAATATGTGATACCTTCTTCTTTCTTGCATTCCTTGGCGGACAGATTTTCTTTACCGTCGTGTTCCTTATACCACTATTTACCGCTGACTCTACCAGTGATGAATGAAACGTCGACAACTTTCAATCTGACTAGCTTTTATAGTGTGATTCTTGAACAGATGAACGCTTTTAACCATATATCTGGTTTCATGATAAACTTTATTTTAAATGGGTGTCTTAAAATGGTAATTGCTGTTTGTTATAAAAGCTTTTCTGACTTTCTTTTCCCATTATTTCAATCCAGTTGTTTGTTGAAAATAGACATTTACTATTGTCTTTATTTCTTTTTTGTATTGCCGCTAAAAGAAAAGTTGCCTTGTAGTGAAAGGCACGTGGTTACCAACAGTGAAATACGGTGTAAAGATATTACATTTACAGCAATTAATCGAGGTTGATTTGAAACAGAAAATAATTATCTATCGAGCTTATCAGATCTAAATGCCTTGAATCCGAATTAGAAGTAACTGGTGGTTTTACAATTGTACCGTATAATAAACCAAATATCTTTACTCTCGAACCCTATCGAGTAGCTAGCTCTGTTGAAAGCGTCTGTGTTTTTTATTTCGTATACCTTGTAGCGACTGTTACCCTTCAATTAAATCATCGACCTAACAAAACGAAATTTTGAATAGTTCATTGACGCAAGACTTTTCATTATGTTTTGTTTGAACAAAATGTTATTTTGAAAGGCATGTAAAAGTTGTTTCTTGAGTAAGCGACTCTTTCACATTAATCCCTAAATTTCATCTTCGATTTAAAAAATGTATTTTTGTTTCCAAAAAATATTAGCCAAGAAAGGTTTTGAAGATCACATATGAAGGTATTATATATACGTTCCACATTTATAGTCATAGATGAAATAAGGACTAAAACTTGTTTTGTTCAAACGCAGTTTAAACCTTGTAAACCACTCTAATTCTTGAAATTTTAAGTGAGGCTGTCTCTATAACCAATTTTCAAGCATTGCATTTTTTCTAAGCCATACTTATAAATGATAACCATAAGCGTCCCATAATGATACGGCAGAATACATATTTCTATAAAGGGTTCATGTATATCCTTAGATTTTTATATCTCAATATTATTTCAGACAAATAGGTATAAAGGTTTCCGTTTAAAAGAAAACTGTATCGATAGAAGAGAAAAGTGACAAGTTAATTGCAAACTACAATCCTTAGCATTCTAAATCGAGGACATTTTCCCCCCATTATCAATTTACAGCTTACCTTCACTGACCTGTAAATCAATGGAACTATGTAGAACGCAGAATTATTTAAAAGCGCCTACTTATTTAAAATGTTATATTGTTTGAAATTTAATCTCGCTTGTATGATGCCACATGTTCGTAGTTCGAAGGCATAATTGAGGAAAAAATTTCAACAAGAGTTTGCACACGTCACTACTTACCCTTTCTCTTTACCCATGTATTTTATCCCCACTACAGAATACTGTACTTGAAGACTCTGTGATATAGTGAGAAAAATTCTAAAGTCATTTATTTCCTTTTTTGTCAGGGTGTTTACTTGTCTTACTCGATATCAAATCCCTGTTTATAACATAAATTAACTTTCTGTCGAAAGCATAAAATGTGCAGAAGTCATAAGTTGCAAGTATATGCATGGTAATGGATTTCAAAAGAATCGACCCTAAGCTGTAAAATACACATGCAGATTGATTAAACGGTCAATCATCTCTTTATTTGGAATGAACTAGAATTAGATTTTTCTTTAGATTTGATATATGTAATTATAGTCGTTTCAATTGACAAGCGATGTTATAAATATCATTACGCTGACAATCTGGAATACATTCGATGTAAACGTTTGCTAGGAGAAACTCTCGGAACAAAACTTGAGAAACTGACACTTCGTAAGCAAAAAAACTTTTAATTTAGAAAGATACAAGATGAAAGTAGTGTCAATCACAGTTAATCTATTTCTGTTCCACGTGACGAGATGGACTATGGTGTCATCACAATTAACGTCACTCACAGACGTGGATAATGCAGTTACAACCGCCGTTGACAACTACTTCGATAAACAGGCTGTCATACCGCTTCAGACAATTACGGACACGATGACGATTAATGTCGCTATGAACCTGGTGTCCATAAACAACTTTGATGACAACAATGAAAGTATAGAAGTTTCCGGATTTTTGACGCTGACATGGACAGAAGAGAGAATTCCACGAACGGCAAGTGCGCTGTCATCTTCGCTTGAAGCCTCGAGACTCTGGGTCCCGTCGCTTACTTTAGTTAACTGTGCATGTTCATCAAGTGATTCACTTATCAGTGCTGGATCAACATTGGTCAAGGTTGATTTTAATACAGGTGTTATAGTATGGAAACCATGGTTCTATGGAACAATTCTCTGTGCACCAAACATGAAGTACTTTCCCTTTGACGACCATGAATGTCTAATCAAATTCACTCCTACAGACCACACATCAAGTGAAATTCTGCTTGGTGTCACTTCTACAAATATAAACGAAGATTACTACAGCAAGAGCAACGAATGGACAATTGAAGACACTGCCGCTAAGGGATACCAGTTAAATTCTAAATCTTTTGTGGAGTTCAAAATTACAGTAAGACGCAATCCCCAATATCTTATTCTTATTATTCTTGTTCCCATAATGTTTATCAGTCTGTTGAATGTATTTGTATTCCACATTCCCGCGGGAACCAATCAAAGGCTCTGTTACAGCGTTACAAATCTTCTTGGTATAGTATTATTGTTTGCGTTAGTGACCTTAGACATTCCAAAAGCGGCTGTTTCGATGTCAATAATACTGTTTTATGTTTTTGTTGAAATGTTGATAAACGTTGTTCTCGTTTTAATAGTAATCCTCTCCGAAAGACTCCATATCGATGTACAAATTTGTCGTGGCAAAATGTTTCATTCAAAAAGGGACCCAGCAAGAAGATCAACATCCCCGCGTAGCGTCCGGAGAATACACATCGAACCAAAAGTGACTCAGGGGAAAAATACGCTTACAGTAGATGACGACCTTGGGGAGATTGGCCCTCCTCCCAGCGCATGGGATGATGACGATCTTAATGATGCAAAGTCGCATGATACCAACAATGCAGATAGAGATAATGATGTTAATGTGATGGATGAGTCAAATGGACCGACAGGAAGTAGCCGTACTTCCAAAGTTTTTCTTTCATTCGATTGTACATGTTTTATCGTATTTCTTGTATTACATGTTATGTCTTCATTAGCATTCATCCTACCACTGGGTTTGAACTTGTGAATTTTGTTTGATGTTTGAATTTGTGTGTTTACAATTACAATAAACATAAAAAAAAAATTACTACATGTATCTAAATAAAATATCGCAGGGGCATGAAAAACACCGTAATACCAAGATACCTAGCTGTAAGGTTGCTTTTTCCCAAAATGTCTCGGTATTTACAGCGGACGGTGTAGATCAAAGATCAAACTACACGTTTTTATGCAATCAGCAACTACAACTACAGATGTGAAAGGTAAAGGGGTAAGTTCCCCACCTACTCTGTCTGTCTGTCTGTCTGTCTGTCTGTTTGTCTCTGTCTCTGTCTCTGTCTCTCTCTCTCAGAAATTTCACAAGACAATCTTAATGCATGGATGTAGAGCATCAACGAAGCGCATGGGGGTAACAAAGTATCTACGATCAAAGGAGTTTTGCTGTCATGGAGACTCTACCCCACGACCATAAAATGTGAGTTGGTGCTTCAAACGCCGACTGCGCCACATCCAGGAATTCAACACGTCATAACCTTGTCACGAGATAGCGTCAACCCTGTGTCTTACAAGGCCAGGAATTTCACACAAAGATAACAAAAGGAACTTATCGTATTTCTGACATATAATCCATGCTTTGGCGAAAGGGGACTTCATGTATCTCAATGTTGCAAAATACCAAGCAAGTCATCACATTATTAAAGATCCATAATATCCATTCAGTCTAACAATCGACTGGATTTCGAGGGTAGAATGGTCCTTTTGCCGTGCAGAAAATTTACAATTATCAAAAAGTTTCGACCCATGTTAGCCTGCGCTGACTGCGAAGGGTGACTCGGGTCGATATTTTTTGCAGATGCATTAAGCCCCCTTTTCACAGAGCATGGCTCATATATAATTGGGCCATGCCCTGGCAAAACGAGGTTTAATGCATCTCCCTCCTTGATGCATCATACTAAGCAGGTCATCACGTTATTATGGCTCCATAAAATCCATTTTTTGTGTAACATCGACTGGAACTTATGGTAGAATGGTCCTTTCCTATGCAGTAAATTTACACCTATACATTTGGAAATAATGGAAAAACAAACACAAATAGCAAAAAGTTTCGACACCCGTGTCAACGCGGACTGCGCAGGCTGACATGGGTCTATACTTTTTGCTAGTGCATTAAGTCCCCCTTTTCACAGAGCATAACTCGTATATAAAAACTGAAAAAATCTTCTGTTAAAGGCCACCTTTGCAAGCAAAAATAGCATATCAGTTTAGATTTTCGAATCACTTCGATTCAACGCAAAACTTTTATACTGTCCTTGAGAAATTGGTATAATCTGCTTCAGCCGTTACCATCTTTAGGTTTCGGAGATATGCGCGCTAAATGACCAAAGCTGTGGATGCGCCATAAAACAACGACAACATTCATCCATTCATTCATTCATTCATTCATTCACATTAATTGATTGATTGATTCATTCATTCATTCTTTCATTCTTTCTTTCATTCATTCAGGTTTCGAGCGTTTGTTCCGTGTTTACTACCATTTTCAACAGTGAATCAGGTATGTCAAAGAGGTTTTTGCGCCTCTCCATGAGTTCCTAGAGTTTCTTCTACTACCCACAGCAGTTCAACACAACTGGCTGCTTTCAAAAAGTCAAAACACTGTTCGGCGATAAGCCTGAGAGGATTGTCTCTTTCGTTCCAATGGGCGAATTCAATACCTTTTGCTGCCGGTGTAGCTCATGATCAGACTGCACAGAACGTGATCATCGACGACCCACAACGTCCGTTTCCTCACGAATTCATTTATTTGGCAGGGAAAGAGGTAATTTTGTCTTTAAAACTTCATTCCAAGACAAAAATGGTAAAACTGAGTAGCACCAGAGTTTGTGAATATTCGCCAACATTACCAAATGCCTGCCAGCAGCACTCAATATCTATACTTGTTCATTTTAAATGAGCCATGCTAGTATGACAAAAGGGGGCTTAATGTATCTCCGTATTGTATCATTCTAAGTAAGACATCACATAATTAAGGATCCATAAAATTCATCATGTCTAACAACCGACTGTATCATAAGGTGGACTGATCCTTTGATATTTAGAAAATTGACCGAAAAAGAAAAGTTTCGACCCAGGTCAGCCTGCGCGGACTGCGCAGGCTGACCCGGGTCGATACTTTTCGCAGATGCATTAAGCCCTCTTTCCACAGAGCATGGTTCAAATGTAATGTTGATCGTGTTTTACAGCGTGCGAGCTAGTCTCATATTCATGAATCATTCTTAACAACATTCTTAGTTTAATTCTTCAGATTTTCCAAGATTACAAACTAACGCAATTGCTTATTATTAGCCTACCAGATATTGTGTTACTTTCTTAAACTAGAATACGACGAAGAATGCATTTTAAAATGGTCGTTGAATACGGTCTCACATTTCTTGTTTAGATTGAGTCGCTTATTTGAGTGGTGTTTTACTCCACTTATAGAAATTCTTAGTCATTTCAACACGGCGTCAACTTATTATGTTTTCACCAGTGCTAGGGTTTTGGCTCTGCTGTGTTTTGCCCAAGGTCACCATCACGTGACTAGCGTCGGTAACGAAAATCACACCAGAACTTCCTGATGACTCTTGCGAGGTAGATGTCAAAGGCGTGTGTTTATTAGAGAGAGTTCACTTGTCTGCTCAGCTTCTAAATGATACTTTACGTATTTAAAGTCGGCAAAGACATTATGGGGTTGTAATATCGATTGATCATGGTGTGATAGGTATACAAAGAACATGAGATTGTTAGATAGTTCCAGGTTCTGTCCTAAAAAAGATTATACCATACACCTTTATTTGAACAATTGAATGGTGTTTTTCGCCACTTTCAACAATATATTTTGTTAAATCACGGCAATAATTCACTGATTTAAATATGTTTCCTGGGTTTCATGTGTTTTGGACATTGGCTTGACAGTGCTGTGCTTATTTATACACCTCTAGTAATCAGCAAGGGAAACATTGGGGGAAAAGGAGTGAGGATTGAGGGAAAAGGAGAAAGACTGGTCACTTTTTCTCATTTTCCTCAAAAAAGTTTTTATCCTTTGCAAAGACAAATCCCGTCATTTGATCCACATCTGATTTGTCGTATAAAGATTTATGAAAATTGGGAAAAACTTAAGAAATCAAAGCGATGCGATCTTGACAATACAATTCTGAATTCTGTCCTAGAAAAGTAAACCACATTACGTAGTGAGAGTCTACACATCTATTGAATCCTTTATTAAACCATCCCCTGTTTTCATGACACTAACGAAAAATGCTTTTGAAAACATTGTGGGAAAAGAAGAAAATGCTGTTAACCAGCATTTACTTCTTTTCCCACAAAGTTTTTTTTTTTTACATTATCATACGCAAGTCCCTTCGTCTAAACCACATCATCTCTGTGATCCGCAAAACTTTCAGAATGTGTAAGTAAAAAGATTTGTTGTCAGTATACTCATTTCGACCTGACACAAATCATTGCATCAGACCCCTTCGATAAAATCATTGGAGAATATAAATAGTCTACATAAAGTATGGATTAACCATTTACCACACACAACCCTAATTGTTAACGAAAGTGTTTAAAAACATTCCGGGAAACCAGCATTTTCTCCTTTTTCCTTTCCTGTTTTCGACCCTATGAAAGACAACTTTGATTATGAATGATATTCGATTTGTCGTCTGCAAATGCTTTTAGTTTGGACAAGTCTAAAATTTTGTCGTTTGGTAAGAGTTAATACAAGAATACATATGAAGTCATTGCGGTGGAAGCAAAAGTTTTGCCTATCTTTTAGCCATATTGATTTTAAAAGTGTATTGCTGTAAAAAGGAAAAAACGTCGTTTGCACGAGATTATGTGTCAGGTCTTTCCGTTTAAAGACAATATGCAGTCCATGCAAATTCTAACAACCGACTGAATCATGGGATAGAATGGTCCTTAGACATTCAGAAAATTTACAAGTAGCAAAAGAGCCGAGGTAAGCCTGCTCGGTCTGCGCAGGCTGATATGAGTCGATACTTTTCGCAAATGCAATAAATCCCCTTTTCACAGAGCATGGCCTATGTCCATGTATGGACTGACTACAAGAAAACTTTTATGAGTGCCTACAATCAATGGAAAATAATTCGTTAAATTGTTGGTCCTTTTGACTAAATACAGCTAACATCTCTTATTAGTTATTACAGACTGATGACAGTACATTATTCCTCTGGGGCAAATAATTAAAACAAACTTTTCGAGGCAAAGAAAAGACAATAAAAATATCACCAATATCCTAACAAACCCCTCTTTGGTCAGAATTACACCACCCACTTTGAACAAGCGCACACCCTACAAACCTTTACCAATTTATTCAATATTGCATTATATTACAGCCAACTTGTATAGGTTTCAGTATACAATGTTTAAAGAAAATCGGTATATAGTGGCTATGAAAACAGCCTTATAGACACCCTTCCTTTAACGACTTATATCACAAATGTTCGCGCATGTATTTTTGTCATGGATAGTGAATCAAAAGGGCACCTATGTATTTTTCGCACATATGGTAATACTATTGGTGCACTGAAACAAGTAGCACTTTCTTCTGGTAGTATTAGTAAAGAGAGAGAGAGAGAGAGAGAGAGAGAAAGGATCAGTGAACTGTCATCAAGAACTAATTGAAATACCGTTGACACGGCGTTACACACCAAACAAACAAACAAAAGCATGAAATTTAAAGCTGTGAAAGTAAGGCTGTTTCCACTTTCAAAATTATTGTGGAAAAAGGAGAAATCGGTCCTAATGAGCAAATTTCTCCTTTCCCACTATGTCTCCTAAGTTTTTATCCTATTTTTTCTTTGAAAAAAAAAAAAACTTCCACAGTGACCTTCATCCCTGTTTTCTGACGAAATAAGCACGGATAGGTGCCATTTCTGTTTTTTCTTATTGTTTAGAATAAGTGAGGAAATTTTAAGAAAAATCTGCCCGTTAGAAAGTATGTATTTATTAAAGATTAACCCTTAATTTTGTCAAATTATATCCCTTTTTAACTCAATGGTCTGTATATAACATGCGTATTTGTACATTTACCATGCTCAAAACCAGGCTTATATATATTTTTTGTGCAGAACTAAATGAGTTTTCATTAAAATGATGTATATTTGTATATTCTTCCGGTAATTTTCCTGTTTAACTGACTATCAAAGAAAAGCGTGTTTAACCCAATATAAGCTGAATTTTGGAACTATATATACCTTTTTCAAAAGCGAATTCCTCAGAAACGAGCACGGTGACCCATAACTTTTTTTACTGTACTCTCCAAGAGACATGATGAGCTTTGTATGTGCTAAGTTTTAAAAAAAATCTGTCAGAAAAATTTGTAATATATGTCGTTAACAGCGTTGTACACAAAGAACGAATTATGTTTTTTTTCCACAATGTTTTAAGGATAGGGCACCCTAATGCGATCCCTGTAACATCGCTTTTCATCGCCGAAAAAGTACTGATTCGGCTAAGACTCGGGTAATCCGTAATCGATCGGCCGATAGATGCTGGTTCTCCGCATCGATTACGGATTACCCGATTCTTAGCCGAATCCGTACGATGAAAGGCGATGTTAGAAAAATCCCATTAGGGTGCCCTATCCTTAAAACTGACATGCTTCCAGCCGCAAACAAGTCTGCATTGGGTAATACATTATTTTTAAGTTTTCGTAATAAGCCAAAAATGTCATGGTGATTATAAGCTTCCGTACTAAGCCTATATATAAGATACGCACACTTCGATCCACTAGTAGAGTACTTATAAACTATAGTCTTGTTTACAAGATACTTGTGGAAATACACAGATTTAAAAGGTGAGTCATTTTGAAGATTTATTGAAAATATTGTTACACTGCAGTTGAATGACCCTCCGTGAATAGTTACCCATTGCTTCGTCGTTTTGGCATAGATTTGCATTTCAGCTGGTCCAAATTGTAAACATTTGCAGACGACATATCAAATGTGGCTCATATGATGAAATTCGCCTTTGGAAGAGTAGGATACAGTATGGTAAATGGAAAAAATACTGATACTGGTACAGCATTTTATCCTGTTTCCACATTAGCTTACTTTTGCGATGTCATTTCCTATAAAACTCGGAATTTTTGGGAAAGGGTTTAAACCTTTTTATGATATATATTGCGGTTTTGTTTCTACACTTGTCGAGTGCTACACACATTAAATGGATATCCCCGTCGAATAGAACAGACCCACTAATTGCAATTTTAAGCCCATAATATATATCTCACAGTTTGTCGGACAGTGTAGCCTCAGTTTAGATGCACCCTCTGCGCAGTGTAATCTTTATTTAGTCTGTCTTTAAAAACACAAAATAACGCGGTCGGCATACATGGTGTAAGAATATACATTCAAATACCTGATGTATGTATTACTGTGTATGTATATTTAACCCTACACCAAATAATCCAGTGTTTTAACAACCCGAAGGAAGAACGTTATTGAAAACATTGTGGGTAAAGGAGAAAATGCCGTTAACCATCATTTTCTCCATTTCCCATCATGTTTTCTATCCTTTCAATGACAAATCTCATCATTTGAGCTACATTTTATTTTGTCGTCTGCTGGTAAAGAGTTTAGAAAACTGGATAGACATGTACAGGCCATGCATGTATTGAAGAATTTTACACTTCCAGTTTCTCTTTTGTTTTGTTCAAATAAATAGACACGGACAGGGCCAATGCAGAAGTTGCTAAACGCGGCATGCGATCCGGGTCTACAGCTTTAGCTCAGACCAGGATAGTATTTTTTTGCCTGAGTACAATTACACATAATGGGATGAAGGGGAACATAAGACTGTGTTTTGTAAAAGAAATATGACTGGCAAACACAGAAACAGAATAACGTGTGGAAATGGTTGGTTGGCTTGCTCAATATTGCCGATTAATCTTTTACCACACATTTCCAAGTTTTCACAAGCCTGAAAAAGGAAGGCTTCTGAAAACATTTAGGGAAAAGGGGAAAATGCTTCTGACCAGCATTTTCTCCTTTTCCCACAATCTTTTTCTACCCCTTCAAACACAAATTAATTCAAACCACTCTGAATTTGTCGTCTGCAATTGCTATCAATTTACACAAGTCTAACATTTTGTCGTTTATTAAGGGTTAATTTCCAGTTTTCATGGCACTTCATAAAATACTATGAAGTATGAATCAGTCTATAGAATTAAAACAGTATTGGTTGAAATTACACATTTACACGTGTACACGTATATATGTGATATTTTGTGGCATATTTCAAGACTTGTGGGGTCCTTCGTTGCTCTGTGGTGAGGTGTAGGACTCGCAATCTTGGGGCCCCGGACTCGAGCCTCACCGGAAGCACTGGGTTTTGAAAGCAGCGTAAAACATCGATCGATCAGTCAATCAGGTCAATCAATCAATACACTGACTTGTAAAGTGAAATTTACTGGCTAACGAAAGTATGTGAACTTACTGGAAGATCTCTCTCTCTCTCTCAATAAAAGTTAAATGTACATGTAATTGTGTCTAATGTGTAATATTTTCGTCATGGATGTATGTAGATCACTAAATATCTGTGTCGTTGGCTGTAATTAATATTCTGTATTATTTGATATCTACGTATTTTGTAATGCGTTTGTCTTGTTACATGACAGGATTGTTTGGTAAAGCGTCAAATGGTGGTATCCGCAAATTCGATTGAGTTTCGCAACGGACAATATCACATTGTTTTGGGGACATTGTTGACTAAGATCAGAGTTCAAAGAGTATGCAGCCTGATTTTGGCAAACATTGTCCAACAGCTATAGAGATATTCTGTTAAAAAAAAAATGTGAGGTGCTATGTATAGCGATCCTCTTGTAACTACAAAGTGTCTTATTAATTTACTTAACCCTTTACTAGACGATAAAATTTTAGCCTCGTCCAAATTGAAAGCATCTGCAGACGACGATTTCAATGTGGCTCAAATGGTGCAACTTTTCTTTGATAGCGTAGAAAACATTGTGGGAAAAGGAGAAAGTGCTGGTTACTAGCATTTTCTCCTTTTCCCACAATTTTTTTAAAAAGGCTTCATTCCCTGGGTCGTAATTGTGCTGTAAAGGGTTTTAAGCATGCACAGAGATCGCCAATTCCTATAATAAATTACTGGAGTTTTAGGTGTGTTTAGCGCCGCACTCAATGATGTTCAGTTAAATCAAGACAGCAAATTCTATCTTAGAGCTTCCGATACCACCATCACACTCAGCACTTTCTTAGCCACTGGCTGCTTTCCGCCCGAAACCAATGTTTAGCGGTGAGAGAGGCATAGATCCCGTGACAATGACTTTCTTCAGTTTCCAGAAAGACTTTTGACCGAACCGGACATTATATGACTCCAGTCTGGCATATCAGCTCTGTGCGATTCCACCGAGTTACCAAAGCCCTGGCAATAATGAATTCAAAGAAAATACCCTAAAAAAACTAGGAAGGAAAGCTTGTCATTTTTTTTTTTACGTAAACACCGGTCATATTTCAGTACATGTCTCAAAAAATAACCTTTTACTTTTCCCTCTTTACCATAATTGGCTTGCAACACGCCAAAAGGGGCATTCGAACATTTGCGTAAAGTGTCGTCTCCGATCAGCCTGCGCAGTCCGCGCAGGCTAATCCGAGACGGCACTTTCCGTCGCTGTTTTGCAAAGAGTTAAGGCTGTTCATTTGTTACCAGCGGGAAATCGAGCCCTGGCTTCCTGATTATAAATCTGACGCCGTAACAACTGAGTCACAGACGATCCTTGCTTGGTATAAAACGGACTTTATCCCCTAACCAAACCAATCCTTATTTTATCGACCTTAAGACGACGATATTTTGAAAACTTTGTAAAAAAAAAACACAAAATGCTGGAGCAATGCAGTATTTTCTCCTTGTCCCACAGTGTTTCCTCGATTTCAAATCAAACGATCCTAACTTGAGCTACTTTTGACTTGAAGTCGTTTAAGTTAGACTAGTCTAAAATGCTGTCGTTTGGTAAAGGGTTACTTTATGTTTATGTAAAAGCCATTCAGCTTCAGATAACATTAGTTCAACTCCTGCCAGATATCTCATGGCGTCAGCGCCACATGCCGCGATGAACCAGGATTTCCTGATGACAAATCCAACCACTCAAACACAGTTACACAAGATTGTCAAAATTTCCTACAGCGTTGTTTTGTGTACAGTATTTCGTGAAAAACTGAACAAAAAATGTTTTACGAGCCTGTAGGTCCCTTGCGAAAGCTTTAAAAACTCATTTCTGTGGCTCTTTCTCCGCGTGAAGTAACCAAATGCTTTTTTTTTGTCCGAGTTCTTCAATATATTTCGACTGCAGATGCAAAACCTTGCGACAGGTTTTGTGCAGTCTGATCCTCACCTGTATTGTCTGCTTCAGGGGTTTATGATTGCTGCATAATGGCTTCAGGGGTTTATGGGTTTATGAAGTAACTAAAAGGCTGTTGATACAGCGTCAAGCACTTACCAAAGCCGCAATATTCTGTATAATTTCTGCCGTCACTTTTAACTAAAATCACAAGACAAGTTACCCAACTGTATTACCAGACGAGCATCACCCAAAGTCAATGAAATGTCAGTATTTTTCACACACACCCAAACTCGAATGGAAAAAGTCGTTATCTCTCGTATTCGGCGATAATTTATCCTCAATGCGGTACATGGAACGGAACTAACGGACCGATATCAAAGGAGCAATTTAAGCCGAAACATTGGAAGCTTACAAGCCTCTCCCTTCCCTCCTTGAGATACGGAAGCAAATACAATGAACGAATATGATGGGTCAATGAAATCTTGGTCCGTATTCACCAACCATTTTTAAGAACATCATTAGTCTTAATCGCAAGAATTTTCTAAATTTTAAAGTAACACAACTTCTGATAGGCTAAACCAAATGGTTTAACTTCTGTGGAAGATTTGATGTCTTATCCAGATTGATTGATTGGTTACATTGGCATTATCTCCCGCTAGATGGCATTCTACAAATACACATGTATCTAATTTTGGCATTCTGGGTAAAACCGAACTACTTTTCGAAACGACAACAAAGTAAAATAGATCTAAACGTTTACTCAATAAAACTCTACCTAGTGCGATTCATTCAGCTGTGATCTGCTAGCATGTAACCTATGCACCGGCCATTTATTAAAACAGCCCCTACAGGCTTGCGTAATAGCTTCGGTATAAACCCTACTTTTCCCTAGTATATGGGATCGGTGATGCGTCATAGCAGACAGGTCGAATCTTCGAAGAATATGACATGCGCAGACAACGGTTATATTGCAGTTTAACACCACTTTAACAGCTTGGGTCATATCATGGCGGTCAGTACACCTACACGTGTGTTTCTGGGCTTTCTGACACCAATACTAATGCAACTTTCGTTCCAAGTCTCCTTTCTCATATGCATCAGAGGTGAGAGGCGAAGGATCGCCGGAAAGAAAGTTTGTCTCAGCCGGGTATCGAACTCACAACCACCAGGTCACGCGTCAAATACGAATAACCAGTGAGCTACCTGCATGGGCGGGTTGCTGTCTTATCCAGAAATCTAGATGGAGTAGCAAAATAGTTATTAAGATATTTATTAAGCTTAAAATTATTTTTAGCATTGTTTGAGATGACTATATAACACTTACTGTCGTATTACATTTCCATTCTTTAGGGACGAAATGAAGGGGAAAGTTATTTTTGTTTTATCGAGTGATAACAGACAGCTGGTAGAAGGGGGCAAGAGGACCGGATGGTACTTACCGGAAGCAGCTCACCCTTACTTGGCACTTACCGAAGCTGGCTACGAGATTACTTTTGTTAGTCCAAAAGGAGGGAAAGCTCCAATGGTTTGTTGTTGAAATTTTACTTGTATGTAAGCCATGCTTTGATATTGGGTTTAGTGCATCTTAGGTAATGGGGGTTTAATGCATCTCCGTGAAGCATTATACTAAGCAGGTCATCGCATAATTATAGACTCATGAAAATCTATTTACTCTGACATTTGACTGAATCTAGAGGTAGAATGGTTGTTGGACATGCAGAATATTTACAAATAGCCAACAGATTCAACCCATATCAGCCTGCGTGGGTTGACATGAGTCGATACTTTTTGTAGATGCATTAATCCCCATTTTAACAGAGTATGACTCACATTTTTTTTTCTAAACAATTGACATACTGTATGAGTGGAAATTTTTGCGACGTGGAAATTTTTGCGATTTCGCGAATTTAAAAAATTCGCAAACTTTTCTGTTCGCATATTTTACTACTAGTATACCAACAAATAATGATTGTCTTGAATTCGCAAATACATTCCGTACGCAAAATGTCCGTAATCGGTAATTCGCAAATTTTTGACACATGCATATATCCACGTATACAGTAACCAAACGTTTCTTAAACCGAATGCAATGTTGGTGCAAAATGTATTTCATTTAGGAGTGATGCTCTATGAAAAGGTGGTTTTTATTATTATTTTATTTTTTTATTTATTTTATTATTATTATTATTATTATTATTTCTATTGGTCAATTTTCTGCTTGCCCAAGGATCATTCCAGCTCACGATTCAATCGTTTGTCGTACAAAATGGATTTCATGGATCCATAATTATGTGATGTATTAAACCCCCTTTTGCCTGAGCATGGCTCATATTTAATCTCTATTTTTATTTTCATGACAAGCTCTATTATGTGCTGATGTAAGAGGTATCAACCGATAAGAAGGCTGGTAACTATACCAAATAATTGTTATTATTGCATAAAACGTATGTTTCCGGGCCGTTATAAGCATGTTTAACCCATTACCACACAATCCCTACTTTTGACGACCCTGAGAAAGAAGCCTTTAGAAACACTGTGGGAAAAGGAGAAAATGCTGGTAACCAGCATTTTCTCCTTTTCCCACAATGTTTTCTACCCTTCACAAAACAAATTTCAAATTTTCAGTCACTTTTATTTTGTCGTCTGCAAATGCTTTCGATTTGGACAAGCCTAAAATATTGTCGTTTGGTAAAGAGTTAAAGGGGGTGGGGGGACCGAGCATTACCGGTAGAAAGCCTTTCACTTTCAATATCCTCGATCCCGGCCTACGTTGTTTACAATGGACGCTGCACATTCCATTTATTTTCGACGTCTCGGGTTTCTCCTGACTCCGACGCAAGAAGCTGTAGGAACTTGTACTGTTATAGATCTTTTTTTTATGGCTTGTCTTTGATAATTATAGAACACCATAAACAAAATCTTACACAGAATCTCAGTCTGATCGAGATCTGAAAAAATCGCTAGTGATGTACTCTAAACCAAAAGCAACCCACCCACTTTTTTTTTTTATAAAGTAGTCAGCATTACCTTGGCAGTATATATGGTCGACCGACATATTTTCAGCTCGATACTTGTCCGATTTAAATTCGCCATCTGACAACCATAAATTCCATATTGTCTAAAAACGACTGAATCCTAAGGTAAGATGGTCCTTGGACATGCAGAAAATGTACCAAAAGTTAAAAGGTCGACTCTGGTCAGCCTGTGCGAACTGCGCAGGCTGACAAGTGCAGATACATTACAGCCTCTTTCCACAGAGTATGGTTTACATATGGCCTGCAACACGCGAAAAGGGGCATTCGGAAATTTGCGTAAAGTGTCGCTTCGGATCAGCCTGCGCAGTCCGCGCAGGCTAATCCGAAACGACGCTTTCCGTTTTTATGTAATTTTCTGTTTTGCGCAAGTCTACTGTAGCACAAAATCTAATGTAGTCGTAAAGTGCAGGCTGATCCGAGACGACGCAAATGTTCGAATGCCCCTTTTCGCGTGTTGCAAGCCAATTATATCAAATACATGAACAACCGTTTCACATTTTTTGTAATGTTTCCAGGATGAAGGAAGCTATGAGCAATATAAGGATGAAGAAGATTGCAAAGTTTTTCTGGACAAGAACAAGTCGAAATTGGAAAACACTTTAAAGCCATCAGAGGTCAAAGCCAGGTAATGATTTTATTTTAAAATTTGTGGTGTGGATTTTCGTGCGCGTTACTACATTAGCAGACAGATTTCAAGTATTCTTTACAGTTCACAATGGTCATTCTAACAATTAGCTTCAGAAAATTATTCATTCAAGGCGTGTGCATACTTTTTGGCGTGGATCAATTCTGTTGAGCTTTGTTATTTCTGTAGTATTTACATGTATGGGATATTTTGTCGTAAAACAGTGTTAAGCGCTACCAAAGAACCGGAAGTGCGTTAAAATCGAGTACGATAATTGGGGCTGTATTCTCCAAGCTTCTTCGTTTTTGTGGTATTTGTCGAAGACAATACCACTATGAGTTCAATATTGAATTTTGAAGACCATGTATCGTATTTTGTGCAAAGCCGAAGGAAATAAACCCAATTAAACTCAATTTTTTTCAGACAAATGAGTTTTTCGGTAGCACTCAGATATGTAATTGGAAATGGCATGTTAAAATACACTGGGTGAGGCCATCGATCGTGGAAATACTAATTTTTGATTGAAAATAGCTTCACCCACTCATAGCCTTCTATTGGCGCAATGATATACACGAAATTCGTCTACTGATCGCTTGGTCCTGGGCTTTTTCGTTCCAAAACCAGTTCGTACCTTGGCTTGTTTGTCCCATGATTGCGCGCTACTTCATTTAATTTTGCATGAATATTTATAGATCGAAATAATTGATTGTAATGTTGGGAATTAAATCTTTAAAGATATTTCAAAACCATAGTTTTCAGGTACAAACTTAATTCTATTCGATATATTTACATGGTTTCTCTCTCTATCCATCATGCATTCTACTGTCAAAGGACATTACTCCTGACGCCTCCTAATGATCAAAGGGAGACAACCAATACACAAATAATCCTAACTTTGTCATGAGTACTCTCCCTTGAACCAAAAAGGTATTCCTTTCTAGCAGGTTGACTTTCAAGCAAATATTTGAATAATATTTCTCTTTTTCAAATTATTAATTCCTCACAATGGCTTCCTTGACAAATACCACTCCAGCGTTTGGAACGCTTTGATTAGATTAGCGAAGCTAGTCTATAGGCATCCAGATTGACTCAGATGCAATGTAAATAAAAAACCCCACAGTTGCCAAATACTGCCTCACAGAAAAATAATTCTTTCTGTTATCAGTCTTAATTCTGTTATTTATGACAATTTTGACAAAAACCACTAAATCTCTACCATCCTGATTTGCACATTTCTACTTACAAAGTAATAGACTGAACAATATTTCATTGATAAGGTACAAGATGTTTGCTTATATGTAAATTAAGTGACCTATGCAAATCAGGCTCATACACTTATTCCTACAACACAGTAACATTATCAATGAATCTAAAAATAGATTCACCTACGCAACTTGTCGCAAATCCAAACTAAATTAACCCTTACTGGATAGTGAACCCTTGTCATTCCTTCAGTTATTCATTATTTAGATCATTGTGTACCGTGAAACTGATATGTTACACTGTTATTTTAGGTATTGAATATTAACACTTTGCCATGCAATCCCGAGTTTTCACGAATTGGGAAAGATGCCCTTTGAAAACATTACGGGAAAAGGAGAAAATGCTGGTAACCAGCATTTTCTCTTTTTCCTATATTGCTTTTCCGCCCTTTTAGAATCAAGTTTCATCAATTGAGCCACATTTAACTTTATGGTCTGGAAAAGCTTTGAGTTTGGAGGAGTGAAAATTTTTCGTTTTGTAAAGAGTTAAATAGTTTATAACGCTTATTACATCTTGTGCTATTGATTAACTGTATAATCCAGTTTAACCCTTATTTCTGCTAGAAAACGTTAAATGAAACTTTATAGCTGATGGTAAAAATCTGAATATTGCTACTTCAAAGTTATATTTTGGAGAAAAAAATATCCCCTTATCGGACAGTGCAGATCCAAGATCAGACTGCAGTCTGTGCAGTCTGTGCAGTCTGACCTTTATCTACACTGTCCGTCTGTCCGTTCGTACATATATCTTCTAAAATCCTCTTTGAAAATTTATGAAACTTCATACATGTGTTTCTTATGATAGTCCACCGATATGGTTTTTTTTATTTAATGCCGTGTCATGGAAAAAGGGGGCTTGATGTATATTTCCTTTATGGACCAATATCTTTTAAACTACTGGACAAAATTTTATGAAACTTCATATTTATATTATTTATCATAAGCTACAGACATGCATTATTTGTTTTCATTTAATGAAATGCTATGTTGTGAAAAAAGGGGGCTTAATGTAAAATTTCATTCTGGACCAATAACAAACAGGCCTCATGTGGACCTACATGCAAAACACAATACCACGGTTTAACCCGTTTTTGAATTATGAAATTGTACCCCTTCCATTAATGTGCACTCACTTCTTTGACAAGAGTTCACACCATACTTGTGACGAGAGCAATATGTTATCATGTGCTTTGATTCTAAGCTTTGCAACGGTCACAGCACCAAGGTTTTGTTTGTGATGAAATAGGTTGTCGACTACAATATATGCGTTGTGCCTGTTCCAACTGATTTAGAGAGGATCAAGTAAGTTAAAGAAAAAATAAAATTTGGCAAGCAGTCCTAAGAAATGAAGAAAAAATGGATAATCCAGAAACCATAGGACCAAACGAATGGTTATCTCAAACGAGTCAAACGGGGCGACAAGTAAGCTCTTTGAAAAAGAACTATATCTGAAATTTGCCTGGAGGCGACGAAATAGCTGATATTTGGTTTTTTTTCGGAGACAGATCGATATTTATTTCATCGCCGCTCCAAAATCTTCTTTAGGCAGACGACAAGATTGTAAACTTGTTAAAAGCAGCTCTATACAATAAATTTAAGGTGGCTAAAAGAAATGGATTTGTCTTTGAAAGGGTCAAAAAAATTCTCGGTTAAAATGCTGGTTACCTGCATTTGCTCCTTTTTCTACAATGTTTTCAAAAGCCTTCTGGCTCGGGGGTTGTAAAAATTCGGAATTGACTGGTTAAAGGGTAAAACACTAGGTTCAGCTACAGTGCCGATCAAGATTACACTACGCAGTCTGATCTTCGATCTTAACTCTCCGCTACTTTGGTCTGGCCAACACAACCTTGAAAAGCATTCTACCTCGGGATCATTAAATCTTGGGACGGTGTGGTAGTGTAAAACTCTTTTAGAGTATTGAGATTAGCCATTTATCTCTTCACATGGCTAAACTTTTTTTTTTTCAACTGAGTTTCTCTGAAAGTAGCTAGAGCCCAATACCTCAGGCCGTAGCATACAGGGCTTGACACTGGAGGTGGCTCGGCCAATTACTTTCAGAAAATTGATAAGTCATTGCTACACGATGTATTCCACTCTTATCATTAGTTTTCAACGTTTTTTCAACGGTGGTTACGAGACAAGGCAGACAGTAGCTTGGGAGGAATATTGTGCCAAGTACTGGTTATAGAAACTCCAGGAGTGCATGGATTAGTGGGTTGATGGCTATGATATGACTGAAATAATGATGGAAAATGGATCAAACACCAAACAACTAAATCTTGCTTTCAAGACAATCTGTGTCATTTGACAGCACAAATATCATCTACGCGCTATACTGCGTTTTGATTGGCTGATATGCTTCATTTTTGCAGACAATGTAGATCAAGATCAGACTGCACAGAACGTGCAGTCTGATCTTTGATCTACACTGTCCGATAAGGACATATTTTCCTTCAAAAAAATAATTTTGAAATAGCAAAATTTGTGTTTTTACTATCGGCTTAAAAGTTTTATTTCAGTTATTTAGCAAGATAAGGGTTAACTCTCTCACTACCAATTAAAATGCATTCTATTTTTTTTTGAAGGCTTTAAATAAATTTACGTTGCGTTTGGAGCTGACTCTAGTAAAAGATTAACATGAGGTAGCGGAAGGAGTAGATAAAAAACCAGTCTGCACATTTTGTGCAGTCTGATCTTGATCTACGCCATCCGCAAAACCTATCCAAGGCGACATTGGCAGTGAGAGTTAAATATGTTTTTATGACCCTGAGTTCGTGGATTCTTGAACACATTGTAGTAAAACAAAAAAATGCTACATGTACTTTCATTTACCATACCCCCCCCCCCTTACTATTTTAGCCATGTTTGGTGCATTATATCTGCAAAGTCTTTTAATTTGGACAAGTCTGATTTTTTCTTTACTATCTGGTAAAAAGTTTAGCTAGGTAAACTAGCATTTGTTTTTTTTTCCCACAATGTTTTCAAACACTTTTAAAAGAGTAGTTCCATCACACAATATGGACAGAGCTGGAAATTAACAGTATACCATACAATCCTATGTTTAAATGGCCCCGAGTTAAAAGACTTTTTATAAACATTGTGGGAAAAGGAGAGAACGTTGGTTACCAGCTTTTTCTCCTTTTCCCCAGTTTTTTTCCCCTTGAAAGACAAATTCCATCATTTCAGCCATATATACTTTGTCATCTGCAAATTTGTCGCCTAATAAAGGGTGAAGACCAATCTGTGTAAGGTAGGGAATAGCCAGTGAAAACACAAATAGAAAATGTTCAGTGTAGGAAAATCAACTTTGGTTCAAACCCCTGTAACAAACAATAGCAAGATTTATTGAACTTCAGGTATATTGCTTCTCAAAACATTCTAGGAAAAAGAGAAAATGCAGGTAAACATAATTTACTCCTTTTCTTACAAAGTTTTTCATACTTTCAAAACCACATTTGTCTTCTGAAAATGTTTACCAATTGGACAAATCTAAAATTTTGGTTTTTGGTAATGGTAAATTCAAAAACAAACTACATGTACACGTACTTCATTTCTTATTTTTTTCTAACCCTTTACTAGACGACAAAATTTTAGCTTTGTCCAATTTGAAAGCATTTGCAGACGACAATTTCAGTGTGGCTCAAATGTTGCGATTTTTCTTTGAGAGAACAGGGTTAACAGCCTTTTCTCCTTTTCCCACAATGTTTTCAAAAGGCTTTTTTCTCTGGGTCATTAAAAGTCTGCATTATGCTGTAAAGGGTTAAACGGTGTTTAATGGCGCATCGACATCTATGGTCATTTAGCGCGCTTGAAATGTAATGTATTATCAATAGTTGTAAGAACTAAGTGGTAATTTAAAAGTTAATAATACTTCATGAACAAGAATTAAAAATTAAAGCAGAAAAATGTGGAATATATCTATTATATGATTGTAAGTGCTAGTAGACTTAGCAACGAGGCAATCCTCATTGCAGGGTCATCCAGCGTGTTTTATATTTTTGTCCAAAATTTAAAAATTCTATTTTTTATTATAAAAATCTGTCTTCAGATATTGTAAAATGTTATTCTGTTTACCGTTTAAAGATAACATGTACTTCATTTTTCATAATGTGGTATCAATTTGTAAAATATCTTAACCCATAACCATACTGGCTAATTTCAGACACACTATTTGCTTGTATACCCTAGGGCTGTACATGTGTCACCGTAGCCAACATATTTTCAAGTAACTTGAATGAATTCAAAGTACATAGAGGATGATCAACTGGTTGTGTTTGATATTTAAGATCTGTCACTCAAATGGGGTGTGATGCAGTTAAAAAAACGCATCACACTGCATTTGAGTGACAGATTTTTAATACGTCGTCTGCAAACACTTTCAATTTGAACAAGCCTACTTTTTTGGTGTTTGGTAAAGAGGTGATCTGTCTACAGTAGGGATGTGAAGAATGTTGTGGTAATCACTGGGACTGTATTTTTTACACTTGTATATTGTATATCACCGTATGGTTCAACTTTCAAAAATTATCTCGGTTTTGCCTTCCATAGTCTGTCTGTTTTGCTCTAGATCTGTACTTTACCTAAAATTAAACAAAAACAGAGGTAAGGAACTACATCCACATCCCCAAGTAGGCCAAAGTGGTCATTTGATTTAGCCTGTTGCTCTCAAAGAATTACAGATTTTGATGATAAGAAATAACTTCATCAATGTAAAATTTATTTAATTCCTTTCCCTTTAAGCTGACGCAGTATTGCATTCTGTATTACACACCAAACATTCAACCAGACAAGACTGTTCACATAGCACGATGTGGCCAATATTTAAGCGAATATATTACAGGCATGTTCATGGTCATTTTTTTCAAAACAAATGCTCATTTTAGTGTCAGCTTTGTAATGACCATTTTACTCTCTGCTGTGTCCTTTTTTCTCAAAGATCAAAACCAAAAAGCCTGTATGGGAATAAGTAGAAACCATTACTAATATGCTGACACAATATATAATATTTATTTTATACACTCCAGACATCAGACAAGACTGTCCACCTAGCGCGGTGTGGCCAACATAGGGAGGAGCTTTTTTTCTAGGCATGTCAATGGCCATTTTATTCCTTGCTCCATACAATGTGGGTGTCAGCATGTAAATGGCCATGTTGATGTCACTATGGGGTTATATTACAATGTTTTCCGACATGCCTTGGCCTGACAGTCTTACATGAGAGACGGGTGCAAATATGAAAAGTAAATTGATTGGGTTGAGGTTTTAATAAGACTAGGCAGGGATCCTATAATCTCTATAGATGATCTCTGCACCAGGGTACCCAAC
Source organism: Hippopus hippopus (assembly GCA_946811185.2). Taxonomy (NCBI): domain Eukaryota; kingdom Metazoa; phylum Mollusca; class Bivalvia; order Cardiida; family Cardiidae; genus Hippopus; species Hippopus hippopus. Next base: position 41,363,477 of record OX328096.1, read on the forward strand.
ACACACCATGACAGTACTATCTTTACCTGCAAATACTTTGCAACAGAAAAGGCATAAGGCCCTATATCCTCTCCGTACATTGGCCATATCAGGTACATTTTTGCAGACCGGTACCTAGGTTATCAATGTGGGGATAGCACTGTCCACAAAAGCTCCTCTAATGTATGAAATAAGCATGAAAAATATACAAACAAAAACAATTTTGAATTTAAAGAATTTTAGAAAATTATTACAGCTTGTTATGAAGAGGTTTTCTGGTACTTGTTTTTTCATTCATTTTGACACAACACAGCATGAAGAGCGAACAATCCAGATGTATTAGGAACAGAGATGCAAGACATTCACAGCATGGGCTTCAAGTGTACAAAGTTTGATTTGCTGATAAAGGCCTTAAGTAGTACTTTACCAAACGACCAAAATTTGGACTTGTCCGAATTCAAAGCATTTGTAGACAATTTAAATGCCGCTATTGTGGCAGAATTTGTTTTTGAAAGGGTAGAATGCATAGTGGGAAAAGGAAAAAATGCTTGTTACCAGCATTTTCTCCTTTTCCCACTATGTTTTCAAAAGCCTTCTTTGTGAGGGTTGTTAAGAGTCCGGATTATGTGGAAATGGGAAAAATCTTTACTCTCAGACTCTTCCATAATGAAAGCACCTGCAGACGACAAATTAAATGAAGCATGTATGATGACCGTTTTCTTTAAAAACCTTCTCAAAACAAAAAATATTGTGGGGAAAAAAGAGAAAATGCTGTTTAAAAATACAGATAATCTTTTGCCAGCAGCCTAATTCAACTATAGGAAAGTTTTTTTTATACCATGATGTGCATTTGACCTTTTTACAGAAAAAAAGATAAATGTTATTTTGAACAACCTGATAGCTGAAATTTCTTGTTTTTGAAGTGAAATTTATGTACAGAAGTTGTGTAAGTGATCTCTTTTTTGATGCTTTGTTATGTCTGACCTTGAAATGAACTTTACACTTTTATACTTTATGTATATTTGATGTAGTTACATATAATTTGAAAATGTTATTGACAGTAGTTACATATAATTTGAAAATGTTATTGACAGCAACCTGATAGTTGAAACTTCCATTTGTTCTATAAAACCCCTGTCCCTGGCCACAATGCATATGTACTGGTAATGGAAATTCCAACTGTCAGTCTGCCGACCGTCACTTGCCTATAGGAACCTAATGCAAGATGTTTTATTTATGAACTTTTAGTCTAATACTCTGATTTATTTTTAACAATTATACTAAAAGTAGGCTTTCCAGGAGTTTTGATCCAATTTTCACTAAATTTGTTACTTTATGCCATAATGCCTATTTAACCTAACAGTTTACATATAGTTCAAGGAAGGTATTGTCATCAGCTAGATTTTGCAGTCTGTAGGTCTTCTTGAGTTAAAGCTTATATGTAAGAACTTTTTACTGGATCATTAATGAATATTTCTACCTCTTTACAATTTAAGTTTTGCCAGCAACCTGATAGTTGAAACTTCCATTATTTTGTGGTTTTAACCCCTGTCCCTCGTCACAATGTGTATAATGGAAATTCCTAACATCAGTTAACTGAGCCTCACTTATTTATATTAACTTTATACTAAGGTAAAGCATTCTCATTCATCAAAAGAACTTTTAGTGCTTAATTTGAAAATAAAGGCTTTAGAAACAAATCCTTCCAAACATTAAATTTGCTTTTCCATTGTTTATGAAATTCTATACCGTGAAAAAGTTTAAAACTGTCATTTCCTTATTGCTTTAACTAATTCCCAAACAACAAAAAATTTAGACTTGTCCAAACTTGAAGACAACAAATAAAATGCGCATGAAATAATGGTTTTTGTCTATGATATGGTCACCAGCATTTTCTTCTTTCATCACCATGTTTTCAAAAGCCTTTTTTGCCATAGGGTTTTTAAAAGTTGCGATTGTGTGTTTAAGAGTTAACTTATAATCTGTCATAAATATTCAGAAAGAAACACACTTGAAAATATAAAGATGTTATATGGAAACTTAAACCTAGCAAAACTCTGTACAAACAGGACAAGTATGAATGACTTGCACCCAGTGTTCCTCCTATTGTGTCCATACCGCCAAGATGAAGTGCATTGCAGACAGGGATTTTATGCACAAAATGATGAAACAAAAAATACACTAAAACCTTCTCTAGCTCTACTAATAAAAGTTCTGTTGAGCCAAATACATGTGAATTTAGAAAACTTTAACAATGGTACAGCAAAAAACTGACTGACAACTTTGACCTACCTCGAGTCCATAATCATCCCAAAATTTCCATATAGGCAAGCTCTTTCCCTTCCTGCAACAGATTTCAAAGGAATAATAATAAACTTTAAACAAAATTTATCATTCTACATATACATAATTTTAGCATAAAATCAACACCTACGTAAAAGAGGTACATGTACCACAATAATTGATTGATTGTATAGTGTTTAACACTGTTTTAAACATCATTCCGCACAATAGTCTTTCCAAGCCACTGGCTACTTTCCTACATAACCATCGTCAAGACAATGGTCAGCGGTGGGAGAGGAATGAATCCTGTAGCAATGACTATCATCAATCCTCTGAATGAAATTGGCCGAGCCAGGGATAGAACCCACGACCCCGTTCTCAAGTCCTGCACGCCACCGACTGAGCTAGTGGGGCTCGGCATGTACCACAATGGATGAATGAATGAATGAAAGTTGATTCAGCAAGGCATTGGCATCTAGGTCTTTAACCCTTTACCACACGCCCAAGTTTTAACCATGCTAAAAAAGTAGTATGAAATTTTCATTTTGATAGTAAAAACCCAAATATTGCTAGTTCAAAGGTTTGTTTTGGGAAATAATAAATCCTTCTTGGACAGTGTAGATCCAGGTTCAGACTGCACGTTCTTTGCAGTCTTATCTTGATCTATACTGTCCGCAAAAGCTCAGTGAGTCGTGCTTAGCAGCCTAAGGATTAAAGTCCTTGAGTAAGACAGCTTTTGAAAACATTTTGATAAAAGGAGAAAATGCTGGATACTAGCATTTTCTCCTCTTCCGACAAGGTTTTTTTACCCTTTCAAAGACAATTTCATACAAAGAGGTACATTTGTCATCTGCAAATGGCAAGTCTAAAAATTTGAGTTGAATACATTTGAGTAATGCTAAAGAATACATGTACTTTAGAAAATATTGTGGCAAAAGGCATATTCCTCATTGAAAATGCCCTTTTTACAAGAGTATTCTAAAAGATACCTGCAGCAAAATTATTCAGGAGGTTGCTAAATAAACTAAGTGGATATTTTCCATTAGTTTAAACTTTTACCACACATTCTTAAGTTTCAAAAACTCTTTTTAAAACATGTTTTTTACCTCTTCAAAGGCAAACCCATCTTTTGAGCCATATTCACGGTCTACAGCCCCTAACTCACATATTAAAAGACGGAAGCTGCTGAGATTGGCCAAATAGCCTTTATGAAAACATCGATGTTAAACGATATTTACTGATGAGTTAGTAAGTCTACAGCCCCTAACTCTAAGACGGAAGCTGCCAAGATTGGCTGAATAGCCTTTACGAAAATGTCGATGTTTACTGATGAGTTAGGGGCCATAGACCTTAAATTTGTTGTCTACATATACTTTCAATTAGCACAAGTCTAAAAATTTCATTTGGTAATGACTTAAAAGACTGTCAAGATACATGTATTACAATTTCATATCATGTTGAGAGAATATCTGTACAGAAAATTGTAATGTAGATCTCAGATCAGATTGCATATTCTGTTCAATCTGATCATACCACACAATCCAGACTTTAACAACCCTGAGAAAGACACCTTTTGAAAACATTGTGGGAAAAGAAGAAAATGCTGTTAACCAGCATTTTCTCCTTTTCCCACAATGTTTTCTATTTTCTACCCTTCCCAACACAAACTTCAAATTTTGAGTCACATTTATTTTGTTGTCTGTAGATGGTTTTAATGTGGTCACATCCAAAAATTTTGTTGTTTGGTAACGGGTTGACCCTTTACCACAAAATGAAATTTTAGACTAGTCCAAATTAAAAGCATTTAAAAATGACTAGAGAAATGTGGACCAAATGATGAAGCCTGGTCTTTGAAAGGGTAGAAAACATTATGGGAAAAAGGGAACTGCTGGTTACCAGCATTTTCTCTTTTTCCCATAATGTTTTCAAAAGCCTTATTTCATAGGGTCTTTAAAACTTGGGACTGTTTGGTAAAGGGTTAAATACCTGGTCTGTTCAACTTACCATATAGATGCACTGCTGAGTTGTAGATTGTTTTGATAACTGCTGCTGACAAAGTGCCTGCCATCTGTTCCAAGCACTGCCACTTTGAAACCATGGTATCTTGAATTGAAAATCCTAAGAAAAAATAAAAGAAAACCTCTGTATTTTATTTTGGAGGAGGGGTAGGGGGATGGGGTGGGGTATTGTTGTGAGGCAATGATTTCGAGTAAGTTTATAAAGTAACTTTGTGTTGCTATTTTGTACTTTTCTGTTTTTTCAAATCTTTGCTTGTTTCATTTAGCTCTTTATCACACAAGCAAAAATGTAGACTTGTCCAAATTGTAAGTTCTTGCAGACAACAAACTAAGTATGGTTTAATCGATGGAATCTGTATTTTATAAGGTAGAATTAAAACATTGTGGGAATAGGAGAAAATGCTGGTGACTGGCATTTTCTCCTTTTCCGACAATGTTTTCAAAATCTTTCTTTCTAAGGGTCATTAAATGTGCAGATTGTGTGGTAAAGGGTTAATCATGACTATTATTGATTTCTCTTTAACCCTTTCCGGAACTTCAAATTTAAGACTCTTCTAAATTAAAAGCATCTGCAGGCAACAAATCTGAAAGTGGTACAAATGAACTGAGGCTGTTTGACAGGCTGGAAAATATTGTGGCAAAAGGAGAAAATGATGGTTACCAGTGTTTCCTCCTTTTCCACAATGTTTTCAGAAGGGGTCTTCATCAGGGTCATGCAAACAAAGGATTGTTTGGAAAAGGCTAAAATACCAAACAACAGAATTTTTGACTGGCCCAGATTGACTGTTATTGAATGGTGTTTTGTGCCTCTTTCAACATTATTTCAGTCATATCACAGCAACAACTCACATATTCATGTGCTTTTCTTGGATTTACCAGTACTAGGCTAGAGCTCTGAAGTGTTTTGCCCAAGGACACTCCCACGAAAGGCCCAGTGGATCTAGTGCTGCTCGAACACAGGACCTCAAGGTTACAAGTCCCACACTTTACCACTGAGCCACGCAGGACCCCGACTGGTCCAGAGTGAAAGATTTTGCAGATGACTAATATCACTCAAATGATGGAATTTGTCTGCGATAAGATAAAAAAAAAACACTGCAGGAAAAGGAAATAATGTTGGTAACTAGCATTTATTTCTTTTCCAACAATGTTTTCAAAGGCTTTTTTCCCAAGGGTCTTTAAAGCACAGGATTGTTTGGTGGTGGGTTAACCCTTCACCACACCATCCCCAGCTTTAACGACCCTGAGAAAGAAGCCTTTTGAAAACATTGTGGGAAAAGGAGAAAATGCTGGTAACCAGCATTTTCTCCTTTTCCCTCAATGTTTTCTACCTTTCTCAGGATATGTTTTAATTTTTCAGTCACATTGATTTTGTCCTTTGCAAATGCTTTCAATTTGCAGTTACTTAAAATTTTGTCGGTTGGTAAGGAGTGAAAGGACAATCTAGACTATTACTCTTTCCAAATTGTTGTTTTGAAAAGAATATCTGTGAAAAAAAAAGTTTATGTCTAAGATTAGAATGCATAGTCTGTTTAGCCTGATCTTAATCTACCTGTACAGTCTTTAACTTACCATGTAGATGCACTGCTGACTTGTAGATTTTTCTCATTACGGCTTCAGGCAAAGTGTCTGCCATCTTTTTCAAGTATTACCACTTCAAAGCTGTGGGATCTTTAATTGGAAACAAACAAAAAAACAACCTCTGGTTCTCTTTTTCTATGGGGGTGGGGATGGGGAATGGGGAAGGGAGTGGGCTAGTTGTGGTTAAAGTTGTTTCCAGTAATTTTATTTTGCTTTTTTTTTTTTCTTTTCTGATTTATACACTTTAGATTGTTTTGAATCAATAGGACTATTCTTGGTTAAATTGTATTTCTATTGTAAGTAAAACCTGAACTTATGTAACTCACAATTCAATTTTTCTTGCTCAAACCCGAGTTTGTAAGTGAGAAATGACATGCTGCTGTAAAAAGCTGACTGTATGCATTCTCAATGTGAAAATTTCATTTTTGTAGTGTTAATGCAGCTTTACTCATTTTTATCTTCAAGTTCAAGGTAGTTTTTAGTATTCATTTAATCAATTTTTCTTTCTGATAACAGGTTTCAAAATTTTAGAATGGTCCAAATTGAAAGCAATTGCAGATGACAAATGGTGCCCAAATAAGAAAGTTTGTCTTTGAATGAGAAGAAAACATTGTGGAAAAAGGATAAAATGCTGTTAACCAGCATTTTTTCCTTTTTCCTCAGTGTTTTCAAGTCTTATTTCTAACAGTAATTATAACACAGAATTGTTAATAAACCACACCCTTATTTGTTGTATTTTTTGTTCTTCAATTTAATTTCATCTTAATATGAATACATGTACATGTAATCTTGATTTCTTTGCTCTTGCAAAGGAATCAAACTTAAACTTACTATTCAAAAGACTTTCTTGCTCGCATGTGTTTGTGGGTGAATGACCTGCTGCTGTTGAAATCTGTATGCATATTTAACTTGTTAATCACACTTTTGTACTGTAACTTTATATTTATTCCTTTTCGTTTTCTTGAAACATAGAGTGAATGCGAGTTCTTTTGTGTCAATATTTCCTTTTTTCAATCAAAAGTTCCTTATTAACAAAGTACTGAAAATTTTAAGTTTATAATCTATATCCAATTTCATGACTTGATTAACAATTTAAATATTTTTTGGTTTTTAAGTTTAATGTATCTAAGGTAATTCCCTCCTGATGATTCCTTCGCATTTTACAAATCTGTATATTTTAGTTCATGATGAAAATTGTTTATGTGTGCAAATTCCTCTCATTACTTTTAAAGAAAAGGATTATGAGGATGGATAATGCTTGCTTCTGATACTTTCTGCAATACTTTTGCCAGGGACAGGGGGTATCAGAAACAAACATATTCCAATTGAAAATCTCTAAAGAAGAAAAAAGCTATAAAGATTTTTTCAGTATTACATGTACAAATTTGCCTATAAACAATTCAAGTAAACTGCACAGATGTAATTATTTGTTAAACCTACAGAAAAACAACTTGTATAAATAGAAAATGAACATTTAGGTTTACTTTAATGTTAATTGGTGAGTAAAATAATATTCCTTGTGTAACTCTTTTCCAAATGACCATTTCATTTTGTCCAAATGGAAAGCATCTGTAGACTATACAATAATATGTGGCTCATATGGTTGGATTGGTCTTTGACAAACACATAAAACATGTTGGCAAATAGAGAAATGCTGATTGTTTCCAATTTAAGCCTTGATCCTCAGGGCCTTGAAACTCAGGATTATCCGGTAACGGTTCAAAATCAATCTACGGTACTTAAGATTACACCTTTTTTTTTTTGCATTTGTGAGTAAAAATTAAGTTGTTGCTTTATGTATAAAGCTAACTGTTTAAACTTGGCAATGTCATTTTTTGTATTGTAACTCCATTTTTTGTGTTAGAATTTAAAGCAGCAGTTCTTGTATTTCTGTATCTTTTTCATCCCCTATATTATTTTCTTTTATTCATGTATTTTTTTTCCCTGTTACTATGTTATTCTTTTTTTTTCTTCTTTGTAACTTATCATTTTTTCCTAATTCATGTTTCTTTTTTTTTATTATCATTACTTTTTTTTTTTTTTAATTCTCAAGTAATTTTATTTCATTCCTTTTCAAGTTTTTCATTTTCAAAAGTTTTTTTTTTTAATAAGATGTTTTTTATTATTATTATTTTTTTTTTTTTTTATCATTTATATTAATATATATATATATATTCTATTTTAGTTTTATAGTTGTTTATTCTTTTCTATATTTAAATATTCCTTTTTTTTTCTATTTTTTTTTTGTGGTTGTTGTTTTTGTTTTATGATAGTTATCATATCCCTATATTTTTGCTGTATTCCTATTTTTTTTTGTTCATTTGTGTAAATGTCCTTATTTGGTGTGGAAAACCATTAGCTCAGACAAATGGGGGATGGGAGTCCGATTACTTACAGCTGAGACATATGTTTCGCCTTGTGTGTATTTACTATTTCAAAAGTCTGTTTTCAATGAAGTATCCAGATAAATTAACAGTGTTCTTGATCCACTATGATCAATACTCCACTCAATCAATCCCACAAATCTCCAAGGGATGAATGGAAATAACTACCCATGATTTACTCATTACATAGTTGATATTGAAAGTTGCAAATATGCTATTTACAAGATATTTATTGAAGTATGCTTGAATTATGCTTTTAACAGTATGCGAATGTTGTTGACACATTAAATGTGTAGGGTCATCTAGGCTAGAAGTTCATGAGTAATCAACAAATGTTCCAACAATTAACAAGTGTTCCTAGGCTGGCCAAAATTGTTGAAACCAAGACAAAATGTCATTATCCTCATTTTTGCATTTGAATGAATGAATGAATGAATGAATGAATGAATGAATGAATGTTGTTTTATGGCGCATTGACAACTTTGGTCATTTAGCGCGCATATCTGTGTTAAAAGATAATAAAAGTGGAATTGTTTAAATTGAAAAAAGTTTGAATACATTAATAATAATAAAAGAGTTGAATTAAGAAGTATTATATGTGATCTTCACATGCATAAAGGGCATTATTGAGTGACAGGGCAATCCCTATCTACTCAAAAGTTTTAAATGATAAAGTTAAGAATGTGATAAAAAGATTTGAACAAAAAGTTGGATTGATAGTAAGAAGTGTTTAAATTAAGAAGAGTGTCATTTTTAATGTGCATAAAATATGATATTGAGTGGCTGGGCGTCCCTGCCTACTCCAAAGTTTTAGATTAAAAAAGTAAGGCTGTGAATCAGCTGACAAGATATCTAATATAAAGGTGTGTAAAGAATGTAAAAAGATGGGTAAGAAACTCAAGAGCAAATATCACAGTTTATTGTAAATGCCAATCTCCTTTATGAAAGCGATAATAGATTCAACGCTGACAGAATCAAAAAGATTTTTTAAACTATCGACATTGAAATAATTTGAACGAACTGGCTGAAAGTCAATGCAATCTAGTAGGATATGTTTTACAGAAAAGGATGCACTGCATGGAATACATTCAGGGGCATCATCTCTGGTCAAGAGCCAGGAATGTGTGATGCGTGAATGGCCAATTCGAAGTCGTGCAATTATCACTTCTTCTCGACGAACAGACCTGTAAATGGGGTATCATTCACCAAGGGAAGGTTTATTTACATTTGAACTTTGAAATAAGCTAGCAACACTTAAAAATTGTGATGTTTTTGTTTTCTAAATGACACCTTGAAACATGACTGGAAATATAATATATGACAAGTTTCTTTAACAATTAGGTCTATATAAACTTGGACTTGGCTGGTAAATTTCTATTTAAAGTGTTTGAAACCAGCCTAGCATTTATGATCTGAACTACTGCAAGTTCAAACTAGATGTTTTCTCTTACTGTTTTGATTTAACAGAAAAAAATAGTAATTTAAACATCATAAATGTAATGTATTGTTGTTGTCTATTCGTTTTCTTATCTTAAATAACCTTTGTGTAAATACTTTGTAAGAAAAGCTGCTAAATTGAAACAGTAAAAATTTGCATGAATAAGCTGCAACAGCTGTAGCATCAAGTATAATTAAAAACATTGAAAAGTTTGTTATAAGGTTTTCATGGTGTGGCTGGTTTTGGTATTCAAAGTATTCCAACAGCTGATTTGTATGTGTTACTGAATTGAAATCAGACAATGTCAATGCATTTATATATAGACCTGCCGATGAATCTTCTAAAAGCACCAAGTCTTTGATTGTCCCCAATATCTATTTGATATTGATTCCCCAGTTTGATCTAAAATCTTTTCACAGAAAACATCTTTGAAATGTTTTTAAACCAACAGAGATTACACTCACATAGAAAGCATGACTTTACTTCTCAATATATTACGGTAACTCTTTACCAAACAACAAAACCTTAGACTTGTCTGAATTGAAAGCAGTGGCAGACGACAAATCAAATGTGACTCAAACACTGAACTTTTCCCTAGGAGGCTAGAAAATATTGTGGGCAAAGAAAAATATGCTGATTATCAGCATTTTCTCCTTTGTCCACAATGGTTTCAAACTTCTTCCTCTTCAGGGTCGTTAAAACTCAGGACTATGTGGTAAAGGGTTAAATACACAATACAACCTAACTCAATAATGATAGATAAAAATACCCTCTTTATTACAAAGGTCAGCAAGGGATGCATTTATAGACAGTCAGATCACATAAACTTGAAACCTACAAGTACCATTCTGAGGAATAGCAAAGCTGCTATCTTAAATCATATGTGAAAGAAAGGAAATGAATGAATGAATGAAAAAATGAAGGAAAAATTTAAGACAATGATAATAAGATAATTTGATCAAGGAAAATTTTAAAAGAAAAAGAAAAAATTATCCATATGTACATAAATGTAGATCTAATGTATAAAAATAAATGTACCATTAAGCTCTATGTACATATCTATTTGATATACCCTTCAAGTGCCAAACAAACTGTGTAGACATGGGACAGAGACCAGAAAAAATGTCATTTCAATGCTGAACTTCACTCATTAGGCAGTGCACATCTAAGAGCAGGCTACATTATACAGTCTGATCCTGATCTGCACTAGCCTGAAAAAATCTAAAGTAGTGAGAGGCACTTGACAGGTTAAGATCCTTTTCATTCCACATTAGATCAACCTTATATACACTGACACACACACAAAAAAACTGTGTGGTCTTTTGAACCCAGTACCAAACAATCCTGAATTTTAAAGCCCAAATGGAAGGCTTTTGCAAACATTGTGGGAAAAGAAGAAAATGCTAGTAACCAGAATTTTCTCCTTTTCCCTCAGTGTTTTCCACCATTTCAAGGGTAGGTCTTATCTTTTATGCTGTATTAGTGATGGTGTCTGCAAAGGCTTTTAATTTTGAAAAGTCTTTAAGTTTGTTGTTTGGTAAAGAGTTAAATCTAACATTGAATATGAAAGGACAAAAATATAGAAGTTGTCTTTGTCAGTCTAAAGGTAAGATAAATGCATTCACATAACTTGTGAAAATGGTCTTTTTTTAACAGATAAAATTGTTTTTCAGTTACATGTACTTTGGTTTGATAAAAGGGCTCAGATGAGGTTAACTTTGCAAATGAAACACAGCTGCTGCCCCTGAATAGACCGACAAACCTTTCTGACTTGCCTCGGTCCGTCATTGGTGACAGTTTATCTCTATATTTTTGGTTGTTTATGATTAAAAAATCTTGATTAAAACACATAAATTTTTCCTGGATCCCACCCAGTAATCAACTCTGTCATGACTACATGTATCTCTCTGCTGTGTTTCCTGGGTTCTAACCAGTCCAAGGAAATCATCAATTGGGCAAGGACAACCTTTCTGAGCAATGAAGTATAAAATTAATTTTGTTTCATGCATGTTAATTTGAAACATTTTTTTTCCAAAGATGATTAGTATACTTTATACAAGCCATTTTCAGAATTTACATGAACAGATTTCACTTAGCCTACTAATCAAACTATAATTCAAATTCTGCTTTTTTCATGATCAATCTTATCAAATTTGGATTTAAGATCCTTAATATCAAAAATTGTATGAGATATTGAATTATTTCTTTTCTACTTCTGGATCTAAGATCCTTTACATCAAACATTGTATCAGGTAATCGATTAATATTTCTAAGATACTAAGTAACATAGTAATTGCTTAGGACTTGGGTAAAAAGACATGCAGTGTTCATTTCAGACCAAATTTGTGTACAAAAAAGATGGTATAAAATCAATGCAACAAGAAGTTGATGGTTGGCTGGGTGGGCCACAAAAAGGGCAATCAGGTGCAGTAGCAATTACTTGCCTGTTGATCCCCAGTTTCTCTAAAATTAAATTTTTGCAGTATTTGGTCAATAATGAAAGTATGAATTTTTTTTTTCATTCTCTCATATTTACAAATCTTTAATACTGATTGCAGCAGTCTTTCTATGTTTTGGTCAGTTTCCTTAAAAGTATTTTACCTCAATTAGCTTGGCCTATACAAAAATTATTTAGAGGCCAAGGGCCCACCTCAGACATAAACTAAAATGAACCCTGCAGATTAAGATCTTTACCAAATGACAAATTGGATTTGTCTGCTTGGAAACATTGCAGATGACATTACATGTGGCTCAAATGCTGCAAATTGTCTTTGAAGGTAGCAAAACACTGTGGATAAAGAAAAAAATGCTGCTCCTCTTTTTCTCACAATATTTTTAAAGGTCTTAATATATCTTCAGGATCACAATGAAGCAGGATCATTTGGTAAAGGGTTAAACAAGGCATTTAATAATAGATCAGAAATATACAATAAGAGTAGTAAGACATTACATCCACTTTCATTTTTAGGAGTTAAAATCCTCAACATATGATAAGGTATGCTGACAATTTACCTTGGTGGCTATTACAAATCCCTTTGGTTTACTAACTCTCAAACATGTTTTTAAGTTCATGTGTGTCTTACAGACACACATCATGTTGGGATACCTCAAAATGTATCAAACCTATCAATTTGATAGACATGGTGTCAATTTAAAAGATTCATCTCTTGTACATGTTTATGTCTTCTGTACCTGTCAACTAATGAAATACTTAGAATACATAGGCCATAAACCTAAAACTTTAGAAACCTGCACACAGTTCTTCTACAAGAGTCTATTCTGCTCTACTCTGACACTCAAAAGCCACTGATGAGCACTGTATGAGCTAAAATGTTAAGAGTCAAAACAAAATAGTAATAATAAGAGTCAGGACTGTAATTTAAAGAGTCATACCCAAGATAAATGATTTCATGCAAATTCTTGATATGTTAGGTTCTTATTATTTGTATGTAGCTGTTAAACATTGAATGAAATTTGGTGCTAAGTAACTATTATTTTGAGGACAATAATTATGTAATTCATACTTAATAAAATAGATGTTTTTAAGTCAATAGCAGGTCATTTGTTTTCCAGCACTTGGTCCATACTGTCATTGGGACAATAAACATGTCCTTTACTGATCTGTTTCTTGCAGAAAATCTAAATTATATTCATGTGTATACCTGACTATAATTGGTCTAATTCTAATCATTTCTACATAAAGTGACAGTTAAGTATTTGTGACTCATAAAAAATCACCAAAGTTCAGGCTCAATAATCTATGTAAAATCATAAATGATGCAGTAATGTGTGTGATAGATAACTGCTCAATTATTTTGGTTGTCCCATCTGCAATACCCCCCTTTTAGATGAATTCTTTGATAATCATGTGTAAAAACATATATATATGTAGTGCAAAGACAACCACTTTTAAGTTTTAATGTGCGATATAGTGAGACCTATAAATAACTATTGACTGATCTACCAATCTACATGATCAATGTAATGTAACTTATATATGATAGTGTTAGATAATTGATAGTTAATGTACCTATTTTATTGAAGCATCTTTGCAAATAATGCTAGTCATACTAACATTATAAGCTGTGATTTTTGTTGATGGTTGGGTTGTAGCAAGAAGGGGGTGGTCAAGGAGCATGATCAAGTTTTCACTAGAAGTAGATCTACTTGGTCTTAGAACCATAAAAGGTGTTACAGGATATTAGAGACATAATGTAAGAATATGCATAAACTGATGTCATGAGGGTCAGAATATATTTGGAACTGCTTCAAGATGGTTTGTCTTAGAGACTGATAATGTGTGTTTCATCAACATAGCAGTCTAAAGGTTTAGCAAGACATTATTTGTTGGTCATTTTGGGTTTTTGGTAAGCATGTGGTATTGATCTGTATTGATTTATTTGGTATAATTGAAATTATTTAAAACAAAACACACACACACACACACACACAAACACAAAATATATAGGTGTGTCGACAGAGTAAGATTAACATTCATGATACCATGTCTTCTTTTTCATTTATTCGTGGCTGATTCCAAGGGATGGCCTCATAAATTGAGGCAGGATGTTGTAATTTGAAGGTAGAGTGTGGCATCTTAGTGAAATGGCACAGTTTGAGTGCAGCTCATATTTTGATTTTTTTTCAAACTTTCTAAGTTTGCTACCCTTCAACAGTATATGGCAACCATATTGTCTTACACCCTTGACACTATGGCAGACAATCAGTTTAGAACTACCAGGTTATATTTAAATTTTGATTTTTAGGCAGGTAGATGTATATCAAAGTATATCAATGTCTCAGATTATAAGTATTGTATTCCAGAATTTTAGAAACTGTTGATAAGTTATCCATCATTACAAGGAGAGATTTTCTATAACTTTATATGAGCTCAAATTGACTTTTAATTACCTCATGTAAAGTGATTCTTACCTCAACAAAGTCCGAATCTGGTCATATTGTAAATCTACAAAGAAAAAAATAAACTAAGTTTTGTGTAGTTAATAACAAATGACATAAAAACCCAGTTGTTGCAGGTGGAGAAAAATTCTATTTCTTTGTAATTGTATATTTTTAACTCTTTATCCCATATTCAGGCGTTTTAATGACCCTGAGGAAGAAGTCATTTGAAAACATTATGGGAAAAGGAGAAAATGCTGATTACCAGCATTTTCTCTTTACCCACGTTTTCTACCCCTTCAAAAACAAATTACATCATTTGAGTTACATTAAATTTTTAATCTTTAAAGGCTTGCAATTTGGACTTGTAAGTAATTTTGTCTTCTGGTAAAGGGTAATAAATACACCAATGCTAATTATGTTATCCTTTTACCACACAATCCCGAGTTTTAATGACCCTGAGGAAGAAGTCATTTGAAGACATTATGGGAAAAGGAGAAAATGCTGGTTACCAGCATTTTCTCCTTTTCCCACAATGTTTTCTACCCTATCAAAGACAGCAGTCATCTTTTGGGTTACATTTTTTTTTGTTGTCTGCAAACGATTTCAATTCGGTCAAGACCAAAATTTTGTCGTTTGAGAAAGAGTTATTAATGAAATGGATACTCTTCGACTTGCCTCAGTATACTGCAGTAGGAATTTTCCTACCCTAAAATTTTTAATTCACTATTGAACAGAACAGAACATTTATTGACTTCACCTGCAGAGGTCATCATCATTGAAAATAGGTTAGAGAAAATTCCTCCAAATGCTCCCATGCTTGAATGATTTTGACAAAGGTGGCTTTCAAAAACATTTTGAAAAGAATAAAAAAAACAATGCTGCAACTAGCATTTGCTGCTTTTTCCACAAAATTTTCTACCCTAAAGACAAATTCCACTATGCAAATCACATGTAGATCTAATTTGTTGCCTGACGGATAAAGAGTAAAATGATAATCACCAACATTTGCTTTTCGTTTTGCTGTAAACAGCTATCATAAATAATGTGGCAAAAGAGAAATTGCTAGTAATGAGCAATATTGCATTTTGCCACAATATTTCCACTCATATTGATCAAACATGAGTTTAATTGTTGACTATCCTTATTATGAAAGGATATTTCAAAATCATCTACCACCAATTTCACCCTGAAGGGATAACTCTGTACCCAGAATGGATAACTCTGTACCACATAGTCCTGAGTTTTACCACACAGTCCTGAGTTTTACCACACAGTCTCAAAAACTCAGGACTGTGTGGTAACCAGCATTTTCTCCTTTTGCCATAATGTTTTCTGCCATATCAAAGACAAAAATCAACAGTTGATCTACATTTATTTTGTCATCTGCAAATGCTTTGAATTTGGTCAAGTTCAAAATTTTGTCGTTTGGTAAAGAGTTAATGGATTCCAGGTATTACTGCTTCTAAGCAGGGATCATACCAAGACATATCTCCATGATGCCTACACTGAACAATTTCTCTACTTGCCACAATATTCTTCCCCAAAGTAATCTGAATCTATGCTAGATGCCTTCAAATATATCTGCATGCAATAAAGAATGAACCCGCTACAACAAGATGTGCATTTTTATGCTTCTTGCACTGGGTTCGATCTTAATTTAAAATCGTTGCATGTGTGTAACCTAATAAATGCGTTCGATCTTAATTTCAAATCGATGCATGTGTTTAAACTAATAAATATCATGTTATTTATTAGGTTGCACACATAAATTAAGATCGAGCGCCAGTGGCTCCTTGTGGCTTTTCTTAGATTTCAAGACAAAAAGCGTATTGTTTTCCCTAGCTGTTTTTACCATTATTTTTATATCTGTGATCTTCGTGTTATTCAAGGAAAACTTTGTTTTAAGACAAATAACGATAAGATGTGATTATTAGAGTTACATATTCAAAACAAAATCGGAAGGCGGGAGCAAGGAGAAATCAGCACTAGTTAAGACGCCGGCGATAATTTGCGGGAAAATAAAACAATCACAATTTGCAACCACGTGCACCATGCTAGATCTAGATTTACACGTACTTTGATTATTCATGAAAAATATCTGCAGATTACGAATAAATAAGACACTTACTTCTTTTTTTTCCCGGATCAAATTGTTTGGGTCTTTCCACGAAACACCATACTGCCCGCTCAAACGTTGACTACTCACTGAGCAATCTCGTGCGCGGTTCAGTAGCCTAATCATGTGATCGGGGTCAGCCTAAAAACCAACCAGAACAGACGGGAACGGAAGCCTTTATTAACCCTCAATCGCCTTCACAACTAAAGCCGCCTATAGATGCGGCCGCTAAAGATTGATATCAGACTGCAAAAAAACCCCCATTCTGATCTTTGATCTACACCGTCCGTTTTGTTGAGATAATCTGGCCAAGAGCAACCTTAAACTTGCAATTATTTAGGTCTTATTTCTAGACTGGCATTGTCTTTTTTAAAGGTTTATTCGGCGCTCTTGGGTAACCAACAAATCACTTATGTACAGATGAACTTGGAATTGTACCAATAACATGTCTTTGGATTTCTAAATTCATTTTTTACTTTTGTTTGCACATAATTGGCTTGCATCACACGAAAAGGGGCATTTGGACACTTGCGTAAATTGTCGTCTTGGATCAGCCTGCGCAGTCCGCGCAGGCTAATCCGAGACGGTACTTTACGACTACATTATTAGTTGTACGGTCAGGTGGCAGGGGACTTGGAAACTTGTTCACGGCTGTGGTGAATCATGTCGCCCCGAGCCGAAGGCCCCAATTCAATGAAAACTGACGTCACTGGGAACTGACGTCACTGAAACCTTGGTAAAAGGTGCTAAAACGTGCAGTTTGGCGTATAATCTTGATGTTAATCTTGATCGAAGCCGCCAGTTTGGATGTTATGTTGAAAGTGTAGTCATGTATACGCGGCTCCCGAAAGGGAAACTGCTTTTAGGTGGGTTTTGCCAGTGTACATGATATATATGTTCGGGGCATATTATCCAATCAGATCACGAGAAATTTCTTTGCAGTATAATAATAGATTTTGTTCTTTAGTAGACTTGCGCAAAAAATAAAATTACATAAAAGCGGAAAGTGTCGTCTCGGATTAGCCTGCGCGGACTGCGCAGGCTGATCCGAGACGACACTTTACGCGCACCATTGACCGATAGGACAAGAAAGAGGGCTTGTTTGTCCGCAGAATGACAAGCAATTTTTTTCTTGATATTTTCTATATAATATAGTTTGGGTAAAAAATCGTTTTTATAAACGATTTCACTCTTTTTTCAACCCTTTACTTCGTCATATACGATGCCTTTTATTTGCAATATGGCACTGCTAGTGTTTCAATACCGCAGTATTTAGAAAGGTTTGTGAATGCAGTCCCTGCAGTGTATTGCCACTTTGTATCCGATACTTTCTTTCTTTCGTTCAAACCTCCGTTCGTTCGTTCAAAACTAGGAAAATTGTTTGGTAAAACCTGTAAATGGATGATTTCAAGGCTGTTAACCCTTATCCTGCTAAATAACTAAAATGAAAACATTTTAAATTCGATGGTAAAAACCCAAATAATGCTATTTCAATGTTATGCTTTGAGTAATAATATCTCCATATCGGACAGTGTAGATCCAAGATCAGACTGCACGTTCTGTGCAGTCTGATCTTAATCTACACTGTCCGCAAAAGGTCAGTGACTCGCGCTTAGCAGCCTAAGGGTTAAAGACTACCAAGTATCGGAGAAGATTAATACCAGAGTACGTCTGTAGAGTCTGATCCCGATCCGTCTTCGCTATCTTTGCAACCAACATCAGCCGTTGGTTGAACTGTGAAATGTTGTAACCTGTAGGCTGTTAAACGCGACTCAAGGATCTTTTGTGGACAGTTTAGATCAAAATCAGTCTGCACAGAACGTTGAAATCGGTAAAGGATTAAACTGGTACGCCAAAAGCGTCGAATTTTCTGCTGAATTCAGCCATCTGCAGATATTGCGATATCAAGAATTTAAGAAAAAATCGATGTATAGAATCGATTAGGTCCAAGATCAGACTGCTTGTTTTGTGCAGCCTGTTATTAATCTACACTGTCAGCAAAATTGAATTTGGACGGATTAGGTTTCAAGATTAGACTGCTTTTTGTGTAGTTTATTACCGGTCTACATTGTCAGCAAAAAGTGCACTTAGTCGCACAAACAGCAGGGATCAGAACTTTAATCTCAGAGCATCAAAACTGAATTCTTAAACCGAAGAATGAATGAAGTATAAACCGTCAAACAAAGCCCAAATATAGCAATGTTCTTTCCGATGAGAAATCTCGCGGTATCTGATGGTGTAAGTCTACGATTATGTGCAGTCTGTTGAGGGTGCACATTTTGTGCTGCCTGATACTGATCGACAAGGGCTACAATGGCCTTTAGCAGACAAAGAGTTAAGGTTGAAACCCGAAAACAGTCAGATATACGGTCTAGGCAAGGACTGTAAATTTGAAGCATGGCTACTGTTACGCTGTTACGTAATGTTACGTGTTTCTTATCTTTTACAGCTGCGAAATATCGATTATAAATAGATTATACGCGGTTTATGTTTGCCAAACTCCAGAAAATCCCGAACCTTTACGTATAATATCCGTTATTTTCATCGACTTGTTGATATGCGAGACTGCTTGCTGATAAAGCATGTCCGTGAAAGTTGGCTATGTGTATATTTCTATCAAAAAAGTCTTTTCGGCGGGGAATATCATTTCAACGAAAAAATCTGTTTTCACTTAAAAGATAACAAGCAAGATTTTCATGCTATTTCAAGTTATTTTGCCAAGTAAGTAGTCAAGTGCGTTAGGTAAAATCAATGGATTGAACTGGATCCGGATTGAACCGGATTGTACTAAATAAACGGAATGAGCCGGTGGAATGGATTGGACTCAAAACCGAATTTTACAATTTTTCTTCAATCTTGTATAAACCAACCAGGTTTTATCTTTACCATAGCCACTTATTTCAACTTTGCTAGTCTGTCAGTACTTTCAGTACTTTGATTATCCTTAACCGCCCTCCACAAAGTTGCCTTTGTGGCCAGTATAGAAATGTAAAACTGCACAAAACTCGCAGTCTGATCTTTGATCCACACTGTCCGCATTGCAGAGTTATTCTGTACAAAACAACCTTGAAATTGGAACTATTTTAGTCTTTTTTCCTAGACTGAAAATGTTTTTTCCCGGCGCTCTAAAGTATAAATTTTAGATTCCAAGATAATTAATCTAAATGACTCGTACAAAAAAATCTCCGTAAGTCAGATAGCTTGACTTGGAACCTAATATTATAACAGTGAGTCAGAATTGTTGGTAGATATAAAACCCGTCCGCTTTTGTTTTTGTAAAGAAAAGAGCGAAGTCCATACCAAAATTTCATTTTTAGTACCATTGTTTAAACTGTCTTTATTCGAAAAACGACGCATCTTTTGGATAATTATATTTACTAAAAGTAAGTAGTGACCAGCAAGTTAAGTTATCCTGATATTTTTGTTTACTATTGCCGTGATCTTACAGTTGAAATGGTTACTGAAACCACGTGAATAGTTTCGGCTTTTATGAGGGCTTTAGATAAACTCTAATGCAAATAAAGATACCTTGGATCATGATTGGCAGCAAATTTGCTAAAAATGTAGATAAAAACCCAAAGGAAATTGTTGCCTTTGGTGATGAAAGGTGTAACATTTATCAAAAGTGGATCGCACAGTAGAGCACTGGTGATATAGTGCGTTCCTTATCTTCAATGTAAAGCAAGTACAAATCACGTTGCTGAAAAGGCTAGCTTTCCACCAAACTCATCGTGACATAACTGATCGCCTCGAGAAGTCACCAGAAAACTCAACTCAACAAAATATAGGAGAGGGACCACACAGAAAGGCGAATGTCAGAACCCCATTGCTGCCACCAAAATTAAAGTGTAACATCCAATCTCTAAACACGTAGGACGGTATTAAACTTCTCCGATGAAGACAAACACCAAAGCCAGCCTTTAAGATTTTGCACTTATTACTACTATTTATCCATTATATATGAGCTATGCTCGGTGAAGAGGAGGTTAAATACATCTGCAAAACGTAGCCGCACAGGCTTACATGACTCAAAACTTTCTGCTACGTGTAAATTTCTGCATGTCCCTAGACCATTCTACCTCATAATTCAGTCGGTTATTAGGCAAAATAATTATTGCATTAAACCCTTCTTTTCCCAGAGCGCCGCTCTTGTATACTTTTTTTTTTTCTAAATTTCAGTGAATATGTGGGTTTATTTTATGCTGGTGGCCATGGTCCAATGTTTGACTTGCCGGGAAGCGGTGATATTGCGAAATTAGCGCAAGAAATATACGAGAAAAATGGCGGTATTCTTGGGGCAGTTTGCCACGGTACAGTGGGTAAGTTAACAATTTGAAGTCCCGATCTCCGATCCGGTTCAGTCGGTAACGTACAAGGCTTGAAGCTAGGAGATCAAAGGTTTGAATCTCCAGCTAGACCATTTTTCCGAAGATTTATGATAGTCATTGCGACAGGATTTATTCCTCTCTCATCGCTGATCATTGTTTCGGAATTGACTTGCGTCGAAAATTATGTAGGCTATTAGATCTATATGTAATTGTTTTTTAATTGGAAAAAAATTATATGTATATCTAGTCATATTTTGTACACTTGTTCACTTAATTAAAGACAGGGTTATGGAGTTTTTTCAAACTTCAGGATTGGACCGGTGAAGCTTTCCAACGGTGAACCTTTGGGTAAAGGTCAACAGTGACGTCATTCACAGACTTCAGCGATTGTTGTATATGCTAAATTATTATGTAGATCTAATTGTCTGTTTTCAAATATGGTCATTTTTGTACACTTTTTCACTTCATAAAGGACAGGATCACGCGGTATTATTCAAACTTCAGGTTTTGAACCAGTGAGGCTTTCAAACGGTGAAGCCCTGGTGAAAGGTCAGACAGTGACGTCATTCACAAACGCGGAGGAGGATGCAATGAAGTTGTCGGACAAAATGCCATTCTTACTGGAAACTCGGCTACGGGAACTCGGAGGCAATTTTGTTGCGGCAGACAACTGGGCTTGCAATGTTCAGGTAAGATTTTTTTCACGTGAAAACGTAACTATAAAATACTGTGTACAGTACTTATGAAAATGTCACTCGCGTGTTTCTGTATAATAATGTCTGTAACTGTTTACCAAATAGTCATGTGTTTTAACGACACCGAGGAAGAAGGCTTTTGAAAACGTAGTGAGAAAAGGAGAAAACGCTTCTAAACAGCATTTTCTCTTTTTCCCACAAAGTTTTCTATTCTTTCACAGGTGAAAAATTCCACCACTTGAGCCGAATTTAATTCGTTTTCTGCCAATGCTTTTAAGGTGGACATTTAAAAATTTGTCATGTAGTAAAAGGTTAGTATCAGTAAATGTAAAACTTAAACATCCTACAAACGGAGACTTTTGAAGAAAAAAAATGGTAAAGACTAGAAAGCACTATGAGAAGTGGTGAATTTATCATCGATGAGCAAGTGATCTACATGGTGAAAGTAACATAAATCGCCATCAACTATTCACCTATAAGTATTAACCTACATTTAGATTCTAAGACATGCAGAACATCTCATCCAATCGGATTGCTGGGCTTTGAATTAAGAAGAAGTAGTTGAAATCTTAGGTAAACACATCCCCGATGAACTCTTTACCGCACGACAAAATCTTAAGCTCAGCCATATTGAAAACCTTTGCACACGTCAAATTAGGTGTCGTTTTAAAGATGCCAATAATTACGTTTTTTAAGAGTACCGGCATTTTCTCCCTTATCCACAAATTTTTCAATATGCCACTACCATAGGGTCGTAAAAACTCGGGATCGTTTGGTGACGGTCTAGGTTTATGTACGTAAGTATCGTGTTTAACTGGCTTTAAAAGCCACAATACTGGTCAAATGAATACACTCAAATGGTAAGATAGACTCTTTTTTTCAACGTATGGGTTATTTTGATCGGAACATAGCATGATGTGGATCCAGGAAAAGATTACTCGTTTTGTGCAGTTAGAAATTTATTGTCTGCTATTACAGTTGAATAGCCGCTTAACTGTTTACCATACGACAAAATTTTAGGTTTGTCCAAATCGAAAGCATTAGCAGACGACAAAATAAAAGTGACTGAAAATTTGAAATTTGTTTTGTGAAGGCTAGAAAACATTGTGGGAAAGGAGAAAATGCTGGTTACCAGCATTTTCTCCTTTTCCCACAATGTTTTCTAAAGGCTTCTTTCTCAGGGTCGTCAAAA
Source organism: Hippopus hippopus (assembly GCA_946811185.2). NCBI lineage: Eukaryota > Metazoa > Mollusca > Bivalvia > Cardiida > Cardiidae > Hippopus > Hippopus hippopus. The sequence goes on from OX328096.1 coordinate 41,386,393, forward strand.
GTAGGGATTATGTGGTAATGGGTTAACTGTTTACCATACGACAAAATTTTAGACTCCTCCAAATTGAAAGCGTTTGAAGAGAACAAATGAAATACAGCTAAAATTATAGGATTCGTCTTTGTAATGGTTAAAAACATTGTAACAAATACCCTCTTCGTTAGGGTTGTTTAAACAAGGGAATGTGTACTAATGGGTAATGATGTTTTATACCATTAAGTAAAATCTGATGACTTCATATTCTGATACATTACTGACATGTGGAATTTAAATGGCCTGCAACACGCGAAAAGGGGCATTCGGACATTTGCGTAAAATGTCGTCTCGGATCAACCTGCGCAGTCCGCGCAGGCTAACTTTTCGTTTTTATGTTATTTTCTGTTTTGTGCAAGTCTGCTGTGGCACAAAATCTAATGTAGTCGTAAAGTGCCGTCTCGGATTAGCCTGCGCGGATTGCGCAGGCTGATCCGAGACGACACTTTACGCAAATGTCCGAATGTCCATTCTTGCGTGTTGCAAGCCAAATTGTAATGACTCCTGACTTGCTATCTTGAGTGTCTGATGTATGTTATGTTTTTACCGTAAAACAAAGTTTGACTTGTCCATATTGAAAGCAACTGAGGACGCCATATCAGAGGCGACTCAAATGAGTGAGTTCGTCTTTAAAAAGGCAGGTTAGCAAATATTTCGAGAAGGGTGAAGGAGCTGGTTATTAGCATTGTCATCTTTGTCCATACTGTTTCCGCAAACTTTCTTTTCCAGCGTAGTAAAAACATGTGATCCTTTGGGACAAGATAGGTTTAAATTCAGTAACAGCAGTCGACAAATCCCGTACATGATTGTCGTTACCGTCTTTTCTCGGCATATTTCGTATTAGCTTACTCAGTACTAACAGTCTTGCACGGAGTTGGATTAAAGAAGTCAGTGGGTCTTTGTTTGTATATACAGTAATATTAGCGATTTGTTATACCTCACATGTAGTACGTAACATTTATTCAACCTTTTCCTAGGTGAGTGGCCGTCTGGTTTCGGGACAGAATCCGAAGTCGGCTGCAGAGTGTGGCAAGCAGATGGTTGCCTTATTAGACGGCATTGCAAAGAAATAGAGGACTCTTTTTCCTGTGAAATCCATGAGACAACAGATGATGTTTTTTTTTTTTCATAATTTCTGGTTTATTGTCTTTTGTGCTATGTTTTGGTAACACTTCATAATATATATGCATACAATAGCACAACATAGAACTGTAATGGTTTATTACTTAAGTGAAAAATCAAGCAAGATTAGCACTTCAGCACAGAATAATCTAAGCCTGTACATTCCGCTGATATTAGACATCACGTTTCACAACATCCTAAGTGAGAACATCGGAAGAAGGGAGGATCAAATTATATACAAACAGATTCTGGATCTTGAATCTAACGAAAAAACATGGTCAGAAATGGAGAAAATAATTATGTGCAATTTACACGTAATCATTTTTCGCAATGTCTTCAAAGCCAAATATTATTTAGTCAGAGGAAAGCAACAGTTACTGTACTATAGAAAGAGTTAGAGCGCTGTTATTATATTTGGCACCTTATCTCCACTTGGCACGGGTCTGAACCCCGCGGCCAAGCCGTTGCTGGCTTATCATAGATCACAGATATCTATTCCTTATTATGAATGTAAGTTTTCTTCAATGCAACAATTGCACACATATATACTCACTGCCTGTATTAAATGTAATAAAACTGTATAAAAACTAATCACAAAACATCGTCTTATGACTGAAATATTAGCATTGTTTATTTGTAATAAGAAAAAAAGGTACTCCAATCTTTACTAACTTAGTAACCGCCTTTAGACGGTATTGTTCGTCCTGCAGCAGACCACACTTGAAAACAATGTTACAAAAGGAGAAATTGCTCGTAACGAGCAATTTCTCCTTTTGTAACATTGTTTTATACAAACCTTTAGAACGATTCTCCCTTTTTTACGAAGATCCTTTTGAAACTGTGTACTGCAAAGTTGTTTCTGGAGGTAATTGAATTTTTAGAAGTGTTTTAATCTTTTACCCGAATACAAAATTTTAGACTCGTCCAAAGTTGGAGGACTTGCAGACGACATACGAGTTGTGGCTCAAATCGGAAGATCAATTTAAGGATTGAAAACATTGAGGGAAAAGGGGATAATACTGGTTACCACCTAATGTTAAACGCCACATTAGTAGCCTAAGTATTGTACCTTCGACTTAATGGTCATATTCCGTTCCTCCTTTCCAGACAAAGGATCACAGGATCGGTTCTTTTTCCTTTTTCTGTTACCGGTACGTTGCAAAATATTCTTCTCAAGCCACTTTGCTGCTTTTCCACATAAACATGATCGAAAAAATATTCGGTGGTGAGAGGGGTGAGAGAGGAAAGAATCATGTCGTAATCATCATCATCAATCCTCGGAAAAAAATGGTCAAGTTGGGAAATCAAACCAGCGACCCCATGGGTTTAAGCCCTGTAAGTTACCAACTGAGCTAACTGGCTCAGCTTCAGGTATGGATGAGTTAAAGGCACTATCAGACATATTAAACAACACAACCGCCTCCATCTGGAAAGATGATTGAGGGGAAGTAAGCCATTTATTTTCTGATATAAATAGTTGTTTTTCTTAGCGCCCAGCGACTTAAACAAAGGAGCGGGATATTTAAGTATTCTCACATATGTTTCCCAATATGAATACGATACACAATTTAACCCTTTATCACACAGTTTGGTATTTTAACGACCCTGTGAAAGATGCCTTTAGAAAACATTGGGGGGGAAGGAGAAAATGCTGGTAACCAGCATTTTCTCTTTTCCCCCAATGTTTTCTACCCTTCCAAAGACCGGTTATTCACAAAATATATATTTGAACCGATACCGGTACCCAGTTCGTGAATACGGCTCATCTTTTTCTCTGTTTGATAAATAAATGAGTCATGCTCTGTGAAATGGGGGCTTGATGCATCTGCGAAAAGTATCGACTCATGTCGACTCCTGGGCCGAAACTTTTCACTATTGGTCCATTTTCTGTGTGTCCAAGAACCAGTCTACCTCATGATTAAGTCGTTTGTTACAAAAAGTAGATATTATGGATCTATAAGAATCTGATGACTTGCTTTGTACCATGGATTACGGAGATGCGTTAAGCCCCCTTTTGCCGGAACATGGCTCAAATATCAAAGTAGATAATTGATTTTAACCTATAGAACGCTAAGCAGGGCTGATTTTAGCTTTGCGGATACTGTAGATCAACAGCAGAACGTGCAGTCTGATCAAAAGTATGACTTTCCTCTTCTTTGTTACATGTTCTGGCAAAAGCAACATTGAAATTGCAATATTTCGGCTTCTTTTTTCTCACTGAAAAAAGTCTATACCATCACTTAAGCGCTCTAGAGTTAGAATGCAGTAAGAGTATATGGTGAGAATTTGTCCATGGTCTCTTCACCGAATAGTTTACCCAATTCACCAGAATGTTTGAAAGCTCTGACTTTGAGAGGGTAATAAAATATCGTGAAAAGAGATATGCAAACATAGTAAAGCAATAAATACCTCAACAAATATATCTACGTAAACAAACACTGATACAACTTAAAACTCTGTTTTATTCAATGCTCGTGTTTCAAAACATTATGTACAACGATCGTTTCACCAAACTCTAGCTGTAAACTTGCAAATTCAGATCTAAACCTCCTGAAATGAGGCGTCGGTCAAAGATGTGCTTTATGGTATCAACAAGTATGCTCACAGTACATAATATCAATTCTGGCCAGTTGCTGATATGGATGATTGTGGGTTTTCTTTTGGGTTTTTTAAATGGAAATTTGCTTTTCAAAACGGATTGATGCATGTCTCTGATAAACGTTTTAAAACATAAAAATCAGAAAAGAATGCTGGATTATTTCGCTGCCAGTTACTTTAATTTGAATTTTTATCAAAGTCTATCAATAGATTTTCAGTGCAATAAAACGGATGGTTTCTGTCTTAGTTTAGTATCATAATAAATATGCGTATGGTGTAGATCAAGAAAAGACGGCACTCTCTGTCCAGTCTGATCATGATCTACGCCCCCCTTGCAAAAGCTGTATTACCTTATCGCCATTGGCAGCGAAAAAGTTATAGATCTGTTCATTTTCGAAGCCAACCAGTGATGCTTGTGTTCCATATGCGACCTCTGTAACCCATAGCACACGTCTTCAGAACACAGCTGACTGGCTATCTCGTCGATCAACATTCGTCAGGTAACTCAGATACAAGTGAAAACCCAGAAAAAAAACTAACCTTCTACCAAAGAATCCCTAGTGTTCACGATCCTAACCAGGAAGGCTTTAAAAACATTGTGAGAAGAGAGAAAAATGCTGGTGACCAGCATTTTCTCCTTTTCCCATCTTGTTTTTTTTTTACTATCCCAAACACAAAAACACAGCATTTGAGTCACATTTTAATTAGCGTCTGAAAACTCTTTCAACTCATTTTTTGAAGGGTAAAGAATTTTGTTGCTTAAAGTAACAATAACTGCCAAACGTAGGTAAAGTATGTGTTAAAATGCATTTAAATCTAAATCATATCATTTAAGAGTATGGAAATTATTGTGAAGGTAATTTCGTCATAAAAGGTAAAGATTTGTCATTTTTTGTACACCCAACTCGTATAATTACATACTTACTTCTTATAAAAATTGGGGATTTAATTATATAACAAGTGTTCGAGGAAGTCACTGTCCTGTCCAATCTTTGGTATCTATTGGCCTCGTTTTGGCTGCTTCTTTCCCCTCTAATGCGTGACGTCACCGTCGGACACACTTCCACAACTGCTTGAGCTACAACGTGGTTTCACCGATGGCAACTGTTTCTGGAACATTTTATCCGTAACCGAAGACGGGAGACAAGTCAAAATTGTTGCCCTGACAACCGATGACGCCGGAACATACCGGACTCGAGGCTCGACCGCCATTACAGCGTCTTCCATAAGATCTACGACCTCGTTTACATTGGGTCTAGCTCGGTCCATGTGTTTACCAATATTGTGTAAGAAATCATCGAAATATTCCTCCCCATACGCCTCTTTTACATCTGTTGGCGTTTCACTCCACGACTTCCGGTTTTGTTCTTCAAGTATTTTCACCTCAGCTATTGGTGTTCTGTAATTATATATGAACAAAACATTGCGATTGATATACCTTTAACCCTTTCGGCGCCATAGGCGAAAACAGTGACTTTTGCGGAAGGCATAGATCAAGATCAGACTGCACAGAACGTGCAGTCTGATCTTTGATCTATACCGTCCGCTTGTGTAGTCAAGTCTATATAATCAAAATCTTTGTAAGTTTCAATGGATTGTTTTTAGAGCCGTCGAAAGAGATTGAGTTTATTTATTCGGCACTGAAAGAGTTAAATGCCCCTTTATTTTTATGACCTAAACGAATAAAGCCTTTCAAAACGTTATTGAAAATGAGAAACAAGCACGTTTCCACTGTTCCCGAGTGCAAAACTGAAACAATAAACAAAAGTGCAAATTCTCGTACATGCTTAAGCTGTCAAGCGCTAAGTAGCAGTAAGTTCAATGAACCCGAATTATAAGTCGGTAAAAGTCCTACCAGGTATTTCAATGTGCTTCGGCCAGAATGTCTAACAAAATAGCTGTGAACATTCCATGTAGTCTGATCTTGATATACTCTGCCCACAAAAGTTATTTTGTACTCTAAAGCTTTTTTCAAAACAAATGTACTCAGAGTGCTTAGAAATCATAAAATCAACAGAAAGTCTATAATTGGCCTGCAACACGCGAAAAGGTGCATTCGGACATTTGCGTAAAGTGTCGTCTCGGATTAGCCTGCGCAGTCCGCGCAGGCTAATCCAAGAGGGCACTTTACGACTACATTAGATTTTGTGCTACAGTAAACTTGCGCAAAACAGAAAATTACATAAAAACGGAAAGTGTCGTTTCGGATCAGCCTGCGCGGAGTGCGCAGGCTGATCCTAAACGACACTTTACGCAAATGTCCGAATGCCCCTTTTCGCGTGTTGCAAGCCATATATACATACTTGTATAGGCCAGGCTCTATGGTGATCACCTTTACATCAAATTTCTTCATTTCAATACGTAGAGCATCTGAAAATGCTATACAAGCTCGCTTTGACATGGAATATGCAGCAAAAGCTGGAAGTGTGAATCGACCTGAATGGAAAACAACAAAAAAGGGACCTAAATACCTAGTATAAAGCTGATAAATACTTGGAAATAAAATAGGCAGAATCTATCACTGGTATACGCTAACTATAGAGAGAATATATAATATCAACATATCGATTGTTGTACAGTTAAGATCAGAATGAACCTCGGTAGCAGTCTTACCTTGGTCTAGTTTTTCTAAAAAATACTTCCAGAGCTCTTTTCAGAATACTCAGGCTAATGATGGAGGACAAAACAGTGATCAGCAAAGTCGGCCTTCCCTTGGCCAAAGTTAGCTTGTTGGGGAAGACCTAAGCTGTGCCCATCCTACCCCTTCATTACTAATTGGTCAATCCAGCTCTTTTCTTGGTTAGTTAGTTTCGATCGCTAATCGGGTATAACAGTATGATTCAGGTAAGTAAAGGCGATAATGAGTTTTCTCTTTTTACAGGGGCTGTATCCAACAACCATTTAATACTGTTTAAATTCAAATGCTAAGACCAGCTAACTGGAAAATACCATCTTCGCAAACAAAATAGCTAGTCTTGGAATTTAAAATTTGAATTGAATTTAGAAAGTAGACAGACGTTTACACCCTTTATTCTGAAAGAGTACTTTACCAATCACACTGGTCATACTGAAACTATGTTTTAGTTATTAAGTCTATGCCGATAAATTGTGAGCAATAAGCTTTAATAGCTTATTCTCTTTTTGACCTGAGAACAAGTTTGTTCCTCGTGAAGAACCTATAAAATAATGCATAAGAAACAGACAGGCATAAGGATAAATAGGGAAGCAATTACTGCAAGTGAATCATTGTCTTTATTACTGAAATCCATGCTTGAATCCATGCGCTCTCTTTGCAAGCATCTCACAGTTACCGACGCGTTTTCCCCCATTACTAAATGGCCTGCAACACGTGAAAAGGGGCATTCGGACATTTGCGTAAAGCATCGTCTCGGATCAGCTTGCGCAGTCCGCACAGGCTAATCCGAAACGACACTTTCCGTTTTTATGTAATTTTCTGTTTTGCGCAAGTCTACTGAAGAACAAAATCTAATGTAGTCGTAAAGTGACGTCTCGGATTAGCCTGCGCGGACTGAGCAGGCTGATCCGAGACGACACTTTACGCAAATGTCCGAATGCCCCTTTTCGCGTGTTGCGAGCCAAATACATGTGCATCTTTTCGACACATTTCCACCATCTCAAATCAGTAACTTTATAGCATAGAGTTTTGTGATAAAAACAAAATTGTTCCGGCGCGTTGTAAAATAACTTAATCGCAATCTGAAACCTTTTATGTTACATCTTTCATTTTCACTTTTTTTTTTTTACATAGCTGTATGTTACAAGAACCATTTGTATTTTACACGCCGCGGTTACTGTGGTAAGATCGTTTAATGGCACAGATACGGTCTGAATCCGATAAGCTCTCGAAGTAATATTACAACCTGAATATGAATTATATTTGATTGACGTCAGTTGGTTGATTTAGTGATGTTGAGTATTCATCAGCCCTGGCCTACTGGAGAGCACCCGTATTGAAGAACACGTGCTTAATAAGCGTTCAAGCATTTTTGTCAATAGTATAAATGAAATGCATTTTTTTATTAGTCAAAAACTACCACGATATTGCAAGGTCAAGACGTCAATTTCAGGTTATTTTATAGACAAAAGGACGGTGTAGGTCTATGACCAGGGACAGTATACACCAACCACTCATTTCCTGTCAGGCTATGGAAGAATCTTCAGAGCAGAAAAACAGAGTGGCAAACTTGTCAATCAAAATCATTCCTGGTCGTTACATTTTGAAGATGCATTAAGCCACCTTTTCACAGAGCCCGGATTCATTTAGAATTGTTGCTGAATACCAAACACGACAGGACCTATATCGGCCCTCGGCACAATTTGGGTTAAAAAGTAGGAACAAACGACAGAAAGCGATCCTCTGGCGAGGTCGGTTGCGCATTGCACGGGAGAATCGAACTGACTTTGATTGCAAAGGCGAAACTGATTCATCGCAAAAACCCTTTTAGTGAAAGTTAATTGATTTGCTTTTGGATGTTTCCATGTAAGTAATGTTGATTAATTCACAAAGTTTATTAGTGTCTTTGTTGAAGAAGAAAAATCTGCGGTTTTTCTACAGGTGTAAATTTAAGGACGAAAACAGTAAAAAATACGCCCAAACCCTAACGATCGTGTCAGTTAAAAGTACATTTACCCTTTACCATAAAATCGTAAGTTTAGCGACCCATAAAAAAGAGTCCTTTGAAAACATTGTGGGAAATAGGAAAAAAATATTGGTTACCAGCATTTTCTCCTTTTCCAACAATGCCTTCTACTAAAAAAAAAATCCAACTGTGCATGTAAATTTTAACATGTAATTTGTCGTATACAAATGGATAGGATCTGGACTTGTCCAAAACTTTTTCGCCTGGTAAAGAGTTAAACAGGTCATATACACTGAAACTATTTTATCACAAACCCATTATTTGATAGTTTCTTTTAAATTGATTTTGTACACTCCTGGAGTCAGGACACGTTATGTTTCAGTAACCAGCAGGGATATTGGCCCATTTTGTTAACTTATAGATTATCAACTCTTTACAAGAATACAATATTTTCGACTTGTACATACTTAAAGTACTTTCGGACAAGTTAAATGCGGTTCAAAAGGATGGTATTTGGTCTATAAAGGTTAGAAAACATCTTGGGAAAAAGAGAAAATGCTGGTTACCAGCATTTTCTCCTTTTCCCCTGATGTTTTCGAAAGTCTTTTACCTAAGGGTCGTTGAGACAATGAATTGTTTGGTGAAGGCTTAAATAGCCGTGATAATGACGGAACGATAAGCAAGGGGTGTTTCTTTTTTATGTACCTTTGGATTTCTACAAAAATAAACTGGTATTTATTTTTTACCCTTTACCACTCAATTCAAAATTTTAACAAGCCCGAAGAAGACAGCTTTTGAAAACGCTGTTGGAAAAGGAGAAAATGCTGGTAACTAGCTACTGATCTTTAGTACATACTCGAATGTCCCTTCTAGCAAATCCTTCGATTTATATCAGGCATTGTAGATTTGACAAATCGATCTTTCTTACAAAGCGACCAACGGCTTTTCACATTTCCGTAAGACCAAAAAAAGTGCATTTATATCGAACCAGAGAAAGCACAGTAACACAACAAACCTACCTGCGAGACTTGCGACATTGATTATGCGCCTATTGGCGTTTCTGATGATTGGTAGGAACGCCTTTGTTACTCTGACCACGCCCAACACGTTGACGTCAAAAATACGTTGAAACTGAATGACGGAACACCATTCGATTTCAGTAAATATTGCTATTCCAGCGTTGTTAACAACCGCCCATAAAACTGCAAAGAAAATAAGAACACTGTTAAAACTGCGGTATTCACTGCTTGCAACCCTGCGAGTGCCTATCATAACTATAAGTACCGCCACTTTGTACAGCAAAGTTAGGGAACAAAAACGTGCAGTCCAATCTTGAATCTATACTGTCTGTTGTGCAGAGGCATTTGGTTATGTGTGGGTCAAAAGCAAAATTCTATTACTTGGAGCAAAGAGACTAAACTTGTCACAATGCCGCGGTCATAATAAGATATGCAAAAACCCACGGTTGTTAAATTCAACATGGCCGACTACTCGACATCTATAGTGATTGCCAGTTCTGACTATCATGTTGCATTACCACAGACGGAGGACCTTCGGGCTGCAGACCATCTTTGAAAAGTAATGGCTAAAGAAACATTGCTTAAAACGAGACAATGCGTTTATTTTAAAGCCGATTTCAACACACGGCGACAGCTCAGATACATAGGAGCCATGCTCTGGGAATTTAATGCATCTGCTTGATGCATTATAATTGCAAGTCATGACATAGTTCTTGGGCTATAAATCAATTTTGTCGTACAACCAAGTAAATCATGACGTAGACTGGTCCATTGACATGCAGAAAATTTACCAATAGCAAAAAAGGTTCGATTCAGGTCTGCCTGCGCGGACTGCGCAGGCTGACCTGGGTCGATACTTTTTGCAGATGCATTAAACCCCCTATTCGTTAAGCATGGCTCATTCATTAGTTTTGTTGTTGTTGCTGTTCTTGTTGTTTGTTTTGTTTCTGTCCTTGGTCGTCGCCGTATAGATTGAGATTTTGCTGTCATTGCCAAGAACATTCCATTGCGATCAATGCCTAAAGCCGGGATCGAACATAGATATAAATCTATCAACTTAGCCACTTAGCCATGAAGGATCCCGTGACAAATCGCAAGAGTAGCCACAACCTAGGCTTTTGTTAAAAACTCGAAATCTTGAAATAAGCTTTGAATGAAATTATTTCGATTTTTAACACACGAAACGACGACGTGTTCACTGAACGTTACATCGATCGCGTGGGCGAAAATGGGCCAAACTTGCTCCGCGATATAACCTTGAAATGATAACGTATGAAAAACAGTGAAAAGATATAGATTATACTTATAACACATAAATGTCGCTATAAAACTTGTTACAGATATGCATGAAATGCAGAGAGGGGGTATGTTTTGTTAGTTTATAGACGTTTCTATCCGCACTAAAATTCTCTTGAAATCTATTCATAGGCTTTAATTTTTCCTTGGAAAGGCAAATTGCTTGCATTATCCTTAATTCGAACATGGGATAACTCGAATGGATCGGTTAGTTTAGATCTTTTTATTCACCGTTAATTATCATACACGATCTACAACTTGCATTACTCAGGATTGCTCTCTATAAACCGAACCCATACACGCGCCAGCAGAAGGTAAGACGGTTAAATGTTTACCAAATGTCAAAAGTTAATACTTGTCCAAATTGAAAGCAGTTGTAGACGATAAATAAATGGTTACTCGAAACCCAATTTTTTTTTTCTCTTAAATGGTAGAAAACATTGTGGGAAAAAGGAAAAAAAAATAGTTACTAGCATTTTCTCCTTTTCCCATGTTTTCTAAACGCGTCTTCATCAGGGTCATTAAAACATGGGCTTTTTTGGGAAAGAGTTAACTCAGTTCATTATGGGATTCGAATAGAAATCTCTTACGTGACAGACCAACATTCCCCCCCCCCCCCCCACCACTGTCTTCCGCTATATTCCAGTTGTTGCCTTTTGGGGTGCGCAAAACTCCTGCTATCTGTCAGTCACTCGGGAAAGGTGGGAACAAGTTTTTGAACGGTAAATTTTATAACGATAAACTAAAATTGCGGATTGGACTTTTGTCTCTACACTCCTTACTTTTGATATTCAAAAGCTTTCATACAATGTTTACGGACATTTTAACAAAAACGATCGAAAACGAGTATATAGAACTCTTTACCAAACGACAAAATTTTGTACCCGACCAAACTTAAAGCATTTACAGATGACAACTTAAATGTAGCACAAATGATGATTTCTGTCTTTGATAGAAAAAGAAAAGTGGGAAAAGGAGAAAATTCTGGTTACCTGCATGTTCTCCTTTTCTCACAATGTTTGCAAATGCCTTCTTCTTAAGGGTCGTTGAAACTCGGGATTGTGAGGTACAAACTTAACGTGATCATAAATATCAAAGCAAGAGTAATTGTGACCCAGTGTAGACAGGTTTATAGCCTCAATGAAATTTCATGTTTTGTGAGATTTTTTCATCGTTCTCTCTATTTCCGAGGCTACTTATGGCAAAACGAGGCACTTTTTGCGGGCATTCTGGATTAGACTGCAATGTTTGAGACTCTTTTTTTATTAATTGATGATTTACCCTTTGCCAGACGACAAAATTTTAGCTTTGTTCAAATTTAAAAAAATCGCAGAAATATATGTTACTTAAAAGACACAAAATTTGTCAATCATAAGGTAGAAAATACTGTGGGAAAAGCAAAAATTCACAGTTTGGCTTTCATAGAGCTAATAGCCAGGGGTCGCTCCCAAGTCGCTGGAAGAAAAATGAATTTCAAAAGTAGGTCAAAAGTTGCCAGGTTATGTCCATCTATAAAAGTTTTGTTTACTTTTTACCCGATTTTATGATTCAATTTCCTGCCAAGTGGTATTAACCGACCGTACAATAACAGATTGTCATCTTCGCAATAATTTCCATACTTTTAAATTGTATGATTTAAATTTAGATGTACTTTAACTCCAGCATTGGTTTTTTTTTTTGCCTCAATCATTTTTTGCGCTATTCTTTTTCTGGTATTTGCACTTCAAGAATTTAAACCTGGCTAAATGGGTACAAAAAATGTCCGAGGTTTGTTTACAAATTTATATATTTACTTGCTCACAGTGTCAGCGACCTGAAATTTGTCATGACCCTTTACATCTGTGCTGTCAGCTTTTAAAACAGGCCAGTATTGGACTAAGATTTCCTCTCTGTCTGTCTGTCTGTCTGTCTCTGTCTCTCTCTCCCTCTCTCTCTCTCTCTCTCTCTCTCTCTCTCTCTCTCTCTCTCTCTCTCTCTCTCTCTATGTCTCTTGATTAGTCTTTGCATTATCTCATAACATAATAAATATACTAGTATATCGTCAACTACTTGTAGCTTATTAGCGAATTCATATCGAATATACATGTAAATGAATAGTGTTTTACGCCGCTTTTAATATTATTTCAGGCATATCATTGCAACAGCTCGTATATCCACATAGGTGTCCTACCCGATGACAATCCTACGAAAAACCCAGTGCTTTGAGAACCGAACACGGTACCTCCGGCTTACGAACCATACACTCTACCACTGAGCCACGCGGGACCCCATAGATTAATTGTATTATACTCGAAATGAAACCTAGAGAACAAAACCCACACTCCTGAAGTGTATGTTGAGGGAATACTATTTTATTTGCTCACTCCGTAATACGATATAGAACGCGTAATCAATAAACTTGGATCTGGGCTTAACATTTTTAACCCTTTACCACGCAATTCCGAGTTTTTAGCAACCCTGAGAAACAGGTCTTTTAAAAACACTGTGGGTAAAGAAGAAAATGCATTTGTGGGAAAGTGCAAGCGGTCCACCACGTTTTCTCCATTTTCAAAAGGCAAATCCAATCATTTTAGTAGCATTTCATAGCAAATGCTTTCAGGCTGGAAAAGTCTAAAATTTGTCGTCTGGTGTCATACCATAGATGACTCAAGAAGCTTCTGTGGACAGTGTAGATCAAGATCAGACTGCACAGAACGTGCAGTCTGATCTCTGATCTACACCGTCCACTGCTTTATTTAGATTATGACCAAACTGTCTCTTGATCTTGCTGCAGAGAGGTATTTGTAGCCTTGAGAAAACGCAATTTACGTTTTCAGTTATGAAAGAGTTAACAGCTATGTACTTGTTGGCAGATATATAACTTACCAGGAGAAATCCTAGAAAAAAGACTACAGTGGTCATATTGCCAGACTACATGTTGCGCCATTTAAATACAATCCCTTACCGTACATAGTGTTGTGCCAATACGAGTTTTTACGAGATTTGATTACTATTGAGTGAAATGGAACAATTGCTTGTTTTGCGGCAGTGTTTTCTGCATTATTGAAAACGTTGTTTTCCTCTTCAAGTTTTTGTGTAAATTGCGACATATTTTTGTTTGAGAGATAAATCGACTGACAAATGAAATTCGTACCATTATCTTTAAGGTTTTCTTTCACATACTTAACGGCACCTCGGACAAGCCATTCATCCGTGACGTCAACATGGATCACGTGGAGACGTTCGGAACAACTCTGTTTTAACTGGGATGCTCCCTCTTTGTCGGGGAACAAGCATCCAGCGAATACAGTGAAGCCATGGTCATCAAGACGGCGAGCAAGTCTGTTGCCAAAACCACTGTCACATCCTGAAAATATACACACACAATCAAGTGTTGATTATCCCAACATTAAGCCCACCTACGAATAACCGGTTATTTTGGTGTTATTGTTGTCTTTCTGGAAATAATGAAGCATTATGATTTAGCCATAATTGTTCATGCGAGAAATATCTGCAAACAGACTCTCCGTTGTCTACAACCGTTTTACTGTAATTGCACGATTTTCGAATAAAAATTTTTCATGTAATTTTTATTACCGTAATTCATGGAAATTAGGAAAATGATGCTAAATATTTGCACTTATCCTTATAAACAACATTTTCCTTCTCCCAATATCTTTTCAGAGACATTTTTCCGGAGGGTCGTAAGAAGCGTTTTGTGAAAGTTAAAGTGTACACGAATAATTTAGCAGCACTCTGGGAAAACGGGGTTTAATGTATGTCCGTGATGCGATATACCAAGCAAGTCGTCACATAAATTTTATGAATCCTGAAAGTCCATTTTGTCTTACAACTGACTGAATCATGAGTTAGAATGGTCTTTTGACAGACAGAAAATTTATAAATAGCAAAATGTTTCGACCCAAGTCAGCCCCGGTGCATATGCCATGAATTAAACACCCTTTCCACATAGCATAACTCAATTACTTGTTTTTCTTCGAATGCAGAACTACGGACTTAAAACAGCTGAAAAAAAGAAGTTTAACAATGAAGATTCACAATGGGAAAAGTGTGCTGTGAGTTAACAAGCCATATGAGGGAACAGAAACAAGCGGTGATGATGAGGAAGTAACATTTTAAAAGGAAATTTCTCACAACCTCAACCTACCAGACTCATTCACAAATCAATGCATTCATACACTTAGCCTTTGGACAGTCCACATCATGATAATTGGCTTGCAACACGCGAAAAGGGGCATTCGGACATTTGCGTAAAGTGTCGTCTCGGATCAGCCTGCGCAGTCCGCGCAGGCTAATCCGAGACGACACTTTACGATTACATTAGATTTTGTGCTACAGTAGACTTGCCCAAAATAGAAAATAACATAAAAACGGAAAGTGCCATCTCGGATTAGCCTGCGCGGACTGCGCAGGCTGATCCGAGACGACACTTTACGCAAATGTCCGAATGTTCCTTTTCGTGTGTTGCAGGCCATATGGTAAAAAACTATGGTATCAAGTTCTAGTTTTTTCCATGTACTTGAGCCAGGCTCTGGAAAAGGCTGCTTAATGAATCACCGTGAAGTATTATACCAAGCAAGTCATCACATAATTATGTCTCCATAAAATAAATTTTGTATAATATCCGACTGAATCATGAGGTAAAATGACAGGCAAAAAATTGACCAATAGCAAAAAGTTTCGACTCAGGTCAGCTTGAGCAGGCTGACCTTGGTCGATGCTTTTCGCAGATGCATTAAACCCCCCTTTCCCAAAGTATGGCTCAATTTTATCCCCTGCCTTTTGAAGGCAGAGATATAGTTTTGCGTTGTCTGTCCGGACAAATATCTTCTAAAATCCTTGACGAATATTTATGAAATTTCATACATGTGTTTTAAATAATAGTCCACAGATTAGTTTTTTTTTTCCATTTAATGCCATGTCATGGAAAACGTAATGTATAATTTCATCATGGACCAATAACAAAAGGGCCACGTGTAAACGCAAAATGCAATACTTCTTGTATGTTTCTGTCAAAAGAGGTCTTTTTCAGTGGGGGATATCATTTCAACGAAATAGCTTGTTTTTCTCTAGATCTTAACCACTCGAATGTGTAAGTCTCTCTCTCTCTCTCTCTCTCTCTCTCTCTCTCCAATGGCACGAGGTAAATTTTAATGAATGTATTGAGAGCCCCTCACCAAGCGGTTATCAACTTATCATTTGCAGAAATGGAACAACTTTCAAGACCCAGCATGTTTACCGATAACCTTATCACGCCTGTTTGATAAAAACTTGAAAATTTGAAAACGTAAATAAACATGTATATCTCACGCAATTTTGAGATCTAATGCAATAAAACGTTTACCCTTTTCTTGTGATACAAGACTCCAGATGCATTCTACGGAATAGGCTAAGTAACCTAAGATCAGTCCGCACAAATACGTGCTTTGTTAAATATGGATAATCTTTACAAAATAAGAGAAATAAACGACGATACCAGTGAAAACATTTAGGCAAAAGGAAACATTGATCGTGAGGAATGTTTTCTATATTGGTCTTTTGCAAGACCACAAAAGTCACCAGCAGGTGGTAATGGATCAAACCTTTACACCACGAAAATGTTTTATACTTGTCCAAATTGAAAGGATATGCAGACGACAAAATCAATGTGACTCAAAAATAAGAATTTGTGTTAGAAAGGGTAGAAAGCATTGTGGGGAAAGGAGTAAATGCTAGTTACCAACATTTTCTAATTTTCCTACCATGTTTTCAAAGGTATTCTTCTATACGTCGTTGAAAGTCGGGTAGTAATGGTTAAATGCACATATTACAAGTATATGGCTGCAACACGCGAAAAGGGGCATTTGGACATTTGCGTAAAGTGTCGTCTCGGATCAGCCTGCGCAGTCCGCGCAGGCTAATCCGAGATGGCACTTTACGACTACATTAAATTTTGTGCTACAGTAGACTCGCGCAAAACCGAAAATTACATAAAAACGGAAAGTGCCGTCTCGGATTAGCCTGCGCAGACTGCGCAGGTTGATCCGAGACGACACTTTACGCAGATGTCCGAATGTCCTTTTTCGTGTGTTGCAAGCCATATTGATTTACTTGCCGCTGTACAAATATTGGGAGAACATCTGCAGGGAAAATATTTTCACTGGAGCCTTGCTCTAGCAAAGGGGGGTTAAATCATCTCCGTGATGAAGGATATCAAGCAAGCCATCACATAATTATGGATCCATAAAAATCCATTTTGAATTACAACCGACTGAGTCATGCGGTACACTGGTCCTCAGACATGCAGAAAATTGACCCATAGCAAAAAGTTTCGACCCAGGTCAGCCTGCGCAATCTGCGCAGGCTGACGTGGGTCGATACGGTTTCCAGATGTATTAAGCCTTCTTTTCACAAAGCATGGCTCATTTATTTTCGACACGGAAGTGAAATGCTCTGCTTGAACAAATACAGAAGCTTCTCATCATTGTGTTCTTGTAGGGTTTAACCCTTTAACACTCAATCAACACCCTAAAGAAGACGGCTTTCAAAAACATCGTGGAAAAGGGCAGAAAATTCTAGTAACCAGCATTTTCTCCTTTCTGCACTATATTTTTAACATTTTTTAACCCTTAGGGTGCTAAGCGCGACTCACTGACCTTTTGCGGACAGTGTAGATTAAGATCAGACTGCACAGAACGTGCAGTCTGATCTTTGATCCACACTGTCCGGTATGGAGATATCATTCCCCAAAACATAACTTTGAAATAGCAATATTTAGGTTTTTACCATCAAATTGAAATTTCAGTTTAGTTATTCAGAAGAATAAGGGTTAAGTCAAATGTCAACATTTGAGTCACATCTAACTTGTCGTCTGCTAATGCTTACAGTATGGACAGAAGAAAAAATGTTTCGTGAAGAGTCAATTCGTTCCTCCATGACCATGTTTGTCTGCTTGGAGTTTTAAACGCAGTTCTTAACCGTATATCAGTTACACCAGAGTGGCCAGTGCACATATCTATGCTTTCCTAGTGTTCCATTTACCTGTTCCATGCAAATAACGTTCTTTTCTTCAAGACGCTGGCCCTCACAAAAACAAAGTCAAAACGATTAGCAGTGGCTTAGCATGAGGGAGAAATGAATTCTGTCGCAATGACTTTCCACAGTCTTCAGGGAGAATTTGGTCAAACCTGGATTTGAGCTCACCTTCCGATAGATTACAAACCCTGTCCACTGAGTGGCCTGGGCTCGGTTACCCATCATGCAAGTTTTTAACGAATTGCTTTTCAGTTTTAGAGCCTTTTCGGTAGGGAGCGGGAAAGTAACATAAACGTTTACAAAAAATATTTCCTGGATTTCAACACTTGACCTGTACTTTGCAGTATCTTGTCCAAGGACACTTAACCCTTATCCTGCTAAATATGTGAAATGAAACTTTCAAAGCCGATAGTAAAAACCCAAACTTTGTTATTTCAAAGGTATTTTGGGGGAAATGATATCTCCTTATCGGACAGTGTAGATCCAAGATCAGACTGCACGTTCTGTGCAGTCTGATCTTGATCTACACTGTCCGCAAAAGGTCAGTGAGTCGTGCTTAGCAGCCTTAGGGTTAACCAACGCCGTCAGTGGCGACTGAAGAAAAGTTTCCTGATAACAAGTCAAACGCCCTAACCACTGAGTTATGGAGGATCCCTGCATGACGTAAAGGGTTAATTGTTGTTTTGATCAGAGATAGGATACCCTTGAAGATCTCCTGGAAGCTTTTTTTTTTTCAGATAAGCCTTATTAAAGTGTTGCTGATTTTCAGATAAGACACCCATGATTCCGAAAGAAGAAAATTGTTATATATGAGCCATGCTCTGCCAAATTATCTCTGATAAATTATATCAAGCGAGTGATCTCTTAATAATGGATCTGTAAAATCTATTTTGTCTAAAAAGCAACTGGTTTATGAGGTAGAACGGTCTTTGGTAATGCAGCACCAAAAGCAAATAGTTTCGACTCGGGTCAGCCTGAGCGGACTGCGCAGGCTGACCTGAGTCGATACTTTTTGCAGATATATTCAATCCCATTTTCTCGGAGCATAGCCCAGAGAGTTTGCGTAAACGAAGCTCATGTGTATCGCAAGTTAGACTTTCCCTACCGATATTGACATGTGTTGGGGGAAAAGCATGTGGCAGCAGCGGACCCGGGTTCGTATTTTCCAAACATGCTCAATACCATTCTTAGTCTTATTGACCCTTATTGCTGATGCGAACATTCATAACCTACAAGTTGAAATTCACATTTATTTAGTACCATGAAAAACCGGTACTACAGTATTACTGATACTTTATCAAAGCATCTTACAGTGTAAAATGTAATTACGCTCCCGTTTTCCAAATTAATAGTTGGTGTTTAAAACTAGTCATTTGAACAATGCTCTCTGAAAAGGGGTGGGGGGCGGGGGGGAAAGTTGATGCATCTGCAAACAGCGTCGATTCATGTCAGCCTGCAAAATTCACACAGACTGAAATGGGCAGAAACTTTTTGCTATCTTTGAATTTTCTGCATGTCAAAGGACGATTCACCCTCATGATATTGTTGGTTGTTAAACGAAATGGATTTAGGCTCCATAATTATGTAATGACTTGCTTGCTATAATGCATCAGAGTTGCAATAAAGTCCCTTTTGCCGGAGCACGGCTCTTTTCGTGGCGAAATTTCAAGTAATGTGACCACAGAAACATAATATCGGCAGCTGCATCTTATCACATTGATTCTAGCGAAATGTTTATCTACAAAATCTTTGTGTGCTTCGGCTAAACCTGACTTTGAGAAGGTTAAAAACGCAAATGGAGAGAGTTTAACATAACACGAACTATTTATCATGACGGACAAGCAGCCTAGTTGGCTTGTTTGTGAACAAAACACTGCACTGCCACATAATATAAAACAAATTTAGCGTCTAATGCATTGGCACAGGCATTGTAGAAGAAAAAGACCAATCAAACCCGAGTTATCGACAGTCTACAGCACATGTAGCAAATGGGGAATTGCAAAATACCAGAAAATTCTCAATTTGGCTCGATATTTTTGAGTACCGCAAATGCGTCAAACTGTGCATAATTAGGCGAAGAGATTATGACTGTTTATTCTTCTTCCTTCCGGCAAAAAATTTACAAGATTTTGTACTTTGCGCTGATATCTCTAATTATGCGCTTGACAAGTCCATTATCTAATATCCTATGGCTTGCAACACGCGAAAAGGGACATTCGGACATTTGTGTAAAGTGTCGTTTCGGATCAGCCTGCGCAGTCCGCGCAGGCTAATCCGAAACAACACTCTCCGTTTTTATGTAATTTTCTGTTTTGCACAAGTCTAGTGTAGCACAAATTCTAATGTAGTCGTAAAATGCCGTCTCGGATTAGCCTGCGCGGACTGCGCAGGCTGATCCGAGACGACACTTTACGCAAATGTCCGAGTACTCCTTTTCGCGTGTTGCAAGCCCTATGATGGTCAATCATTAAACGAGTCATGTTCTGGGAAAAGGATGTTTAATGCATCTCCGTGACGCATTACACCAAGCCAGTCATCACGTAATTATCGATCCATCAAATCCATTTTGTATAACAACGAACTGAATCATTAGTTAGACTGGTACTTTGACATGATAAAAACTGACCAACAGCAATCTCTTTTTCTTGTCCGAAATGAGACTGAAAAAGTTAAGCCCTGTTCTGAGTGCCCCGATTACTTCACCAAACAACAATGTTTTAAGAGTGTCCAGTTTGAAAGCATTTGCAGACATCTGAATATGTTTCAAACGATGGGATTAGTCTATACAAGAGGGCCATGATGGCCCTGAAGTCGCTCACCTGAGTCTTTTGATCAAACATGACTCATTTTTCATCTCTTTCGAGATATTATGACAAACATTCTACCAACCTTTCATAGTTATTGGACTGAAAATTTGGCCTCTAGCATGTACACAAGCTTTTTCTAGAATTTCCCTCAGTGACCTACTTTTAAGCCAAACATAGCCCATTTCTGACCACCTTTCATAAGTATTAGACAGAAAATGTGGCCACTAGAGTGTACACAAGGTTTTTCCAAGATTTGACATGGCGACCTAGTTTTTCACCTAATGTGACCCATTTTCAGTTTCATCATATTGATCATCAAGAAAAACATTCTGACTAATTTTCATAAGTATTGGACAGAAAATGTTGACTCTATAGCTACACAAGCTATTTTAAAGATTTGACCTGGTGACCTAGTTTTTAAACCAATGTGACACATTTTCAAACTCATACAAGCTGTCATCAAGACAAACATTCTGAGCAAATTTTATGAGTATTGCACTGAAAATGTGGCCTCTAGAGCGTACATAAGGTTTTTCTAAGATTTGACCCAGTGACCTAGTTTTTGACCCGACATGACCAATTTTCTACCTTGTCCAAGATATGATTAAGACAAACATTTTGAATAAGTTTCATGAGTATTGCACTGAAAATGTGGCCTCTAGATCGTACACAAGGTTTTTCTAAAATTTGAGCTAGTGACATTCTGACCAACTTTCAAGAGTTTTGGGCTGAAAATATTGCCTCTACAGCGTACATAAGATTTTTCTAGAATTTAACCTAGTGACTTAGATTTTGACCCGACATGACCTAGACCTAGTGACATAGATTTTCACCCGATGTGATCGCTTTTCAAACTCGTCCGAGATATTATCAAGACAAATATTCTAACCAACTTTCAAGAGTACTGGACTCAAAATGTGGCCTCTAGAGCGTGCACAAGGTTTTTATAAGATTTGACCTAGTGACCTAGTTTTTGACCCAACATGACCCATTTTCAAACTTGTCCGAGATATCATCAAGACAAACATTCTGAATAACTTTCAAGGGTTTTTGACTGAAAATGTGGCCTCTAGAGCGTACACAAGGTTTTCTTAAGATTTGACCTAGTTTTCCATCCGACATGACCGATTTTCGAAGTCTTCCGAGATATCACCAAGACAAACATTCTGACCAAGTTTCATGAGTATCGGACTGAAAATGTGGCCCTTAGAGCTTACACAAGGCAAAGTTGACGACGGATGACACACGACGGACGACGGACACAGCACGATCACAAAAGCTCACCTTGAGCACTTCGTGATGGAAAACATCGCGGGAATAGAAAACAATGCTAATTATCGTTGTTTTCTCCTTTTTGCACAATGTTTTTCGAAAACTGTTTTTCCTCAGGGTCGCTGATCGGTTGGCAAAGACTTTAAACTTGACTACATACTCGATCTGTATGGGAGACCTATACAGTCTGGTGCAGCCTAGTTTGGTCGTTTGCTGTTTGGCTGTCTACCCAGATTTGCTGGAGGTCGTGAATACTGGCTGTCTGTAAGGGGCCTTGAATCGGTTTAGGAGTGCTACCGGTCGCGTCGAGTGCATGATTTTGTCCATCAAGCTGAGATCATGTTACATTATTCTTACGAGTTTGTACTTGATTTCTACTGAATTAATGCGACATTACATGATATATGCCTGACCTTGTTGTTCTACCGTGTCTCGGTCAACTCTACTGAGTTTCAACAGTTCGATCACATCTCATGTTCTCGATTTCGACTTGAGTGACCTCGCTATCGTCATCTTCTCGGGAGTGGACTTCTTAGATCGATACCTGGTCGATCCTTACTAGAAAACGTAGAGATCATAGAATATTTATAAAGATATAAAGATAATTGCGTGATTTCCTGTCATTATATGCGATTTCGAGGATTTCGCAAAAGAGAACACTGACTCTAGAGAACACTGACAGTTCAATAGCCTAATGTTACTGTCTAGATGGCCCTTGTTAAACACAAAATGTTCCTTTTTGTATTCCTTAAATGCATTTTTAGACGCCATGTACAAGCCATGATGGCTTACCGATCGGCTGGGAGTCAGGTCTTGATGATTACCTAGTCGTCATTGAATAGCGAGAGAAAATGCCGAACCAAGGTAGATTTCGCAGTCGAACACGAGTCCTTCGCAATCTTGAAAGGTCTGGGCCCGTATCCTTTATAAATTGAGTCTTTCTTTAATATAATAACGAGAAAATTTCTTAAATTCAGTAACACAACTTCTGATTGACTATTTAACCATTTGAGCCATGCTCTGTGAAAGGGAAGGAAGCTTAATGCATCTGCAACAAGTGTAGACGCATGTCAGCCTGCACAATCCGCGCAGGCTGACATGGACCGAAACAATTTTTTTTTATTGGTCATTTTTCTGAATGTCAACAGACCGATGTACCTACAGATTTAGTTAATTGTTAGACTAAATGGATCTTAAGCCTTGGTCACACCGAGCTAACGGACGAGTAACGGATAAAAAATCATTTCATCCGTTCGTGTCCGTTCGTATCCGTTTTTTGTCCGTTTCTTATCCGGTGAATCCGCTACTTGTCCGGCGATGTCCGGCGATGTCCGTTCCGTCCGGTGGAAAGTTTTGAGCATGTTCAAAACTTTCCACCGGACAAAACGGACAGAGACATGCAAATGATAGACTTTGGATGCATCTGACAATTTATACCCTCGGCATGTCACGTGACCGGTACGTTCCTCGTACGTTGGTGTTCGGTACATTTCCGTTCATCGTACGTTTTGTCCGGTTCTCATGCGTTGCACTTCCGTTTTATCCGGTACAAGTCCCTTACTCGTACGGTGATATCCGGTAATAGACCGTTTATTATCTTGTACATATCCGTTAAACGTGCGTTTTTTTCCGTTACATGTGCGGTACTCGTGCGGTCATTGTGTGGCTTCCTCGCTCCACACACCGATCGCGTGAGCCTCGAGCGGCAGAGGAGATGAATTTTGTCACCGGATAACCAAATTCTGCATGTTTTTGTCCGTTTCCCCCTCGTTACATATCCGTTAGCCGGTCTGACCAAGCCTTTATAGTTCCTTAAATAAATGATGCCTTGCTTGGTATATTGCAATACTTCAAGATACTTTATCAGTCCAATTTTCGGTGCAGTCCAAACTCTGAGGAAGTGAACTTAGTCATGTTTAGATTAATTCAATGATCGGAAATGTGATCGGAAATGACTGACTATTCATCTGTCCTGCTTGCTTTGCTTGACCAATAGCAAACCCTTGGAGAATGCTGTGCTCCAATTACCCTATCAACAATTCATTTTAATCCTGTATGCCTACTTTTCATCGATGCTTTTGTTGCTATCCTTTCTCAAGACAT
The DNA here is from genome assembly GCA_946811185.2 of Hippopus hippopus. Lineage (NCBI taxonomy): Eukaryota > Metazoa > Mollusca > Bivalvia > Cardiida > Cardiidae > Hippopus > Hippopus hippopus. The sequence continues at coordinate 41,410,255 of OX328096.1, forward strand.
TGGTCTTTAACTGCGTTTCCCACAGTATTTCGGTTATTGTACGGCTGCAAGTCACTTTTTATACGTTCCTGGAGTTATTTTATAAGTGCTATGGCCTAATTCTTTCCAAGCTTGTGTCTGCTTTCCATCATAAAGTCAAAATACCTTTGCATCTTGATCTATACCGTCTACAACCTTATCGCAAAAACCTTCGAAAATCCTCAAAAATGATTTTGGCCGGGCCGGGCCGGGGCTCGAACACACAGCCCAAGAGCAGAAATAATACGCGTTACCACCAGGCTAACATGATCCCGGCCACAGAAGAGGAACGCCAAACTTGAACCGGTTGGGTATTTTCTTTACTCGCTTCAGTTTCGACCTTAAATCTCAGAGACATCAGGTATTAATGTTTAGCAAGCTTCTGAGCGCAACTCAATGCGCTTTTGTGCACGGTGTAGATCAAGATTAGACTGCACAGAACATGCAGTGTGATATTAAACCTACGCTGTCCGTTATGGTGATACTAATCAAGCGAAAAGAACCTCGGATCAACTGTCTTCGTTATTATCTCTGCCCTAAGGACTTTAAACTTGCATCTGAGTCATGCTCTGGGGAAAAAGGGTTGGTTCAATACATCTCCGTGATACATTATACCAAGCAAGTCTTTACATAATTAAATCCAATTTGTCCAGCAACTAACTAAATCATGAGGTAGAAGGGCCTTTGGATATGCAGGAAATTTACCAAAAGCAGAAAGTTTCGACCCAGGTCAGCCTGCGCGAATTGCGCAGGCTGACCTGGGTCGAAACTTTTTCCAGATGCAATAAATCCCCTTTTCACAGAGGAGGGCTCATATAAAGAAAAATACATCATTTCTTCACGCTAGTGATCAGAATATCGCAGTAATAATGTAAATATAGGTTAGCAAAGCAATTCTGATTACTCTTTCAGCCCCAAGGATACAAACTCAATCTCTTTCGACGGCTTAATCCTTAGGCTGCAAAGCGCGACTCAAGGACCTTTTGCAGACAGTGTAGATCAAGATCAGACTGCACGTTCTGTGCAGTCTGATCTTGTATCTACACTGTCCGATAATGAGATATTTCTCCCCCAAAAATAACATTGAAGTAGCAATATTTATGTGTTTACTATCGACTTGAAGGTATCCTTCAACGTATTCAGCAGGATGAATAGAGGATATTTGTTTTTTTCGGTGAAAGATCGAAATTTATTTCATCGAGTGAACACCATCGGTAATATTTTCACGAGTGGCGCGCAGCCACGAGTGAAAATATTACCGATGGTGTTCACTCGATGAAATAAATTTCGATCTTTCACCGAAAAAAACAAATATTCTATTTATTTCATGCTTTTAACCCTTTCTGGGAGGAGCTTTATCAAAATCCAGTACAGTTCTTTTCCGTTATTCCCCGTGGCGTACCCCTCCCGCATAGCAACGCATTACAATATTACGTCAAGCGCGAGAAATGTAAGGTAAATTACGTCATATTTCCATCTGGTTGTGAGGCACGCGCAATTTACCTAGGCAACAAGAACATGAAAATCGGTATTTTCACTGGTCGTACAAGTGTAATATCGAAAAATATTTTCACTGCTATTTCTCGATATCCTACCGGAAAGCATGAAATAATGGTTAATATACGATCCAATGAAACTCAGACAGATTTTTATCTGATAGGCTTGATTAAACAAGCGGACGCTACACTTCCCAGATGAGACTGCACGTTCTGTGTACTCTGATCACGATCTGTGCCGTTCGCAATGGCCCTTTTTTTCGCCTTTTGGTGGTGAACGGGTGAACACTTCAAGCGCTAAAGTAATAAATGGCCCACCTTAGATTATGATCTACCTCAAGATATTACACTTGAAAAGACTGTTTTTGCCAAAATATCAATAAATATAGCGGATAGTGTAGATCTAAGGTCAGGCTGCACGTTCTGTGCATGCTGAACTTGATCTACAATGTCTGCTTAAACTACAGCTGTTCTTCGCGTTATAAGGATATGTAATAAAAATGGCTTGTATCACGCGAAAAGGGGCATTCGGACATTTGCGTAAAGTGTCGTCTCGGATCAGCCTGCGCAGTCCGCGCAGGCTAATCCGAGACGGCACTTTACGACTACATTAGATTTTGTTTTTCAGTAGACTTGCGCAAAACAGAAAATTACATAAAAACGGAAAGTGTCGTTTCTGCGCAGGCTGATCCGAGACGATACTTACGCAATTGTCCGAATGCCCCTTTTCGAGTGTTGCAGGCCATATAAAATCAAACCGATCGAAAAGCCTCTTGATATCGTCATATTCCGTACGATGTCGGTTACACTTCATTGGTATGTAACAAACCTTTACAAAGCAAGGCCTAAATTTAAATAAACAAATTATATAGCATAACTGGAACTGTGGGCTTTTGATACAAGAAAGGAGAAAAATCAATTTCAATAAGTTAAACGACAATTGTTGTGGCCAAAAAGTAGCAATTGTCAGTAACAGTCTATATTGATCCTTTTCCAACAATGCTTTTTTTTTCCGAAGTGTAGGCTGCTATCGAACTCGTCGACTGGTTCACTCGATGTCTACATTGCCAATGGCTAGGAAGGTACAAAAAGAGATAAATAAAAGAAGCTATATTTTAATGTATCCTTAGCATATAAAACGAGTTGGGGTCAAATAGTTTGAAATCGTTATTGAACATCAACATAATTTAAGATTAATTATATGCACAAGCTTGAGAACATTGAGATATCAGGTGAAATCGCTCGCTCTGAGCAATCTCTTTTTGCCACAATGTTTTCATTTTGCATGTCATTAAAGCCTGTTGTGACCGAGTACAGCTGCCATACCGGACAATATAAAACCAAAAAATCTCACATCTGAGATGGAACATGAACACATCTACCTGATCTTCTGGAACAGTAATAACCTACATATTTACATTTTTTCCGGTGATTTGAAATCGGATGGATAAGAACAGGTGACTCCAATAAATAATGGTCTTCTGTTACCTCAATAACTTTTTGCAGGTGGTGGAGGGGGTGGGGGAGGGGGGTTAGTTAGAGCAGATCACTCATGAAAACGATATTGCTCCATAATCACCAACTGCCTGTAACCTTTTCCTTTCAATTTCTCCTTTTTCAACAATATTTTATTCGTGTATTGTCCGCTGCGATATTGTTGAACTCTTTACCGGACGACAAAATTATATAGTTCTCAAAAGTGAAAGCATTTTCATACGCCGAAATACATGTGGCTCATCTGGCGGACTTTTCGTCTGACATCATTGTGGGAAAAGGAGAAAGTGCTGATTTCCCAAAAGCCTTCAAAATCTTTCCTCCTTGGATTCGTTAAAACCGGTGATTGTTTGGTAAAGGGTTTAGGAGATAGGGCCCTTGACCGGGATTCTTAGTTGCTCAAGAACTCAAACCAATGGTGACAAAAATCTGACCCGTCTTCAATAATTCAAAATCCATGGTTACAAAAATGTGACCAACATTCAGGAATTCAAAATCAATGTTTACAAAAGTGTGACCCGTCTTCAAGAATTCAAAATCCATGTTCACAAAAATATTGACCCATACAAGAATCCATGAACCATGTCTACAAAAATATGACCCGTCTTCAGGAATGTAAAATCCATGGTCGAATAATCACGAAAATGTGACCCACCTTAATTATATACTACGAGACACCCTGAAGGCAACGATGTCTTCATTTTAGAAAAAGGTGACCTTTCAGGCCTCACCTTCTTATTGCAACCCTCAGACTAAAGTCCGTGTAGACGAATCACTCCCCTGTTTCAGGAAAAATAGTTCCTCATAGATCAATGAACAGACGCTTAGAGAACTGTGTCATTTGATTCGTGAAAATAACATGCGGATTGAAATCTGTGCAAGCGAATTACACACTGATCTTCAGAGTTGAATATCCTAGAAACAGCTCTAGTTTTAACGCGGCGTTAACATGACCTAGTTCATGACGTCGACATGGCTGATGAATAAGTAGAAAAACTCCCCAAAACACCCCCAAACCACTCGAAAACACACCAAACCACTGTCATTTCACCCAAACAACTTTCCTAACACCTAAAACCGCATGCAAAACGATAAGATGTACACGTTTTTATGGAAAATTGTCAGGAAATAATGCTACCAATCTTAGAAAATGTTGTCAACCGCCAGATGAATGACTTTTTAATAAGTTTGTCCACTGTTAAAATCTATTTGCTAGCACGTTTGCACCATCACTTCCTAGTTGCAGTAAATGTAATTTGATTAACCTTTAGAGTTAACCAAATAGATGAAATACTAGTGGTTTTGAGTCAGTAAAAGAGGTAGGGCAATTTCAATACCTCTTTCTCTGTCTGACAAAATGTCTGACCATGTGCATCTAAAATCAGACCATAAGTTATATGCCGTCTGATCTTATCCTACTTCCTCTATACTGTGTATAAAACGACTAAAATCATATTTTGTTGCCAACAAGATCAAATGATAACTAGAACATTAGGCTGCCCTTGGGTAAGGCACTGCAGAGCCCAAACAAACAAAACCATATATGCCATTATGAAGAAATACATGTACCGATACTATTAAACCAGTCAAAACAAGCAATTTCGTTGAAATGATATCCCCCGCCGAAAAAGACCTTTTCAAAAATTTACGCGACCGCGTAACTCAAAATCACTCCCAGTCGGCCATTTTGCATCGAATCAAAAAAAGAAAAAAACTATGTCGGCGGAATAGGTTATTGTACACATGTATATAGTTTCGCGAAATTCCGTCCAATGGTATTGGAGATATTGTCCCGGACAGACGGACGGACGGACGGACATCGCTGAAACTACATCCCTCCGCCTTCGGCGGGGGATGATAACACAGAAAATGTGAAGAAAAACGACATCTATTATTTAGACTAAGGCCTATAACGAAAAATAGGCAGGAAAATGCAGAAAAACGATAAACTGTAAAAAGGAATCATTTAATTAGCCACAATTTGTTCAAACGCTGTGTATACTCGGAGGTCTGAAAAGACTTGAAGTTGTGTTAAAGCGGGTTAGACAGTCTTATTGTTAGACACTCATATTCTATTCGAGCGCTAAGACTATCAACTGAACAATAAGACAGTAGATTATTAATTCTTTTCGTTTTATCGTCGAGAAAACTCTTTGCCACACGACAATCTATACTCGTCCAAATTCAAAGCATTTGCAGGCGACAAACTGAGTATGCCTCAAGTACCTGGATTTGTATTGAAATTATAGAAAACATTGTGGGAAAAGGAGGAAATACTGGTAATCAGCATTTTCTCTTTTTCCCACAATGTTTTCAAGTCTTCTAGCTTAGGGTCGTTTAAATACGGGATTATTTAGTTAACTCTTTACCAAACGACAATATTTTAGACTGGTCCAAATTGAAAGCACTTGCAGACGACAAAATAAACGTAACTCAAAAATTGAAATTTATTTCGAGAAGGGTAGAAAACATTGTGGGAAGAGGAGAAAATGCTGGTTACCAGCATTTTCTCCTCTTCCCATGATGTTTTCAAAAGGCTTCTATCTCAAGGTCGTAAAAACCAGGGATTGTTTGGTAAAGGGTTAAGGGATAACGGTAATATCGACAAATCCCATTGTCGACACAGCAGTCGTCTGTCGTATTCTTTATCCGAGGCTAAACTTCCGTGATTATTGACTTAACATAGACAATGAGGTAATAAATCTCCAAGAAGGGAAGCAGATTCCAAGCATCTTGTATTGCATAGAAGAATCTGTCTCCAAGAATTGCTGTATGTAAAGTCGTCGAGTTGTACTCATATAGAAATTTGTAATAGACCTGAATGCTCGACAGAAATTTTCTTCGGCAACTTTATATGTACGTTTAAGTAACATTTAAGTGCTATTCACGATATTACTAGTTTCTTAGAACATTCATCCAAAATGCAGATCTGACTACGAGCCATACTACTCTGGTAAGAGGGGGTTTCATGCATCTCTGTGAACCATTATACCAAGCAAGTAATCACATAATTATTGATCCGTAAAATCCGTTATGTTTATTAAACGACTGAATCATGAGGTAGAACGGTCGCTGGACGTGCAGTAAATTGACCAATAGCAAAAAGTTTCAACTCGGGTCAGCCTGCGTGGACTGCGGAGGCTGACTTGGAACGATACTTTTTACAGATGCATTAAACTCCCATTTAACAGAGTATGGTTCCTATTTTTTTTTAAGTTTTACGCATCCCTTACCTGTCGGCTACAGATACTGGCTTAGACCTTGCAACATATCAGGAACGTATAGCAGCCCAGCTTCCAGGCAGATTTTGCATTTTCGGGGGAGGGGGGATAAACCAAGGAAAGGAAGAAAAAATGCATAAATAAAAAAGTAAAACCAGTTAGTTATTGGACCGCCTGGTAACTAAATTTACCAAGACATAACAGTAATCGAAATTTTTGCCAAAATGTTTTGAGATGGACTTACTTTACAAAGACGTTTTAATAGTGGTCCTCTCTACAAAGTTGTAGGCCGAAGGTAACAAGTTTAGTCGATGGTTTGAAAAGTCTACCGAATATCGATACAACTATTTTAACTTGAGACCCATGTCATTAATGCATTTAGGTTGCAAGTATGGCATGTAGTCAGGGTTATTCTCCCGAACCATTTGCAGGTACCGTTGAGAAATGTATTTTGCTATGCAAGGCGTGGACCGTGGGGAAAAATAAAGTAAATAAAATAATTATGTGAAACAACATTACATTACCTGTAATAAAAACAGCTTTATTTGTCGGGTTTACTTTTTCGGTTGACCGCCTTGGGAACACAGCCACATATACACATACGCCAAACAAAATAGTACAGCCTATAACAAAATATCCCAGAAAGAATGACACGAGGATAGAAATTAATCCACAAATACCCAATACAGAAGTTAGCCCCATCACTGCTAAAATCCAATTATGCCAGTATAATGACATAGACGGCTATTTGTTAAATACGCGGCATAGATTTTCCGTTCGTTCAGTTAATCACTTGAGCGTAAAGATAAAACCAGGATGATATATCCCGGTAACTGTGTCATTGCCGTTTATCAAGAAAAGTTTTCCCAGTGTCGACAATGTCCTTTTATTTTACCTTTCTTGTAGTTTATCGTTTATTCTCATGTTATCAAGTCTTCTTCAGATGGCTCGCCGAAAACAAAGATAAATATGAAGAGAAGTTGTATTTACCACCTATAATCAGCTCTTATTTCTTGGCGCTAAGAGGGTAAAGGGCTCTAAATGTATATTTATGTATAAGACTCAAGGCCGAGCCGCGGTAACTCAGTAGGCATGATACGCAGAGGGTGTGCAATCTATGGGTGGCGAGTTTGAATCCAGGCCAGGCAAAAAATTCTTTCCAAATATTTGCAAAAGCGTTCTGACCAGGCCGATTCCTTTGTAGACATTGATACAACTCCGTTTAGTGAGGAAGCAATCCGTGACTCTGAGACTGTGAGAGAATGTTGTTTACTGTGATGGTTGAAGGAACATCAGAATATGAATAGATAGGTACTATACAGCCGCCTTGTGTCAGCTGGAGCACTATCGAGACGGCGATAAACACATACAACCAAATAGATAAGATAAAATCATCGACACTTTTTTTCTCAATGGAAAAATAATGGAAACACCTGTATTGGTTACTCATTTTAGGTGTGTTAGGAGGTAGGGGATACCTATCCCTTCTCGACTAAAGATTTGGTTTGTATTGGAGTTTAACGCCATTTTAACAGCTTAGGTCATATCATGGCGGTCAGTGACGCACTCACGTGTTTCCTGGCTTTCTCAAACCAGTACTAACACAACTTTCTTTCCAAAGCCACTGACTACTTTTCTCACATGCATCAGAGGTGAGAGGCGAAAAATCGACTAAAGATGAAAAGTCTGGCTCTAAATGGGTTATGAAAAAGGGAAGGCGTTCTGGACAAACAATCTGCCAAAAATGCAATGTTTGGTTGTTTGAAGTCTTCTTTTCATTTTTTTTTCACTCCGTGATTCTCTCTATATAATCGCTTAATCTCGATGTTTGCTTTGCGTGAACTCTGTCAGATGAAATGTTATGAATCTCCATAACTAAATAAGGAAAAAAAAATCGTAGTTTCGAGAGACTTATTCTTCCGCCAAGATGTTTACAAAGCTTGGTCTGCTGCATGAGGTGTGATATCAACTGCAGGAGATGTTTAGTTAATTCATTCATTAAAAAAAATCTATCTTTGTGCGTTGATATTCAGTACAACTTGTTTACGATTCATTTACCCGCGTAGGTAGTTAGATTTACGAGTCATACTCTGTGAAAAGGGGGGTTAATGCATCTGCAAAAAAAGTATCGACTCAGGTCAGCCTGCTCGGACTGCACTGACCTGACTCAAAACTTTTTGCTATTGGTAAGTTTTCTGCATGTCAAAGGACCAGTCTCCCTCATAATTCAGTCGGTTGTTGACAAAATAAATTTTATGGATCTTTAATTCTGTGATGATTCGCTATGTAAAATGGGTCGAGGAGACGCAGTGAACCCCCTTTTCCCAGAGCGCGGCTCTTTTAACTCTTTACCAAACGACAAAATTGTATCTACTTGTCCAAAATGAAAGCATTTGCAGACGACAAAATAAATGTGGCTCAAAAATTGAAATTTGTTTAGGGAAGGGTAGAAAACATTGTGGGAAAAGGAGAAAATGCTGGTTACCAGCATTTTCTCATTTTCCTACAATGTTTTCAAAAGGCTTCTTTCTCAGGGTCGTTAAAAGTCGGGATTGTGTGGTAAAGGGTCAAACAGTCTAGATATCCCAGTTTGTGACATTTAGCATCGTATTCATAATTGAATGAACGTTTGATGAAACTGAAATTTGAAGCTAACTTTTTTACTTAATTTACATACTTCTAAAATCATAAATTGAATAATCAGTTTGACTCTAGGCCCTCAGAGCGGGTCCACCGAATATGGTATAGGCCGAACTACCTTTTCACCTACAGTAAATTCCCGCCTAGCTGGTTAAGTTTCACACGCTAAAGGAATAAATAGTCTTAAAACTGCCACTAGAAAAGTTTTGAATAAGGACATATTCTCGGCGGAGATCCCCAGACCCCAAGTGGAATACACTTTTCATGAATCATCCACCTCACTTTGCGTTCTGTCAGTGATATCAGTTTTACAAAACAAGAAAATATCTCCCACAATCATAATTATAATATATAAATATTAAGCCAGATGGCTTAACCCTTTACCAGACAACAAAAATGTAGACTTGTCCAAACTGAAAGCATTTGCAGATGAAAATTGAAATGTGGCTCAAATGATGGAATTTGTCTTTGATAGGGGAGAAAACATTGTGGGAAAAGGAGAAAATGCTGGTTACCAGCATTTTCTCCTTTTCCCACAATGTTTTCAAAAGACTTCTTCCTCAGGGTTGTTAAAACTCGGGATTGTGTGGTAAAGGGTTAACTCTGTACTGGACGACAAAATTACAGACTTGTCCAAATTTAAAACATTTTCAGACAAATACATTACTGTTTTCAAATATTGTGATTTGTTGTTGAAAGGATACAAAAAAAAAAACATTGTGGAAAAATGTGAAAATTCTTGGTTACCAGAATTTCCTTATTTCTCATAGCTCTTTCTCAGGTCGTTGAAACTCGGGACTGTTTGATAAAGGATTAATTGAATGTAATACAGGCGTAAAACATTCCTTTATCGTTTGAATGAAATGTGCTTATTATCTATGTTAGGCTTGCTGTGTTATACTTATTTTTTCTCCCCCATTTATCAATCTTTTTTCTTTTTCAAAAAAAGCTTCGGCACAAAAAGGATCTTTGAAAATTGTTGAGGAAAAATGGATAACTATCTCTTACCAGCAAACTGATGTCTTTTCCATAAAGATATATAGTATGTAGAGACATCTATAACTACATGGACATGATATAATATCAACACTGGATGGGGTTTAAGCATGAAGCTTATATACGAGTCTCATCGTTGAAGGAAAAGGTTGACATCACAGGTCACCGCGTGTTTGTTATATGATAAACCTTTTTCTTTATCTCAACTTCGGATAGGATTGATTTTTAATTTATTAAAACATACTTACATTTGACCCCACACTGTACATGCTATTTGTAGACATCACTGTCTGATTTAAATGACACAAAGGAACCATGGTTCAACCTTTTACATTCCCGTGTTCTGAAGAAAAACAGCTTTTGAAAACATTGTAGGGAAACGAAATAAATGCTGGTAGCCAGCATTTTCTCCTCTTTCCAACAATGTTTCTGTTCTTTTGGAGACAAATCTGTGCATATGAGCCAAGGATAAATAAATTTGTGATTTATTGATTGACTGGTAAAACATTGTTGGAAATGGGAAAATTTTTAGCTTGTAACAAGCAATTATTGTTTCCTCGTCCTTTCCTATTAAAGCTGCGTAATACAGGTTTCAGAGGTCGTCTTTTTATAAAGTCTAATTTATTCAACCAAATCTTATCGTTTGAATCACAAAAGGGTCTACCTAGCCGCTGTGCTACTTTGTCTAATTTACTACTTGCTCATTTTTCCAACGTGGGCAAGTCTAAAATTTTGTCGGCTGAAAAGTGGTGATTTTTTCCCCTCATTTTAGTTCGTGTCTGGTCGATAAATAAACAAACTATGTAGACAGCGACACATTGTCCTCTGTAACCGCCCCTTATCATCCTCGTCGTGACAGGCCTAGTAATTTGTTATGTGTGCACAGAAAACGGGTCATATTTCATTATTATGGTTTACACTTTTAACAAGTTTTTAGGTTGTCACTCGAGTTGCAACAGACAAAAATTTAAGTACTCGGCTGTGCAGACAACGTGGATTAAACCCAGACTGCACTTAAATTGTTGCCTAAACTTTGATCTGCCGTGTACAACATTCAATCATTATTAGACCTATTGTGTATTACTAGTATTTACGGTTATTTTTGCAAAAACGGCAATAAACCCATCCACCACCATATTATCCTGTTCAATTATTGGTAACCAGTATTTTTTCGGTTTTCTCGCAAAGCTTTTTTCCTTTTTTCAAAGACAAATTTCATCATTTCAGCCCGAGTTTTAATCGGTAATCTGCAAATGCTTTCAATCAGTCGGACAAGTCTCAAAATGTTGTCGTGTGGTAAAGGATTAAACAACAATTCATATCTGTAACACATATTGTACAAAAATTTTGTTCTAAAGTATTCCGCAGTTGATTTTATTTGCAAAGATAAAGATAGCGTTATTTCGGGTTTCAGTTAACAGGTTTTCTAGGATATATGAGGGAATTTGATACGCCCATTACACAAAAATGTTATCAGTTATGATTTACCCATTCCAGTCTGATAATTTGATTTCTCTTTCAAATCCCTGGTGTCTATATGCCATTATTGGGCCATAATCTTTTTATTTCCAATACACCAATTTTATGCTGCAAAGAAACATCTCAAATCCGACACATTTTTCTACAGTGTACGCAGTTACCAATTTTAAAAGACAGCAAACATGTATGGGTTAAAATCGGATTATACCAGGGGTGGTAAAAAAGTAAACATTTAGGGCCTAATCAGCCAGTAAAACCTGTGCTGAATCAACCTAATATCAACTCAATATTTTACTTGAAATACCTTGAGCTCTGGTCGCATCCAGTGTCATTCAAGATCAGTAGTGTTGTCTGGTCATGGATATACGAACCTTTGTTTACTAGAATGCTACGGACGAACCCACGTTAACACTTATCCTGCTAAATAAGGGAAATGAAACTTTTAAGTCGCTAGGAAAAAAGCAAATTTTTGTTATTTCACAGGTATTTTGGGGTAAAAATATGTCTCTATCGGACAGTGTAGATTCAAGATCAGACTGCACTTTCTGTGCAATCTGATCTTGATCTACGCTGTCCGCAAAAGGTCAACGAGTCGCGCTTAGCAGCCTAAGGGTTAAATCATCATGTATTAAATTTGAGGTCTCCGTTTGAAACTGGAAACATCATTGTATATCTCAGGTGGCAAGAAGGTTAAATCATCTCTGTTTTGACCGATAAGTACGTCAGCGATAAGCGCTAAAACTTCACCTACTAGTAATTCGGAGTTTACAATTAACCCTTATCCTGCTACATAAATTCAAAAGAAACCTTCAAGCCGCCAGTAAAAACCCAATTTTTTTCTATTTTAAAGTTATTTATGGGGGAAAGATATCTCCTTGTCGGACAGTGTAGATCCAAGATCAGACTGCACATTCTGTGCAGTCTGATCTTGATCTACACTGTCCGCTCAGTGAGTCGCGCTTAGCAGCCTAAGGGTTAAAGAAATTTCGATTATCTAATCACTGTATATAATGGGATGTCTCAACAAAACAATATAACAGCAAATCCAGTTGCCCATAAATGCAATCAGAACTGCTTCTACAGTATTTTTCTGAAAAAAAAAGTGTTATTCACATTTGTATGAAGCTTTTAGGAGCACTCCACTTTTGAGTGAAGTTTCAACAATCTTCTTTCTATAGTAATTCCAAATATCTGGTTTTCTGATTATAATTCAAACTATATGTACATGTAATTTCGTGGTCTCTCTCTTACATGAGTTGACGGGACTTGGCTGTAAATGTATAAACTAAGTGCTACGATGGGCTAGCTCGAGGAGTGCTACACAGAGGTAGAACGCAATTCTTTAAACTCTTTACCACTCGACAAAATTTTAAACCTGTACAGATTGAAAGCATTTGCAGACGACAATTAAATGCGACTCAAAACCTGATTTTTTTCTTTCAAAGGGTAGTAATTAATTTAAACACTGTTGCAAATGCACAAAATGCTGTTTACCAGCATTTTCTCCTTTTCCAACTATGCTTTCAAAAGGCCTCTTCATCGGAGTTGTTAAAACCCGGGATTGTGTGGTAAAGGGTTCGAAAATTAATCTACTTAAATAGGTCCCCCCTCTTTCATCCAAAACATCACAACAGAAGTAAAACAAGAGGACCATGATGGTCCTATATCGCTCACCTGAGTACCAAGCAGTAAAGGTCTAAAATAAAGAGAAATACCAAATATCAAATTTCAAGGCCAAGTGATAATGAAACAAGAGCAGCAAATTGTGGCAATTTGACTTGAGACTTCGAAGTTCCGTTCCAGACAAGCAAGAAATACTGTAAAAATGAAGATCAAAGTGGAATTACTCAAAATGCGCGCTAGGTAGAGTTATTGTTCTTGCGCACTGTACTCCGTAATATTGCAACAAACATGCATACCAAGTATGAAGTCGTTCTGACTTGAGATGACAAAGTTATATTCCGGACAGGCACTAAATGCTGTAAAAATTACATTCAAAGGGAAATAACTCAAAGACAGCACAAGGTAGAGTTACAATTCTTGTGCACTGCACTTCCAAATATTGCAACAAATAAGCATACCAAATTTCAAGTCATTCCTACTTAGTTTTGCTCTGGACAAGCAACAAATGCTATAAAAATATAAGTCAAAGGGGGAATAACTCAAAATTTGTGCTAGGAAGAGTTATGGTTCTTGTGCACTGCACTCCATAATTTTTCAACAATCATGCATATTAAATATGAAGATGTTCAGGCTGTAGATGACAAAGTTATATTCCAGACGAGCAGAAAATGCTGTAAAAATATGATGATCAAAGGGAAATAACTCATAGACAGTACGATGTAGAGTTACGGTTCTTTCACACTGCACTCTGTATTATTGCAACAAACACAAATGCCAAGTTTCAAGTCAATCGGACTGGAGATGACAAAGTTATGCCCCGGACTAAGAACTATTCTAAAGAACTTTCTAATTCAAGGGCAAATAACTCCAGTTGTTCTGGTCCGATTACACCCATAATCAACTCATCCGAGATCTTACAGTCATATATATTTTGACCAAGTTTGGTACTGATTGGTTGATATTTGTAGATGCTAGAGTGTAAACAAAGTCAAATATAGCAATTTTTCTAATTCAAAGGCAAATAACTCCAGTTGTTTTGGTCCAATTACACCCATAATCGAACTCATCCGAGATCTTATGGTCATATATATTTTGACCAAGTTTGGTGCCGACTGGTTAATAATTGTAGATGCTAGAGTGTAAACAAAGTCAAATATAGCAATTTTTCTAATTCAAGGGCAAATAACTCCAGATGTTCTGGTCCGATTACACCCATAATCGAACTCATCCAAGATCTTATGGTTATATATATTTTGGCAAAGTTTAGTGCTGATTGGTTGATATTTGTAGATGCTAGAGTGTAAACAAATGCAAATATAGCAATTTTTCTAATTCAAGGGCAAATAACTCCAGATGTTCCGGTCCGATTAGACCCATAATTGAACTCATCCGAGATCTTATAGTCATATATATTTTGACCAAGTTTGGTGCTGATTAGTTGATATTTGTAGATGCTAGAGTGTAAACAAAGTGAAATATAGCAATTTTTCTTATTCAAGGGCAAATAACTCCAGATGTTCTGGTCCGATTACACCCATAATCGAACTCATCCAAGATCTTATGGTTATATATATTTTGGCAAAGTTTAGTGCTGATTGGTTAAAAATTGTAGATGCTAGAGTGTAAACAAAGTCAAATACAGCAATTTTTCTAATTCAAGGGCTAATAACTCCAGTTGTTCTGGTCCGATTAGACCCATAATCAAACTCATCCGAGATCTTATAGTCATATGTATTTTGACCAAGTTTGGTACTGATTGGTTGATATTTGTAGATGCTAGAGTGTAAACAAAGTGAAATATAGCAATTTTTCTAATTCAAGGGCAAATAACTCCAGATGTTCTGGTCCGATTACACCCATAATCGAATTCATCCGAGATCTTATGGTCATATATATTTTGACCAAGTTTGGTGGTGATTGGTTGATAGTTGTAGATGCTAGAGTGTAAACAAAGACATGTGAACGGACGACGGACGGACGGACGACGGACGCTGACGGACGGTGAGTGATCACAATAGCTCACTCTGAGCACTTTGTGCTCAGGTGAGCTAAAAAAAAGTTTAATTTGAAAATTTGATATCAAGGACATTTGTTTAATTGAGCTAGGGAAGCATTGAAATCAACCATTCAAACTAGAAAATTAATCTACTTATAAAGGCCCCCTCTTTCTTCAAAACAGAAGTCAAAAGTAGTTCCATGTGAAAATTTGATATCAAGCACGTTTTTTACTCTGTTTTATCAAAAAGTATCGATTGAAAGGTTTAAAAGGTATTTTGGTGTTGGTTTGATCATTTCTTGAAAAAAGTGAGCGTGGCTGTGTTATTTCTTTAGGAACTATTTTGTTTTTGTGACCTTACTACGCACCATGGTCTACGAGTCAGAAATTCTCTTTACTCTGATTTTGCAAGTGTACTTTGAAGGCTTATAGTAATTCTTTGCGGACCGTCAGGCATGCACAACTGATACATGCCAAAAGACATCGAGACTGGGCGATTGTTTGAAGAAAATGGGTGACAGGTCGGGTTCTGACCCAATCCCCACCCACCTGAGTTACCCATTTCAACAGGGATTTCCCATATTGTTCAGATCAGCGTCCGTGTCTTACACTGAAACTTTTGATATTTCAAGACCATCTATTGTCTATGTAAAACTCGAGGAGAATCATGGCAGAGAGACTCCTTTTTTCAGAAACATTGTAGCTGGTGCATAAAACAAGCAAAGCAAATTTTCAAGTGCCTTTTTCCCTACATAAAGTTGTTGAGAACACCAAGAAAATAATTTGACTTTTTACTAATTGTAGGTTTTGAGAGGAAAGGTATGAGAGAAAAAAAATCATTAAAAAAATCATTAATAAATAAATAAATGACTAAATAATGAATAATGAATAGATTTAACATGTACACTTTCAAGTTTTAACTGGGTTTTTTCTCTCTAGATGTAAGGATGTATCTTTAAAGTATATAACATTATCATTTAAATAAAAAATTTCTCAAGACATTTATGCTGAAAAGAATATAGGGCTTATCTGTCTGTGCAAGACTCTTAAGGGCAATAACTACTATAATTCCAAAAAAATATGAGACAGTTCTTTTTCTTAACACTTACCCCACCCACAAATTCACCTCTCTCTTTCTCTCTCTCATTTCCTATCTACTAATCTTTTATGATACTAGTAGAATGAAAACGATATTCTTCCAACAGCAAAAAAGATAAACCCTCTACAACTAAGCACCCAGGCTCAGTCTATATAAAAAAAGTTTTGTGCTCAACTTAGTTGAGCATGAAATTTCAATGTAAAATAAATATAATTTGATACATCTTAGGAAGTAAGTTCATAATTTTCAGAGCAATTCACTCCTTCTCCTTAATTAATGTCTATTTCTCACTGTCTGAAGCAGTAATGAAGTTTCAAAGTCTAGCAAGAACTCTACTGAGTATGAAATGAAGTTTTATAAGCATGGCCCTGGGTAGGCTTAAACTTTACTGCATGTTCATCATCTATATACCAAGTCACTCTGCTACATGTATGTACATACATTAAACATATGAGCTATGCTCTGTGAAAAGGGGGTATAATGCATCTGCCAAAAGTATCAACCAAAGTCAGCATGTAAAAGGACCGGTGATCATGGTGATTCATTAAACCCCCATATTAAAAAAACTGGTATCAGTCCGTTAAATAGAGCATATTTATTTAAAAAAATCATCAAATAAAACTGCGAAACAAATACACTAGTATAATGTTCTGAATGTCTGCCTGTATTTCAGATGAAGGGCAAATAATAACACATATTTGTGTGAGTTTACTAAGTTGTGTACCTTGTTTAGTAGAATGACTCAAATACAGGGCCTGAATGCCAGGCTACCAACCCATGTCTAGTTGTTAATACAGTTATGCTCTATCAAATCTACCAAAAGACATATCTTACTTTCTTGCATGCATGTAAGATAGAAAGAGTTTTGTTGCTCAAAAGACAAATATTTGCTGGAAAGAAAACATTTTTTTCCCCCCCAAAATATGGAAAGTGTGTGTTACTTGTATTTTCTCAGTGCTTTCCTATGCTATCACATGCATGGGCATAAAAAGCCTTTTAGTAATGTAAAGGTTGAAAATACATGCATTATGACAAGACCTGGAAAAAAGGAGAAGCAGCAAAAAGACAGATTTTTTTCATCACAATTTCATCAATATGAGAACAACTTTATTATTTATTTAACAGTGTGTTTATTCTACAAAATCACAAAACTCAGTATCTCCACAATTCAGGGAGGTTTAACTAATATCTCTATGATTTCTCCCTTTCCATTTCTTCTAGGTACTCTTCAAATGTTATAGAAGGCCCATGTTCTATTTCATCATAGTATTTCTTTAGAATAAACTTTCTTCCTGAATATCCACACACAGAAATCTCCGGCTTATCCTGGAAGTACATACACATATATATAAAAAATACTAAGTAAGTGCATATCAAATAAACTAAAAAAACTGGTTTTACTCATTACAGCTCCCAAATATTTCTTTGTGTATTACAGATGACTTTCTAGTCAACATGGAACAGGAACAAGAGAACCATGATGGCCCTGTAACATCCCTCTGCCTTATAAATTGTTATCAACAGTCATTAAACTGTGAAATGAAAATCTCTATTGCAATATGATTTCATACAGAGAAATAAGCTTACCATCCCAAAAACATATTTTTCAGATGCTAAGATAATGTTGATGAATACAGCAGGTCTAATCAAGTATCATTCGTACTAAATGCCAATCAACTCCAGGAAAGAATATTGTGACAAGATGGCCAAAAGATGGAGCTACATGCAGAGTGTCGTAGCCCTACACCTAACGGTTAGGACAAAAAGATGTCTATTGATTGATTGTATGGTGATTAACTCCTTTTTCAACATTATTTCAGTTATATTGCGGTGGCCAGTGCACCTATCCATGCTTTCCTGAAGTTTCTTTTACCCATACTCCACACAATATGTATTCTTTCCAAGCCACTGGCTACTTTCCCACATAACCATCTTAAAAACAATGATCAGCATTGAGAGAGGAATGAATCCTGTCACAATGACCATCATCAATCCTTGGAAAGAAATTAGCTAAGATGGGGATCAACCAAGAAATTCTCAAACCTATTCTCAAGTCCTGTATGCTACCAACTGAGCAACCTGGGCAAATTAACAAGTTTGCACCATATAAGCCCATGTAAATATTATGATCACCCCACCCCAAGTGCCATATTTGGCCTCCGACTATAATTTGAACTATGTTAGTAGAAGATCATTAGATGAAGCTACATGCCAAATTTTGTAGCCCTGGGCCAGATGGTTTTGGACAGGTAGGTTTTTAAAATTTTAAGAACTCTTCAGTTTTGTTGCCATGGCAACCAGTTTTAAGCAGAATCAAATTCTTTCAAAATATTCTGAAGAGGACCATGGAAGGATCATTTCTGTGAAGTTTGGTCAAAATTGAATGAGTTTCAGAGAAAAAGATGTTTGTAATAGAAGTAAAGACACAGAGGAAAGGATGCATAGACAGATGGAAAACAGACAAAGGGCCATGACATAAGCCTGCTAGCCTCCAGCAAGTGGAGCAAAAATTGCTTTTAATTTTAATTTCTACATGTAGCTACCATAAATACATAGCTGAGTCCTAGGTAAGTTTTTGTTGAACCCTTTATCACACAATTATCACTTTTGAGAGAGAGAGCTTTTGATAAAAGCATAGCAGAAAAAGGAAACACACTGATGACAAGCATTTTCTTCTTTTTGCACAATATTTTCTACCCTTCCTAAAATAATTTCAACTTTTTAAATCACATTTGTCTTCTGCGAATGCTTTGAATTAGGAGAAGTCTTAAATTTTGTTGTTCGTAAAGAGCTACAATTAGTCAGTCCCTCCTGTCAATGTGATGTTTCATGATAAACTAATATTAAGTGAAAGAGCGAAGCTACATGTAAGAGTAAATTCTCAGCCTGTTTGACCTGTTTGACACAACTTAAGCAGTTTTGACTTTGTTGATCATGTAGATCAAGATGAGACTGCAAATTCTATTCAGTCTGATCCTTGATCTACAGTCAAATACTTTGAAATATTTTGATCAAAACAGCATTGAACTGGCAACAGCTTGTCATATTTCCTGCTCAATGAAAATCTTGATATAATCAAAGCCCACTGAGTTGAAACATAATACAAAAACCTGTGTTCTAGGTACTAACTTTAACTGTTCTCATTCAAACAATGTATAATTAGATACACATAACAAGGCTAAGGTCTTGTTACTTCAAAATCACACAAACCAAATTATCATGAACTCTGACCAGAATTACCTATTACAGTATATCAAATATGCATAATTAACTCTTTACCAAATGACAAAATTTTAGACTGGTCCATATTGAAAGCATTTGCAGACGACAAAATAAAAGTGACTGAAAATTTGAAATTTGTTTTGGGAAGGGAAGAACACATTGTGGGAAAAGGAGAAAATGCTGGTAACTAGTTACCAGCATTTTCTCCTTTTCCCACAATGTTTTCAGAAGGTTTCTTTCTCAGGGTCATTAAAAGTCGGGATTTTGTGGTAAAGGGTTAACACTCTTTCAAGAGAAATTTCATAAAAAGAAAAGAGAGTTGTATCCCCCAAAAAATCAAAGGTTAAGATAATTTTTTAGATGCTCACAGCTCTAACTAGAAGTAAAAATACTTTAATCGAGAAATCTAATCCTTTATATCAATATTCCTGTTTAGATTCTTTCCTTCAAATGACACTACTTGTTCTCCACCTGACCTGTTTTGAACACATCATCTCAAAGGAAAGGCATTGAAACACAATAAACAACTATAAAACAAAAACATGTATATATATCCTAAGCCTTAAAGCACAGAAAAACCCATCAGATATTTTTATTCCCGATTTAAAACCCTTATAAATCTATAGTGTATGTCAGTGTAGACCAAAGATCAAACTGCACCCTTTGTGTAGTCAGAATTTGATCTACACTGGCCACAAAAGCAACTAAAGTTGTGAAAGGCACTTTAAGGGTTACAAAAACACTTACTAAGTTGATAAAAACTTTCGGATGTCCTAAAGGGCCTCCACTGTTACTTGATACCACTCTCTGAGTACACACAACTACAGGCTCTTCAGCGACAAGATCTATGGCAAACCTTGGGTTAACCTGAAAAAGTTAGGGTAACTGGCATCAAATCTGCCCTCATTATCAATACATACTATACAACCCTTTACCACACAATCCAAAGTTTAAAAGACCCTTAGGACAAAGCTTTTTGAAAACATTTTGTGAAAAGGAGAAAATGCTGGTAACCAGCATTTTCTCCTTTTCCCAAAATGTTTTCTACCCTGTCAAAGATAAGTTCCATCATTTGAGTCACATTTAATTGTTGCCTGCAAATGCCTTCAATTTGGGCAAGTGTACATTTTTGTCATTCTGTAAAAAGTTAACCCTTTCTAACTGTATCTTCATGTTTTTACACTCATAAGGAAAGGGTTTGTTGAAAACTTTGTGAAAATAATAGGAAACACTTGTAATCAGTGCATGTATCCAGCATTTTCCTTTTTTATGTAATCTTTTCTGTCCATTCAAAAACAAATTTCATCTTCTGAGCCACACTGGATTTTTTAGGATCTGTCATTTTTGTTAGACAGTTGAACCAGAAGACACCCTTGGGTGCTTTTTAAAGGCAACACAATTCGAGATCAGAAAGTACAGAATATTTTGTCTAATCTTGAATGCTGAATGTGTGAAATTTTGTGAGACTAGTCACCTCTTTTTCTAAGTGTTATTAAGAATATGCTTAAGTATGAAAATATACCAGTTTCTTTCTGTCCACAAATCTTGCTTTTCTGTAGTCATCCTTTTCCCATATCTGAAAAACATCATGGTAAAGAATAAAGTCAATTTCCCATCTCTAATTGGAGGAATTCTTACACCTTTGGAACCTTAACTCAATATGGCAATTATGAATAAATGAAGCTTTGATGTTATGCAACAATTCATCTCAAATAATAAATATAATTTACACTGAATGGAATTGAATTGTATTAACACCAAGTACATTGACATTACAGTTTTTCTCACTGTAATCATCATTTTTGTATCATATTAGAATAAGCATCTGCTCTGTTTAGCCGCAGTTTTCTGGGTATACCTTATAATGCAATCACACCTCATCAGTCCCATAATAATTTACTCTACTGTTCTAAACATAGCAACTTGCAAGCATATTTTATGGACTGTCCAGTTTTCAAAGGACTTAATTGACTATTTTAGTTTACACATATCTAAATGAAGCACTGATTACCAAAAATCATTTTATAACCCAAAAGATCTATTTTAAATGCCTCTATAACCATAAACTGTTTGAATCGCGCACATTCAATGATAATAACATGCTGTTTTGTCTCTTTTTAGTGCCGGGGGGGGGGGTACTTTTTTTTTTTTAGAAAAGGGGAGGCAATTAATAGAGGTAAAATAACAGACCTTTCTAAGCACGACGATAACATTACAGTACCTATTTCAATCAGTATCAACTGTGAACATGAGTCACAATTCGGTTCCTACATGTATACATCTAACCTAGTCGATATCAAGGGGGTTTCCATTTTTAAAATACTGCCAGTCACATGATCTTAAACATGGCGGTGCCCATGTAAATCGTTAGCAATGGCAACAACAGCCACAGTGATAAGCAACCTATTGCCGTTGTCTGCGCATGTCATATTCTTCGAAGATTTGACCTGTCTGCTATGATGTATCACCCATCCCCCGATACTTGGGAAAAGTAGGGCTTATACCGGAGCTATACCCAAGCCTGTAGGGACTGTTTTAATAAATCGCCGGTGCATAGGTTACCTGCTAGCTGATCATAACTGAATGAATCGCACCAGATAGCATTTTATTGAGTAAGCGTTTATTTTATTTTGAAATTCAAGGTAATGGTTGTCGTTTTGAAAAATTAGTCTGCTTTTGTACCCAGAATGCCCATATTAGATAGATGTGTATTTGTAGAATGCTATCTAGCGGAAGATAATGATCTATTGCTGAAAAATACCAGATTATATTTGCTTTCTAAGTGGAGTGTTTTGATTTTAAGAATGGTGAAGCGGGGTACATCTGCCAAAGAAATGTACCGTGTAGAGGAATATCATGCTACGTGATACACTCAAGGGACTTGATCAGCTGCTCACCCAAGGTTTGCAGAATGGGCTGCATAGTGATCGCCATTTGAGAAGTCGGCTGTATTAATTCAGAATGTTGACTTAACCACCAATCATGATTCATTTAGCCTGAAGCTAAGTTGGTGCATGGGAAAACCTGCCCTCATTTTGTGGTTTTCAATCTCTATAGAACAGTTACTTCATAAATAAAGAACTGAAAAACATGATGTACACCAAAACTTAACTAAAATGTTTACTATGATGAAAAGAAACTGTTTTAAACATCAAAAATAAGCAGTTCTAAGTCAATCATCTTCAGTTTTTGAAGCGCGATGAAAGGGTGTGGACCAGTGTCATGGAAGCCATTGGCCCTCTCATGACAGCAGTACCAGAACAGCAAACATTAAGGCATTTTAGTCCCTCCTTTCAATTTGTATGCACCTATGAGGAGAAATTGGGAGTAGTTTTAAACACCTTTACAGTGTGTGCTGTGCTTTTTCCACCTGAGGTTTTTGCACGTAATGGTAACAGAAGTTGGGGGTACACAAACAAATATGGGGGTTCAAATCTAAACAACATTATCACTCTTTAGTATCAATGTCAATGACAGCTTGCTGATAGTTGAAATGTTTTCAAACAATATACAGCTACAAGTTTGCAAAGATAAAAGATTTTGAGCTTTTGAAAACACTGGAGAAAAAGGAAAATGTGCTTGGAATAATGAGTTTATCCTTTTCTTACAATGCCACTGAAGGTTCGAATCGATATTTATTGCAAAAGCCAAAGACAGAAGATAACAAATAATCATGCACCATTACTAAAAATAGCACTTTGGCCATCCACAACATTTTGGATTCAATGCAATTTCAAGGGAAATGATTCAGAAATGTTTCTGTCCAGCAAACTGGTACCTCTTACATGTCACGTTATCATCGGATAATCATATATATGGCGACAGATATGCCGTTCTAATTTTGGATTCGGAAAACCTGTCCAAAAGCAGTAATTGTAAACATTTCACTGCAGGAAATTTCTGAAATTTGACGTTTTAAATTTTCAATTGTGCAAGTTTTTGTATGTTCCAGTACATATTAGAGGAACTGAATGTATGTAATTTTTATTTTAAACGTGAATCAAGTACATTTATATGTGATTGCACACACTGCATTATATCATGATAAAAGATCTGAAAATAATGTGTGTCTTTATAAAGCGATTATAAACACTTACTTTCAGTAGCAGCAAATGTTCTGAAAAAATTGTTCAGTCGTAAGTGACTAAACGAAATGGGTCAGAAATTCTCTGATCTAATTATAAGTCAGAATTTGTCACATTATTCCAGTATGATCACCTGACTTTTTAGCATCCACACCTACTATGCCACAATGAGTTGTAAAAGGTGATAAGAAATTCATCACTAAAACCAATCTTTCCTTTGGAAACATGCATGCTTTCTTGATTTGGATGCATTTTGTACAACGTATTATCTAGCGTAATTCGGTATGTAATTTTCTTCCGAGTTAGCCGAGATCTATGCCGAATTCAGTATAAAGGTGTAATTTGGTATGTTTTTTTCACCGAATTTATACTGTTGAAAGCCACACAACACTTCTCTTAACAAGTCTAACTAATCTTATATTTATCTAATAAGTGTTTTGTAGGTATAATTTGGTATTATAAAGTGTAATTCGGTATAATTCGGTATAATTCGGTGTAATTCGGTATAATTCGGTATATTAGGTGTATTTCGGTATTTCCATGCACCCTACTTTCCTTTGTCCAAAAATAGTTTCTGACACTTTCCCTGTCTATTAACATGCCTAAATCAAATCTATGCCTTGTTTGTCTCTTGGATGGCATGAAAATACCAGTTAGGTTCCCGAAAATATGAGAAAAGGGCATATAAAAATTATAATGTGTATACTGGTGTAATCAAATTTCGCCAACGCAAGGGAAACTGCTCTTTCGGATTGCACAAAACAATAGTAATTTTCTTTATGGTTAAATATCTATGCACTTGTATTCAAATACTTTTTTAAAAATAAGTTTTACCACTTAAACATCTAAATTTATCTGTAAAAACATCGTTAGAAGTAAGACAGTACAAAGTCGCCATCTATAAAAAGAGTAAGCCAATTTCGACAACTCTGGTTTTCCAAAAATTAGAGGCCCCAGAAAGGGTAAAATGAAATAAAAAATTCACAGGATCATTTCAGCAATATTCATTGCATCCCTTGGATATTAACTCTACATTTACTTTCTACGAGAAAACCTGAAGGACATCAAACAAAACGCAGCTCTAAGAAAACAAAATCGACAGTTATGTGATTTTTCGTGTTACAATTATTTCTGCTGTGGCACTGAAATATTACAATCTAACTTAGTATGACAGTGTTGGGGATAAAGAGGCTGTAAATCTAAAACAGATAACCTTTTATAGCTCACAGAAAAGGCTATTTTCTTGTCTTTGTAGTGATTTATATACCTGATTCAGTCTATTTTCTTAGGAAAAAATGAATAAGGACCCCTCTGTCTTTCATATGGATATATTTCCCTTTAGGTGCCCCATGCGAAACTTCCGCTATTAAAGTTCAAAAGATAACCTTTCAAACCGAAAATAGACGAAACAAAAAAAGTTTTAAGCTAAAAGTATCGTTTAAAATCTGCATATAAATGAGACACCAGGAAAGTGATAATAAAATGGCGGGGAAAGGCATGTGAGAGGTCGCTTATGAACTTTTTTCCTATTGATAGGTATTTTTCTGTCATTAGATTCAAATGACAGTTCAAAACACCTTTGCTGCTAAGATATCAATCATTTCCGTGAATGGATGATGTCACAGATACGAATATATTGCCCAACATAGTTGGCGAAATTCGATTACTAGCGAAATTCGCTTACGCTCCTATACTGTAGTAGCGAGAACAATCTGTGACGAATCTATAATTTTGGCATCTCGATCGCGCACAACTGGAATAAAATAGATATCTATGCATAATTACCTGACCAGTATGTGTAACCATGTTAACATCCTTTCCATCGATAGCGTTCTTTTTTCCAGTGGTGCTCAATCCGCGGCATACTATTGTATTTTTCGGTAACCTACGAAGACCTCTGACAATCGACGCCATTTTGAAACGAAAGTACCGGAAAGAAATTAAGGGATGGTACACAAAACGGAAAGTCTAACAGAATATAAGATTTTGATAATTTGAGGTTTGTTTGGCCCTTCGTGCGTTGTTTCTATATAAACAAATAATTAACTCTACTGAAACGATTCTAGAATACTTCCTTTTTAATATGGTACTCATTACCGATAAGATTTTTCCTTTTTGCTGAAATAAGATACTCTTTATTATTTCAGGTAGCCGCTTTACAATGGCGGGAAATTTAAGTTATGTTGGAAGCAGTCAGACACCAATAAAACAAACATTAAAAGTACCAACGGGCCACATCATTCTATGTTCAAAATGGAGAAATTCAGATTTAACCACTGCTCTTAAAGGTGAGAATGTTTTTTTTTTTTTCATCACGTAGATCTAGATCTATCAGTTATCATTAACTCTTTATCCAGATTGAAAGTAGAGTCTATTTTGCAGACGACAAATCAAATGTAGCTCAAAAGGTGAAATTTGTCTCTGAAAGGTTAGAAAACTTTGTGTAAATAGGTGAAAATGCTTGTTACCATTACTTTCTCCTATTCCCACAATGTTTTCAAAAGGCTTCTTCCCCAGGGTTGTTAAATCTCTGGATTGTGTGGTTAAGGGTTGATTTTTTAAGTTTTTATCAGATCTAGATCTATCTAATATTTTTTTCAGATCTTCTGGCAAAAACAAACGTGAAACCCTTAAAAATGCAACATATACACCATTTTCTAGACGGAAAATGTCCAATTTGATTTATCTTGGACTCAAAGGGTTAATTTGCTTATAACAATCTTTCTCCTATGAACTACAAGATCGTAATTGAGTCCACATTTTATGATTTTGGCATTTTAAGCCTTTAGTGCACCATCCTGAGTTTTAACACCCCCTCCCCCCCACCCCCCCCCCACAAAAAAAAAACATTGTAAGAAAAAGTAACCAGTATTTTCTCCCTTTCCCACATTTTCTACTCGGTCACAGACAAATTGGATCATTTTAGCCACTTTTTATCTATCGCCTACAAATGCTTTGGAATTTGGAAAAGCCTAAAATTTTACCATCCGGGATGCTTAGTGCTAATTTAGTTTTAGATGGGTTGCCTTGGTACGACACACAATGAAATCCAAACATGACAAGAAGAATGGTAAATGTCTCATTATTGCTTTTTCACTGTAGTGAGTGTGAACACACTGTTTGAAGATAATCTTGGGTTTGTTGATTTCCATCCAGCAAGTCATATGGGTGTAATTTATGCTGCAGAGGCAGACCTGGTTTCACAAGCCAGTGTTAAAAGAAAGCTTGCAGTTCTTCGGAAGGTAAAAATAGTAAACTGGCTAGATCTATATATATGTACATTGATTTTTTTTTTGTAAATAATACAGCTTCACATAAACCCATAACCAAAAGATAAAATTTCCAGGAAACTTTAATTTATCGCAATAGTTTTCTAAAATAATCATGATAATTATCTCGTATCTCGTGACAAAAGTATGCCACCATACTACAGTTACATAAAAGTTACGCAAATTTTGTTCGTTACTACCTTAGTCTAGTTTTACAAAATTTTGCATGTTGCTTCATCCGGTAGACCTGTAGCAAGATTGTTAGAAATATAGCCTTGGGATTAACAGGTTTTAAAAAGGCTTAAATAGATAAAACTTTAAAAATCTTGTAGATCTAGTACATGAACTCAGTTTGAGTTAAATTTAAGTTATCTAGTAATAATATGGAAATAACTCCTGTTGTAACAGATACATAGTTTGTTACTATTTACCTCCCTTGATTATCAAAGTGCGCTATTACATGCTTGGTATTAAGTTTTTTTGGACAGAAAATGTTCAGTTTTCTGGGAGAGTGATTTATTTTAATGCTGATAGTTATGCTCAGATAAATGGACTATCTAATAAATAGTACTATTTCTATCATGCAGTTTTTTGCCCCAGAACTTTACCATTAATGCCATTGAAAAAAACTGTCATGTATTCACTGACACACTTAAATCTTTGCATTTAAAAAAGATTTATGTCTCTGTCAATGCCAAGTTAACCCTTTACCACACAGTCCTGAATTTTAACAACCCTGAATTAAATGGCTTTTGAAAACATTGTGGGAAGAGGAGAAAATGCTGGTAACCAGCATTTTCTCATTTTTTCCGCAATGTTTTCCAGCCTTCCCAAAACAGATTTCACTTTTTGAGCTACATTCAATTTGTCATCTGTAAATGCTTTCAATTTGGACTAGTCTAAAATTTTGTCGTTTGGAAAAGAGTTAAGTGCATGATTTATTTAACTCTTTACCAAATGACAAATTTTTTGACTGGACAAAACCAGAAGCTATTGCAGATGGAAATTTAAATGTAGCTTAAATGATTTTTCCTGTCTTTGATAGAGTAGGAAACCTTGTGGGAAAAGGGGGAAAATCCTGGTGACTAGCATTTTCTCTTTTTCCCACTTTTTCCCACAATGTTTTCAAAAGCCTTCTCTTCCAGGGTCGTTAAAACTTAGGATTTTGTGGTAAAGGAATAAAAGTCAGTGGAGCAATACGGAGCCATCATGGCCCTCTTGTTCATTCATATCACAGCATTGGCTTACATTATTCATGTATGTTCTGGTTTTCAATAGTACTAGTCTCGGGCTCTGTAGTGTTATCCTCACGGACACTCTAGCAAAAAACCTGGTGGTTGGTGTCTAGGGGTTGGTAAAACTCTAGATTGTTTGATAAAGGATTTCAGCATACCTTCTTTTGAGTGTAATTGAAAATTAGAAGATAAGAAAGATTTCCTAAAGGTATAGTTGAGCAGACACATGATTTAGTACAATTTTACAAAATTAATGCAAAAAATTTTGACCCAGATCATTTTGTGGTTGTTAGACATAATTGATTTTATGGATCCATTTAATCATATAATGACTTGCTTGGTAAGGTGAATCATGAAGATGCATTACACCCCCTTTTGCCAGAGCACGGATCATATGTACATGTATTTTAGGGATGTTCATTTTATTGAAAGCTATTAAAACCTTAATCAAACAGCTAAAAGTTAGACTCGTCCATATTTACAGGGATGGGATTATTGAGGGCAAAAATTAGTTGTTCATTTCATGATTGTGTTTGTTATTAATAGGATTTAATAGAAAAAAGTGTGGAGGAAGCAGAAAAATGCCAGTTACAAACATTTTTTTTCTTCCTTTTTCGAACAAAGTTGTCAAACAACAAAACCTTTCTTTGTCAGGGTTGTTAAAAGTTGGGGTGCTTGGTAAAGGGTAAACCCATGTTGGATAAAAGGAAACACTATATTGATGTCCTTCTTAGTCTTTGTTTAATTGTACAATTTTGTAATAATTATACCCCCGCAAAACGAATGTTTTTTGGGGGTATACTGGAATCAGCCTGTCTGTCCGTATGTCCGTCTGTGTGTCCATCCGTGTGTCCTTCTGTGTACAAATAATTGCCTGTTTCTGTCAAAGCGCTGGCGGAGGTATTAAGTCACATTCAGTGACAGCTCTAGTTTTTTCTAAAGTTTTTGTTACTTTTACAGGCAAATAAAATTCAAATGTTGATTCTGGCTGAGAAAACAGGTGCCAGTGCCCAATATTACCAATCATTTCAGAAGTACAGGGTGTCCGGAAAGTAAGGTAACACTTTTGTTTATCTATAATATGGCTTTAAAAAATAGATAAAGAGGTAGAAATAAATGTACATGTATATAAAATATGCAAGTTTTTTGTGTGGTAATTTCGTTTAATTTTCTTAACATTACGCACTTTTATACAGATTTCAAATCAGAAGTACCTTTTTGTCATTGGCGTCATTTTAGCAATTAATGACGTTTTCAATTTAACGGCCTTTTATGCTCTTTCTTTTCCGAACACACACGATGAAATTGTCAATCACTTTAGGACACATTCAAATATCAATGATATTGCGTTCACTTGAAATATTTTTAAACAGCATGTCTGTGTTGTCTGAGTTGGGATCGTAGACCTTCGACCTCAAAGTACTGTAAAGGAAGAGTTACTCAGGTTGAGTTTGGCACTGTGTGCAGGCCACGATATTCAGCACTCTGTGACCTCCAGAACATCGTTTTGATATTATCCTATCACCGAACGTATCATATAAAAAGTCTGTCACAGATTTAGATGTGTGTGCCTTAGCACCAGCCTGCATGAACCAAGTGTTTTGCAATGTGGATGACTTCACCTCGACCCTTGCGACTTCTTTCTGTGGGGTTATGTAAAGTCAAAGGTCGACAATCCCAACCAGACAGCACAGATATGTTGTTAAAGAACACTTAAAGTGAAATCAAGAAGATTGATATTGAAATGTGCGCTAATGTGATTGACAATTTTATCGTGCATGTTCAGCAAGGAAAGAGCATAATCGGCCGTCACTTTGAAAACGTCATTAATTATTAAAATGACGCCAATGACCAAAAAAGCACCTTTGAATTAAAATCTGTATAAAAACACAAAATGTAATGAAAATTGGATTAAATTATCACACAAAAAACTTACACGTTTTATTTACATGTATATATATTTTTATCTCTTTTAGCTTATATTTTAAGCCAAAATATAAATGTATGAAAGTGTTACCTTACTTTCCGGACACCCTGTATGTTGTGCTTGAGCTTGGCTTTATGATTGTACCAGTACCAGGTCAGACTGAGGCTGCTGGTGTTTTGGCACAAATTGTAAGTATGAACCAAGTAAGCAACATAAATCTTACCGTCATGTTGAAATCAGTCTATTTCTGGCATATTGGCTACTCTGCACATTTAAGTCATATATATTATATACTACCGGCAGTTACTAGTATCTCTTAAATAACCAAATAAACCCAACACACATTTTCAGTCTAGGAAAAATATACTAGTTAGTGCAATATCAAGGTTGCTTTTGTACACAATGTCTCAACAAAGCAGAGAGTATTGATAAAAGATTAGACTGCACATTCTGAGCAGTCTGACCTTGATCTACGTTGGCCACAAAGGCACAATTGCAGTGTAAGGCGGGTTGCGGGATTTACTTCAGTGGAAGTGGTGACAGAAAGGTATTATTAGGCCTAAAAAAAAAAATCTGTGTTTTGGGTTTCGGTCCGAGATGCTCTAGGTAGGGTAGGTAGAGATTTTGTTTTTTTTTCCAGAAACTTTTTACATGGACCATGTATCGAAATCACACCTGACAGATATTTTTTATTTTCAATCGTAGCGTAAAAAGTTTAGGGTCGGCAGTATTTTCTAGGTAGGGTAGGGAAACCCTTAACACAGATATTTTTTTAGGCCCAATAAAAAGACTGTTTCTGTCATAAATACAGATGAAACTTGCTCAGCTCTGCTCTACTTATCTGAGTGTCATTTTTGTGTGTTTGTGTAATTTTCTTTTAACTCATTATTGCAAAGGCTAAATTTGAAAGTGCATTGGTCCATTACAAATTACTCTAATAATAAAAGTTTATAGAAACAAAAGTACTGTTTTACATCAGTATGTCAGTTACCAACATTTTCTCCCACAGTGTTTTCAGAATCCTTCTTTCTCAGGGTCTTTGTCACGGGTTCATTTGGTAATGGGTTAACATGGTTTCCCTGTATATATTTGCAGCTGGAGACTTTGAAAAATTCCTTGTAAAATATACGGAAAATGCATGAAGTTTTAATACATATGGAAAATATATAGGTAAAAGGAAAAATTCTTCTTTAAAAAAGTTTCTACTTTGGCCGCATTATTTTTAAATGTGGTCCTCTGAAAGATGAAAGAATTTGGACAAGTGTTAAATTTTGTCATTTGGTAAAGGGTTTAGTGTAAGCTGTCCTTAAATTTAGACATTTTTCTGCCTAATACATATTGGTCTTGGATGCTTCTATGTAATCACTAGGTTGGTATAAAGTCACCGTGTGACAGGTTTATGTTTTGTTTCTAAATTCTACCAAACGACAAAAATTAAGACTAGTCCAAACTGAATGCATTTACAGACTACAAAACAAATGTGAAACAAAAATTGAAATTTGTATTGGAAAGGTTAGAAAGCATTGTGGGAAAAGGAGAAAATGCTGGTTACCAGCATTTCCCCCCCCCCCCCCAATGTTTTCAAAAGCAATTTTTCTTGGGGTCATTAAAAGTAGAGATTGTGTGGTAAAGCGGTTAAAGTATCTGTTATCAATATTTCAGGTTCACACAGAAAATAAACTAGAGAGCAATCCCTTCAACAAGAAGAGAAAGCTGGGCAACCTGGATGAAGCTTTATTGGCCACAGTTCAAAATATTCCTAAATTAGGCTATGTAAAGGCTAGGAAACTATTAGAACATTTTCACAGTATGTACAGTTATGTGTAACCCATCAATTTACAAATATTTGTCCAACTTCTTTTCATTCCAGTGAAAAGACAAGAAAAGATGTCACTGTAGGCTGAATATGATTATTTCCTCAATTTAGATTGGTTGATTGCATTATGTTTAATGCCATTTTCAACATTATTTCAGTTACATCACGACAGCCAGTGCACCTGTCCATGCTTTCCTATGACTTTACATAATACTCTTCCCAAGCCACTGGCTGCTTTCCCACATAACCATTCTCGAAACAATGATCAGCAGTGAGAGGAATGAACCCTGTGACTATCATCAATCCTTGGAAAGAAATTAGACGAGCTGGAGATTTGAAGCATCAACCTTCTGGTCTCAAGTCCTGGATGCTACTGACTGCACTAATTCGGCTCGGCTCCTCAGTTTGGGAGTCAGATACATCAACCATTCCAAATATTGCTTCGATGATGAATTGTTAAAACTAGCTTATTGTCTGAGACAATCTGGCCTCATATTCACCAGCCATTCTTAATTTTATTCTTAGTCTTATTCTAGATTTAGAAAGTAAAAGCAACTTCTGATTGGGTAAACCATTTGGTTTGGCCAATCAGCAATTGTATATAGAAAGGTTGATGAATACGGTGTTAGACATCATTGCTGTTGCTTTAAAGTTAGTTCTGTTAATCCATTTCAGGTATTCAGTCAATAAATGCAGCTTCAGTCAAGGTAAAAATCAAATCTTACAAAAACCAATATCAGTCTCTGCATTACTAATGAGTTTGTTAAATTCAATCATTTCATTTGCAATGAAAGTAATTTATGTAAAGAATAATCATTTGGAAAAGTACAACTTTCAGTAAAAGCTTGAAAGTACTGTATACGTGGATATATACGTGTGTCGAAAAATTTGCAAATTATCAATTACGGACATTTTGCATTGGGAAATGTTTGCGAGTTAGAGACACTTGTTATTTGTTGGTATATTTGTGGTAAAATACGCGAACAGAAAAGTTTGCGAATTTTCATATTCGCAAAATCACAAAATATCCACTTCGCAAACATTATCACTTATACAGTAATTAAAGAGACTTCAATGCATTGCTGTGTTCAGAAATACAGCTAACATAAGTTAAGGGTTAAAAACACTTGCATGTACCTGAGCCCTAAAATGCTAAGCCGACCCAAAGGTTCTTTATAATCTAAATAATGTCAATTAAGATCGGACTATGTATAAACAAAGTAACAATATCTCTTGCCTTGGTAAATGTTTGGTAAAAATGACTTGAGCTAGAGAGAATTGAGCCATTCAAACATTTAGAAAATTTAGCATTGTACAGAGCAATTGTTGACTATTGAAAAGTGGTGCGGCTGTGAAACACCTTTAGCATTCCCAGAGTGGGATAGAGCATGGGAAGAGAGCACATAAGGATACAGGAGACATCCCCACAAAAACATTTTTGAAGTTAAGAAGTCTCTTGAACTTGAAGCGATTCTTATGCATTTTGAATTCATTCTTGCTTGTAAAACTTAATTGTTTTAGTAATATTTGCTATATTTCAAATTCTTGAATCAGTTTTTCAAGGCCTGCCAAAATTGAAAAAAGTGGTGCAGCCAATACCATATCTGGCAAAAAAATGGTCCAGCCATGGCCAGACTGCCAATGACAGCCTTGTTATAAAAGTTAAGGTTTAATGGGAAGATAGCCTTAACCCTTAACTTTAATCAAACAATTGTGAATTTTAATGACCCCGAAGAAAAAGCCTTTTGAAAGCATTGTGGGAAAAAGAGAAAATACTGGTAACCACCATTTTCTCCCTTTCCCACAATGTTTTGTACACCTTCAAAGATAAACCCCATCATTTCAGCCACATTCTATTCTTCGCATGCATATGCTTTTAATTACGACAAGCCTAAAATTTTGTCAGTTGGTAAAGAGTTAAACAAATTGTGATAAAATTAGATATAGTTCATTTTTTCTCACTTCCAATACTTCTCTGATATTGCTACACACATGCATGGTCCTTTTCCCACAATGTTTTTCAAATGTTTCAAATACAAATCCCATAACCTGAGCGCCATATAATTGGTCATCTGCAAATGCTTTCAATTTGAACAAGATTAAAATCTTGTCATGTGGCTAACAATTACTTTATTTTCACTCTGACATTTTTGTTTTATTTCAGGAATTATCAGATTTAGTGGGAAAGGCCAGTGCTCAGAATATAAGGCAATTCTTCGACAGTTCTTGGGAATAACCGTTGAAGTGTAGACATATAGTCAAACCTATATAAGGGGAAATTGAAGTGGGTTTACCATTTACACCATTGAGAGAGCTTGGCTGGAGAAAAGGAAAGAAAAGGAGAGATAAAAATTGGATGAAGAGACTAAAAAATATTAGGACAAATGGAGAGGTTGCTAATTCAAAGAAATTTCTTTCCATTTGTCACTATGTTTTTATAGGCATCCAACTGCAGGGGCATCAAAATTACTATTGCTAGGTGTTTGAAGAATAAGTAGAATGTACTTTTATTCAGTATGATCTTTGGATCTTCCAAAAAATCTAAACAAACCTTTCTGTAATCCTTTACTACACAATCCTGAGCTTTAACGACTCTGAGGATTATAGCTCTTGAAAAAATAGTAGGAAAAGGAGAAAATGCATTGGCATTGGAAAAAATTGGTAATTTGGGAGAGTACAGATCAAGATCAGACTGAAACTGCAGTCTGATCTTGGATCCCTTACATTAGCTTGTATAGTCAAACCTGTATGATAAAATTGTTTTCAAGTTTCATTGGGTTGTATTTTCATCTGTCGACGGAGGTTGAGAAATATTTGGCGCTCTAAGTTAAAATGTACTGCAGCAATGTTGACTGTTTACTTTGAGCAACCATAATGTGCGAGGTAGACGGTTACAAGACACAACTTTAGTCTGCAGGTGATAATGCATTAGAAACATGAACATCGTCTCTTTCTGGTATTGGCTTTTTGTGTGCCAAGTTGCCTGATTGTAGCATCTGCAGTACTATTCGTATGTATTATTGCCTGATTGTAGCATCTGCAGTATTATTCGTATGAATTATTTGCCATTCATTTCATACCTCTTCTATTGAGATAGGATCATCCATAAAATCAATAAAAACAGCAAGAACATTACCTAGAATTCTTCGTTTTATCTAATAATGGTTGCCAAAATCTCCTGAATATCTTTAAAATATCTACCCTGCCCTCAAGTTCTAGACTTCTAAACACATGTGTAAATGAAATGAATTTTTTCAGTGGATTGAAAAGACCAGACTATTATAAATTCAAGGCTGTTTGGACAGGAATTTCTATTAAACGAATGAGCCATGCTCTGGCAAAAGGGGATTTAATGCAACTCCATAATACATAATAACAAGCATGTCATCTCATAATTATGGATTTATAAAATCCATTTTGTCTAACAACCTGCTGAATCCTTAGGTAGAGCGATCCTTGGACAGACAGAAAATTTACCAAAAGCAAAAAGTTTCCATCCAGGTTGGCCTGCACAGAACACAGGCTGACCTGGGTTGATGTTTTTGGCAGATGCATTTAAACCCCTTTTCACAGAACATGGCAATTGCATGACTATCAATCCAAGATCTATAGTTTGTTTCAACAAACATTCTAACTACATGTATTGTTATATTCAAACATTCTGAGATTAGTAATAGCTATTCTTTCAATTTAGAATTTGAACTGATTTTAAAAGGATTCCTGTATATAGTTAAAGATTGCTATTAGTTCTTTTTCCTACAATGTTTTCTGACATTCCCATGAAAATTCCATCATTTTGAGAGACATATATCATCTCCAAATACTTTCAATTTTGACAAGTTGTTAAGTTTTGTCACCAGTTAGGGACTTATACTGTGTTAAAGCAATGATTCATAGTGCAAGGACATTAATCATTCCTTGTCTAAAGTTTTAGCTAAGCAAAGGATTCACTATCCATGAATTACATGCCCTGGATGTACCTACTAGGCCATCAAGGCTGGCTCTTTCATTTGAATCATCACATCCTCTAAAAAACCCCAGGTGATTGTTGTCAAAGATGGTTTCCTAACATGTCGCCTCTATAATCACCCTTTACCAACAATGTCCAAATTTAAACAACCTGAGGAAGAAGGCTTTTGAAAACATTGTGGGAAAAGGAGAAAATTCTTTTCTCACAAATGTACTACCTCTTCAAAGACAAATCCCACCATTTGAGTCACACTGAGTTTGTTGCCTGCAAATTCTTTCTATTTGGGCAAATCTAAAATTTTGTCCCCTTGTAAAGAGTTGTATGAGGACAAGTACATTTATGAGAAATGAACAGCTGATAGCCTAGAAAACATCCAGACATACATGTATACAGAACAGAGATAATAAGAGTTCTTCATTTTAATCTGCAAGAGACTAGAGATTAGACATGAAATACATTTTGATTGGACTTGCTGCCTTATTTGCCTTTGTACAGGTCTGTCATTTCGAAATAGTTTTTCTCTCATACACTTCTTGAAGGGGCTTTTAGATTTTTTTTTTTGCTGCAAAATACAATTTTTTTGTTAAAACACTTATAAATACTACAAAATAATTTTTCTTCTCAAACATATAGATACTCGACATTTAAATGCAGTAAGAAGGTGCGAATGTGGCATGTGATCACAGGACATTCCCACAAACCACGAGAACTGTGAAATTCTGGGACTAAATGTAAAAGTGCCTTAACTCTTTACCAAATGACAAAATTTTAGACTAGTCCAAATTCAAAGCATTTTCAGATGACAGAATAAACCTGACTCAAACATTGAAATTCTCTTTTAGGAAGGGTAGAAAACATTGTAGGAAAATGAGAAAATGCTGGTTACCAGCATTTTTCCTTTTCCCACGATGTTTTCAAATGGTATTTCGTTCAGGGTTTGTTGAAACTGGTGATTCCGTGGTAATGGGTTAAGAGGCCATTAAAGAAATACCACTGAATTATTTACCTTATATTTTTCTTTGGTCTTTACTAATCATTTCCTAGCTAGTGCCTTACTTCATTCAGTGATAGATTCATTTTGAAGTACCCCCCATTATTAAGCATAAAAGGCAAATCTATTTGCTTCACCAGCAAGATCAATATCAGACTACACATAATTTGTAATCTGATCCCAATCTTGCACTCAAGGGCCTTGAAAAAATTGCAACTCCTACAGACTGAACATAGACATTGTCACCATCTAGATGTCTAATACTTGAGGGTTTTCACTAGGTAAGTACCTAATATCTATATATAGCAATTGTAATATTTCTATATCCTCAAGTTATGACATGATATTTTTCTAAAGGAAGTAAATGGTTGACAAATTAATAGACATTTCACAACTGGGAGGGACACTTTCTGCTCAAAAACTAAGACTGGTCAAGACTTGAAAGAAAAGCAGATAAATGTGACTACATGTACATATAACTTTTCATAGAAAAAGGGTAGA
The DNA here is from genome assembly GCA_946811185.2 of Hippopus hippopus. Classification (NCBI taxonomy): domain Eukaryota; kingdom Metazoa; phylum Mollusca; class Bivalvia; order Cardiida; family Cardiidae; genus Hippopus; species Hippopus hippopus. The sequence continues at coordinate 41,447,333 of OX328096.1, forward strand.
AAAATTGTGGGCAAAGGAGAAAAGGCTGTTCTAGATTACCAGCATTTCTACTTTGTCCACAGTGTTTTCAGAATTTTTAAAACGAGATTATTTGGTAAAAGATAAAATGCAAGTTGACGTCAGTACTAACAGTGTTAATTTTTTGCCTTAAAGTGACAATAAAGCCAAAAAGTAAACAAAGTAGGTGTTTAAATGCATTTGAATTTATATCATATCATATCATTTAAAAGTATGGAAATTATTGTGAAAATGACAATATGTCATTGTATGGTCAGTCCAAGTGTTACTTGCTGACAGAGAAATTAATTTCAAAACTAGGTTAAAACCTGCCCGGTAGCTGTGTCTTTTGTTTACTTTTTGCCTGATTTTAAAATTCATTTTTCTGCCAGCGACTAACATATGGCCCGGTCACACGACAACAGACTGTCATCTCCACAATATTTTTCATACTTTTACATGGTATGATTTAAATGTATTATGACACCTGCTTTGATATTTTGGTCTTTCCTGGGCCTTTAAATTGTTTTTTACATAAAGACAATACTTATCCCTTTACTGTAGAGCTCAAACTGATCAACAATTTTTACAAATCACATTAAGGCAAAGAAAGCAGATACAAGCAAAATATTCACTAGAAAGCATTGTGGAGAACAGAGCAACTGCTCATAACAAGCAAATACTCCTTTTGCAACAATGTTTTCTGATACTGTCCAGTACAGAGGTCATATGCATAAGTACAGGGTTATCACTTATACAGGGTTTGACAATGTATTTAAAACTTTAGTTCTGAATTGCTTCCTAGCCCTTGCTCGAAGATATGGGCCATGCTCTGCATCATACTAAGCAAGTCATCACATAATTATGGAATCATAAAATCCATTCTGTCTGATGCCCGATTGAACCATGAGGTAACCTGGTCATTTGACATGCAGAAAATTGACCAATAGCAAAACGTTTGGATGCAAGTCAGCCTGCATGGACTGCAGGCTGATCTGGGCTGATACTTGTTGCAGATGTCTTAAACACAGAACATGACTCATATAGAAGAAATATACCTTTCACAACTTTAGTTGCCATTGTGGCCTGTGTTGATCGAGATCAGAGTGCTCAAAGCATGCAGTCTGTTCTTTGATCTACACTGTCTACTTTGGTGTGACATCCTAAACTAAAGCAACCTCAAAATACAAATTATTTGGGTTAAATTTAAGACTGAAAATGTTGGATAGGTATCTGGCATTCTCGGGGTTAATCTTAAATATGTCTTTGATAAGATCCAACCATTATCTTTTTTCTGGCAGGTCACATTATCATCCAGAACATTTCAGACAGAACAGACTCAAAGTTATATTCTAAAAGATTAACAGATGGCCCCTTCTTTACATGTACAATAGCAGTCAGATGCCTACAGCTGGAAGTTAGAATTATAAAATAATTTAGAATCATTGACGAATACAGACCCTGATGGATATTCACAATTTAACTTTTTTTAAAAACATATTGAATTTGTAGTATTTTGACCTATCCTATATGGCCTGCAACACGCAAAAAGGGGCATTCAGACATTTGCGTAAAGTGTCGTTTCGGATCAGCCTGTGCGGTCCGCGCAGGCTAATCAGAAATGACACTTTCCGTTTTTATGTAATTTTCTGTTTTGCGCAAGTCTACTGTAGCACAAAATCTAATGTAGTCGTAAAGTGCCGTCTCGGATTAGCCTGCGCGGACTGCGCAGGCTGATTCGAGACGACACTTTACACAAATGTCCGAATGCCCCTTTTCGCGTGTTGCAAGCCATATATTCAAATCATTCATATCACATATTATGCATTACCATGACTTATGATTTATTAATAATCCATTAAGGCTGACCTAACACCAGAAGGACAAGAATGTATGAGTGACTCTGACTGCAGCAATCTGGAATGCTGCTATAAGAAACATGATTTCTTGGTTGTCAGCAAGAAAAGACAAACCTTTGAAGGATACCCAGTCAATCCAGTGGATCTTGCACATACTAAAGGTACACCATCATAATCAGGACATGTTTAATGTATTTTGTGAAATATTTGAAGAAATTCCCACGTTCACAGCAAGCAATGGTTGAAGGGCACTCAGTAAAGCCAGTTGATGAACAAGTTGCTTTCATTTGATATGACCTCAACACAAAATACATTAATAATCCTAATTGTAGCAAACACTAAATCCTTTTCTAATATTTTCAGTATTTTTTTGCTTTTCTTTAAGATTTTACAAATAGTATGTAAAAAGTAGTTCTGTGACCAATTCCATTCTCTGGATAACAAATGCAGTTCCTTTGTAGATCTATGAGCCAATGAATATTGCCACTTATGGTCAATTTCATATGACTAAGACTAGCCAATTAGCTATGGTAATCAAATTACCTGGCTTATTGAGAGCATCTTTTTGAAAATATGGGTGAAACAAATGATTGACTGGTTTTGTAGGTGAGTTACATTAAAATTAGGTTTTCTCTGCAAAATGTAGGTTTTCTATTACTAAAATTTAATCTATTAAAATATAACTTGTATATCCTGCACTTTTAAAGCAGAGAGAGGTATCAGGACACATAAACCTTCATCTGGGTACACCACACCTTCCATTCTAAATAAATATGAGCAATGCTATGGCAAAAGAGGGCTTAATGTGTCTCCTTGATGCATTATACCAAGCAAGTCATCACAATTCTGGATCCATTTTGTCTAACAACCTGCCGAATCCCAAGGTAGAATGGTCCTTGGACATGCAGAAAATTGACCGATAGCAAAAAGTTTTGACTCAGATAAGACTGTACAGGCTGACCTTGATCAATACTTTTTTCAAATGCAATAAGCTTCCTTTTCAGAGTGCATGGCTCATATCATTCCAGGACTAGCCATTTGATTGGCAAAGACAGTACATGTCCCAGCCAATAGAAAGGCTAGTCCTACAAGTTATGATTTATTCTTAAAAAAAAAAAAACTGAATTCAGAATGGCTGGTGAAAATGACCTTTGACATAGTTCATTTTTTGTTTTTAGGGGTCTGCCAACAATACCACAAACTTGGCGATTCTTGCAGCCCATTTGATAAGACCAATGGATATTGCAGCTGCAATGAAAAACAAGGTCACACTTGTCAGATCACTGTCACTAAGAGGGCTGTTTTTCCCTTTTCAAGATCGTATACTTGTTCTCCAATGTTGACTGTGTCAAAATAGAATATCACAATCTGCTTCGAGTTCATTTACAATGAAATAAAATACAAAATATCATAAAAGAGCTGTTTTTATTACTTTATTTTGACAATATCAATAAGCATGAGACTGTGTTTTTAGTAATTATTACGTTTTAATGAAAAGTTGCAAATTCAGATATATAAATATGATGGTAATAGAACTGTCCATGGTCATCATATTTTTTCTATCCTTTGTCAGTGACTTCTACCAAGGTGAACCAAATCTGATAAAAATGAATAAGGGCTCTTCAACCTTTACCCAACAATGACCAGTTTTAAGGAACTTGAGAAAGATGGCATTTGAAAATATTGTGGGAAATGGTAGCCAGTATTTTTTTCCATTTCCCAAAATGTTTGCAACCTTCTAAAGACAAATCCCACAGTTTGAGTCAAATTGTATTAGACATCTGCAAATACCTTTTATTTGGACAATTCTGAAATTCTGTTGTTTAGTAAAGAGTTAGTTTCCAAATCTAAATTCAATGAAAAACCATCTTACTGGTTGAGACATTCTGATTCACATCACATGTCCTACCTTGGAATTTAGAAACAGAACAACTATAGGTCATTTGTAAACACATTTGACGTAGCAGTGTAAATTAACCTTGAGTTACAGTAGTAGTTCATAAAACACTTATAAACAATTGAATGGTGTTTTAAGACTCTTTCAACATTATTTCAGACATATCACAGCAACAGGTCACTCATTCACGTATGTCCTGGGTTTCACCTAGGGCTCTAATGTGTCCTGCCCAGAGACACTTCCATGAATGACCAAGTATCTTCTTGTAAGAATATAGTAGTAAAAAATCTCTTGCAGGTACAGCTTCTTTGCCATCAAATTTATTTTCTTTGTCTTAAAATCCCAGGATGAAATGAAATTCATAAGAAAAAATGTTGAAATAGAAATACTTTAATTCACTCATCTCAAAACTGCAACCATTTCACCTGTTCAACCCTTTACTACATGATTCCAATTGTAACAAGCCTTGGGTAAACAGCATTTTCTCTTTTACCCACAATGTTTTCTACCCTTTCAGACACAGATCCCATCATTAAAACCACAATGAATTTGTCATCTGCAAATGCTTTCAATTTGCTTAAGTTTAAAATTTTGTTGTAGAGTCAAAACATTATCTCCTCATGATCACTTTTTTTGTACTGCAGCTGGCCACTTTTGAAAACAGTGTGGCAAATTGCTCACTAACAACCAATTTCTACTTTTGCCACATTTTTCCCGAAGTATTGTGAAAGATTCACAATCATTATCCCTATTTTATAAGGACGTATTCAAAGTCGTCTGCTGCAAGTTTGTTTCAGGAGGTAGGGAGTTCACTTGTCTAAAATGTTTCTTTTTATGTAACTTAAGATTGTCTGTTCTTGCAAAAGCTTTGTTACAGATATCACATTTAAACGGCTTTTCCCCAGTATGCGTGCGCCTATGTCTTTCTTTATCCCGTAACTGTCCAAACTTCCATCCACACAAATCACATGTGTATTTCTTCTGAGTATGTACCACGGTATTCATATGCTGTTGTAACATTTCCTGGTTTGGAAATTTTAAAGGACAAATGCTACATTTTAACCACAATTCCTTGTTAATCAAACTTTTCTCTGCAACTGTTTTAACATGCACAATTTCACTTTCATTGTTTGGAGTATTAACAATCACAGTTCTCACTCCTTTCTCCCCATTAGACTTCCCCAACATTGCATTGTATGGAGAATTTGGATCAATTGCATTAGATGGAACAGTTTTATTTAGTTCTTCTACGCTATTGCATCCGTAACCAACAAGTGGGATATCTGTTTCCTTCTCCTTCAAGAAAACACCGTCTCTTAGTTCGTCCAGACTCATATGAGCGAATGAACTGTTTGAGTCCTCAGGCCCGATGTCCACTCCCAATGTATTACAACTGGACCTTTTTTCCGCCTGATTGCCTTCTTCATCATCACTAGCGGTACCTATGTTGTATCTTGGAATTTTGGGTTTTCTGTATGATGCTCGTGAAGTGTCTAAAGAAGAAAAAAAGTGTATAAAGCTAAAAGGCTTAGCTTTCATGTCTTAACTCTTTCCCGGACGAGACAAATTATACTTCTCCATATTGATAGCATTTGCAGACAACAATTACACTGTGGCTCAACTGATAGGATTTGTGGTTATCTGCATTTCTCCTTTTCCCCACAATGTTTTTCAAAGCCTCCTTTCTCAGGATTGTTGAGCCAGGGGATTGTTTGGTAAAGGTTTGAAGAACTTGGTAAATAAAACACATCTTTTCTCTTGGTAAACAAAACTCATTTATTACAGTTATACAAGGCCATTTTGACTAGATTACCTGTAAAAAATAAGCCATGCTCTGGTTTAACTCATTTCTCTGATGTATAAATACCAAGCAAGTCATCACATAATTATGGACCAATAAAACCCTTTTTGTCTCATAACTGACTGAATCATGACGTAGAATTGTCCTCGGACATTGATAAAGTTTACAAAAAGCAAAGAGTTTTGACCCAGGTCAAGCTGACCCGAGCCAATACTTTTTTCAGATCCATTGGCGTCCTAAGATGCTCTGAAGGGGATAAACTATTACCTTGTGTTTTACCAGATTTCCTTGTTTCCATTCCTTGGCAATCAGACTCTAGGAGACCGGTTTTTACATCATGATGAAGATCAATAGATGTTCCTTGTATTTCACCACTTATGGTTTTCTTCGGATCATCTTTCTTAATTCTTTCTGTTATCTCTTCTATCTTACTAGATAAAGTCTTCTTAGCTTTGTCCTTCAGATCTACATTTCCTTCTTTATCAGAATAAATCAGCCTATTTGACTGTGAATATGGTGTCAGATCTTTACTCCTATCTGTATATCTCATTCCCATTGCTGCAGTATCAGGACTTGTAAAAAAGTCATTTGTATTTTCTATAGCATCAACAATTACTGGAGTTAAATTCACCAAAGGTACAGGTCTAGCTTGATTCTCTGGTGTTTGTTCTTCAGTTTTACTTAAGTGTCCAAATTCTTCAAGAGTGCTAAGTCTCTGTCCAGGATCTTCCTGTGTTTTCACAACAACAGGTGATAAACTGTTCTGTGCTGGGACTGGAAGTGTCTGTGAATCACCATTATTTACATAATTTGGAGGCTCAGTACCAGTAACTTTACAACTGTTTGACAATCTGGGATCACAGTTTGTACTGATTGGTGTTAATACATTCTCTTGTGAATGCTTGCGCTTCACATTGTGAATTTTCCTGGCTTCCTGTGCTCTACTGACTGTAGTTTCGGAAGATCTGTTATTGACAGTTTGGTTGCATTGTGAGCCTTTGGTTTTTGCTGACTCTGCAATAATCACATTCAGAGTTAACTACCGGTAGTTAAACAAAGAAAAAAAAATGTTAAGGGGGCTGTTAAACCTTGGTCTGAAAGCCCTCAATTCCGTTTACTTCTTCATAAGAAAACATTGTAACTCCTTTTCTGTAATTAAGATCAGAGTATACTGTTCTACTAAGTATGATCCTGGGTTACAGTGTCTTCACAAAACACAAAAAGGTGCCCATATTCAACTTTATTTCTTTCTATCACCAGTTTAGTATCTATTTTAGACTGTTGTGGAACACATTGTTGTAAAACACTAAATAAGACCTTGGTAAAAGCAGCAAAAAAATTGCTATTGTCCAGAATGCCTCAACAAAGACAACAAAGTAGATCAAAGATCAGACTGCAGTCTGATCTTAATCTTCACTGGCTGCAAAGACAGCTATGGGCAAAAAAAGGCAATTAGGTGGTTAACACAGATATAGTGTCAAAAAAAAGCAATTCTTGGTTACAAGCAAACTGTCTTTTTGCCACAATGTTTTCACAGTGTTCTGATGCAACACAGAAAAATTGTATGTAGCTAGTAATGATATGACTCATACTCTGTGAAAAGGGGCTTTAATGCATCTACATGTATCAACCCATGACAGCCTCAGCAGTCAGCACAGGATGACCATAGTCAAAGCTATGGGTAAATTTTCTACATGTCCAAGGGCCATTCTGCCTTATTATTCTGGAGGTTGTTAAACAAAATTGGTTTTTATGGATCCATATTTACATGATGCCTTGCTTGGTAGAACACACCACAGAGATGCATTAAACCCTCTTTTTCCAGAGCACTGCTCATATAAATATGTAGTTTCCATACAGTTTATGAAGGAAACAGCCACAGAAAAAGACAGAACAGTTACTAAAGTGAATAATGGGATCAGTTTTACCACACAATCTAAAGTTTTAACAACCCTAGATACACACAACAAAGGTTTGAGTGAAAAAGTAAAATATTTATAGTTGTTCAACATCATACTCATTTTGCCCTTTGAGGATTGGTCTACAGAATATTCAAAGTGCATATAAAACACTAACCATTCAAGCAGTAGGATAGGAACTGGGCCTTCAGCTGCTCCCTGCTTTGTAGAAAACCTTGACCAGCGTTAGAGCCAAAAAAACACATTGAACCATCCAATGTACTAGCTGTCAGAAGCAGACTCTCTTCCCCTGTTTGTTCATACAACTGCTCCACCTAAAAAAACAGATTTTCTTAACCCTTTACCAAAAGACAAAATTTTGGATTTGTCTAAATAGAAGGCAATTGCAGGGGACAAATTGAATGTAGCTTAAAAGGGAGAAGTTGTCTGAGAAAGGCTAGAAAACACTGTGGGAAATGCTGGTTACTAGTATTTTCTCCTTTTTTCACAATGTTTTCGAAAGCTTTCTTACTCGGGGTCATTAAAACTGCATATTGTGTGGCAAAGTGTTAACTCACAAAGACCAAACCATAAAGAAAAGGTGAAATTGTTATTTGAATGTATACATTGGTATACTTTAGTTTCAATATTCATTTAAATTTAAGTAAAAAGTAAAGCCCTTGCCAAGGTTTGTATCTGTGCTGTCAGAAAGGCTTTTACAATGATTTTAAATCCAGGTATCGTTTGTAAAGTAGCTAGATCTCTGACCACCATACTGTATAAACTGTGCCTTCATAAACTGAAGAAAAAGAAATTTATATAAGTGAAAAAAAGAAAAAAAATTAGTACATATTATAAAACAGGATATATCGACTGATGCCTGGTGTTTTATCTGGGATGCGGTCAAAAACGTACCCAAACCAAAACATACCCAAAAAATAAGTCAAAACGTACCCAAAAGTAAAGTCTAAATGTACCCAAAATTTAAGTCAAAATGAACCCAAAAAGAAATTTTCTTTGTACCAATTTCAATGTTAGATATAAATAAAACACATTATGTATTTTACCTTTTAAGGATGGTTTAACTCCAAACTCACTTTATATGCTTTTAATTCTTTAAAATGAATCATGTTTTCAAACCCAAGTTACATTCAATTATGGGTGATGTGTTTTAGTCAGGACTAATCAGGTTTAACAAACTAGTTGTTATTTAAAAGTTTTATTTTCATAAAAGATGATTTACACAATGTTGACAAAATGTTACATACTATTATTCAAATTTGATAACCTTTTTTTTTTTTAAGGTTTACAAAAAATATGTTAGTCAATTTATGTTTGAAATGACACAAAATTAACAATTTTTTTTTTCTACTACAAAACACAAGTTACCTTTAACCACATGATCCATAGTATTAACAATTCTTCTGAAAATGGCTTTTGAAAACTGTGGAAAAAAGAAGAAAAAGCTGGTAACTATTTCTCCTTTTCTCATGATGTTTTCTACCCTTCCAAGCCTTATCTAATTTGTTTGCAAAGGTTTTCAATCTGGAGGAGTCAAAGATTTATATTTTGGAAAAGAGTTAAGTTTACAATATTTTTAGTGCAGAATATATTTTATAATATTTCTCTTCCCCCCCCCCCCAAAAAAAAAATTCATTTGTTAACATTTTAATTAAATGAAAAATAGTATAAATGTTACTTGTAATGATAAGTAAATGTAACTGAGTCACTTCTCTCACACATCCAAATTTTAGACTTGTCCATATTTAGGGCATTTCCAGATGATAAAAATGCTACAAAGAGCTTCTAAGGGTAGAAAAGGAGAATATGAGAAGAAGTTTCATGCAGATCAGTAACTGAATTTTAAAATTCAACTCTTCAGTTTTTCATCTGATTTCCTTTAATTCACTGAGTGAACTGTCTCTCAAATCATAAAAATGTTTACAAACAATTAAATTCATTACCATGCAATCTACAACAGGTTAAAGACCATGTGGACAATTTATTAGTTTGTTACACTCTTCTTGAGTGTGCAAATTGCAACTTTGCTATCCAAACAATGTATCATTTATCTCATTTCTTTACTTGTGTTGATGCTTGTGAATGTTTTTTATGCGTAAAATATATATTGATAATAATGGATAAAGATATTTAGGTATCTCATGCCTTTTCATTGATATCAATTGTATTTAAAAAAAAAAAACAGATATTTTTACCATGAAGCATTTTATCTACTTAGCTATGTAATGTTTAATCATTGATTTTAATCTTATAAGGCAAATTTAAAATAAAGCAGAATTAAAAATCAATAACATCAAAATGGTGAATACAACAATTTCTATTAATTTGTACAAAGATGGAAGATAAAAACAGTATAAAAATCATGGGTACATTTTGACTTCACATTGGGTACCTTTTGACTTCAGTTGGGTACGTTTTGACTCCACATGGGCATGTTTTGACTTGGGTACGTTTTGGTTTGGGTTCGTTTTGACTGTAAACCGTTTTATCTTGACCCATGGAGTGCCAAATGCTAAACAGATATTCAGAAATAAGACCCAAATAAACGCAAAGTTGAGATTGATTTTATCTAAAAATAGCTCAGCAAAGCGGTCACTGCAGATCAAGGGTCAGATTGCACAATTTTGCTGTTAGATCTTGATTTACACTGGGTTTAAAAGCAACTGTAATTATAAAAGGCCCTTCAATAACCAATTCCTCTGGAGAAAGTGGTGAAAGAAAGTAGCTCATGAAAACACATACATCTAAGTTCAAGTCAAATTGCATTTAAGTAACCGTATTTAACTTAAAGTAGATCTAGAACATGGCTTTAAAAGGTATGTGTAAAAGAGCCTGCATACTATCAAAAAAAAAAAAAAATCATGCACGAATTCCCATTACATTTTGCCAAGGACTGAAGTATAATCAAAAGTATTGAAATATTTACTCATATATATAATCCAGTACTAACTGAATAAAGATACTATCATTTAAAATATGCAGAATCAAAAGTAAAGTGAGATGAGAAAAACATATTTGCAGCTATTGCCACAAAACTTTTCGATAACCAAGGGAGGAAACAATGTTAAAAACTGAGAAGGGAGACCACTCTAAAAATTCAAGGGACAGTAAATAAGAATTGTCTCCCTTAGACCAAAAGCTCCGGGTTTGAATCCCGTGATGAGCTGGTCAACCCCACGAACTATCGACTTGTAACACAGAGCTACAAGTGGCTAAGATTTCGTGGAAACAGTCACCGAGAGTCATGAGACTATGAGTATATCTTGTAAAAACTTGTTCCAAAATCGATTTGAGGTAATTAAGTTGAAATCGAATTCAAAAAGATTTTAAGAAAAGTGCAAGCTTGCAGGTTCTATGATTCCTAGTGCAAGGGAAAGATATGTTGTCAGTACTATTTACTTAACCCTTAAACACACCAACCCTAACTTTTAACAATCCTTAGAATGAGAGGTTTTGAAATATTTGCAGGAAAAAAAAAGCTGGCAACCGGCATATTCTTCTTTTTTCCGCGGTTGTTTTCTAACCTTTCAAGGCCTAGCCAGGGATCGTATATACACACGATCCCTGGCCTATCCAATAGTGTTAGTGATATTAGAGTTATCGCTTGTGAATGCTTTCAAATTCTCGAGTAGAAATTTGCCTTGCTGTAAAGTGTAAGAAAAATTTTGTCGTCGGGTCAAGAGTGAATCCATATGCTCTCTAATTCATACTAACATGGATCTATCACTAATATTATCTATTTACGTACAATACATGCTGAGGGGGAGTTTGCAATGGATAAGTTATCTTAGTTTTACAGAACAGATGTATTAGAACAAAAATAAAAAGTCAAAGTCATATTATGTATACAACAAGGCATTTGTCAAGCTCTCCCCCCCCCCTCTCTATCTCTGTCTCTACTTAAAAAGAAAACTTTTCTCTTGAGTGAGAATGACATACGAAAAGGCTTAAGCTAAATATATAGAGTAAATGACTTGTTTAAGGACTGATAAACACAAAGAATGCTATGGACAGCAACCTTTTCCTCCTTGACAAACATTGCAAGACTTTTGGTTTTATGTATGGATCATTTATACAGGGTTATGGCATGTTTAGGGATGTTGTACCGTGCATTTTGTAAAGGTGTTATTCGCATATGGCCTGCAACACACGAAAAGGGGTATTCGGACATTTGCGTAAAGTGTCGTCGTGGATCAGCCTACGCAGTCCGCGCAGGCTAATCCGAAACGACACTTTCCGTTTTTATGTAATTTTCTGTTTTGCACAAGTCTACTGTAGCAGAAAGTCTAATGTAGTCGTAAAGTGCCGTCTCGGATTAGCCTGCGCGGACTGCGCAGGCTGATCCGAGACGACACTTTACGCAAATGTCCGAATGCCCCTTTTCGCGTGTTGCAAGCCATATGTAAACACTATTATATAGTAATATACCAACAAAATAGTTTATAAAATAACACTAAATTTTATGGCTGCTAGCTCCGGGACAGAATGAAAATCAAGACGTGTGAAAATCTTTAATAGCAAGTCAGTAGTGTAAATAAGGCTGCCTGTTTTACATTCATGAATAACTGGCTGTTGAAAAACTTTTATCCAAGTTGAGAGTTAATTTTTACACCGCTAAGACAGAGCAGTTCTATTTGTTTCCATTGGTAGTATGTAGATCGAGTTTATTCAATACCTCTGGAGAAAATGAAGCAGGCACCATTGAAAATATCCGTGCAAATTATGGTTGATCAACATTATTGAAGGTTTGTGGCAGTTTTAAAAAGTGCACCTTCAGTTCAGTGATGGTCCGATATTTTGCAGTCCAAAGGGCTCCATGTTATGAATATTAGAAAACTGGCGGTTCTGTTAAATAATGTTAATTCTGTTGATGTAGTTTGAACCAAAAGAGTCCTTGCATAATTTGTTGCATGTTGAGGTTTATTATTTTCTTTGCATCCAGTTGTTAACTACTATCTTACTGTCATGGTTTCTTAGATCTGTTATTGAATATTGACCAAAGTGGTGAAATGGAACAAGAAGAGAGCCAATCCTCTTATTAATAGATTTATTTTCTTACTTTATTTTCTCTTTTCCTGATTCTATATGGGCTTAAAATTGCTTACAGATCCATTATCAAAAGAATTTTATCAGACGTAAATCGAAATCGGCTGCATGCAGAAATGGTGTACGACTAATGGTCTAAGGGAGCAAACTCGTACTACACTTATTTCTACTTATACGGAAGTCGCTTCCCTTGCTTTTGTAGCCGGCAAAAAACGAAAGACGAATCATCGGGTAATGTATTGAAAGTTTATAGTGCGTAAAGACAATGGATTTATAAACGGTCGCATTCGTCGATTGAAGTAGATCCTATTTGTTTTTATGATCAGAGCATAACTCTTTCTACGCTCAAGATATTATGTCATAAGACAGAATTAACAGCAGTAAAAGGTGTTATAACACCTACATAATTTAGTCGGTAGTCTCCCTTGTTTTTCGTAACACGTAAACACAACACGCGCCAAAATTCAAGTTGCGGAAATGGTGTAATTATCAAAGGAACACTTCACCTGCAACGTAATGAAATTGTAAATCAATGAAAAAGTGAATGCGATAACCTATATCACTTAAAGCACACTTACAAAATGCTTGTGATATTACAAAACAAAGTTAGGTATCTCATGTTTTCGTCCACGTAGGTTATCGAAAAATATCGTCATGCCTAGTTGTAGTATATCTATCATTAAAAATTCCCAGAGATCTTTTACGGGTATCTAGAAATAAACGAATAGATATCTAGCCCTCTTGTTGAAAGCTTTTTATCGAAAGAATTGATCGATTTTTTTTTTTTGGAGGGAGGGGGAGGGAAAGCGCGGATTTATACAAAATAAAGGGAGGTCACTTTTCATAAATTCGATTTTAAGGCTGTACGAGTTTTTTCCCTTTGACCATTAAAAAAAAAAAAAAAAAATAGGGAAACGCCCTACCATCCCCATCGTTTCGAAATGTTTTCAAATATCCATTGCCTTCATTCACTCTCATTATACATTTTGACAAGTGTAAAAAACATTGTTAATTGCATGATATCTAAATAGAACGAGACTGCAATTCCATAATATTTACACTCTATATTGTTTGGTGGCAGCTACTCCAAATGAAGCACAAATGCTTCCTGGATAACAGTGAAAACTTCTGCCTAAATAGATCTAGACCTAGCTGTCACTAATGAGTAATGAGCACGATTAGTACTTTTTGTCATCAGTCAAATGTTTTTGTAAAACACTGCTAAATACTACTAGATCTAGTTAGATTCTATACGAGGGGAATTTAAAAGTATCTGGAAAAGTGACATAACTTTCTTAATTAAACAACTTCATGTCAAAAATTTTTGCCAAAGATACTTTGAAATTTGTTTCATATCTATCTATTTTGAACAAATGAAAAAAGAGGGCCATGATGGCCCTGAAGTCACTCACCTGAGTCTTTTGACCAAACATGACCCATTTTCAATCTCTTTTGAGATATAATGACAAACATTTTACCAAGCTTTCATAATTATTGGACTGAAAATTTGGCCTCTAGCTTGTACACAAGCTTTTTCTAGAATTTCTCTCAGTGACCTACTTTTTAGCCCAACATAACCCATTTTCCCATTGTAGATATTATCAAAACAAAGATTCTGACCACCTTTCATAAGTAATGGACAGGAAATGTGGCCTCTAAATTGAAAACAAAGTTTTTCCAAGATTTGACATGGCAACCTATTTTCAATTTCATCTTATTGATCACCAAGAAAAACATTCTGACTAATTTTCATGAGTATTGGACAGAGATTGTTTTGAATTTAGAGCTACACAAGCTATTTTAAAGATTGGACCTGGTGACCTAGTTTTTGACCCAATGTGACCCATTTTCAAACTCATTCAAGATATCATTATGACAAACATTCTGAACAACTTTCAAGAGTATTGAACTAGGTAAAGATTTGACCTAGTGACCTAATTTTTCACCTGACCTGGCCCATTTTCAAAGTCTTCTAAGATGTCATCAAGACAAACATTCTGACCAACTTTCATGAGTATTGGACTGAAAATGTGCCTCTAGAGCATACACAAGGTTTTTCAAAGATTGGTCCCTGTGACCTAGTTTTTGACCCAACATGACCCATCTTCAAGCTCGTCCAAGATAACATCAAGACAAAATTTCTGACAAACTTTTATGAGTGTCTGACTGAAAATGTGGTCTCTAGAGCATACACAAGGTTTTTCTAAGATTTGACCTAGTTTTTCACCCGACATGACCCATTTTCAAACTTGTCCGAGAAATCATCAAGACAAACATTCTGACCAACTTTCGAGAGTATTGGACAGAAAATATGGCCTCTAGAGTGTGCACAAGGTTTTTCTAAGATTTGACCAAGTGACCTAATTTTTGAACTCGCATGACCCATTTACAAACTCATCTGAGATATCATCAAGACAAACATTCTGACCAAGTTTCATGAGTATTGCACTGAAAATGTGGCCTCTAGAGCGTACACAAGGTTTTTCTAAGATTTGACCTAGTGATCTAGTTTTTGACCCGACATGACCCAACTTCAAACTCATCCGAGATATTATCAAGACAAACATTCTGACCAACTTTCAAAAGTTCTGGATTGAAAATGTGGCCTCTAGAGCATACACAAGGTTTTTCTAAGATTTGACCTAGTGATCTAGTTTTTGACCCAACATGACCCATCTTCAATCTCATTCGAGATATTATCAAGACAAACATTCTGACCAACTTTCAAAAGTTCTGGACTGAAAATGTGGCCTCTAGAGCATACACAAGGTTTTTCTAAGATTTGATCTAGTGACCTAGTTTTTCACCCGACATAACCCATTTTCAAACTCATCTGAGCTATCATTAAGACGAAAATTCTGACCAAGTTTCATGAGTATCGAACTGAAAATGTGGCCTCTAGAGCATACACAAGGTAAAAGTTGACGACGCACGACAGACAACGGACACAGCACGATCACAAAAGCTCACCTTGAGCACTTTGGGCTCAGGTGAGCTAAAAAAACAGAAAACTACATTAAATAAACCAATGCCAATTCCTCAGTCAGTATAGCAAGTCAAGTAAAGTTGAGTTTGACAAACATGCTCACAAAAGGATTAAATCGTGTCTGCAGAATCATTCTGAAGAAGGTAAATTTATGTTGTTAAAACACATCACGCTTTGCACCAGATTAACACCTGCCTACGGACTCACATGTCATATAGAATAGTGCTTAAATTATTAAGTAAGATACTTTAACAACAATTGTAGGTTGCCGATGAGATCTGGTATGGAGCAGTAAAGAAAGATCAATGGTACCTTTCCAGAAATATCCTAAATTATACCATGTCCATTCTTCTGTAGTCACCATAGCAACATTAATTAATTCTTTTCCACATGATAATGAATTGCAATGACATTGAGGAAGAAGGCTCTTGAAAACATTGTGAGAAAAGGAGAAACTGCTGGTAACCAGTAGTTTCTCCTTTTCCCACATTGTTTTCTACCTTTTCAAAGGCAAATATTGCAATTTATACAACATTTGTTGTGTTCAAATGCTTTGGATAACTCTAAATGTTGGTCATGTGGTAAAGCATTACAGGAGTTGGAGACTGAGACAGTAAAGCATTCTGTATACAGTATATAACGGGGCGGGGGGGGGGGGTCCTGCGTGGCTCAGTGGTAGTATAGGACTCCTGACTTAGAGGCCCCAGCTTTGAGCCTCACTCAGTCCTCTTAGTTTTTCATGGTAGTGTCCTTGGGCAAGACACCTCAGAGCCCTAGCCTAGTACTGGTGAAACCCTGGAACTACATGAATACATGTACAATGATATATCTGAAATAATGTTTAAAGCGGCGTAAAACACCATTCAATCAATCAGTATATTACAGACGTAGTACTGCGTTACAGTTGACTCTTTCTGAAGTTAGAATCACACGGGAGAAAGTTTAGCGACATTGATGATCTGCTTTGCCCAGAATGATTTAATTTTATAATTTTACATGTATGTGGGTTTGTAGGTGTGAGATACATCTTGTTTGAAGAATATTATGGAAAATACATGTATCTGTGCATCCAAGAAATTTCACATGTACATGTACTTATATTTATTGTATGGTAAAGAAAGGCTTTCAGTTTGGACTAGTCTAGTTTTCTTGTTTCATTTCAAAATACAAGGATGTGGTACAGATACAATGTTTATCTAAACCTGCAACACTGTGTGTTTTATTTAGGTTGTCCTGCAAGAGAAAAAATGGGGACATAGACAGGGAAGCTCACAAAGAAAAGTAAAGAGAAACAGAGAGACAGATTAAAGATGTAGAGGAGGTGTGGAGAAAAGAAGTTCAAGAAAGAGTGAAGGACAACAGATAAAAAGGAAGAGTATGAATATTATGGGACTAATGAAAAAAAAAAAAAACCTTTGATACATAGATTTATTTTAGTTGAGGTAGGAGGGAAAAGATATCTGAGAGAGAGAGAGAGAGGGAGGGGGGGAGAGAGAGAGAGAGAGAATATTACAGGATCAATGAAAAGAAAGAGAAAAGATCTTTAATATGTATATTTATTTTGTTCTTCAGCAATTCATTTCAAAATACAAGGATGTGGCACAGATAAAATGTTTATTTAAAGAAATTAGGGAAACAATCAAGTATACCTCATCATTTCATTCTTGATGTGATTTTCTCACCCTAGTAGTTATACTCAATTTTGCCTTTCTTTGATATAAATTGATTTTTTCCCAAATCACAGTGTTTGACAAAAAGCTAAGAATAAAATACTGTTATAAAAATCAGACATGAGCAGTGCTCTGGTAAAAAGGTTTTTGATGCATCTCATGATGATTTATACCAAGTAAGTCACAATATAATTGAGCCACGCTCTGGCAAAAGGGGGCTTAATGCATCTCCGTGATGCATGATACCAGCCCAAGTCATCACATAATTATGGATCCATAAGAGCCATCTTTTTAAATAATCGACTTAATCATGAGGTAAACTGGTCCTTGGACATACAGAAAATTGACCAATAGCGAAAAGTTTCGGCCCAGGTCAGCCTGCGCCGACTGCGCAGGCTGACCTGGGTCGATACTTTTCGCAGATGCATTAAGCCCCCTTTTCACAGAGCATGGCTCAATTATGGATCCATGAAAACCATTTTGAACAACAACAGACTGAATCATGAAGTTTACTGGACCTTTAACAGGCAGAAAATTTACTTTTTTGCTATTGGACAATTTTCTGCTTGTCAAAGGACCACTCTACCTCATGATACATTTGGTTGTTTGACAAAAATGACCAACTGCAAAAAGTTATGACCCAGGTCACCCTGTGCAGGGTGACCAGGATCTATACCTTTTGCAGATGCATTAAACCCTCATTTCACAAAACATGGCTCATATATCTAAACCATGTAAGCTTTAAAATTTCAACTTATATTCAAGTATATGGCCACAGTTTTACTGCTTTTCTTTTCTCACAATTATTAATCATGCAGTGGTGGACGGATTGAATCCAAGTTCAGACTGCAGAGAATATTCAGTCCGATTCTGATCATCACCATCTACAATTTTAGCTACTTATTCTACCCATAAAAAGGTCAAAAAGATGAGATTCTGAACTTCATTCAATGGTGTAACATTAGAAAAAATTCAACCATGTAGGCCTGCAATCCCATAGAAATACTTCGTGCCAGATTAACACCACACCGTCCAAACATTCAAACAAGAGGGCCATCATGGCCCTGTATTGCTCCACTGGCTAATACGTAAAATCCCTACATGCCAAACATTACAATACTTGGCCAATTGGTTTTGAACATAAGACCCCTGAGACAGGACTAAAATTGGTAGCCCTAGTTCTTATGATTAGTAACAAGAAGATTTCTAAAGATTTCACTATATAAGCCCATGTAAAACTTCTGACCCCTTGGGATGAATCAAATTCGACCCTAGGGCTATAATTTACGTACTCTTGGTGAAGGCCTACTAGATAAAGCTACATGCAAAATTTGGTAGCCCTAGGTTTTATGACTAAGTACAGGGAGATTTCTCAAGTTTTCTCTAAGCCCATGTAAAACTTGTGACCCCCGGGGCAGGGCCAATTTTGACCCGAGGGCTATAATTTGGGCACTCTTGGTAGAGGCCCACTAGATAAAGCCACATGCAAAATTTGGTAGTCCTAGGCCTCATGGCTAGGTACAGGGAGATTTCTAAAGTTTTCCCTATATAAGCCCATGTAAAACTTGTGACCCCCAGGGTGGGGTCAAATTTGACCCAAGGGCTATAATTTGGGCACTCTTGGTAGAGGCCCACTAGATAAAGCTGCATGCAAAATTTGGTAACCCTAGGCCTCATGGCTTGGTACAGTAAGATTTCTAAAGTTTTCTCTATATAAGCCCATGTAAAACTTGTGACCCCCGGGGCAGGGTCAAATTTGACCCCAGGGCTATAATTTGAAGAAACTTGATAGAGGCCCACTAGATTAAGCTACATGCCAAATTTGGTAGCCCTAGGCCTTATGGTTTCAGACAAGAAGATTTTCAAAGATTTCCAATATTTTTAAGTTTTGTTGCCATGGCAACCAGAGTTTTTGAAGGAATCAAATTCTTTCAACAAATTCTGAAGAGGACCATGGCAGGATCATTTCTGTGAAGTTTCATCAAAATTGGATGGGTAGTTTTAGAGAAGAAGATGTTTAAAATAAAAGTTAACGGACGGACGGACGCACGACGGACACCGGGCCATGACATAAGCCCGCTGGCCTTTGGCCAGTGGAGCTAAAAAGCACAAACTGCTTAAGCATAAATGAATGTAATTGATCAGTTAGGAAGTGAATCTGTTATAGATGAATTATATAACTTTGGGTCATAAACAAAAAACATCTCTTGATGGAAAAAAGGACATTTACAGCTGCTTGTGTATTCTATATATGGATTGTTTTGAGTTGTTTTGAACCTTTACCAAACAATCTATGATTCAATTACCCTCAATAAGAAGACTTTCAAAAGTATTGTGGGAAAAGAAGAAAATGTTGGGAACCAGTTTTTTCTCCTCCCACAATATTTTCTCTCATTTCAAAAATGAATACTATCAAATGAATTGCGTTTCATTTTTCGCATATCATCTGGTAAAGAATTAAGCCTTTGAGCCCCTACCATGACCATAATTTCTTCTAAAGATAGAGGAGATCAGACTACATGTGCAGTCTGTTCTTGATCTTCACCTTTAGCTATGTTGAGTTAATCTGGCTATAAAGACACTCTTCATATTAGAACAATGTCTATTTGGTCTATTTGGCACTCTGTGATTTAAGCCACTCCTTTTGACTAACAATCACATGACTGTACAAAAAATATTCTATTACTATAAAATGAAGGGCACTGTAATGCTGTTGTGTTTAATAATCAGATTGTTTAGTACTTGAAAACCCATCTGACTATTTCTTGCATATTTTAAAACATTTCCAAAAAGAGTGTGTTCTACTAAAAAATAGAGATGAAATTATACATGTATTTGATAAGCATACAAAAATACAGCAATGTAAGCCTTGGTCAACTCATTACCACACAGCATATTTATCAGACTCTACTTCTTTCCCCCTTTTCAAAACTACAAGCAAGACAAAGGAGAAAACATTTCAGGGAGGGTCCCTGTTTACAAATTTTGCTTACACCAAATATGGGAAAGGTCATGGCTCACAATAAGAAGGGACTAATTCCTTTTCCCGTATTTTATTTTCATAAACTTTCCACTGCAAGGACATAAAAAACTTGTAGATGTGTGGTAATAAGTCATAAAATGTTTGTTTAATCTTTATAACAAACACAAAATTAACATCTGAATAAAATTTGATATAAAAAATGTACAGTATACAGTCACATTATTGGGTCAAAACACTTGTCTCTTCATTGATCACACTTTTTTCGAGATTCTCACAAACAAGAATGTACTCCACTTCTAGTATCTAACCTTATTTATAGAAGCAGATTACAAAAGTTACCAGCATTTTTATTTGTTTATGCTCTACAATCTGTGACTGCATATTCAGTCTTTGACTTTATTGTTTGATTGGATATCCATTAGGACCATACATTCCTGAAAATACAAAAATTGAGGCATTAAAAAAAAAATTTGAGCCATGCTCTGTGAATAGGGGGTTTCATGCATTACACAAAGTATTGACCTAGGTCAGCATGCACAGGCTGACATGGGCCAACACTTTTCGCTACTGGACAAATCAAAGGACCAGTCTACCTTATGATTCAGTTGATTGTTTTACAAAATGGATTTTGCGGATCAATAATTATGTGATGACTTGGCAGCTTTAATGCATTTCGGAAATGAACTTAACCCTGTTTTGCCAGAGCATGGCTCACTTCTGTAGAGTAACTCATTATCTTCAATAGACAACTTGTTGTGTCTCGCTGCAAACCAAAGATTGTAGAATATGGAGAAATTACGTATAGTGAGCAATTCCTCCCTTTGCATTAATCAATATACTAACGTCAATGTATTGTAAAAATGCTATCGAAACTCTCCCTGCAAGACAAAGTTTTAATCCCTGAGAACTCTATTCGTTGATTGCCCTCCACAAGGTATTTCTGAGGATTTGTTTATTTATTTGAATATTTTTTAATGTCCTTTTCAACAGTAATTCAGGTATACAGGTAGTGGCCATTACTATTTCATCAAATTCGGAATCCCTAATCACTAACACACAATCCTGAGCTTTGACGACCCCTGGGGGATGGTTTTTCATAGCAATGGGGGAAAGGAGAAAATGCTGGTGACCAGCATTTTCTCCTTTTCCCACACTGTTTTCTGCTTTTTTTCTTAAAACAAATCTTATCATTTCAGTCAAGTTCAGTTTCTCCTTTACATATGCTTTCATGGATGAGTCTTAAATTTTGTTGTGTTGTAAAATGTTAAATAGGGCTTAAAAATTACCAACAAGCCTTGAACTGTCTCATAGACAAGCTTGCAATGATAATGATAACATTTTTGTTTGAACTCAGAATAATATGACTGCACTTTCATATAATCTCTATGGAATTTACATTCATGCACAGTGCAGTTTCTACATCAGTGTTGGGGTAATTTAAACAAGATGACATGTAGAGACATTTAAAGCAATAATGTCCTTCGTAAAGTTAATTTTCCACTTTGTCTGCTTCAGTACTTGTTCAAGGAGTAAAGAAATTATACTTACCACAGTTAGCTTTTCCTTTTGTCTTAGTGTTTTCAATGGGGTTTCCATTGATGTCAACACACCAACAATCCCCACTCTTGTGGCATTGTTCTCTCTCAAAATAGCCTTCTTTGTCACATCTTGGTACCCAGTCATCTGTAATACAGAGGGCAAACGGTGCTAAATGTGTAATTTGAGCATTCTTCATCTGGATACATGAATTTCTTTGAAAAGATCAGCTGATGAACAATTTATTTTGCAATATGCATGGTTTTACTCTAAATTCTCAATCTTGCTTTTACCGTAGTAACAGCCATGATTGCCCTGAAATTGTGTCACATTTACTGTTTGTAACTTCAGACAAAAAGATTTTCACTGATTTCATTCACTTATGTGCACAAAAAGAAAGTGTTGGCTGAACAAAGTTTGATCTCAAAAACTAGATCAAAGGTCAGTTGAGGTTTTCATTTGAACAATGCTTGCCAAACTTCAGTACTATGATTTAACCTCACATTTCAGTGACTTTTAGAGTACATATATATCAAGCAAAAGATAAATAAAGATCAAAGTAAATTTCTATATTTTATTTGCCAATCAGGTAAAAAAAAACAACCCTGTTCTTACCTCCTTGGGAATGCATCTTCTTCTCTAAGCAAGGAGCCACTGTAATAATAACAAAAATAATCACATTTTCCTTCATTTCACCAAATTTGATTTTCTGCAATTTTGTGGAGTACAGTTGTATCAGGGCAGTGTCAATGGTATGGGCAAAATCGATTCCAATCAACAAGACTGATATTTTATTATTTTAAAAGCTTATCATGGTATTTTTTAACATAATGCATTGAACAGCCTTACTTACACTATCAAATGTACTGCCACTATGTTGTCAATGTTGTCAAAAATTCAAGAACCAATTCACTTTATGAATTTCAGGTTTATCCCCCAAAAACTTGTTTAAAAACAGTGAGTTTACAGAAAACAAAAGAAATTTTTTCTTCGCATTATCAGCAGCGAAAATTGAAACTTGCTAAAACAAAACCGCTCCAGAAAAATTAATAATACAACCTAACATTCTATGGCTAACAGAAGATGCTTTTGTGGAAAGTGTTCAACTCAAACTGCACAAACTCGCAGTGTAACTCTTACCAGAAGAAAAGAATTAAACTTGTCCACATTGGAGGCACTTGTAGAAGACATATATGGCTAAAATTTTTGGAATTGTCTTTGAAAGGTTAGAAAACATTCTGGGTAAAGGAGAAGAAGCTAGTCATAAGCATTTTCTCCATTTCCAACACAACATTTTCAAAAGCTTTCTTCTTCAAGGTTGTTAAAACTCTGAATTGTATGGTAAAGGGTTAATCATGGATAAAATACTATATGTTTACCTTCAAATGTTTTTGAGATACTCAAAACTATAGCACGCTATGTCTTAACAACATGCTACTAATTTCAGATCCATACCTGTATCTTGAAAACAGCAGCACCACTCTCCACGAGCCAACTGTCCATCACTGTTCTTGTCACATGACTTCAGTAGGGACTTCATGCAAGGTTCACGTCTGTTTGATTCCATGACAACCATCTCTCTTTCAGTCAGGTGACCATCAACACTAATGTCCTGTTTACGGAACTCCCACATCACCGACTTGGAGCACAAACAGTTGCCATCTACAATACATATTTGTAACGTTGATAAGTATCAATTATGGTTTTTTATTTTCATCTTCATGGACATAAAAATTTGTATTACTATTGTAAACCATTAATTCATTACTCCCCAAAACAGATTTAGAGCTGGCAAGTTTGACAACAGCCTGATAATATAAGGAAAATTATCTTTCAATCAAGATTAATTTATGTCATAATACTGTGTAGAGTCAGATCTAGTACATGTATTGTATTAAGAAGACACTTTAACACCTAGCGTGGTTGTTCGAAAAACTTTCCAATCAGTAGCTCATTTAGTTTGAACTGATATGCTGAGAACAGTTTTTGTATTATGTGTTTCATAATAAGTAGGAAAGAAAACAAAAAAACAAAGGGAGTCAACTGATCAATATGGCTCAATACAGGAAGGTAACAAAAGGTTCCTTTTCTATGGCTATTTCTAGAATATACCTAGAATATACCTTTTGTATATCTTAACTCTTTGAAGTTCTAAGAGCTGAATATCATTTTGCATTATAGATGCACTTTAACTACTGGTAATATCTGTACAAGTGAGATAAAAGTGAAGCATTCAAAGAAAAGGAAAATATTTTCTTGAAATGATATAGAAACAGTGCACAAAGTAAAGAAACAAAGTAACTACTTGTTCTGTGCATTTGCTTCTTTATCCACAATATTGTCCACTACATATATCTATGGTTATTGCTACATGTATGCCCATCACCACATGAATGGTTGTATGCATGTATCACCAAGAAAATAAATAATAATAGCAAGAAAAAATAATCATAGCAAAATCCTATCTACCATCAAAATTTATCTTTTGTTTGAATGTTGGACAAAGCACTCTAATGTGGTCAAGACTACGGTTAGGATAATTAAAATATGGCAAAATCTAAATAAATCACCATGTTTTCAAAACACAGACTACAGTTTTGATCTGAAATGTTGTATTTGAACAAAACAGGGTTAGCCCTATAGCAAGAATTGCCTGGTGTAGCAACCCCTTGACAACAGGCTTTTAAAACCACTGTGGGATAGGAGAGACAAGCATTTCTCCTTTTCCCAAAACATTTTCAACCTACTTACAGATACATCATTACAGCTAGAGAGAAAAAAGCTGTTAAAACCTGTGTTAAAATGTGTAGAAGGCTCAGCTGTTTAAACACAGTTTAATTACCAATATATATATATATTGTGTATGGGATAGAAAATCACAAGGGTTTGTCTTCATTTAAAACCGGAAATGACAACAGCGATTGCTTGGAAGGCCTCCAAAACATGAAATGCACTTTCTATCTGTCGTAATCTGTGCAATCTTGCAGCCATCAGGGGCAACAATTGGCATGAAGATATAAGAATAATTATAGTTCCATAAAATGAGGATGAAATGGGTTAAAAACTGCCTGAAAACTGCCTGAAAACAATATAGATGTATCTTTTAAGAAAATCTCCTTAACTTTAGCCAAATTTAAGAAGTTGCTTGCAAATACTTGCAATATGTACAAATCTAAACCTTTGTCATCTGGCAAAGAGTTAAAGAGATGAATGCAGATCCTCATCAGATTTTTCATTGTCATGTATATGAATGACTCTGTTCTGTAAAACACATTTACTTACGAGATTCTCTCTCAATGACGTCAGGCACAGATCTTGTAGATCTCCTGCGGTGATAAGTCTTGTACCCTTTGTCATAAAGCGACTTGTGTTCCCTCAGCATTTTTCCCTTCTTGGCATGATCAAACACTGACATTCTGTCCATGTGAGTCAGATCGGAGTCATGCTGACGTGGGTGTCCTTGGTGACCTAGTTTATGATGCCCCCTTTGGATTTGCGCAGCTTTTACATGAGCCGCAATCCTATCATGATGTTTCAGGTTCGAGTGATGATTCTGACGATGATGTTCTTGACGACTTACGGTATGGATCACATCAAACCAGCCAATCAAGCGCTTCTTCAACTCACTTAGTTCTGTAGCACGACATTCTATGTAAGAAATTTAAATAGAATAAGTTTTCCAAAAGATTAATAATGAATTTGCATTCTATTACGTAGACTATTAAAAAAACTGGACAGTGTAGTCCAAGGTCAGATCGTACTCGCCAACCTTTCGAAAGCATGGTGGTAAAAGAAGCATTTAAATTTTATTCTCAGTCTCATTCTAGATTCAGAAATTTCTGATAGGTTTAGGGTTAAGCCAATCAGAAATTGTGATACATAGAAATTCAGAACATTAATGAGAATTACACCAAGAATTTTATTCGGAATGGTTGGTGTATACATGCCCAGACTACAAATACCTAGACTCCCTACAAAAAAATTGTCCATAGCCTTGTATGGCAGGAAAAGCATTCTGTATGAAAGAAAGAATCTATCAACTTTGCTTAACTCTTTACCACAAGGCAAAATTTTAGACTCATCCATATTGAAAGCATTTGTTTATGACAAATCAAATGCGACTTATATGATAAAATTTAACTCTGAAAGGGCAGAAAACATTGTGTGAAAAGGAGAAAATGCTGATTACCAGCATTTTCTCCTTTTCCCTGGTAACCATCATTTCCTCATTTTCCCACAACGTTTAAAAAGTTTTCTTCTTTAGGGTTGGTAAAAGTCGGAATTGTGTGGTAAAGGGTTAACTCTACCAGCCACCAAAAAAGTAGCCTTGTCTGAATCGAAAATATTTGCAGAAAACAAAGTCTCAGATGATGGCATTTGCCTTTGAAAATAAAAAAAAAATATTGTGAGGATGGAGAAAATGCTGTTAACCAGCATGTTCTCTCTTTCCAAGTGTTTTCAAAACCCTTTTCATTCAGGATCATTAAAACTTCCAATTGTTTGAAAAAGAGTTAAACCTAAATATTGTATGCTTCACTTCAGCTGCTCTTGCAGAGAGTGTAGACTTAGTTTAGACCACATAGAATGTGCAGTCTGATCTTGGATATAACCTGTCTGCTATGTTACATGTATTTGTACATACGTATTTCTAACCAAACTGGGTCTTGATATTGCAAAATTTGATGGGTTCTTTTCCTTTACAGATGATGTCAGTTTGGAGTCATTAAAACTTGGAACTGTGTGGCAAAGAGTTAACTCTTAACCCTATACCACACAGCAAATGTTTAGACGAGACCACATTAAAAGCATATGCCGACAATGATTGAAATGTGGCTCAAATGTGGTATCTTTTTCTGAAAGAGCAGAAAACATTGTGGTAAAAGGAGAAAATGCTGGTTACCAGCATTTTCTCCTTTTCTCACAATGTTTTCAAATGCCTTCTTTTCTCAGGGTCGTTAAAAGTCGGGATTGTGTGGTAAAGAGTTAACCAAACAATAAAATCTTAAATTTGTCCAAACCAAAAACATTTGCGGGCGACAAAATAATTGTGTCTTAAAAATTGACATTTGTTTTGGGAAGGGTAGAAAAGTTTGTGGGAAAAGCAGAAAATGCTGGTTACCAGCATTTCTCCTGTTCCCACAATGTTTTCATATGGCCTCCTTTTTAGGAGTCATTAAAACTTGGGATTGTGTGGTAAAGGATTAATTCTTAACCAAACGACAAAATCTTAGATTTGTCCAAACTGAAAACATTTGCAGACGACAAAATGAAATTTATTAATGTGACTTAAAGATTGAAATTTGTTTTGGGAAGGGTAGAAAACATGATGGGAAAAGGAGAAAATGCTGGTTACCAGCATTTTCTCCTTTTCTCACAATGTTTTCATAAGGCTTCTTTTTCATGGTCGTTAAAAGTCGGGATTGTGTGGAAAAGGATTAAGGGGTCTTGACCGTCTTCCTAGAGGTAAAGGGGACTTACCATGTTCATTTGTTGCCTCTTTAAACATTGCATCCTGTTTGGCCTCCACATCCTGTAATAGTTAAACATTTATTGAATTGAATAATTCAAAACAAGTGAGCCATGTTCTGTGAAAAAGGTTTAATGCATCTGCAAAAAGTATTGATCTATGTCAGCCCACGCAGTTCATGCAGGCTAACCTGGGTCAAAACTTTTCACTATTTGTAAATTTTCTGTAAGTCCAAGCACCAGTCTCCCTCACAATCTTTTGCTAGAAAAAAATTATTTTCTGGATAAAAATTACTTGTATGTGATGACAGCTTGGTGTAATGGACAACCGAGATGCAGTAAACCCCCTTTTGCCAAAGCACAACTCAAATCATTTAAACTGAGAGAGCCTGCAGATATTAACTTCCAGGGTAGCCTGGAGTAGCCTGTGTGCAAACAGGCTGTTGCACACACTTTGCAAAACAAAGT
This sequence comes from Hippopus hippopus, assembly GCA_946811185.2. Classification (NCBI taxonomy): domain Eukaryota; kingdom Metazoa; phylum Mollusca; class Bivalvia; order Cardiida; family Cardiidae; genus Hippopus; species Hippopus hippopus. The sequence goes on from OX328096.1 coordinate 41,474,961, forward strand.
TCAGCATTTAGAGAATGAATTCTGTTGTTTTAGCATCAACCCATGAAAGACTTTGGCCAAGCTGGATTCTAAAATCATGACCTTTGAATTAGCCCTGTACATTTCCTACAAAGGCAGTAGGCTTAGTGAAAAATGTAGTAAAACTTGTCTTAGCTCTAAAGTTATCAAATGATAAAATTTTGGAGTTGCCCAAATCCAGAGCATTAGCAAACAACTAATTAACTGAGGTTCAAATGACGGAAACTGTGATGGAAAAGGTAAAAAAAAATGTGTGAAAAGAAAAGATGCTGGCTACCAGCACTTTCTCCTTTTACCACAATGTTTTGATAAGCCTTCTTTCTGAATATGGTTAAAATGGATTGTTTGGTAAAGGGTTAAAAAAAACCAATAAAATTCAGTCAGACAGATGAAGCCAAAAGACAGACCTAGATTATTCAATCAAATATGCAATAAACTGAATATATGTATATCTGTCCTTTGATGTACATGTATTCATTTTCGAAAAATAGTGTCAAGTATTGTGGGGAAAAGGTAAAGCAGCAGATCTAAGGACTGATACAATCACTTTTCCTTTGAACATTTATCATTTGTATGAAACTTTATACACAAAGCTCTTCTTCTCTATTTGTCACAACATTTTCTTTATTGCCATTGCACTGCATGGTGATCTTTATTTCACTGATCTTGAAATTGAGTATTTTAATGGGGACCCTTCTAACGTCTTAAAATTGGGAAATATGTTTATTCATTTCCTTCAAGGCTGTCATAAAACCATTCAAAATCTGAAAAATTCTACAGAGAATATGATGGAAGGAAAATCTTCAATAAACTGATAAGACCATCATAGAAAACACTGCCAGAAAGAAGCAAATGTTTCTTTTCCCACCATGCTTTCAAATTATACCCAATGTTAGCATGTCAGAATTTGTACTTGTGAAGTACTGAATTAAAAGAAGGGCATCTGAAGGTATACCACATACAAATTAATCTATTCCATTTCTTCATAGAAGTAAAACGGGACTTCTCCAAAGGGTATGCAAACAGCATTGTAGAAAATTACAAGTAACTGAGCAAACAAGAAGAATGAATAATTTTTCACTTTTGTCACAGTATTATACAAAATGTCTTATCAGTTCATAAATGTATTTTTGTTACAGGTTTAAACTGTAAGCTTTATTTCAGAGTAAGACAACACAGAATAAGCATAGCAGCAATGCTCTATACAAAGTTTTTATACCTTGACAACGGTTAGGAACGCTAATGAGTTTTCACAATACCTGAAAACACTGCAAAAAATTTAAACACTGTTCATCTTTGCTTTTGTTTTACAAGATGAGTAAAATTTCCAGATATTGAGTGGTAACAATTCTGATTTAATTTTCACTTTTCTGTTCTAGAGAAGTACTTTCTAAGTTACAATAAATCCTTAACCACACAAACCTGTGTTTTATAACCCTTAGTACGAAGCCTTTTGGAAACATTGTGAGAACAGAAGAAAATGCTGGTTACCATCATTTTCTCTTTTTCCAAAATGTTCTCTACCTGGTCAGAAAACTTGTCCATTTGAACAAATTTAGAATTTGTCTAAAAGTAATGCTTTTAGTTTTAAAGATGATAGAATTCACTGCTTGTGAAAGGGTTAACAAGGTGCATATGGTGTGCAGAGTATGGTAATATTACTACGTATGCCAACCATAATGTGGCTGGCTGGCTGGATGGATGGATGGATGGTGTTTTACACCACTTTCAACAATATTTCAGTCATATCATGGCAACAGCTTATAATATTCATGTATGTCCCGGAGGTCACCCACATCCAGGCCAGGGCTCTGACGTGTCTTGTCCCTGGACATTCCCAGAAAAGTCCAATGCTTCAAGTGAGGATCGAATCTAGGGGTCCCAGGTTACAAGGCCTACACATTACCACTGAGCAGCGCAATTTCCCTAAGACAGTAAGTGGCACACTGCATTACCTCATAAGTTTAGGCTACAGTTCTTCAATTTTAGGGAAAGTACAGAATCAAGATCAGTATCTGATCTAAACTGTATATAAAGCAAAGTTCTTCTATGTGTCACTTTTACCTGTCAGTGGTATGTCTTAACTGTTTACCACATGCCAAAATTTTGGACTGGTCTACATGCAAAGCATTTGTAGATGACAAATTAAGTGTGGCACAAACAATGGGATTTATCTTTAAAGGGTAGAAAACATTTTGGGAAAAATAGAAAATGCTTATTACCAGCACTATTGGTTACCAGCAATATTTTCAGAAGCCTTCTTCCTCAAGGTCTTTGAGATTGTGTAGTAAAGGTTTAATTCAGCCTGGATTTCAATGGAATAAGCATTGGCTACTTTTTCAAAAGTCATGATAGATCTACAAAATCTAAATTCTGTTTTTTTAGCTTCATGTACACATGATCACACTTACGGGACCACACATAATTCAAAACCCTATCCTTAAAATTGTTTTATTGCAATTACTATTCTTGATCAGCCAATCACAATTGTCGGAAAAAGCTCCAGGCAAAATGTCAAAGTTCACTGAGTGGTATGTACCTTATTTATATTATGACAATCATTAACCCTTCACCTTGTGTGGCTGCATTTCAACACACCTGTAATAAAATATCCACAGGAAACTTTATGAAAAGTGGAGAAACTGCTCAAACCTGCAACATCTCCATTGCTCAAAATGCTTGTTTTTTAAACCTTTACCAATGTCTTGTCTTATACAATATAGTGTTTATTATTCCCTTTTTGAATGTATCAGTTCAAAGACTGTGCTTTATGATTAAATGTTGAGTTGCTGTGCAGCTCTCTACCTATCTTCAGGTATGGTCATAAACTATGTCATAAACTATATTACACATGCCAGACAGTTATTATCTTTCTCCAGCATAAAACTGTATTGACGATAATACATGAAATACGGATTTTAAATTTGTTTTAAAAGAATGTTTAATCATTTCTATTAATCTTGCCAGTCAGTGAAATCCGTAAACAATATTGCTATTACATTTTGCAAGCAAAAATCCCCCCAAAAAGTCTTTCCCAACAACCCTGAGAAAGAAAAGGCTTTGGAAAACATTGTGGGAAAAGAAGAAAGTGCAGGTAACCAGTATTTTGTTCCCTTCCTACAATGTCTTCTACTTGTTGAAAGACAAATTTTATGCCCTGAGTATCATTTATAATGTCGTCTGCCAATGCTTTTAATTTTGACATTCAAGTTAAATTTTTTTCCTTTGGTAAAGAGTTAAAACATCTTTTACAACTTAAGTTGCTTTTGCTGTCAGAGTAGAAGATAACATTTCTGAAAACATGTGGCCTGATCTTTTGTATACACTGTCCCCTTTGCTGAGGCACTGGGAGCAAAAGTAACCTTGAGCTTACAGTTATTTAGGCCTTAGTACTACACCAAAAATGTCTGTTTGGTCTAAACAGTGCACTATGTTAATTATTTACCAAACCTTAAAATTTCAGACTTGTCCATACTAAATATGTTTTACAAATGACAAATGTGGCTCAAATGACAAAATTTGCCTGCAAAAGTATAGAAAACATGGTGAGAAAAGGAAATCATGCTGATTACCAACAGTGCCTGCTTTTCCCATTATGTTTTCCAAAGCCTTTTTTCTCTCAAGACTATTTAAATTCATGATCATTTTGTACAAGGGTAAGATTTGAAATGTCATTGAGGAACATTTTTGTATGACACTCTCCAACAATAACATTGCACATACACAAAAGACACTCTGATCATCTATTGTTAAAAACTATCCTTTCTTATGTTATTGTAATTGATATATATGACTGACAGCAGGCAAGAAAACAAACCACCTATCCCAAAGACAGCTAGATAAAATGGAAAAACCAAAATACATGATTGTACAGTTAACCCTTTACCAGACGACAAAATTTTAGCCCTGTCCAAATTGAAAGCATTTGCAGACGACAATTTCAATGTGGCTCAAATGGTGCAATTGTTTATTGATTGGGTAGAAAACATTGTGGGAAACTGAGAAAATGATAGTTACCAGCATTCTCTCCTTTTCCTACAATGTTTTCAAAAGGCTTCTGTCCAAGGGTCGTCAAAAGTCGTCACTGTGTGGTAAAGGGTTAACTATTTACTGTATGAGAGAAATTATACTTGTCCAAATTGAAAGCATTAGCGGACAACAATTTAAATTTGACTCAAATGATGGAATTTGTCTTTGAATTGGTAGAAAACATTTTGGGAAAAGGAGAAAATGCTGGTAACCAGCATTTTCTCCTTTCCCCAAATTGTTTTTAAAAGGATTTTTCTTCCGACTAGTTCCGAGACATTAAAAGTTGGAATTGCGTGGTAAATGCTTAACTCTCATTATCTCCCGCTAGATGGCATTCTACAAATACACATCTATCTAATTTGGGCATTCTGGGTACAGAACCAGACTACTTTTCAAAACAACAACCGTTACTTTGAATTTCAAAATGAAATGAACATTTACTCAATAAAACGCTACCTGATGCGATTCATTCAGCTATGATCGGCTAGCATGTAACCTATGCATCAGCCTTTTATTAAAACAGCCCCTACATGCTTGGGTAATAGGCTAAAGCTTTGGTATAAGCCCTACTTTTCCCAGGTATTGGGGGATGGGTGATGCGTCATAGCAGTCAGGTCGAATCTTCGAAGAATATGACATGCGCAGACAGCGGGTTAACTCTTACAGTGCCCAATAAACCCAATGGACATTTTCATTCAAGAAGTAAGAGCCTGATAAGAGCAATTCAACTCTTAGATTATTAAGCTACTTTCCGATCATTGCTGATGGTTTCCATTAAGATCAGACTGCACAAAACATGTTGTCTGATCTGAGATATACACTTACCACTACGGTGAGTTTAAGAAGGAGAAAACAACTTCAATATCATTTCACTTTGGTCTGAACTATTGCCTAAAATATTTTCATTAGGTTTGTTTAGTGGGTTAAATGTTAACCCTTTACCACACAATTTTGAGTTTTAATGACCCTGACAAAGAAGCCTTTAGAAAACATGAAAACATTGTGGGAAAATGAGAAAATGCTGGCAACCAGCATTTTCTCCTTTTCCCACAATGTTTTCCTCTACTTCAAAGACAGATATCATTTTTTTGGGCTACATCTGATTTGTCTGTGCAAATGCTTTGAATTTTGACAAGTCTACATTTTCGTTGTGTGGTACAGAGTTAAAGGTTGCTTTTGTCAAGAATGTCTCAAGCAAAGCAGATAAATAAAAACTCATAATCTTACATGCCATACCTTCACATGCTGCTGTTTCTTGTGTTTCTTGTGATGTTCAGATCTAGTGCTGGCACGATGATTGTACAGATCAAAGATGTCCCGCATGTGCTCCCCTTTGATCAGTGCCTTCTCCAGCTGTTCAATCTGGGTTTGATCCTTCAGGTACTTCTTTTCCTTGTGGAACTGCCTGAAGAGCCTACGTCTAAAAATTGGAAAAGTGAATCAGTAAGCATGGACTTCTACAGGTTGGTGAAAAAAATTTTCAGACTTGTACAAATTGAAAGAATCTGCAGACAATAAATCAAATGTAGCTGAATTGATGAAATTTGTTTTAAAAGGGTAGAAAATGTGGAAAAAGGAGAAAATGCTGTTTACCAGCATTTTCTCCTCTTCCACAAATTGTTTTTCAAAAGCTTTATTCCTCAAGCTGGATTAGAAACACTGGATTGTTTAATGTTTAAAATGAAAAGATTGTTGTCTAACCAACAAGTACTAACTACCATACATGCATGCTACTGTGACATATGCCACTATAATAATACAAAGGACATACCTACATAATAATAAAATGGAAAAAAGTATTTTTTCAATAATAAAGATTGGAAACAAGAGCACCACATGCGGGTACCAATGCCCGGCAGCAAGTGCTTGGTTTTCCGTGAAAATTCTAAGTTGAAAAAGGGGCATAACAGTGTCAAAAATACTTTGATGGTTATCTGTCTCTGTTGTATGAGTTCCCGTTTTGATAGTTAACAACTTTTCCAAGTTTAAAGTAAATATCTTATATATTTATAGATATATTACAAAATGTCAAAGTTTTCCCACACCGACGATGCAGGAATCCATGATCATGAACATGTTTTAACACGTACATGTTATACTTCATACATGTGCTTATAATGTATGCAAAGTATCTGTCATTTATCTAAATTAATCACGGCACACAAAATTGTAAAAGCAAAAAGATAATTAAGGAGAACTATGGGGCAATGACTTTGTGCAAGAGTGGGTTATGTCATTACATATTTCATATAGTGTTAATACACTTGTTATCTTGATATTCAACATGAAGCATGCCTATAAATATCCATCATCAAAATGACAGTACAGGCTGTCAACTCAGCATGACAGTATGTTCTTTAACTCTATACCAAACGATAACATCCAAGACATGTCCAAATTGAAAGCATTTATCATGCAAAGACAATTGTTACTAAGTGTTTTCAAAGGGTAGAAAACATACTTGGAAAAGGAGAAAATGCTGGTTACCAGCAATTTCTCCATTTCTGACAAAGTTTTCAAAAGTCTTCAAGCTCATGGTCATAAAAAATCAGGATTGTCTGGTAAAGAGTTAACTCATTATCTCCTTAACTCTTTACCAGCAGACATAAATTTATACTTGTCCCTAATGGAAGTTTTTGCAGACCACAAAATAAATGTTGCTAAAATAATGATTTCTGGTGCTTGTTTGGTAATGAGATGAATGAAATTTGCAGCAGACTACTCTAAAAACAAGGATAATCAGCTAAAGAGAAGAGTAAGGTTTTAGACTATCAGTACATGAACAGTACATAACAGAATCAGGCAAAATGAAAAATAAGTTATTTCAAGACATCTGTGTTAAATAGTCTTCAAAAAAATAATAACAAAATAGAACTTGGACGAACACACAATCAAGACAGTTTGGCAAAGTTTAATTGAGATATGTCTACTGATTTTTCAAATCTCACTTAAACAGTCCTTGGGAAGAAAACAGTGCAAAGTACTTGTAAAAGGAACACCAGGAAAGCATGAATTGATTGAATGATTGATTGATTGATTGGTTGGTTGGTTGAAAGAATGAATGGTGTTTAATGCCACTTTCAACATTATTTCAGTCATATCACCGAAACAGCTCACATATTCACGTAATATGTCCTGGGTTTTACCAGTACTAGGCTAGGGTTCTTAAGTGTCTTGCCCAAACCCAGTGCATCCAGTGAGGGTCAAACCTGGGGCCTCCTAGTTACAAGTCCTTCTTTTTATCACTTAGCCACCCAGGACCCAGGGATAGGTGCACTGACCCCAGCAATATAACTGAAATAAGGTAGAAAACAGCATTAAAAAAACTGTGCCCAGACCTTTTTGACTCAACACAACCTCTTCAAAGAGATCATGACAAACATTTGAACAACTTTCATGGGTGTTGGGCTTAAAATCTGGCCTAGTATACACAAGCTTTTTCTAGGATTTGTCTCAGATTTTTTACCCAAAAAGAGCCATTTTAAAAGTTGTTGTAGGTATCATCATGACAAATATTCTGACTAACTTTCAACAGCTTTGGACAGAATTTGTGGCCTAAAAAGTTCATGCAAGCAATCTGACGAACTTTCGTGAGTATTGAGCTGACATTATGGCCTCTAGAATGTACACAAGCTTTATTTAAGGTTTGAAGTTGTGGTCTACTCTTTGATCAGACATGACCCATTCTCAAATCAAGAGAAAATTAATATTCTGACTAACTTCCATGAGTACTGGACAGAAAATGTGGCCTTAGAAAGTACATGTACACAAGACCTTTCTCTGAAGATTTGACCTGGTGACCTAGTTTTACCCCAACTTGACTCATTTTCTAACTCACCCGAGATATTACCAAGAGACATCTTTAGATCTACTTTCATGAGTACTGGACTCAAAATATGGCCTCTAAAGTGTGCACAAGGTTTTTCAAAGATTTATCCTGGTGACCTAGTTTTTGGCCCTCCCTGACCTATTTTGGAACTGGTTCGAGTTATCATCAGAAAAAAGATTCTTACCAACTTTCATGAGTATTGCGCAGAACAAATCTGATATTTATTAGGCAAAAAATATTTCTAAGTTTACAAATTTTTAAGTTTGCAAGAGGCTTGCTAAATAACATTTTTCTAGACTCATTTCATATAGTTTTATCTCAAATGCCAACTCATGTCAGATCCTATATTTCTCCTTTTCTTTCATGTTTTCGGAAGCCTTCTTCCTCAGGGTAGTAAAAACACAGGATTGTTTGGCAAAGGGTTAAATGCAAAAATACTGGCACAAGGGAAAAATAACTCTGGAGAGAACAAAGCCAGAACTTTCCTTTCTCTACCAGCTGACATTTTTGTCTCAGCTATGTATGTTTTTGAAGGCTGAATATACATGACAAGTAAGACTGTCTTACTTCAAGAGTGTCCCTCACTGATCCCAGCAGTTCTTTGATTTGAAGGTAAATAAGCTTTTTGTTTGTTTTGTAACATAATCCTAGCAGTACCCATGTTGCTTTAGCAGATGGTGCAGACAATGATCAGACAACAAAAACTTGCTGTCTAATATTGAATATGTACTGCCTTACTTGGATTCTTGAAAATGGCTTTGACAAGCAGTATTAAGTTTCCTTGACTCAATTATTACCAGCACAAATATGTCAAGTTCATTCCAAGGTCTATATGGTAGCACTAAAAGTTTCAATAACTCAACAGAGATTTTTATCTTACAGGTGTGACTAAATAAGCGAAACAGTAGATCCACTTAGGTCACACTGCATATTCTGAGCATTCTGATCTTGAATTATGCTGTCCACAAAAACCATTGTTTCTGCCTGTGATGCTGAAAGGGTTCATCAATACTGAAGCAAGTAATTTTTTAAATGATACAAATACACCAGGTATTTGAACTGATTTTCTTAAAATCCTACCATAACTTGGGTTCAAGTTGCCAACAATTTACAGGATTTTCACAGGTCAAAAAGAAACATGAACAGTAATATTTTTGGTTGATTTATGGGTATACCCTTCAGAAAATTTTACTCGATTTTAAGTTGTACCAGGTGACAAATTTAAAATTCATCCAATTTGAAGCGTTTGCAAATAAATGTAACCAAAATGATGAGATTTATCTTTGATAAGAATAAAAATTTTTGGTTACCAGCATTTTCTCCTTTTCCCAAAATGTTTTCAAAAGCTCCACATTGTGTGGTAAAGGATTAAACCATGTTTTGTACCCTTTCAAGAGCATTTGAGTAAATGTATATATATCAGCAAAATCTAATACTAAACTTTTTATCCACAAGAGATCAGTGCCTCCAGCAGGGTTTCAAACCTAGATACCCTCAGAATTCTGCCAAGACAGAGATTCTGGAACAATCTCCAAGTGGGTAAGAAAAATTCTGCACCATAATGCACACAAGTTGGGCTTACTCTCTTTTAAATTTATTTGACAATTACATCTGGAGTGCATTTGTCTCACTTATAATGAAATTGTCCCCTATATGTCTACAAGATTAAGGGACAATTATCTCCTATCTGAATAATCCTTGGCAGCACAACATATCCTAATTACAAGTCTTAAGCTTTTATAACTTAGTCAAAAGTAAAAAGCAACAAGAGTTTCCAGTAACTAACATTTTGAAATCTTAATGGAACGCTACAACATTGATGGATCTTGGTCTAAACAAGATTGATTCACAGGTTCCCAGTTACAGAGTTTGTGCTCTGTAAAGAGTAATGTTGTAATTGTCATTGTCATTGTGACAGGATTTAGTCCTCTTTAATCAGTGAACATGTAAGTTTGGTTTATGGTAAAGCAGTTTGCATTTTTCAAAGAATTTTGAGCATAGTAACGGTTAAAAAGTACTTGGAACTTATGGATACATGTAGTTGGGTACACAAGCTGTCTTGTAAGAAATAAGAGCATCGCATGTGGGTACCAATGCTAGGCTACAGTTGCCTCTGGTGAAAACTTTTTAACCCAAAATGGGGCATAACTGTGTCAAAAATAGTTTGATGATTATCTGCCCCTTTTGTATTGGTTCCACTTTTGATTGTTAAAAACTAGTCTGAGTTTGAAATAAATATCTTCAGTGATGCCAAAGATGAAATAAAATGTCAAAGTCTTTGCACAAAGACAATGACCATGACGCTGGAAACAACATCATGTCTATGACAATGCCTCAGTGTTTTCTTTGAAAACGGCTGATCTAAAAATTTGTTTGATGCAAGCCGCAGGAATTGAGAACCTGTGACAGCAACAACAGAAGATACAGTTTTCACAGCCTCAGTATCAAACTGTGAAAATTTCATTATCTGATCTCAACAGGCTTGACCTTCTAAACCTTGTTTTTTTAACTCTTTACCTCTTGAAAAAAATTTCTAGCACACAATTTTAAAAGCATCCTTATATGATACCATCCTTATATGATATAAGTAATCACAATTTATATAAATTAACCCTTTACCAATAATGCTGAGTTTGCTGAATGGCCTGGAGGAGGAAGGCTTTTGAAAACATTGTGGGTAAAGAGTCAAGGTAAAATACATTGATGCATGTGAAATCGTTGTGACAAAAGAAGACACTCATTATTAGGAATAAGTCATCCTTTTCACAAGGTGTTTTCAAATGTCATTTTCAAAAGGTATTAAAACTTCCCAATACTGAAACAAGAGGGCCATGATGGCCCTGTTTCGCTCCACTGGCTAATAAGTCAAAACACTACAAGCCAAACATTACAATACTTGGCCAATTGGTTTTAAACTAGAAGACATACAAATTTTTTTTTCTATAAAATCCTACGACAAAACTTATGACCCCAGGACAAAGCTATTTTTGGCCACAAAGCTACAATAACTTGAATCCTGGTGGAGGTCCACAAGATAAAGCCCCATACCAAATAATACAGGTCCAGAATGTGTGGTTATAAACAAGAAGATTTTCCAAGTTTCCTCTATAAAAGGCCCTGTAAAACATGAGATCCCTGAGACAGGGCTAAATTTAGTAGCCCTAGGTCTTATGGTTAGTAACAAGACGATTTATAAAGTTTTCACTATAAAAGGCCATGTAAAACTTGTGACCCCCTTGGGTGGGGCCAAACTTGACCCCAAGGTTATAATTTAGGCCCTCTTGGTAGAGGCCCACTAGATAAAGCTACATGCAAAATTTGGTAGCCCTAGGCCTTATGTCTAGGTACGAGTAGATTTTTAAAGTTTTCCCTATACAGGCCCATGTGTAAAACTCGGACCCCCGGGGTGGGGCCAAATTTGACCCCAGGGCTATAATTTGGGCACCCTTGGCAGAGACCCACTAGATAAAGCTACATGCACAGACAGACACACGACGGACACCGGGCCATGACATAAGCCCGCTGGCCTTTGGCCACTGGAGCTAAAATGGTAAATAACAACCTCCTGCTAGGTTCTGGGAGTGGAGTGGATTGAAAATATGATCAAAGTGAAGACATTCAACCCTTTATCAAAAAAAAGTCCAATGCTTTTACAACCCTCTGGTAAACATTGTGGGAAAAGGATAAAAATGCTGGTGACAGCATCTTCTGCTTTTCTCACAATGTCTTCAACCCTTTGGAAGACAAATTCTATCATTTTAGCTACATTCCATCTGTTGTCAACAATTTCTTTCAATTTGTACAAGTCTATGATTTTGTTGTCTGGTAAAGATCGAGTTAAACCTTAGAGCCCTCAAATACAATTTTATCTGTACTTGTGATACTGCAGGTCAAAATTAGTCTGTAATGTGCAGTTCGATCTTTGGTCTACACTGTGTGAAATTTTCTGGCTTATTTTGTGTAAAATAGCTTTGAAATTGCCTTGTCTGGTATATGTCATTCAAGTATCAACTCTTTACTACATAGTCCTGTTTTAACGACCCTGATGAAGAAGACTTTTGGAAACAATGTGGGAAAAGGTGAAAATGCTGATAACTAGCATTTTCTCCTTTTCCCACAATGTTTACAAGCTATTCAAAAAAATTCACTATTCAAGCCACATTCATTGTGTCGTTTGCAATTATTTTGAATTTAGAAAAGCCCAAACTATTGTCCTTTGGTGAAGGATAAAGCACACAAAGACAGAGGGTTCAAACTACTGCTATATTTATTTATTATGATGGCTAACCTCAAAGGTTTCCAGCCACGCTGATAAAACAAAAAAAAAAACAGGATTCTTTGTGTCTTTGATTATACAGTACTTTTCTAATCCCAACCTTTTTTTAAACAATTAAATCTAAAAGGTTTAGACTTGTACAAATTTAAAACATTTGCAGACAAAACTCAAAGGTGGCTCAAATGATGCAACATGTATTTAAATGAGTAGAAAACATGGTGGGAAAAGGAGAAAATGCTCCTTACCAGAATTTTCTCCTTTCCCTACATTGCTTGCAAAAGCTTTTTCTCTCAGGTTTGTTAAAAATTCAGATTGTGTGGTAAAGGGTTCACTCTTTACCAAATGACAGACTTTCAGACCTATTTAAAGTTCAAAGCAATTGCAGACGACAAATTTAACATGGCTCAAGAAGAAATGACTGAATTTGTCTATGAAAGGTTAGAGAAGGTTGTGGGAAAGGGAGAAAATGCTTGATACCAGCATTTTTCTCCTTCCCAACAATCTTTTCAAAAGCTTACTTCCTATGGGTGGTTAAACTCTAAATTTTATGGTAAAGAGTTGCAGTAGTTTACAAATCTCCAGGAGCTTTTGCAGAGTATGGATCAAGATCATACTTTAAGGCATGTAATCTTGGATCTGGTGCATGTGCTAATATTTCAGAAAGCTGTTATAAGGATACATTAATTAAAGTCTAAACCCTTTACCACACAATCCTGAATTTTAACAACCCTATAGAAATAGGCCTTTGAAAACATTGGGAATGGAGAAAATGCTGCTAACCAGCATTTTATCCTTATCACACCATGTTTTCTACTCTGTTAGAGAACTTCTGTTCATTTGTACCATTTTTGAATTTGTCATTTGGAGATACTTTCATTTCTGAAGGGTGTAAAAATATATGTTCTGGAAAGGTTTAAACAACTGACATTTATCCATCCTGAATGCATTAGCAAACAACAAATAAATTTTTCTCAAATAATAGTTTTTGTCCCTGAAAGTGGAGAAAACTTTGTAGGAAAGGGAGACATTGTTGGTTACCAGCATTTTGTCCTATATCAACAAAGCTTTCAAAAGCTTTTCTTCCACAAGGCCATATAAAGCACAATACCATTTGGTGAGTAGTAAGATAAAAATGTACCTAGTGAACTGTGCTACCTGAAGACACATAGGACATACATAGGAAATGATTCATTGATCACAATTCATTTTTTTTTTTTCTTTTCAAGGTTCTAACATTATCTTTCAACAATCTAAGCCACATAGGAATGGAACAGAGCAACAATTTAGTTACAGTCCATATTTATGGGATAAGGGAAATTAAGAATTCAACTTAAATAACTTAAAACCCTAACCCCCATCTTTTAACTCGTTTAACATTTTAACAACCTAAGGAAAAAGAGATTTTGAAAAAATGTCAGAAGAGGAGAACATGCTGGTAACCAGCATTTTTTCTTTTGGATATTTTTTTTCTACTCTATCAAAGACTAATTCTACAGCTAGCGGAACATTTAATTTGACACCTGCAAGAGTCTGGAAGAGTCTAGAAGTTTGCTGTTTTGTATCCATCCTGACAGAGGAAGTCATGTTTTTACCGAAACAAGTACAATTACATACAATGATGCAAGCTCTTTCCAATCTCACTATGTCGGTGGCCAATACAGACATTTCTAGAATTTGGAGGATCAAGCTTCATTTACAAAGAATGTTTTGAATTAGGCTACAATTTTTTTTTTTAAGTTATCTGTCCCTTTTACTGAAATTTATCATTATGCTGTCCAGATTTCATTATACAGGTAAACCCAGTGTAGCACACCTGTTTCTTTCTATTCATTTTAAGTTGCATTAACCCTTTACCACATAATCCCAAACCTTCTCGATTCTAAAGAAGAAGCTTTTGAAAACATTGTGGGAAAAGGAGAAAATGCTGGCAACCAGCATTTTATCCTTTTCCCACAATCATTATTCCCTATTAAAGACAACTGAAATTTGATCTGGAAAGGGTACCACCTTTTTCTTCTTTTCCCACAATGTTTTCAACAGCTTCCTTTCTCAGGCTCGTTAATGTTAGGCTTGTGTGGTAAAGGGTTAAGGATTTATTAACTGTCTGAAGATTTCCATTTTCCTCTACTCTGAAGCTAACAAAAAGTACGAAGTAATACTAATACATGCCTTTATAAAATGTAAGGAAGGAAAGGGATGGAAATGTAAAACAATACCACAACAGATTTATGAGCCTCTATAAAAGACACTAGAGATTGAGCCTCTAAGTTTTGACAAAATTAGATATGCATAAAACCCAAGAATGTCTATGACATGTACCTTGACCTCATCCTTCATCATAAAATTGCCTGAGGCAGAAAATATAAATTTCCCTTTCTACACCGTTTAAGTGAATGGAACATTCAAATTTCAGGTTGCATTTGATGAGTGTGGACCTGTGAAGTAAGCTATTTAACTCTTTAACAAACAATCTAATGTTTTAACAATCCTATGGAAGAAGGCTTTTGAAAACAGTATGGGAATAGGAGAAAATGCTGGTAATCAGAATTTTTCTCCTTTCCTACAATGTTTACTCCTCTTTTAACTCTTTACCATACAAAACGAGTTTGGACTGGACCAACTTGAAAGCATTTCCAGATGACAAATTAAATGTTGCTTAAATGATAATTTCTGTATTTGATAGAATAGAAAACATTGTGGGAAAAGGAGAAAATGCTGGTTACCAGCATTTTCTCCTTTTCCTGTAATGTTTTCAAAAGGCCTTTTTCCTGAGGGTTGTTAAAAGTGGGGATTGTGTGGTAAAGAGTTAAAGACAGATCCTATATTTTGGGTCACAGTCTGTCATTAAGGATTACCGGTACTCTCAGTAAGAACAAAGTTTTGAATTTTGTTTCTGATGACTTCATAATTGAATAACCCTTTACACAATCCAGAGTTTTAATAACCCTTAGAAATAAAGCTTTTGGAAACATTGTGGGCAAAGGAGAAAATGCTGCTAACCAGCATATTCTCTTTTCTCACAATGTTTTCTACCCTTTTAGAGACAAAATCAAAACATCTTAATCACATTTAATTTTGCCATGTGCAAATACTTTTAATTTGGTTTGTTGTTCGGTGAAGAGTTACATTACAATACTGATTTAACATTTAGAAAAACACTGTGGGAAAAGGAACAGATAGACACTTGTAGGCGATTGCTCCTCATTTTATTTTTTTTCTCTCATTATATTTTTCAATTTAATGTCCTCTGCAAATACTTTCAATTTGGACAAGTCTAAAATTTGGTAAGGAGTTCAAAAGTTCCTTGTCTTTGACCCTTTACTAAACAAAAAAAAAATAGGCATGTTCAAATTGAAGGCCTTTGCAGACAAATGAAATGTGACTCAAATGATGAGATATGGGTGTGAAAGAGTCAAAAACATTGCGGGTAAGAACCCGAAAAATATACAGATAACAACAATGGTAAATGATGTAGGCTTACAAGGCTATAATTCATAGTTTACAGTAAACTATTTTTCAATATGAGGAAAATAAAGCAAAGGGTCTAGCTGCTCTAGCAGGTTGCAACTAGGGACACAACCCTGTAGTTAATTTTCTTCAATGTTTCAACTTTTCATCAGTAAACAATGCAGATAAATTTTCATAGGCTGTTTTTTTCCTAGGAAAAGGCAATAAATTGTGGGTAACAATTATAATCAAAGTTTAATACTTGAATAATGTGATAAAATACTGGCAGATGGAGTTAAATTGTTTGATAAATAAGTAATTTATACTTGCCAAAATAATTGCTTGTGGCATGCTGTAAGATGAGAATATTTGTCTGACAAGGTTAACTGATTAATTTTCAATCAGACTTTATGTAAATCAGTATTGTAATTAACTTTGTTGCCTGGTGTTTGATATTTCAATATCCTCCATGCTGAAGCATTTGTAGATGACAAATAAATTGTGGTTGAAATGAAGGGGTTTTTCGTTGCATGGGTGGAAAATATTGATGAAATAGTAGAGAATATTGGTTACAAGCACATTCTCCTTTTTCCACATTGTTTTCAAAAGCCATATTCCACAGGGTAGTTAAAACTAGGGACTGTTTGGTAAAGGTCTTAAGTTCCCCTACTTGACTGTAAGACCAGGGAACTCTTCATTATAGATGACAAAAATCATTCATAGTTGCCATAGAGAAGGAATTATATTTGTGTTTATTTCAGCTTTTTACTTTCTTTACATGAAAATTCAACCAGTGCCTGTAGAGTCAGGTATCAGGGCCATTCAAAAGGAAAAATGGCCCATATTCACCAACCACTCTTGAGCCCTATCGTCTTGAAAATTTGAAAGTGAGACAATTTCTGATTGACTAAATCAAATGGTTTGGTTTAGCCATTCATAAATTGTGTTACTTTCTTGATCTAGAATTGGGGATACAATTACAATGGTAAGTGAATATGATCAAAGAAATGCAAGAATAGGTACACTGTAAAATTTTATACACATGTAACTTAGAATACAAAACAAGATTAAACCCAAACACCACACATTTAGATTATGTATGAGATAATGACAAAATACAAGACAAGCATGATAATCATAATCAACCTATAGAAAATTTTAAACAACTTCAGTGATTTTGCAGACAATGTACTTTGTAAATCATGGTTAGGCTACACAAGAAAAGCTCTGTTTATTGGCAGGAGTATAATCTAAACAAGATGTCTGTTTGTAAAATAGTCATGCCTCCCTACTGCCACATTGATACAGGAAGTGGCACAGTTCATAAATTGATATCAAAACGTGCGTTCGACTTCCGCTTTTCCCAGTCGACTTCGATGCTTACTACGTCCCCGATAATACGCGAATAAAATGTTGGAGCCTCAAGTTGAGCTACATATGATGATTTTTGAGACACTTTAATTTTTTTTGAGCAAATGGCTCAAGTGGCGAACGGCAGCGCGGGCCCTGAATCATCTGGTGGTCACTGTGACCCTGACCTTTCATGGATTAACTTTAAAATCGATAGGGATCATTTACACTCCAACATGAATATCTGTACAGAATGTGAAGGACCTAGGTCAATTCTGTGTGCAGTTATCATCTGGACAAGGTTTGGTCTATATATCATTAAGTTGAAGGCCACTGTGACCTTGACCTTTGATGGATTAATCTCAATATCGATAGGGATCATTTACACTCCGAGACGAATATCTGTACAGAATTTGAAGAACCTATGTCAATTCTGTGTCTAGTTATCATCTGGACAAGGTTTGGTCTATGTATCATTAAGTTCAAGGCCACTGTGACCTTGACCTTTGATGGATTAATCTCAAAATCGATAGGGATCATCTACACTCCGAGACAAATGTCTGTACCAAATTTGACGAACCTAGGTCAATTCTGTGTCTAGTTATCATCCGGACAAGGTTTGGTCTATATGTCAACATGTTGACGGTCACTGTGACCTTGACCTTTGACTGATTGACCTCAAAATCAATAGGGATCATCTACACTCTGAGACGCATGTCTGTGCCAAATTTGACGAACCTAGGTCAATTCTGTGTCTAGTTATTATCCGGACAAGGTAAGGTCTACCGACCGACCGACCGACGGACGGACTGACAGACCGACCGACATTAGCAAAGCAATATACCCCCACTTCGTTGAAGGGGGGCATAATAAAGTAACGTTAGTCACTAAAGATCAATCTGCTGTCTGACTTTTGATCCACATTTCAACCATAAACACTACTGACTGTACATGTATTTGTTTTTTAAGAGCGATTTAGCTTATTTTGTTTATTCAGCAAAATGTTTCTTAGACTTACCCTTCCTTGAAATCCCGCTTACTGATGCATTTCTCAGCACCACTCTTTGGATTGACAATACAAAATTCCTTGTGGTCACATTTTGTTGTCTTACATTCTGAAATAGTTACATAAAGGGGGAAGTACAGTTAATCAATCCAACAGAAAAATCTCTAAGGGCAAAGAAATTACTTTTAACCAATCCAGATTGTGTGCTAAAGATCATAGGTGGGCCGGGATATTGCTGAAAGAAACTTTGCCTAAATCTATCATCATAGCAAATATGAACCAAATCTGTCAGATTGTTTCAAAAGTATGAGCTCTTAGAAACTTTAAACATAAATGTGGATCACTACTCCAACTCAAACACCGACACTGAGGGTGTTCAATTGCTCTACCTGGCTTTTGTCCAGGTGAGCTGTAAAATCATGATTTCAAACAGATCTATGAAGAGTCATCTATGTAACTTGACATAATTCAACAGAGAAAAACAAATCGCAAAGCCTCTTCAAAATTCCTTTCTAACTTTCAGTTGCAAGATTAATTTTAGATGAACATAAATTAAGAAGAATAATTTTCATATTCATTTACATATTCCCAAATATTGATTGTAAACAGATTGTGAAAAAAATTCTAAATTGCATTTTAACCCCACACCAAACAACACTGAGTTTACACACCCTATAAGAAGGAGGTATTTGAAAACAGTATGGGGAAAGGAGAAATGATGTTAACAAGCACTTTCTTCTTTTCCCAAATGCATTCCACCCTTTTGAAGACAAATCTTATCAGCTGAGTTTTCAAATGCAAACCTCATTATCGTTCTGTTTTGCCCTGTGAGATGTTTCTACAATAGATCCGTCACTGTATACAATTTTGTCATCTGGTATAGAGTTAACCCATTACCACACAAATACCAAATCTTTTCATACAAAACACCTGAAAACATGTTGAGAAAAAGGTGCTATTGCTCCTTTTTAGAAATTTTCTTTTCTTCCTTTTCCTTCTTTCTATAACCAGAATGATTTTGAAAGTGTTTATTAGCAAGACAAAACCTGTTGTCTCTAGGTCTTAATCTTGTAAATTCTTCACTAGTAATCAGCATTTTCTCCATTTCCCACAATATTTTCTGAAGCCCCTTTCCTCTGGGTCAATCAGGATTGTTTGGTAAAATGTAAATTGAAAGGGAAGTTAAACATACCATTCTTATGGCTTTTGGGAAATTTCATCCAACGGTCATGCTTTCCCTAAAAAAGAAAAGAAATAAGAGCACTGTGTATGGGTGCCAATGCTTGACTGCAGTTGCTTGATTTTCAGTGAAAATTTTAAGTCAGAAAAGGAGCATAATTTTGTCAAATGTACATTGACCTGCCCATGTTGTATGGATTCCCTTTTTGATAGTTAGCAACTTGTTAAAGTTTCAAGTAAACAGATTCAGTAATAAAGGAGATATTAAACATGTCAATGTTTTTGCACAGACACAGACAACAACAGGGCTTGGACAATATTGCAACTGTTTCTGCAAAACAGCTAAGCTAAAAACATTGATTAAAATTTTTCACAGGGTTTAGTATCGTTTGAATAATAGAATATTTCAGACAGATAAAGATTTTCATGCTCATACCGTGAAAATGAGAAAAGCTTCGATGACCAATTTAGTAGTAACTCATTCGGAGTATTTTCATGATTCAATCCACTACCAAACAATCCCGAGTTTTAACGACCCTAAAGAAGAAGAATTTTGAAAACATTGTGGAAATGACCCCACATAAGCCATTTTCAAATTCATCCTAGATACCATCAAGACAAAACATTCTGACAAATTTTGAGACTAATAATCACAAGTATTCGACTGAAAATGTGGCCTCTAGAGTGTAAACAAGGTATTTCAAAGATTAACTGACCTGTCAACCTGGTTTTTCACTCAAAGTGATCTGTTTTCAAACTCAATGGAGATATCATAAAGACAAACATTATGACTAACTTTCATGAGTATTGGACTGAACAGGTGGACTTTAGAATGTACATAAGGTTTTCCTGAGATTTGACCTGGTGACCTAGTTTTTACCCCACATGACCACTTTTCAGTTTTCAGTATGAGCAGAGACAAACATTTTGACTAATTTTCATGACTGAAAATGTGGCTCAAGATATGGTCTGATAACCTAGTTTTTAACCCAACATGACCCATTTTCAAACTCATTCTAAAAAGTATCAAGGCAAACATGCTGACCACATTTCATGAGTATTGAACTGAAAATGTGGCCTCTATGGCATCTACACAAGGTTTTACAACAATTTGACCTGGTGACCTAGTTTTTGACCAGATGTTTTCAAACTCACTCAAGATATCATCAAGACAAACAATCTGACCAACTTTCATGACTATTGGACAGAAAATGTGGCCTCTAGAGTGTATACACAGGTTTTCTAATACTGGACCTAGTGACCTAGTTTTTGACTCCATGTGACTCAATTAACAAAAGGTATTATTATTAAGACAAAAATTCTGACCAATTATAGTTAGTTTTTGGACTGAAAATGTGGCCTCTAGAGTGTACACAAGGTTTTACAAAGATCTGACCCATTGACCTAGTTTTTTACCCAGTAAGACCCATTTTCAAGTTTGTGTGAGATATTACCATGACAAACACTCTGACGAATGTTCATGAGTATTGGACTGAAAATGTAGCCTCTAGAGTGTACACAGGGGTTTTCTAAGATTTGACCTAGTGACCTAGTTTTTGACCTGACATAACCCATTTTCAAAGTCAAACTAGATATCATAAGGACAAACAACAGACATTCTGACCAAGTTTTATGTGAATCTGACTGAAAATGTGAAATCTAAAGCTTACACAAGGCAACAGTTGACGATGCACAACGGTTGACACACAACAGACACAGCATGATCACAAAAGTTCACCTTAAGCACTTCTTGCTCAGCTGAGCTAAAAAGGTTGGTAACCACCATTTTCTCCCTTTTTCACAATATGTTTTTTTCTCAATCAAAGGCAAGTCATTTGATTTGAGCCACAAATAACATGTAGCCTGGAAGAACTTTCTGGCAAGAAGATTTCAGAATTGTTTTGTAGTCTGATCTTGAATCTCTGATTTCATCTTATCTCTTTACCAGAACACAAAATACTAGACTGTCCAATTTGAAAGCAACTTGGGAAGATAAAGGGCCTTAACCCTTTACCACACGAGCAATTTTAGACCTGTCCGAATTGAAAGCATTTGCAGAGGACAGTTTCAATGTAAATCATATGAAATTATTTTTCTTTGATAGGTTAGAAAACATTGTGGGAAAAGGAGAAAATGCTGGTTACCAGCATTTTCTTCTTTTTCCACAATGTTTTCAAAAGCCTTCTCTATCAGGGGTGTCAAAAGGCATCATTGTGTGGTAAAGGGTTAAATGACAGGACTAATGTCTTTGAAAGGGAAATGTGAAAAAGGGAGAAAATACTGGTTTCCCCCCTTTTCCAACAGATTTTTTAGGACTTTTTCCTCAGGACCATTAAAACATTGGATTGTTTGATAAATGATTATTGAAGAAATGTAAATGGACATGATTCAAGTTCACTCAGCTATTCCTCTGGATTTTTCTGTCTTGTAAAAAAACATTTTTGAAACACTGAGGCAAAAGGAAAAATATTAATTATTACAAACAGACTTGTCATAGTTTTTTCATCTTTTGCAGTGTTTTACACATGACCATGTACCGGTAGATATATTAAGTCTTTACAAGACAACAAATTATTGAATTTCAGATTTATTCAAATCAAAAGCTTTTGCAGAATACCATACTGATAAACTAATTAAAATTGTATCTGAAAAAGTAGATAACATTGGTTCTGCATTTCCTCCTTTGCCCACATTGTTTTCAGAACAAGGTATTATGTCACAAAAAGTTTAACCTCATTAAAGTTGGTTTGATGCCTTCAAAGCTGTCTATAGTAATTTTATTATAATTCATATTAAAGTTCTGTTTTTGGGAAGTGGCCAAAACATATTGACATTTCAAGTTCATGTGACAATGTACATGTAAATATTTTTCAACTCTTAGAGAGCCGAATTAATGAAATGTATCTTTGCCTTTAAGAAAAAAAGCCAAAATATTGCAATATTCAAATTTTGTTTTGGGCACAATATGCTGTAAGGTAGCCGAGATCAAAGATCAAAGATCAGACAGCACATTCTGTTTGGTCTGATCTTGATCTACATTGTCTGCAAAAGCAACATAAGTTGTGCTCACCACTCTAAGAGTTGACATATACCGTAGTCTGCATATCCCAAAGATACTTCTATTCTACAGACTAGTGTAGATCAATATCAGACAGAAGAGTTGTATAGTCTGATCTGGGAAGGTCAATATTTTCTGCTACCCCTGTGTTGAGCAATTGTGGCTAAAAAATAAGAACTCTGAGTTGACAATCCTGGGATTCTTTTTATCTGGTGGACTTAAAATGTCCTCTAACCCTTTAACACACAATCCTGAGTTTTAACAACCCTGAGAAAGAAGGCCTTTTGAAAACATTGTAAGAAAAGGGAGAAAAGGCTGGTAACCAGCGTTTTCTCCTTTTCCCACAATGTTTTCTATCTATCAAAGACAAACACCATCATCTGAGCCAAATTTAAATTGTTGTCTACAAAATTAATGCTTTCAATTTGGACCGTCCTACATTTTTGTCATTTGGTAAAGACTTAACAACTTTGCTCTGCAGGGGTGAAGGTGAAATGGGTATTTTGATAGAGTTCCATAACTAAACAGGATATTTTAACTCTACCACACAATCCCGACTTTTAACGACCCTGAGAAAGAAAGCTTTTGAAAACATTGTGGGAAAAGGAGAAAATGCTGGTAACCAGCATTTTCTCCTTTTCCCACGATGTTTTCTACCCTTCCCAAATCAGATTTCAATTTTTGAGTCACATCTATTTTGTTGTCTGCAAATGCTTTCAATTTGGACTAGTCCAAAATTTTGTCGTTTGGTAAAGAATTAAGACCTATAGTCTACTTAAACCCTTTACCACACAACCCCAAGTTTTAACAACCCTTAAAAAGAAGGCTGTGGAAAAAAATTGTGAGAAAAGGAGAAACTAGCATTTTCTCCTTTCCCACAATGCTTTGTACCTTAACTCTTTACCACACAATCCCGACTTTTAACGACCTTGAGAAAGAAGTCTTTTGAAAGCATTGTAGGAAAAGGAGAAAATGCTGGTAACCAGCATTTTCTCCTTTTCCCACAATGTTTTCTGCCCTTCTCAAAACAATTTTCAATTTATGAGCCATATTTATTTTGTCATCTGCAAATGCTTTCAGTTTGGACTGGTCTACAATTTTTTCATTTGGTAAAGAGTTAATGAAGAAATTTAAGAAATCATCATTTGAGCTATAAGCGTACATTTAGTTATCCATCTGCAAATGCTTTCAATTTGGTAGAGTCCAAAACTATATTGTTTGGTAAGAAGTTTCACAAATACAAAAAGACAGTGCTTTAAAGGTGGCCCTTCAGATTTTGGGACGAAAATTTTACAGAAATACAAAAAAATCATCCTTATACTCCCAAAGCCTTTTAATTTTCATTCAGAAAACCCAACTAGTCGAAAACCATCCGACAACAAGAGAAATTAGAGATTTACTATGGCCAAGGTCGACACCGACGGGAAACATGTTCTACTTTTACATGAGCAACTCGCTCATTTACATACCAGAAATACACAGACAAAGCTTCAAACATAGCGTCCGAAGAAGACATTATGGAAAATAATTACGTTTGTTATGTTATGGAATTTAAGCGTCATTAGTCACCTGACGTTCCCACAATGCTTTTTTTTATTTCTGGCGCGAAATCTAAAAATATCTTAAGAGGCTACGTAGCCTTTTAAGGGAACACCATCAAAAAAATTTTTTTTTGTAATTTTATGCTTCTTAATTATTGATGATTTGTATTGTTTTTTCATTTAAATTTCAGTGATATATATATTTTTTTAATTTGGGGAGATGTGAAAAATCTAAATACCCACCTTTAATGTCTGAAGAAAACATATCTTCTTAACCCTTTACCACACAATCCTGAGTTTTAACGTCCCTGAGGAAGAAGCCTTTTGAAAACATTGTGGGAAAAGGAGAAAATGCTGGTAACTGGCATTTTCTCCTTTTCCCACAATGTTTTCTACCCTTCCCAAAACAAATTTCAAATTTTAGGTCACTTTTATTTTGTTGTCTGCAAATGCTTTCAATTTGGACCAGTCTATAATTTTATCGTTTGGTAAAGAGTTAACCCTTTACCATACAATCCTGAGTTTAAAGATCCGGATGTAGAAGGCCGTTAACCAGCATTTTCTACTTTTCCCTATATGTCTCTTACCCTTCCAAGGACAAAAGCCATTACGTGAGCCAGATTTGTTGTCCGCAAATACTTTCAACTTGAACATGTCCAAAATTTTGTTGATTGGTAAGGAGTTAGGCAATATGGTAAACATTGGAGAAAAAGAAGCAACTGCATGTTAAAATTTATTTATAGCTCCTTAATCCCAAGCTTTCCAATTTTTAGCTGTCAACTGTGGGGGCGTACAAAGAAACAGTACTTGTAATGTGCATGTAGGCCTATACATGTTGTCACATAGTAAAAGAAAGAACTAAAAGGAAAAAATAAAACAAATATCACTCACTCGTTTTCTATCCTTTTTAAGAAAGAAGTGCTGACCCCTAATGTGACCACTCCTGTATTTTATTCCTTTATGGAAAGGATTTGCGCTTGGGGGTCTAATTTCAACTGCCTGTCCTTTTTCTACCTGATGCACTCGTGTCTTGTCTTTTCTACATTCACAAACGTACAGAAAAGCCACCAAAACTAAAACGAAAATAAACCCTCTCATTGTTGTTCCTTTGGTTAGCATGTACTGTATGACACTCAGTCGGAAACTTTGACAAGTTTGAGATGAAGGACTAGTCTATTTATTTACGCTTGTTACCTGTCGTCTTCAACACGTGATTTCGAGCAAACTGACCCAGCTTTTCGTGGAAGAATTTGTAAAAGGCTTCATTTACAAATAGTTTTGACCAGTTTACTTAACGAATTCAAGCTGCTGACAAGATATTGTGGAATTCTAAAATAAAATTCGTCGTTCCCAATACCGTTGCACCTACCACCGACATGGACTGGTCGATGTATACCTGTATGACGTCACGACAATTCCTCCCTTAAACCCTTCGACCCCAAGGAAAGTTTTATATCTTCGTGTTTAACCGTTGGTAGAGATCCAGATTTTTCAGTTTCAAGCCTGGTTGAAATATTTTTTAAGTTAGATAGGGTAGATCAGCGATCAGGCTGCACGTTACCTTGGTACACGCTATCCTCAAACACACCTTGAGCCCCCCCCCCTCCCGCATATTTCAACATACATGTATTTGGTCTGCAACACTTGAAAAGGGGCATTCGGACATTTGTGTAAAGTGTTGTCTCGGATCAGCCTGCGCAGTCCGCGCATGCTAATCCGAAACGAAACTTTCCGTTTTTATATAATTTTCTGTTTCACGCAGGTCTACTGTAGGAAAAAATCTAATGTAGTCTTAAAGTGCCGTCTCAGATTAGCCTGCACGGACTGCGCAGGCTGATCCGAGACAACACTTTACGCAACTGTCCGAATGCCCCTTTTCAAGTGTTGCATGCCATTATTATAACATATACGACCCCTGTTCAAAGGTATTTATTCTTTGGGGAACGACAAAATTCTAGACTTGACCAAATTACATGTAGATCTAGTTGCAGACTTAAAATCCGGTACTGCTCAAACGATTTCCGTCTTAGAAATGGTAGAATGGTGGATGGTGATCAGCATTTTCTCCTTTTCCCAGAGTTTTTATAAAGCCATCCTCTTCAGGGTCGTTTGGATTGCTTGGTAAAGGGTTGCTTATTGTTCTCTAACATAAGGCTTGTTTTTCTATTTAAAAAGCCATTCTGTAATAGTCTACATAATCTATTGTCTTGACGTTTGTTAGACATTTTCTATTATGTACAATTTAGAAAACTCTTTGCATTATAAAGTGTTCTTGGCGGAATGTTTGGGCCAAGATCAGACTGCACAGTACTAGGTTATGCTATCCAACAGTTTAGGTGGTACAAGTATTTGAGTCCACAAAATCTCAAAATTACTGTATTCGATCTACAAGTGTGACTGGAAAGTGTCCCTTTCATATGTTTAGCATGCAAACTTTTAGCATGAAATTAAAGGATTGAACACATTAAACCTGTACAAGAGGGTTCTAAACTATTGCAGTTTCAATGCATTTGGGTCAGAATACTCGAATTGCAATAAATTGTATCATATTACATATCCCGTAGAGTCTGATCTTGATCTACACTGTTCTTAACTTTTAAACTAATTTGATACATACAGATCCCTTTACAGCTGGTGTAGATCAAGATCAGACGGCACAAAACATGGAATCTGATCTTTTATTACTCTGTACAGTAGGCTAAAACATATCAGACGAAAGCATCCTTAAAAGTGAACTTAGTTTATTTCTAGAGTGAAAATGTCTTTCGGGATCATTTAGCAATCTAAGGGTTGCAAGCAATTTCATTTTCCATCCCATTCCTGTCCAAGGTTTTCAGGTCATTGACCCTTTTAACTCTTTACCACATGACAAAATTCTGGACTTGTCCTAATTTAAAGAATTTGCAGACAGCAAATTAAATGTGGTTCAATGAGTGTGAAATGTCTTTGTAAGGGTAGAAAACATTGTGGGAAAAGAAGAAAATGCTTGTTACTAGCATTTTCTCCTTTTCTCACAATATTTTCGAAAGACTTCTTACTCGGGGTTGTTAAAACTCAGGGTTGTTTGGTAAAGGGTTTATAACTATTCCACCCCTCTCCAGCCTGATATAGACAGATGTTGAAAGCATCATGGGAAAATGCTGGTAACCAGTATACTAGTATTTCTTTTTCTCACAATTCTTTCAATAACCTTCTTCAGGGTTGTTAAAACTGGATTGTTTAGAAAAAGATTAAACTACCTATGTGCAGCTGATAGCTTTTGAAAACATTGTGCAATCAGAAGCAATCACTGAAAAGTCCAGAATTTACGCTGAGGGCACTGAGCACAACTTAAGCTGTTTTTACGGACAGTGTAGATCAAGATTAAAATGTCTTTTGCCAACAGTGTAGATCAAGATCTGACTGCACATACAGTTTGATCCTGAATCTGCACTGTCCATTATCTGGGATAATATTCTAGCCAAACCACCCTTGACATAACAATGTTTGATCTGTTTTCCTGATTAAGATAAGTCTATTTCATTTATTTGGCTCTTTAACCCTTTACCACACACACAGATAGGAAACTCCATATTCCGAGCCACTGGCTCAGAAGAGACAATGTTATGTTGGTCTTCCGGTTCCAAAAGTATCGGCTCAGAAACAACTGAAAAACAGGTGAGCTTGTCATTCTTTATAATCATGTGTTCTTATATCTTTGAAATTCCAAAATAGGAGAATGTCATGCGATACTCTGGTCTTCAACATGTTTTCTACACTAAAAAAAATTTTGGAATATGTACAGTATTGTTTGAATAATTTGTGCCATGGGTTGACTGCAGCTGAAATAATACATCAAGAACCTAAATTCAGTCTGTTATTGCCTTTTAATTAGCAAATAAGAGAGAGTTTTGTTGTCCTACAAGCATGAACTGATATCTTCAACTGTTACATTCACTGCTGGAAAAAAAAAATGAAAAGAAATAACACAAACATGATAAAAATAAAGAAGGGCTCCGATTATGTGGATCGGCTCCAAATATGTAGGTCAGCACTGAATGATTGATGAGGGCTTCCTTTTAAAAATTTAGTTTTCTGGAAGAAATTACTTAAGAGATAAGCTCTGTTTTCCCTTTAATACTCTTTGGTCCAAAATTTAATACACTTGTTGGATGGAATGTGATGGAATTTATGAAAATACAAAGACTGATACTGTCACAATTGAAAAAATGCTCTCTCACTAGATCTAGTCCATCTAAATTTTGACATTCTCCATTTTTGGAATTTCAAAGACATAAGAACACATAATTACAAAGAATGACAAGCTTACCTGTTTTTCAGTTGTTTTGAAGTTTCCTACCATAATACAAATCCGAGTTTTACCAATCCTGGGAAGAAGGCCATTGGAAAACATTGTAGGAAAAGGAAAAAATGCTTGTAGCCAGCATTTTCTCCTTTTCCCACAACATTGTCTATCCTATTCAAGAAAAGTTTCATCATTTGAGTCACACTAAAATTGTCATCTGCAAATGCTTGAAATCAATTTGTACCAGTCTACATTTTTGTCATTTGGTAAAAAGTTACGGCTTAAAAGTAGTCACAAATTAAATATAAAGAGAAAGTGGGGGAGGGAAATGAGATATTCACCATCCCATGACATTGGAAAATAATGTAATTGTGCTGAAGAGAATAAGTTAATAGTGTGTAATCTATCCATGGAAAAGAAAGAGAACTAAACAGATATGAATTACCTTTGGCTAATGACTGTTTTTTTTTTTTGCTGCAGCAGCAGACAAATCTTGAAATGTAGTGGCAAAAGGACAAATTGCTAATAATGAATATAGAGGACATTTGTTTTTTACGGTAAAATATCGAAATTCATTTCATCGAGTGAACATCATCGGTAATATTTTCACGAGTGGCACAGCCATGAGTGAAAATATTACAGATGATTTTCACGAGATGAAATAAATTTCGATCTTTCACCGAAAAAAACAAATATTCTATTTATTTCATGCTTTTAACCCTTTCTGGGGGGAACTTAATCAAAATCCAGTACAGTTCTTTTCGGTTATTCCCCGTGGCGTACCCCCTCTGCATAGCAACACATTACAATATTACATCAAGCGCAAGAAATGTAAGGTAAATTACGTCATATTTCCATCTGGTTGTGAGGCACGCACATTTTACCTAGGTAACTAGTGCGCTGGAAAAATGTTTCCGCCTTCAATTGAAGAGTTAGAATATGAAAATCGGTATTTTCACTGGTCATAACCATGAAATACCGAAAAATATTTCACTGATATTTCCTATTTCTCGATAACCTACCGGAAAGCATGAAATAAATAGTACTCCCTTACATCAAGTCAGAATTACTTTTTTGTGTGAAACAAATGTTCTAGTAACTTTACATGTATTTGCAACTTAATCCTCCACCACACAGTCCCGAGTTTCAACCATATACAGGAAAAAGGCCTTCGAAAAGATTGTGGGACAAGGAGACCTTTCCTCACAGTGTCTTCTACCCTTCAAAGGCAAAATTCAATTTTTGAATTAACATTTGTCATCCGCAATTGCTCTCAATTAGGATCAATCTAAAATTTTGTCATTTGGTTAAGGGTTAACCATTCACTCATGTCCATATAAATACATCACCACCTGTTCTATTCCTTGTTCTGCAACTGAATATTCCTATAAAGCACTTCAGTCAGAACAATTTCCTATTTTTTCCCTTAGAATTTTTTCCCTTTGAATTACTGTATTCACATATCATTCCATAATTCACTGTAATAATTTTTATTTTACAACTCACTGTATTCTCAGAGTTATCTGCTGCACTTTTTCAGCAGGTAATGAGTTAACCTTCTACCAAGTTTTAACGATCCTGATAAAGAGATGTTTTGAAAACATTGTGGGAAAAGGAGAAAATGCTGGTAAGAAGCATTTTCTCCTATTCCCAAATTAATTCTTTCAATTTCAAGAGCAAATTCCATTAATATTGGAGCGTTTATATTTGTCTTCTGCAAGTGCTCTCCATCTTGACAAGTCTAAAATTTTGATGTCATGTAAAGAGTGAAAGGAAAGATAATCAAGAGAATTAAAAAAATAATGATAAAGTATATAATTTAATACACAAAATAATAAAAAGCAGAACAAAATGGATGAAACTGATCACACTTATCAGTAGCTGTACAATAATACAGTACAGCAGCATGCTATGGAATTTTCGGGGGGTGAAAAGCACTTTTCATCTTTGATTTGAAGCGAAATCTATTATAAAATGATTAGCTCCCTTACATGCACCTGTATTTATCATAAGCTCAAACATTGACAGAATTCTAAAACATCTTTGACGGTATCCTTGTAAATAATAAATTAAGGTTTAATACAAGAAAACAAATGAAAACATTTTAACAGGAAGAAAAATTGCTCAGTTTGTACAATTTATCCTTTTGTTGCAACGTTTTCAAATCAGTAAAAATGTCATCTGCAGAAAGGAATACATTGTTATTTCAATGAATGAACACCAAAAACTGATATTTTGACTAATGCAAAAGCATCTAGAACACAAATTGTCCATTCAGGAAACACTTTAAGTTGGTTTTAAGTTGGTTTCATATTCACAACACCACTGTCATCCATTGTAAATTTGGAGGGGTCAAATGGCTGACCTTTAAAGGGTGATCCTTCAGCATCCCAAGCATTTTTCAGAATATCTTGCATTTTCTGGAAAAGAAAGAGGCCATACATAATTGTTACTACATGAGTTTGATAAATTTCTCTTATTCAGAGTTTCTCTGTCATTTACTATTACGGCATCAGATTTTTTACTAATTATACCCCTCACAAAAAGTATTTGATCAGTTAACTTTAAAATCGAAGAAAAAAGTGTTACTTGCACATGCAACTAACAATTACTTTTTGCAATGTTACCTTTACAAACTAACGTGTTTTTCTTCCCATTTAAAGTTAACTGATCAAATATTGCACAGGACTAAAAAAAAGAAAATGATTTTGCTGCTTGACTTTTTGTGAGGAATATATATCAAGTATTAATCTTTAACTCTTTACAAAATGCCAAAATGTTAGACTTGTCCACATTCAAAGAATTTGCAGACAACAAAATAAATGTGACAAAAATTGAAATTTGTTCCTTAACTCTTTACCACACAATCCCAAGTTTTAATGACCCTGAAGAAGAAGGCCTTTTGAAAACATTGTGGGAAAAGGAGAAAATGCTGGTAACCAGCATTTTCTCCTTGTCCCACGATGTTTTCTACCCCATCAAAGACAAATTCTATCATTTGAGCCAAATTCAAATTGACATCTGCAAAGGCTTTCATTTTGGACAAGACTAAATTTTTCTCGTGTGGTAAAAAGTTAAAGGGTAGAAAACACAAAGAAAATGCTGGTTACCAAATGATGTCTTCAAAAGCCATCTTCATCAAGATCATTAAAACTTTGGATTATGTGGTAAAGGTTTCAAATCAACTTCACAACTTTAGTTGCTCCTGCAGCCAGTGTAGTTCAGGATCAGACTGACCAAAAATGCAGTCTGATCTTCGTTTAAGATTGTCAGCCTAGACGTATACAACCTTGAAATGGAATTTTTGGAGTCTTACCGGTATTTCTAAACTGGAAATGTCTGTTGGATTTATTGGGTACTGTGAGTGTAAAACCCTAATCTATGTAAATAAACTGTTTTCAACAGTTGTCTGCTGCAAGTCTGATTCATGAGGTAACAAATAAAAAATAAGTTAACTCTTTACTAAACAACAACATTTTAGACTGGTCCAAATTGAGAGCATTTGCAGACCCCCATATTAAATGTAGCTGAAATGAT
This sequence comes from Hippopus hippopus, assembly GCA_946811185.2. Classification (NCBI taxonomy): domain Eukaryota; kingdom Metazoa; phylum Mollusca; class Bivalvia; order Cardiida; family Cardiidae; genus Hippopus; species Hippopus hippopus. Next base: position 41,506,516 of record OX328096.1, read on the forward strand.
GCTAGTTGTCAGAGAAAGAGTACAAAACCTTGTGGTAACCAGCATTTTCTCCTTTTCCCACAAGGTTTTCGAAAGTGTCCTTCTTCAGGGTTGTTAAAACCAGGGATTGTTTGGTAGAGGGTTAGTGGCCTACACAGTAATCATGTAAAACAACAACAACATCAAATCTTACTTGTTCTTTTGAAGTCGGCAGTCCCATTTTCTTCTGTCTATCATTATACATCATTTCCTCTATCTTGGCCTGCGCCTCCTCATCCAAATCTGTTATTGGTCGGCTTGCATCTATTTTGCGCACGCTGATTTTAGGTTCAGTAACTAGCACAGCATCCCACCATCTTTCCTCTTTCTTTTCAAAGTTTATCTGAAAAGAGTTTCTTTGAAAGATCATCTTTTATCTTATGCCAAACTTATCATGGGCTATCATTAACCCTTTACCAAACAATCTCATGTTTTAACAACCCTTTGGATGAACCCTCTTGAAAACATTGTGGAAAATGGAGAAAATGCTGGTAACCACCATTTTCTTCTCTTCTACACTGTTTTCTACCCTTTCTTTTGAAAGGACAAATTTTATCAATTGAGAAACACTGACTTTATCATCTGCAACAGCTTTGATTTGGGATGAGTCTATAATACTGTCATTTGGTAAAGAGTAAATTGTATTGGGAAACTGGCAGTTCTTCTTCTTCTATTAAGTAATTTAATATGTTCTGGACACCACCTAATTTAAACCATTAGTTCCTTTAACCCTTTACCAAACTATCCCAGGTTTTAACGACCCTCAGGAAGAACCATTTTGAAAGCTTTGTTGGAAGAGGAGAAAATGCTAGGATCTAGCATTTTCTTCTTCTCCCACAATATTTTCTATCCTTTCAGAGAACTTAAACTCATTTTTATTAATTTAATTGGTAGGTAAATTAATGCAATGGCAAACTTAAGAATACGTTAAAACTTGTAACCAACCTAGATTTTCACACCTATTGACTGATAATGTCGATTGGTACTAATCAGTGGTCAACTGCGAATGTAATTAAAGGCCTTGTTTGGTGTGTAAGCCTACCTTCAATCGAACTGAAAATTTGACAATTTCGAAGTTCCTTAAAACATTCGACAAAGGATAAACTTTGATCTCCAGAAGGGGAAACACTCCAATAGAACGATAAAAATAGAAAAAAAAGCGAAAACAACGGATTAACTTGTTTGTTGTGTTATTATAATACATATACCGGTACTTTAACTCATTACCAAACGACAATATTTTAGGTTTGTCCAATTCGAAAGCATTTGCAGACGACAAAATAAAAGTGACTGAAAATTTGAAATTTGTTTTGTGAAGGGTAGAAAACATTGTGGGAAAAGGAGAAAATGCTGGTTACCAGCATTTTCTCCTTTTCCCACAATGTTTTCCAAAGGCTTCTTTCTCAGGGTAGTCAAAAGTAGGGATTGTGTGGTAATGGGCTAATAATCTTTAGATGGATGACATTGTACATTAACCAAGCATATCGGCCACAGCCTATGTGCCTGTGCGGCCTATCCGATATTTTTTATTTCTAAAATGGTTAAAATGAATGGGTGCGGCCTATACAGTGCAGTGGTTTATTGTCCGGAAAATATGGTAGTCAAATTTGTATTTACTGTTCTTCAATGAACAAATTATCAAAATTTTAATCAAATTCTAAATGAATAAAACAACATATTATTGCATTGTCTATTCTAATATCTTGCAAGAAACATAACGAGTTATATAAAAGACAATCCTTTGAAGAAAAGATACTTACCATGCTCTGTGAAAAGGGGGTTTTATCTATCTGCACAAAGTATCAAACAGGTCAGCCTGCACAGTTCAAGCAGGCTGACCTGAGTCAACACTTCTGCTGTTTGCTAAACTTTTTGCATGTCCAAGGGCATTTACTTCATTATTCAGCCAGTTGTTTGACAAAATGAATTTTATGGATCCACAAGTATGTGGAGACTTGCATGGTATAATGCATTACAAAGAGGCAGTAAATCCTTTTTCCCAGAGGGTGGCTCAAATACTGTTTTTCAAAGACATGGGAACATTGTGTAAAAGAAACAATTTCATATTCAATTGCACCATACCCACAACTTCCCAAAAAATGTCCACTAAAGATGCCTACAAATTCATATACATGTATGTGTAGCAACAGATTAAACATTTTACATAAATACCACTCTCACTGACAGGTAAACAGAAATACAGCTCACTGTCTTACATACATGTACGTTTTTTCCAGGTGTCAAAGTCCACATACAGTCATCTTTTCGAACATCCCAGGTGAGGTCGCTGTCGATAAGAACCATCCACTGTCCTGTTTCATCTTTATGTTGTACTTTCACATGTTTCCTTTCAATGTCAACTTTAACGTCTTTCCCTTTCAGGATGTATGATGGTACCTAAAGAATTTATTGGAGAAAAGTGAAAGAGATGTAGTATGATATTACATGAAATTTGTTCACTGTGGTGTATAACCTAATTTCATAACCATGGTGCAAGGTAATGATTATTGCACAAGCATAAATGTTAATGCTCCTGCATGAACCAGCTCTAAAATAGGTTTTGAAAACATTTTGGAAAAGAAGCAAATACTTTCTATATTCTCTATTTTTTTCCCATAATTGTGGAATAGTAGCCATTACGGTACTTTGTACATGCTCCTTTTTTCCCATAAAGTATTCAGACAAAACTGTTGTTTTCCTTCCATTCAAGTGCTTTCCTGTTGTGTAATTTGTACTAAATTTTGGTAGGTGTATACTTAATATCCAAGGAAACATGGGTAGTTGTACTGTTCCAGTGAATAAACAGAAATAATTTCAAAAAAAAATGTTCCATTTAGATCTAAACTTAGCTTTATCCATAATGGATTAAAAAAGTTGATTGTATTTTTTTCAATTAATTCTGTACCATTCAACAAAAATGTAGACTTGTCAGAATTCAAAGCATTTGTAGACCAAAATTTAAATGTGGCTAAAATGATGGAATTTGTCTTTGAAAGGGTAGAAAACATTGTGGAAATAGGACTGAATGTTGGTTACCAGAATTTTTTTCTTTTCCCACAATTTTTTTTAAAACCCTTCTTCCTTAGGGGTCATTAAACCAGGATTGTGTGGTGAAGGGTGAAACAATAATATCTATAAATCAAATATAGCAACTGACAAGACAGTAAACAGATGTACACATCAGCTTTTCTTTCAAATACTATTGAGTAATGATATGCATAGGGTAGCAATACCCTATCTTACCTGTTACCAAATAATCAGATGTTTTTATAAGGCTTTGAAATACTGTTTTTGATAACATAACAGGAAAAAGAAAACATACTTTTCCCTTAATGTTTTCCATCCTTTAAAAGACAAATTCCATCATTTGAGACACCTATGGTTTGTACCTCTGCAATGTTTTCCATTTTGATAAATCTTAAATTCTGTCATTTGGCACAGGGTTAATCAGGTGTTTTTTTTTATTTCTAGTTATCAGTCAATTCATTGGCAAATATACTCAGCATCAATGAAAAGTCACCAGGTACTAAAGTTGAATAATTTTCACCTTGCCACAAGAGAGAAATTTTCAATTATGTTGAACGTTATTATACTTATTTCCCGACCCGTATCCGACAAATTTCACGTGCTTGCACATCTGAGTAGTCCATCTTTATTTGCACGTGCAAAAATGAATTCTAATCAATTTTCTGAAGGCAAACTATCCAAGGTTCACTTTCTTTTCGTCGTTCGAAAGTGCAACACAGTTCCAACAAAAATCCAGATTTTGTGTTCCCATAACATTGAATATGGGACGTTTAAATGAAGTTCAACGTCACCGTGCGTTAGGAATGGTTGATGGTGGACTATCATACCCCGAAGTAGGCCGAAGAATGGGTTGTTCGCATAAAACCATTATGAAACTCGTCCAAAGGAACGAAAGGATAGGCGCTGTGAATGACAGACAATGATGGGACGCCAAAGGGTTACGTCGCGTCGTCAGGACCGTCAGATAGTATTGTGTCATCTTCGGGATCGGTTCAGAACATCCGTCCTAACGGCTCGGGAAACTATTGGAATAACTAATCAGCGCATTAGTGCATCCACAGTTAGACGGCGCTTACGCGACAGTGACATTAAGAGCTACAAGGCGTATAGGGGTAATGTTCTGACGCCAGTGCGAAGACAAAACTGCTACAATTGGTGCATGCAGCATCTGCGATGGACACAACGTCAGTGGCAAGGTGTTTTGTTCACAGATGAGTCTAGATTCTGCATAGACATGAACGACGGTCGTGCGAACGCTATGCAAATTGTTGTGTACGAGAGGCTTCACCTTGGGGAGGAGGAAGTGTGATGGTGTGGGCCAGTATTTCTTGGTGCTACAGGACACGTCTTGTGGTAATTGATGGAAATCTGAATGCCAGATGTTATATTGATGAGGTATTGCAGCCACTGGTATTGCCATTCTTAAGAAACCACGCCGATGTTACGCATTTTCAACAAGATAACGCTAGACCTCATGCAGCAAGATTGACAACAAACTTTCTTGGACAAAATAATGTGCAAGTTTTACCCTGGCCTGCTTTCTCCCCTGATTTGAGTCCCATAGAACATTTATGGGACCAGCTAGGATGTTGCGTGTTTGACGGCAGATGACGTATTCATAACTGCCAGCAGCTGATTCAGGCACTAACCAGAGAGTGGGAGGCGATCCCTCAGTACAGAATCCAACGTTTGATTCGCAGTATGAAGCGCAGATGTCAAGCAACTCTGGATGTTAATGGAGGACACACGCAATACTGATATTTGTAACATTTCATTTAAAGGTATGTCATTTACCAACTTAAATTTTTGACATGAGAATGCCCCTATGCCTTTGTGCTTCACGTTGAAACCGTACTATTGTGCTAGAAAAAAATATAGCTATTTCAGGAATTATGCCCTTTCATCAATCCAGAGTAAAATTTGATCGACTACCTGGTGACTTTTCAATGCGCTGAGTATATATTTGAGCCATGCCCTGGCAAAAGGCAGTTTAATGCATTTCCATGATGCAATATACCAACCAAGATACTTTACAACTATGAATTCACAAAATCCGTTTTGTCTACACTGAATCTGGAGGTTGAATAGTCCCTAAGCATGCCTAAACTTTAAAAAGAGCAAAATGTCTCCACCCATGTCAGCCTGCAGAGGCTGACATGGCTCGATACTTTTTGCAGATGCATTGAATCCCTTTCCACAGTGCATGGCTCATATTGAACAAAAGGCTGAAGAAACAGCTACTGTATTAATACCATGACTCTTAAATCCAAATCTGTAATGCACTGTGCCCACTTGTAGTTATCTCTAATGGCACCATTGTAGCTCTCTGGATCATTCTGAAAGGCCTTCTGTTGTCTACCTCAACAAAAGAAATGATGTGTGAAACAAATAAGAACATGCACTTAGCACTCCACTGCAGCTTCTTTTCAGAAACATAAAAGTTTTTTTCCAAAACAGACTTTTGGATCCTGGTAAATAATTTTGATAATTGTCTTTTGATGTTATCATCCTGAGCATTTGAAATTCCAAATACATTTTTTATTGAATAACTGCCATCACGTAAGACATAAGGTAGTTCTGTGAATTAAAGTACACTATACTAGGAACAACTTTTATGCCACTTATTCTTATTTCTCGTTACAAGTAAGGCTTATCCCTGCTGTTGTTCAGCTGGAAGCTAAGGCAGTATCAGTGTTGATAAGATATGTTATGGTCATGAAAGATAAAATTTTTTTGTGTCCTGTTAACTTTCTTCACCTACATATATCTAGCTCCAAGAGCACTAGTAAAATAAATCAAATTAACTTTTTGAGCCTGGATAAAAGACCTTAACTTCACAATGTCAAGAATCTTTGAGTAAAAATTTTCACAAAACGGACAGCATGGTTCAAGATCAGACTGCAAGTTCTTGAACAACACTGTCAATAAAAGGCACTCTTATCTAAATCTACATTACATGCAAAAGCACTTTAAGTCATGCTTTAACGGATCCACAGGGATTAACCTCAAAGAACTTTACCTTGATTTATCAACATTCAACATTTCATAAGAAACCATAAACCCTATATATGCTGTAAAGTTGCTTTGTTTAATGGCTCTTAGTTATGTAATTTTTTTATTACATTTATTGACTTCTGAAAAACAGGTGGAGAAAAAAACACCTAGTCAATTCTGGGTCATCATCTTCCTCTCCCTTTGATTTTGAAGGTGTTTCCTTCTTAGGATCATTCTTGTTGTTGTTATGTTCACTGGAACTTGTCTCTGTTCTGTCGTTATTAGTCTCAACTGTTTTCTCTACCTGGTTTGTAGGAACTTTTGCTTCTTGGTTAACTGTTGGATCAGAAGAGCCTAAAAAAAGGTAAGACTAGTAATCAACAATTTTAAACTACTCTACCTCCTTAAACAAATGAACCATGCTCTGTAAAGGGGGCTTAATGCATTTCCTTGGTGCATTATACACATATCAACCAAGTCATCACAAAGTTATGGATCCACAAAACCGATTATAACAACTAACTAATTCATGAAGTAGAATGGTCCTTTGACATGCAGAAAACTCATCAATAGCAAGAAATTTCGACCCATTCAGCCTGTGCAGAATGTGTAAGCCAACTTGGATCAATACATTTTCCAAATGTATTAAAACCCCTTTTCAAAGAGCATGGCTCAAATTTGAGGCAGACACCTATAAAAATATTCCTGTAAAATATCAGTAATCAAAATGACTGATGACAGTTTAATGATTGTACGTGTAGCTGGAATCCACCTCAGGATCACCTGATTACAAATCAATCACTCTTTACCACACCACAAAAATTTGGACTCGTCCATATTAAAAGCATTTGCAGATGACAATCCAACTGTGACTCAAATGTTGGAAATTGTCTTTGATAGCGTAGGAAACATTGTGGGATAAAGAGAAAATGCTGGTCACCCGCATTTTCTCCTTTTTCCCACATTTTAAAATGGTCTCTTCCTCAAGGTCGTAAATAGTCAAGATTGTATGGTAAAGGATTAACCCTTTACCACACGACAAAATTTTAGACTAGTTCAAATTAAAACACATTTCTAGACCACGAAAGAAATGTGGATCAAATGCTAAACTTTACCTTGGAATGGGTAGAAAACATTGTGGGAAAAGGAGAAAATGCTGGTTACCAGCATTTTCTCCTTTTCCCACAATGTTTTCAAAAGCCCTCTTCTTCAGGGTCATTAAAAGGCGGGATTGTGTGGTAAAGGGTTAACCCATTGCCATACAATCCCAACTTTTAAAATTGAAGATGAACTCTTTTGACAACATTGCGGGAAAAACAGCAAATACAGTTAACCAGAATTTTGTCCTTTTTCCTAAATGTTTTCTATCCTATCAAAAACAGAAATCATCATTTGATTTACAGTCAATCTGTCGTCTCAAAATGCTTTGAATTTCATACAGTATTAAATCTTGTTGTTTGGTAAAGAGTAAACCACTATCCCATGCAGGATCTTTGAAAGAATACAAAACAATTTAAGAAAAGGATAAATTGCTAATAATGCTTTTTTCTCCTTTAACTCTTCACTAGCTCAAGTTAAAAGCATTTGCAGCCAAAAAATATAACAAGGCTTATATGATAGGATTTATCTTTGAAAACCTATATAACACTGTGGGAATGGTGAAGGGTTGTTCACAATGTTTTTAAAAGTACCATAGTCTGCTGAAAAACTGCACATTTTGACAGCTAATTTCAAGAAAAGTATACATGTATGAGCCATGCTCTGGTAAAAGGGATTTTAATGTATCTTCATGATGCATAATACCAAGCAAGTCATCACATGGTTTCATGATTCATAAAATGCATTTTGTACAACAACCAACTGAATCATGAAGTAGAATGGTCTTTTGGCATGCAGAAAATTGACCCATAGCAGAAAGTTTTGACCCAGGTCAGCCTGCACAGACTGTGCAGGCTGACCTGGGTCAAAACTTTCTGCTGGTGCATTTAGCCCCCTTTTCACAGAACATGGTTCAAATGTATGTGTATGCTACATTTATCACACAGTCTCCCCTTTTTTCAGTATCATTTCTTTATCTTATACAAGTTTCAGATAAGTTTTTGTGACATCCTATGTTATGTCATTTTAAACTTCTTTCAGAGATGTGAATCAGGGTTTAATTGTGGAAATTACCATTGTGTGCATGACGGTTTATATTTCACAAAATATTGTTATGAGATATAAAGAATCTGATATATATGATGGCTTTTGGGATAAAATGTCATTAAACTTGTCTACACAAATTTAAGCTCTCTAATTAACACTTTCCTTGACTTTACTAAACAATCCTTTTAAAGCCTCTTGGAAAAATGTCGTTTGCAGGAATTGTGGGAAAAGGAGAAAATGCTGGAAAACAATATTCTAAAATCTTTTTATCACAATGTTTTCTACCCTATCAAAATTTGTCATCTGCAAATCTTTCAATTTGGACCAGTCTAAAATTTTGTTGTTTGGTAAAGAGTTAATAAAAATTTTATCTCAAACTTGTGCCAACATTTACCGCAGCTTGATTGATTTTCTGGTTGTTTTTCAGTGTCTCTTTCTGACTTCTCTCTCAGTTCTTCATCTTTGATAGCTTTTTCTTGATATTCCTTGAAAATCTTCAAATAAAAAAAAAAGAATACAAAATAAAATCAAATAATCTTTTCTTTTTTTCATGTAATCATGTAAATAATGAAACAATAATTGATCTAACACTTAAATAAGTATGCTTCCCGAATGTAATCAGGTTATCACTGGCTAGGCTAAAAGGCACCTGCCAAAACGTCATTAAAACTTTTTGATGTCGTGTCAGACTTGTACAGCAGAAAATGGGTGAACACGTAAAGTATGTGTTATGATGGAATGAATGTAAACTAGTCCTTAAAATTACTGTATATACAAAATTTAATATTTTCTTAATAGTATTATGAAAAGCCACAAAGTTACATAGAATATTTAGTAGCAAAACTGAATTTTGAAAATGGGACATATATTTTGGGACACCCTGTATGTTTAGACTGCTACAAAAGTAAGTGCATAAATAACTTCATGTAGCCTCCAACTAGATTCTGATAGCAACCTCTTTTAGAAAAGCTCAGACTGGTAATTTCTATTCCCAAGTAAGGATGGCCTTAAAATCTAAATAGAAAATATAGATAGAAATGCATTAGAAAATACACATATGAGGAATTACCCATCTTTTGCTATTTTTTCTATAAGATTATCAATTTCATTGAAAATGGAATAGCCATTATTGTGCAGCAAGGGATAAACACATTTTGGAAACAGAAGGATATCGGTGGCCCAGAGAAGTCTGTTGGTAGAGTGGAGAGACAAATTATTTTTGCTTTAATTTTTCACTATTTTTCCAGAACTAAGAATAAATAGTACCATCCTTATTACATTTCCTTACAAAACAGAGCATGGCATGCGGGTGCCAACACTCAGCTGCAATTGCAGCTGAGTGTTTGTCAAAAGTCTTAAGTCAGAAAATGGGCATAACTGTGTCAAAAAAAAGTTGATGGTTACCTGTCCTTGTTCTATGGGTTCCCTTTTTGGTAGTTTACAACTAGTCTAAGTTTGAAGTACACATCCTCATTAATGACAGAGATATCATACAATGTCAAGAATTTTTTTTAAAATTCTAAGTCAAAAAAGGGGCATAACTGTGTAAAAAATATGTTGATGGTTACCTGCTCCTGTTGTATGGGTAATCCTTTTGATAGTTAATTAATAGTTCAAGTTTGAAGTATATACCTTCAGTAATGACAGAAATATCATAAAATGTCAAAGTTTTAGCACAACAATGACATCAGGACTAAAACAATACCTGGACGTGTCTTTGAAAGCAGCTTAGCAAAAAATGACCTTTCTCCCTGACCAAATGGGGGTGGGGGGAGGATGCTTAAAAATTTTGGGCCAAAATCCAATTTCATCTTCATTTAAAATGAGGCAAAACAAAACAATTTTCACAAATACTTACTGTTAGGATCATGTTGCCTGCTACACCTGGTGGAAACCCCAATCTATCCTCTTTAGTTTTCATGATACGGAAATAGTCTGTTCTGCAATGTGAACAATAGTCTCTATTTAACCCATTCCCATCTTGGGAAATTTTAAAATCATCCATAATGAAGAAATTTACTGATCACAATTCAAATCATTTTGATCCACTGTTTACTCCATCAAATCAAAAACAGAAGTGTTTTTGCATCACATAGGTTAAAGAATATCTGGTATGTCTTCATTACTGATAAGTTACCTTCAATATTCACAAATTGCAATAATATAGCACAACTTTCCTTCGTGTTTTGAAAATAACTACCTCCCATTCTTCATAAAACCAACAATTCATGTTTGACAAGTAAAGGTCATCTGCTGTGACATCATAGCCCTCACCGGAAACAAAACTATGGTACCTAAATCATTTTTCTAAAAATAACAAGAGGGTCATGATGACCTTGTATCGTTCCACTTGCTAATAAGTCAAAACTCTACCAGCCAAACATTACAATACTTAGCCAATTGGTTTTAAACTAGAAGACATACAAATTTTTTTCTATAAAATCCTACGAGAAAGTTATGACCCCAGGGCAAAGCCATTTTTGGCCACAAAGCTACAATTACTTGAATCCTGATGGAGGTCCACAAGATAAAGCCCCATACCAAATAATGCAGGTCCAGAACGTGTGGTTAGAAACAAGAAGATTTTCAAAGTTTCCTCTATATAAGGCCCTGTAAAACATGAGATCCTTGAGACAGGGCTAAATTTAGTAGCCCTAGGTCTTATGGTTAGTAACAAGAAGATTCATAAAGTTTTCACTATAAAAACCAAACTTGACCCCAAGGTTATGATTTGGGCACTCTTGGTAGATGCCCACTTGATAAAGGTACACGCCAAATTTGGTAGGCCTAGGCCCTATGGCTAGGTACCAGAAGAATTTTAAAGTTTTCCCTATATAAGCCCATATAAAACTTGTGACCCCTGGGGCTGGGCCAAATTTGACCTCAGGGCTGTAATTTGAAGAAACTTGGTAGAGGTCCACTAGATAAAGCTACATGCCAAATTTGGTAGCCCTAGGCCTTATGGTCTTCAGACAAGAAGATTTTCAAAGATTTTCAATATTTTTCAGTTTTGTTGCCATGGCAACCAGAGTTTTTGAAGGAATCAATGTTTGAAATAAAAGTTAACACATGCACGCATGGACGGACGCACGACGGACACCAGGCCATGACATAAGCCCGCTGGCCTTCGGTCAGTGCAGCTAAAAAATACTTTTTTACGATTTTCCAAATTACAGGAGTTAACACGGTACCATGGTGGACTACCTTTGGAGCACCTGTGGTCAACATGGTAGCTTGACCTAGATATTTTTGTCCGAAAAACATGACTTCAGCTTTGATAGCAAGTTAGCAACATTTATTGTAACTCTACAAGCAACAGTTTATCACAGTATTGGAAAATAATACATCTGAGTTTCCTCTCTTGTAGTAAATTTTCAGTGAAATTAAGTACCGTGTTACCAGCAAGGACCATCCTACCTGTTTTCAAACCCAAAGAGATATCCCAGTTTTTTCATAAACTATGCAGTGAATGATGTCATGGTTTTGTGTTACTAACTGATAATCTAATCGTAAACAATGTTCTGTTCAAATCTGAGAAATGCTACAAAAACAAGAAAGTATGCAAGTTATTGAAGGAAAGATCACTGACAAATTTCTTCATACTTTTTCCCACCCTGTAAGTAGGTGTCCAGTCATTTGGACACCCAGTCATTTCAACACCCAGTCATTTTGACACTTTTTGGTCATTTCAACCCCTATTTTGGTCATTTCAACACTGTCTGATTTTTCACCTTTCAAAAATAGAGGAGAAAAAACAGGTAATTTGTTGTGCAGCATGTTGCAAAAGGCATATTTTTGCAGAATAATGAAGGTTGCCTTCGCCAATCTTTGTGTTAACTTCTTTCGTTATTTACTTTTTAGCAGATGGACATCTATTTTGATTGCTACATGTACATCGGTGGAAACTAACATGCCGAGATTGCTTAATACGAAGACCGATCATGTTTTTTATTTCATCAGTAATAATTAACCTAATTATTGTTTTGAATTGTTTAAAGTAACAATAAAGGCCAAATGTAAACAAAGCGGGTGTTTAAATGCATTTGAATTTATATCATACCATTTAAAAGTATGGAAATTATTGTGAAGGTGACAATCTGTCATTGTACGGTCAGTCCAAGTGTTAGTCGCTGACAGAGAAATTAATTTCAAAACCAGGTTAAAACCTGCCAGGTAGCTGTGTCTTTTGTTCACTTTTTGCCTGATTTTAAAATTCTTTTTTTCTGCCAGCGACTAACATATGGCCCGACCACACGATAACAGTCATCTCCACAATATTTTCCATACTTTTAAATGGTATGATTTAAATTTAAATGTATTATGACACCTGCTTTGATATTTTGGCCTTTACTGGGCCTTTAATGATTACATATATATATATGCCTCAGTTCAGCAAAAAGGGCAAATTGATTGGAGGTTTGATAAAATGTTAACTGAAAAGAGATTATGCAGTGTAATGTTTTTCACACCTTTACCTGGCTTTTAATTAACTGTGACCAACAGTTGTTTTCATCCCTCAACTAAACACGCAATGGATAGACAGCCTTATGGATATCAAAACTCTGCAGAAAGAGTAAAAAAAAATTAAAACTTTGAAATATTCACAGTAAAAAAGAGTGTCTATATAGGTCATTTTATGGAACCTGTCATTTACCAAGACTTTTGTATATCCAACATACATTTGGAACTCAGAAATGGTTGAAATTCCTCATTTCAGTGCTTTCTTTTCACATCAGTCAAATTGGGAATCTAGATAAATACAAAAACTGAATCTTAAATCTTGACCACTAGGCCCCATGCTAAATTTTATTTTCTTCTCAAACCAAGGCAGGCCTTTTAAATTAACAATCTGCGCTATCTCGGTATTTTAGTTTGTTTCCACTTATTCTTTGCAGACAATGACATATCTGATAAGTCCATTTTATGTTGTGTTGCCATAATTACTCCATACAGATAATATCATAACCCTAATAAAGAACTCAACCTATCTTTAGTCATTTGGTCCACAAAGTCTACATCGTGGTTTGCTGATATTAAAAACTCTCTCTCTGCCACAATGCTATCAAAAGTTACCCCACTGCAAGACGAAAAACTCGGCTGTGCTGGATTTAAGAGGGTTTCGGTGAATGACACATTCGGTAAAATGGACATATGCAGATACCTTTGTATCTGGAATGAGTCAGAGATTATAATGATTTCTTAACTTTTTTTTCTAGGTAGTTTTGATACTTGTAAGGTTGTCATTGATTATGAATTATTCTGATGGAGGAAAAAATCTGTCAAAACACAGCTAAAGACAGACCTGTGAAGGTGTGATCAGTGCTAGCTCTGGCCCAAGTAAAATAATGGCCAACAACTTTTTCTTGAAAAAAATAATAGACAAATTAAGCACGCGAAATTTGGTTTAAAAGAAAAGACATGCACATGTAGCATTAACTTTATTTTTTACTCATAGTTTCAAACTTTCATTCACATAGTCATTTCCACGACAATAATAAACAAAAGAAAAAAATTGTCATATATATTTAATCTTACCTTGTAGAAAATATGGTGGGAAAGGAGAATTTGCTCTATACCATTTCCTGGGATAGTGCCCCTTTTCCCACAATATTTACATAAAAGCATAAAGGCTTTAAGGTCCTAGTTTCTTTTGATGAATGGTTACTCCTTTACCAAAAGACAAAATTTTATTTTAATCTTACATTGTAGAACATATTGTAGGAAAAGGAAAATTTGTTCTACATTTCCTAAGGATAGTGCTTCTTTTCCCACATTATTTGCCTAAAAGCATACAGACAATTAAGTCCTAGTTTCTTTTGATGAATGGTTACTTCTTTACCAAACAACAATTTTCTTTGTATTGTAATAAATGATGTGCACAAGTAAAGGAGAACATTTTCTATAACATGACGAATTACCTCCCTTTATTATCTGTTGACCTTAATTATTTTCAAATAAGGTCAATGAGGAGCGTAAGATGTCTTAAATAAAGTCATTCACTCGATAGTACCTAAACAGTGAAGTGGACGATGGTTATCAACCTAAGCCTTTAAATTTCATTTGAATTTTCATAATGCTATTCACTGGTAACCACTGCTAAATTCAATACTGTAAATGCAGTTTAATTTTCCTTAGTTTGTTATCTTTTTTTAGTGGCGATAGTTTTCATTTAGGACGACCCATGTTGACGTGTAAGTGAAGAATGACAAGATTTCTGGGGTATAAGAACGAGATTTATTAGAATAATGTCAACATGTCAATTAAATTGAATTATGAATTATTGTTTTCTTTTTGTTCGCCGACATTTAAACAGCGCCGGTTTACGTTAGCAATGTAAACGAATTTATGATATCTAATTGGTTTCCACAGGGATCTTATATACATGTGTATATAAGATCCCTGGTTTCCATTAGTCGCCATCGTCGTTTCTGGCGGTATCGAAATCGAAGACATTCTATCACTGCGTCGATTAAAATAGTCAATCAAAATTTAATGTGAAATAAACAATAATCGCCAACTGTTCTCCAATTAACGGATTAGAATAACAACCGGTAACATGACATGCGTTGTGGAATATACAAGCCAACTGTGACCTGTCGATTACCTAAGGTTGCGTCCGCCGAGGTATGAAACAAGTGATTACCACACATTTCCGGTGCAAATTAGCTCGTGATCAAGGCAAGTAAAGGAAATTTTACCCGACTTTTTTGGGAGTAAATTAATCGACAATTTTTATCGACAGTTGGAAAAATTAATCGACAGCTGAATTAATTAATCGACAATTGTCGATAATGTCGATTGGCAGCGCGAGCACTGTGTGATATAACATACTGCACAATCTCTTTTTAAAATGTAAAGATACGAAATTTTGTACGGTCATACCCGTAATGGGATTAACTGCCTTTGAACAAAGTTATTTAAAAACATCTTTTGATCACAAACAAAACAATATTATAATAATAGGTCAAATTAAACATTTAAAGCAATTTTATTATAGAAACTCAAGTCTAAAGAGTGCTCAGAAAAAAATCGGGTGTTGAAATGACAAAATTTTGCAAAAAAAGTTTTTTACCTGGGGTCAAATTGACCAAAAATTGTCTAAATGACTGGGTGTCGAAATAACTCATTCCAGTAAACTTGTACCCTCTTTATGATCTTTTCTTACATTTTATTTTATGCCTAAAAATCATATGACATGTTGCTAAAAAGTCATATGACAATACTGACAAACGTTTGATCTTTTGGGTCAAAAAATATCGTCTCCTCTTTCATTCAATCACTGAACATTTCTTAGGAATTAGCACCACTGTCAGTGGCACTGATGAAAGTAGAGGTTTCGAATTTGACTGGCTGACCAAATTAAGAAATTCTTACTGAAAATTAAATAAATGTTGAAACCTTCGATAGAGAAATCCTATGATGGCGTGAAGAAACTTTTCAATTTTCCCTTCATGTTGTAGAATTCCTAAGAGAGCAGGGTCGTATTTTCCGTCCATTTTGTCTTGTCGCAATCGCAGCTTTTTGGATGTATTAAAAACACGAAAAACCACAACACAGCGAAACACCGGAGTGTATCCAAAATTACCGGAACCGAGTCATTCCTGAAACTCCGCGCCTTGAAAAGTCGGATCGCGCGAAAAATCACCGTATCTCACACGAAATAAATAAGTTTTGAACATATAGGTTTTTCTGCAATCTGTGCATGCACTCGAGCCACTAGAAACATTAAAACTAACTCATTTTGAAGAGTGAAAATTATGTACAGATACTCATTTCACCACAAAGTTTAGATCTTGTTACTTGCAGTCCTAATCTCGAACAAAGGTGTAGGTTTTGAAAATATTGTTGTTATGATATGGGAAATAACTCTTGCCATTCTGATTGCAGACTATACTTCCCCTGTAAGAGTTACTGTTCTTGACCCCTTTTATGCTGTATGCATTCCTCTCTGATAGCAGTCTGTAACTAGGTAGCATAGATTAAACATCTAATAGAAAACTACAACTCGTGTTCATTTACCCTGCACCCAGACAACCAAACAATATAACATGGTGTCAGAAGTTAAACTGGAACTATACTGGTGAAGATAAAGAGAGATTTATTGAGTTGTCGATATACTTGGATTTATAAAAACGTTCTATTTTCATCTGGGTGCAGGGTAAATGACAAAGAGTGAAATCGCTTATCATAAGCAGTTTCACTTATTGTCACAATGCTCACTACCATGAAATACATCATATGCACATACTCAGTTGAAAATGTGAATAAAAGATGAACAGCCAGTATTAATTAGGCAAGCACCTACGGGACACCCAAAATATGGTTGCACAAGACAAACCCTTGTATAGTAGACTGCATTTGTAACTCAGTAATGACAACATTTTAGACCTATCCATATTGAAAGCTTTAATTTATCTAAATATTGCCCGAAAGATAGGAGTTGTTTTTCAAAGGGTACACGGGTATAAAACATTTAACAGTATTTCAGATATATCCCAGCGACAGTAGATCTAACTATTCATGCATTTCCTAGATGACATGAATGCTTAGTCTGTCAATGCCTTGCTGAATTACACACCCATGAGAAGCGTTTTCCTTGAGGATCAAACCTTGAACCTCTTGATTATAGATTCACCACAATGATCACTGAGCCAGAGGACAATGTATATAGATACTCCACTGATCCGCAGGGCAGGGCAGGGCAGGGCAGGGCAATATTTTGTACCTTAAATATGTAATGGTTGAATTTTCTGGGAGCATAGCTGGCTTAACTTCGAATGTTTTTTTGTTTTTTTTTTTTTTCGGAATTTGTAAATAATGGAAACATTAATTCAAATTTTCTTATAAAACAAATTCAAGAAAATGCCAACATATATGACTTTATTTTGCCACTTTTTTTCTGGACGTGCGGCTCTCGACAGATATTGAGTAGAAATGGGGAGCCGCTTCCCTAACTTCTTAAAATTTCAACCAAGATATTGCGTTTTTTCCTGGAAGGCCGCAGTCGATCATACAAACCATGGCATCTGTAATTCCCGTCATTTTCGCGGTGATTATCGTTGCAGCTGTTGTTATAGGAGTACTGGATGTTATAGTAACAAAAGGAGAAAATAAATGCGAGATGACATATATGTTTGAGAGACCAGAATATGTGGTAATGACGAAAGACCGTTTCGTACCATTTTGTTTTGTACACTGTTTCGGATGAATGTCAGACGTTTCACTACTAAGACGTTTCATACTTAAGACGTTTCACTATTTAGACGGTTTACAGTCAAAACGTCCCACTGTCAAAATGTCCCACTTTTGGTTAAAACGTCCCCCTAATTTGGTTAAAAAGTCCCACTGTTCCAAAAAAATGGTCAAAACGACCCACTTCGAAATTTTTAGTTCTTATCAACAATTGATAGATGTTGTAGCGGTTGATAAATTAAATCAATTTTGGCATGAATTATAAAGAATACAATTATTTCTTAACAGGTTTTGTTGATTTTAATTGCAAGTGTGATAAATCGGGTACAGGTGCAAAGGAAAATTCGTTAATTGGTCAGCATATAATGATGGAATAATATCAATCAACTAGTTTTGGAATTGTTCCTTTTTGCCGATAAAGCAGAATTTCGAACACAAGTTTATTCCTAACATTTGAATAATTACCACCGTTCGTTCAGCTGTACCCAATCTTGAAATTGTACAAGAGGAGTGTATAGGACTTTTTATTAGTATTTATCATGTAGTTTATCAAGTATCTTTTTTTTTACAAATAATGATGAAAACTCAGTAGTATATATTTTAAATGAAAAGAACAAACAAAGCTGTGCATTAAAAATAAGTTTGTTGAATTTTACAATTTGTGATATATTGCGTGAAGTTTATTCACAGATTGAGATGTAATATCTGTACGTTGTGTGTAAGAAAGAAGACGCAGCATGCTCTCTGGTGTTTTTGCAATCGATGTGTAAATGCAATATTATTATATTATTATTGCTTTGAGTAAGAAATTTAAGATAGACAGATTTTATTTATGAATTATGCAGATGCTTTTGGCACCACACAGATTCATATTAACAAATTAACAGGTCATCTTAGATAAAAATCACATGTACTGACCCTTAACCTCACGATCCCCAGTTTTAATAACTATGGAAGAGACGGCCTTTGAAAACATTGTTAGACAATGAGAAAAATCTGGTAACCAGCCTTTGCTTCTTTTTTCCCCACATTGTTTTTACCATATCAAAGACAAAAAAAAAATCATCATTTGAGCAAATGTAGTTGGTCGTGTATGTAGACCTACAAATGCTTTCAGTTGGTTTAGGCCAAAATTTTGTCGTTTTGTAAAGAGCTAATTCTAATAATCAAATGCAATACCACAAGGGGGGAAAAAAGATGGTAAAAAAGCACGAAGTTTTTAGTTGCAGTAACTATCGTATACGTTTTCCTTGCACTTGGCAAATTTTAGATTTGCTGCAGTATTGATCGAACGGTCAATTAACTTTTTCAGAAGTAACTCTTTCGGTCAGCCATATTACTATTAAGCGTTACAAATTTCGTTTTAATGCCTAACCCTTTACCTAGCCTGGGTTACAGTCAGAATTTTTTTTTCTTGTCTCCT
The DNA here is from genome assembly GCA_946811185.2 of Hippopus hippopus. Classification (NCBI taxonomy): domain Eukaryota; kingdom Metazoa; phylum Mollusca; class Bivalvia; order Cardiida; family Cardiidae; genus Hippopus; species Hippopus hippopus. The sequence goes on from OX328096.1 coordinate 41,525,315, forward strand.
TTTTATATTCAAACTTTTTATTTAGAAATAATGCCCATTTTTGACAAAGTAATGTCAGAATATGAAAAAGGAAAAAAAATATCAAACTGAACCCACGTTACCCTTTACCAAACAATCCCATGTTTTAACGACACTGATGAAATGGACTTTTGAGACCATTGTGTGAGAATTAGGAAAAGCCGGTAACAAACGATCTCCCTCTCCTGTAATGCTTTCTTAGACCACATTCACCATTAGAGCAAAGCTGTGGTAAATTTGTTTGCAGAGCTCTGCTTTGTATTTATGTCCGATTAACCCATTTAGGTACAAGTACATGGTCAACTAATGCTCCTTGAAATGGGCAGTCTCTCAGATCATTGCTGGAAAAGGGGCTGTAGCCTATGATAAGTAATTGCTGTCTTCTCCTGTATGTTTTTCAAATAGTTTATTTCCTTCATAATCAACAAGTCCTTGTGTAATTTTAATAAACTAATATCTGAACAAATGCTAGTTTACGATCCACATTTATACGACCGAAATACGATTTTTTCTGTGTGTGTGTGTGTGTGTGTGTGTGTGTGTGTGTGAGTTTGGGTGGGGTGTCTTTTTACCAGAATACGAAATGTAAGACTAGTCCATTTTGGAAACATTTGTGGACGAAAAATCAAACAGGGGTGGGGGGGTGTGTCTCAGACACTGCAAAAAAAAAATTCTTGTTATCAACACTTTTATCAGTATCCACAATACTTTCATGGGAAGGTGCACTAGCTGCCGCGACATAATTGAAATAGTGTTAAACACGGCGTTAATAGTGTTAAACACGGCATTAAACACCATACTTTTTTAATTAAATTTCAATGGCGGGTAGTGTGGGTTGAGATCGGCATGCTATGGTGTGGAGTCAAAGTTTAATGAACACTTACGGCAAGACATTTTGTATGGTTTATCGTATATATGCTATAGGTTATAGACATGTTGGTGAGAGAGAAAGAAAGAGAGAGAGAGTTCCCTTGGCTTTGTTTCATCTCCTTTTTCACCGGAATGTGTTCTATACTTTCTTACTCGGATCCTATTATCTGTCCAACCACATTGTATTTATCATCTGCATGTGTTTTTTACCCTTTACCAACCCTACTTTTAAAGAAGGAGATATCCCGGTTACCAGCGTGTTCTCCTTATCACACACTGCTTTTACACTCTAACAATCTCAATTTAACTAAACCGAAGATAGTTTAAAACATATTGGCACCGGAGATATTGCCAGATACCTATTCATTCTCCATTTCCCGCAGTTTAAAGCGAATTTGACTTACAGAACAGAGCTCTATTTTAAATTGTCTTTAATCGTGGAAGAGTCCATTTTTTGTGTTAAAGTGATGGGTTTTGTCTAGGACTGTCCTTCAATGCAGGAAAAAAAAAGACGAAAAAATTAATACAAATCCACTAACATACATGTTTTTATTTAACAGTGATTGCTCTTTACCTTATTTGCCCCCGACAGAAAAACATACAGGTTCTCGCAAAACACTGTTCGAAAAGATTAAAATGCTGATTACTCCCTTTGTCCTTTTCTTACAGTGTTATGAAAATGTTTCGTTCTCTTGGTCGTTAAGACTTCGAATTGTTTAGATAAGAAAACTGTACACACAAATAAATCAGAACACTGTAGACAGGGAGGCGTTAAATAGCCAATCTAGGAGGCATTTGAGCGTGTCGAATAAACATTCATGTAGGGAGACAATATGGGCCTTAACCCTTAGTCTAAATTATTTAAAATCTTGATTCTGCTTAGCTTACATTAAACAACCTTGATTGCAATTAGCTAAAATCATAAAAAAGGATCCATACACACATGAGGGTAGTCTGGTACTGAAGTACACAGTGACGATATCAAATAATGATTTAAGTCGTATTAATTAAGCTGAATGTCATAAAAAATTATCGAAAAATAATGTTGGGCCTCTTAAAAACTATAAGTTCGACAGGATATGGGTTAAAATTCAATGACTTGTAACAATAAATGACAACATCATAATGTTAAACATCAAATGTGAACGTTTTCTGAAATAATCAAACAAGAACAAAATAATAACTTTAATAAAATATACGGGGGCGTTTAAAGGGGACGTTTTAGGGGGACGTTTTAACCAATTTGGAATGGAAATGGGGACGTTTTAACCAAAAGTGGGACGTTTTGACTAGGGGACATTTTGACTGTGGGACGTTTTAACCGGATACCATTTAGACATTTCCTACCAAGACTTTTCACTACCTTTTTTCATTTGTTGAGACTTTTCACTACCTTTTTTTATATGCAGGTATTTTATTCTGTTTCCACTTAATTTTTTTTTTTTCTATTTGTAATTATAAAAACAGCTTATTTATGAAACTTATTTATTTTTACTTTGATTGTTTTGTTATTGGGTGTTTTATGTGAATTTGATGTGTATGTAGTCATTCAAAATTGGGATGGAAGGTAGATGAATAGGCTGAGATATTGGGTGGACCATATATTTTTTCTTTTAGTGAGTTATTATATTAAGCCATTATGGAAAAAAGCTGGTGTTAAGTATTTTCTTCTTTTCACACATTGTTTTCTTAACCCATTCCCAAGCGACAATATTTTAGATTGGTCCAAATCAAAAGAGGTTGCAGATGGCAATTCGAAGTGAGTTAAGTTTGAAAAAATAGGTATCCCTTTGGATAGAAAATATTGTTGTGAAAGAAGAAATTGCTTGTTACAAGCAATTTCTTCTTTTCCCACAATGTTTTCCTCAATATAATATCTCAGGGTCTTGAAAACCAGTGATCTTTTTGGAAAGGGTTAAGCTATCTTTCTCAGGGTTATAAAAGGTTTTTATAAGGGTGGAAGGGGGTTGGCTTATATTTTGAATGCCAGCTTATCATCTATATTTGTCAATGTTATTTTTCGAGTTTTGGTATAAGATTAAAAGAACATGTTGCTCCCAAGTCACACACTTTTAAAGGAAAAATTATATTACTCAATAAAGTTGTTTGTAACAGGGCTTTTCAACAAGTAATAAGTTTGTTGAAAATCGTATACATCAAAGGATCTTAATTGTAATTCATTATTGAGTGGTCTGTGTGATGTGTTTTAATTGAGATGATCAGTTGCAATGATGTAAAATTATCTTTGTGTGTGATACCCATAGCTTTCTTTAATCATACACCTGGAAATAAATTAACTTTAAAATTAGATTTTAAGTATTTCAATATGACAAATTCTTCCATTTATTCATTATTAATATTTATATTCATAAAATAATAGAAAAAATACAGAAGAAATAAACAAATATATGCATATATAATATTGATTTATACAAGACGTTTCACTACCTAAAGGTAGTGAAAAGTCTTGGTAGGAAACGTCTTGGTAGGAAACTTCTAAGTAGTGAAATGTCTGCTACCCGTTTCGGATTACCATGGAATATTTATAAAGAATATAGTTTAGAGTTATTTCCTATGAGTGGTTGATACTGAAAGGTTGTGTGCCTTGCCATAACAGCACAGCTTGACTTAAATGAACTTAGATTTGAAGTTGTTCATGGTTGCATTCTGGATACTAGTTAATTGCATTCACTTCTCTTAAATGCCAGATGGTTTTCTGACACTGTCAGTTGAAGCCAACATTTACATCAAATGCAAAAAGCATGCCAATGAAAGTGAGGCTGGGAAAATGACGCTAAAAGGGTGCTTGAAATGAACATTGTTGATATTACAAAACTACACTTTATTTTGTCATGGTCGTGAAAGAAATATTTTAAATTTATTTATATTTCAGCTAGCTTTTGTGTATTTTTACAAATGCAGTAAATGGATTCAGTTAAACTTTGTGGTACAGATCAATCGATCGGATTGATAATGTTTGTCTTGCCTCACTGAAGATATTTGCATATTTTTTGTCAACCATATTTTTTAGCTGGCTTCAATATATAACAACAGCTATTTCAACCCAAACTTGATTGATCTTTATATTTTGAATGATATTATTACGCAGAAAATTTATTTTTTCAACAATCCTACCTCAACCCATAATTAAGTTTCTGGATCAAGTCCAACACTAGCTGCTAGGAAAATTTTGGGCAGTCTTCTAGACTTGTGATATTAATGGTTAGTTTAAACATGGTTCATTGCCATAATTTACATAGACTACCTTATTATATGGTTCATAATTATAAACAGGAAAGGTGGCGAATGGGTTGAGCCAAAATTCAAAAACTTAGTCATGGCTTTTCCCATTAGTCATTGAATGACTAAGTAAATTAAGTTAAAATGTATTTTCTTTCAGAAAATACCTATGGCAAGATTGGTGAACAAGAAGTTTCCTAATTATGGATTATATGTCTATGGGGAAGGGTACGTACCTCATTTTCTCCTGTTGTCGACCTTTTTTTTTCTCAACAGACTACATTTGAAAACATTGGGACTATAAAATAAAACATTGCTTGTTTCCCTTTGTGTTTTCAAAAGTATTCTGCTATAAAACAAATACAAATTATTATCAGGTAGTTATGGGTAAACTAAAATTTACAAGTGTGTCCTGTAAATCACTTATAACTGTTTAATGACATTTTATGCTTGTGTAAGAGTATAAAATTTATACAAAAAAGTTTGATATAACTTTTGATTTTAGAACTTCAGTTCTTCATTGTAAATGCAATCAATTGTTTGGATTTTTACTGAACAATTAGCCAAGCCCCGGTAGCACAGTTGGTAGCATACAGGACTTGAGAGCAGGATGTCGAGGGTTCGATCCCCAGCTCTGTCAATTTCTTTCCGAGGATTGATGATAGTCATTGTGACAGGATTCATTCCTCCCCGATATAACTGAAATAATGTTGAGAAACAGCATTAAACACCAAGCAATCAATCAAAACTGAACAATTAGTCAACTACTCAAGCCAAGGTTGAGTAGGGACAGAGCTTTCTCCTGGCTGGCAATGGGTTACTTTGATTAATTACAGGGTAGGAAACAGACAGAAATCATTATAAGTAATACAGAATATGTCTGATATTGATTAAAAATTTGTAAATTTGTTTCACAAAAATACTGTTTCTTCAGTCTCAATTTTGTTCACTTATCTATTTGGTACTTTATTCTTTACCAGACAACAAAAGTTTAGACTTGTCCAAACTGAAAGCATTTGCAAACATCAAATTAGATGTGACTCAAGAATAAAATTTATTATTTGAAGGGTAGAAAACATTGTAGGAAAGGAGAAAATGCTGGTTACCAGCATTTTCTCCATTTTCCCACAATGTTATCAAAAGCCTTCTCCTTCAGGGTTGTTAAAACTCGGAATTATGTGTTACAGGGTTAAATGGCCTTAGACATTTTGAATACATAACAAAAAAGCCTTCCAGAGCAGTGTGACAGTAAACACAGAGGAATTTCCTCCCACATGGGCAAATTAGATTTCAAATTTTGTGAGGTTTTTTAATTTTTCTATACCACAATTATATTTTGTCTGTCTTGTTGGTTCTTTTTATTCATGTGCAACAAGAAAGAGTCACAGAGGTTATAATATAATAATGTTATGATGAGATTGAAATGGAGGAATAAGTCCATCTTAGATTTAACCTGAGTAGTCCCAATCACAACAGTAAATTTTTGACAGATAATGAAGATCAAGATTAGAATGTATAATAAAAGTGCACAGTCTGATCTTGGATCTACACTGTCTCCTGTGCTGAGATGTTTAAGCCAAAAACAATCTTGAGGTATATGGATATTTTATCCAGATTTAAATTGTTGTTCATTTTGTTTATACACTGTATGGGGCTGTAATAGTTAAGACCTACACGTATCATGTCATATTTCAGGCACTATGCAAGGATGCTGTCGTAAGTACTCATTCCTGATTATAAATATTTCTTAACTGACTATGCAAATATATTTTAAAGAGTACAAAGTACCTGTAATGCTGCCACAACTGATCTGGTATATTTCGTAGTTTGCTGTACATCCTTATGGATTTGCAATTCTTTCTGAAGGTGACAGGTATTGTCCCTTTAGGCATCTTTTGCCACAGCCAAGCCCTGGTAGTGCATTTCATAGTGTACAGAAATTCACCATAAACCTTAAGAATAGTATTCTATGGCATTCAGGAAGTGGGTAGATCATTGTAAAAAGTGTGAGGAGACAGATGAGGCATACTTTGTAGGGCTCTAATAAACAAAAATTTTAATATCGCAGACACAATGGGAAAAACTGTCCTACTCTACAAACATAAACAATTGCTCTCATATTAGAATTGTTCCATGTTGAAATAATCAAGATTTTCTTATGTATGACAGTGATATGAAGCCTGATGGAATACCAGTATTGTTCATACCTGGAAATGGTGGTAGCTATAAGCAAGGTAAGACCATCAGCTGTTTTTATGGTGAACATAGATGTATGGCTACAAATCTCCAATGGAACTCTTGTATTAAAAAAAAAAAATTACAGGGGTCTACTTTGATTCAATGGAAACCTTTATCACACAATCCCACGATTAAATGAACCTGATGGAGAAGGATTTTGAAAACATTGTGGGAAAAGGAAAAAATGCTAGTTAGCAGCATTTTTCACCTTTTTAGAAAATGTTTTCACAGACAAATCCCAACATTTAAGTGACATTTGTCTTCTACAAATGCTTTCCACATGGATTAAGGCATAGGATTTGTAAATCAAGAAGTTCTGGGTAGATCCTTGGCACTGGAACTGGAACTGTCATTGGAGAAAGCATTTTATATCCCAAGTCCAGTTTTAATCAAAACAAGGAAATACAAAAATAAATGAAATGTGGTCATGATATAACTGGAGTACTGTTTGAAGCAGGGTAGAATATCAACCTAATTCTAACAAAACCTTTTGATGGAGAATAGAGTACAACTAAGAAAAAGATTTGTTTTTCATTTAGCACCAGACTTTGATTTACTGTAAATTGCTCACCTTTTACAAGATATACAGACTAGAGAATTTTTTTGGGTTTCAAGGAGTAATGTCTCTGTCATTCTTCACTAAAATCTATGTTGTGGGTACCATCTAGAATTGTCTCAGTGAGACATTTTCAGTGGATACAATTCTAGTGGGTACAAGGAGCATCGCTTTGGATGGAGAAATGACCGCTTCTAGTAGACATATTCCTACCTGGTATCAATTACACAATTGAATTTATGCAACATGTTGTTTTTTTGTTTTTGCAGTTAGATCAATGGGATCTGTCACATTTCGTAGAGCCATAGACAAGGTAAAGAGATATCACTTCAACTTTTTTGCTGTTGATCTGCATGAAGAGCTGTCAGCATTCCATGGGGCTTTGATGCAAAAGCAAACAGGTAGGCACAATTAAGTCAATACTTAACTCTTTACCAACCAACAAATTTTAGACTGGTCCAAATTGAAAGCATTTGCAGACAATAAGTTGTGGGAAAAGGAGAAAATGCTGGTTATCAGCATTTTTTCCTTTTTCTAAATGTTTTCAAAAGGCTTTTTCGTCAAAGTCATTAAAATTTGGTATTATGTGGTAAAAGGTTAACAACATATATGTTTCACATTGCTGCCCTAGTTTGATTTAGAAAAAAAAATATGATAATAGCTTGTGACAATCGTTTGTTCTTTTTCCTGTGATGATTAGCACATAACTCCTTCTCCCACAATATTTTCTGTGCTGTTGAAAAATTGGTATCCTTTCATACTGTTGTTTGATATCTGTTCCTTGTGATATTGGTTTGTAGGTCTAGAATTTTCTGATAGAGAGAATTACTATAAATACAATAAACTTAGAGTTTACTCAGTAGATTATGGGTCGTTAAAAGTTGAAATTGTGTAGTAGAAGATTTAGGTTTAGTTAATGAATACATTTGTAAACGTTGGGGCTAGAGGAGAAATATTGTGCTCAGTTTCTTCTGTTTTTTATAACATTTTTAAAAGTGGTTTGCAGCCAGACCACAAGAGTTACTTGCAAAAGGTAACTAGTTAAAAAGACATTGAGGTAATATATTCAAAGAGTATCATTCAAAGATTTAACATTTTTGCTTGTTACAGAGTTTGTTCATCAGGCTATAAAGAAGATATTTTCCCTATATAAAACTGCAGAGGTCAAACCAAAGACAGTTGTTTTGTTGGGCCATTCTATGGTAAGATTATATGGATTAGTTTGTATAGTTATGATAAGGTCTTGAATATTTTGAAACAAAATACTTACTGCTACAGGCATGTTGAAGCAAGAAAATTGAAATGTAAAAAAGTACATGTATGTGGGAGACAGAAATGAAAAGGGGGGATGTTTCTATGTGGCTCAATGGCTAAGTGTGTTTTTAATTAGGATGTCCCAGGGCAAGGCACCTCAGAGCCCCAGTTCAGTACTGCTGAAACCCAGGAAACACACAAATAAGTGAGTGGTGGCTGTGATAGGACTTAATGAAAGTAGCTGAAAACACCAACTGAGGAGCTGGGCATGAATACTTGTTAGGTTTTAAGGAAATAACTACCGGTATGTAAAGTGATTGAGACTTTGTTTGCATTACCAGTGTTGAAAACAAAGATTTAACAAAACTAGTAGGAAGTTATGATGGACATAAAGTAGAGTATTCATAATTTTGTACATCGGTTTGTTATTTCAGGGAGGTATGATAGCTAGAGGATTGTTCACTCTACCTGACTTTGATCCCAGACTGGTGAACACAATCTTTATGCAGGCTACGCCAAATCAGTACCCAGGTAATTACTACTATTTTAATTGTTCTTCTTAACCCTCTACCAAACAATTCTGAGTTTTAACACGAAGGAGGAAGGCTTTTAAAAATCATTGTAGGTAAAGAAGAAAATGCTGGTAGCCAGCATTTTCTCCTTTTCCCACAGTGTTTTCAAAAGCCCTCCGCCTATCTTTTTAAAGCCCTCTTCCTATTCTTTTAAAGACAGACCTCATCAGTTTAGCCACATCTAATTTGCCGTTTTCGAATTTGGATGAGGCTTTATTTTGTTATTTGTTTGCGAGTTAAAGTAGCATTAGGAAGCTGTGGACATCCTAAGCTGCCATTGCAGAGCGTGTAGCTCAAGATTAGACTGTACAAAAAAGAATGTTCCATCTATCTTATCATTGGTCCACAATGTTCATTTTTTTTTGAGATAACACAGTCAAAAGAGCCTTGAGATTGCAGCCATTGGGCTTCTTCTGATGACTAGGAATATCTCAAGATTTTTTTTTAAAGGGGCGATAAACCAGATGTTGTTTAACAAGTTTTTAGAAAATCTTAACAAAGATGGCTAACTTGAATCTTAACATCCCTTTTGAGGCATTTTTTTTTTTTTTCTCAGCATATTTGTTTTTGCCCCTCCTAAGGATAAACAGAAATGTCCTATGAATTTTCCTTACAAAATGTCAAAACCTCCCCCCTTCCCCCCCAATATTTTTGTCAAAATCTAGTTTGATGCCCCTTTTATCACGATTTAAGATATTCGAAAGTCTTTTGAAATATATGTCAACAACATTCATTCATTCATGGTGAAACATATATTACAATGTTTTGAAACATTTTGCCAATAGGCTTAGTATTAGAAAAGAACCAAATTAGCTTAGATTTGGTTCTTATCAATTTCATTAATATTTTTGTTACTGTATTATTTCATGACTAAAATATATGTTTAAACTTAGTCAATGCTAATGAAATTGAATGAATTTCAGTTTTTCTCTTGAAAATTTCAAAAGTTTAATAAGTCTGTAGGCCAAAGATGATTATGTACAGCATTTAACACTTTGTACCAAACAATCCAAAGTTTGATGACCCAGAATAACAAGGTTGTTGAATATATTGTGGGAAAAGGAGAAAATGCTGCAAAACTAGTTACTTCTTCTTTTCCCGACGATGATTTCTACCCTATCAGAGACAAATTCCTTTTTATTAGCCAAGTGAATTTGGCATCATGACACAAGTCTGATATTTTGTCGCCTTGTTCAGGTACTAAAAGTTAATCTGTCATGAAGATTTTCTTTTTCCCCCAGTCCTTACACTTGATCCAGAATTGGCAGAGTTTCACAGACAGACTAATGAATACTGGAAACTGTATGGTAATTCCACCTTAAAACATATCACACTTGTGTCAAGTGGAGGTGCAGATAAGGATATACAAGTTAGAGGTGGTCTCACACCTTTAGATGGGGTAAGTCTTAGCGTTGTTCTCAACCTTGATGAGTGTTCAACCCTGATGTGCTGTACCTAGCTCCAAGTGCCTTTGCAAATATTTGTTACATATTTTTGCAAAAATGACCTTGAAATAGTGATATTTTGGCTGTTCTTCCTAATTTGAAAGGTCCATTTCTCTTATTCACCACTGTAAAGGTGAAACACTGAAAGTATTGGCTAGAAGGAACATGTATCAGGAAAACAGAGTAGGACCAGTTCAGATATTCCTGTAAAGAAAAATTCCTATTCACATGAACATAAAGTATGCATGTTCATTGATCTTTCTATAAGTACATAATAACTTTGTACCAAACTAGTAAATCTTCCTGGACTTTTCGAACTTGAAAGCATTCATAGGTGACAAATTGAAAATGATTAAAATGATTGAATTTGTCTTAGAAAAAGGAGAAAATCCTGGTTATCAGCATTTTCTCCTTTTTCATTGTTGTTAAAGAGGCTTTTTGTGGGGTATGTTAAGACAAGGCATTGTACATTTAACAGTTACAGAAATCTGAATGTACCTCAGATTCAAGTAAAATGTTTGTCCTACTTGTACATGTGTAATGAATTTATCCAATATTTGCTATACTTTGTTTTGCCATTGAAGCAATGTTTTGAGGCTCATTTGGCCAAAGCGGCTTTTCCACAAACTAGGGGACCAAAGGTTTGTATCGAAGAGATTTAAATCTGAAAATAAAGCCTCCACTCTCTGTAAGTCTATTGTTTTTCTATAGATGCTTCGAGTAATAGGTAAAACATTGCTTGTTAGCTGGGCTATGTTTAAAGAAAACGACGAGTTACTGTCATAGCCCTAGCATTGTCATCTGCTTTGTCATGCAAAAACATTGACATTTTCTAATATCTGTTATTATTAAACATACTTACTTCAAACTTTTATAAGTTGTTAACTATCAAAAATGGAAACCATACAAGTGGGGCTGGCAACCATCATAATATTTTTGACACAGTTATGCCCCTTTTTTGACTTAGAATTTTCACTGAAAATCAAGCACTTGCATCCAAGTTTTGGCACCCGCATGTTGTGCTCTTGTAAATGTGTATAATGTGCAACTGTCAAGTATTGTGCATTTTAGATTGTGGACGAAGACCATGCCATAAGTGCAACAGTAAGTATCAGACATAAATTTTGTTTTATTAATTTATAGCACAATAAGGCCAATGGTAGATGTTTTTATTGACAGATTAGTTTAAAGTCAGACTGCAGAGTAGGGTACATTGCAGTTTCCAATGTTTCATTACATATTCTGATCAATATAGCTTTTGCACTACCTTGGTCCCTCCTATGAACTGTAAATGTCTGGGTCGTTTTTGAGATGGCTAACAGCAGTTAGCTTTTCTTCACACTAAAGTATAATTGAGCAATGCCCAGGGGGGCTTAATGCATCTCCGCGATCCATTGTAGTAAGCAAGTCATCACATAAATTTGACCCATGAAATTGATTTTGTCCAACAACCGACTGAATCCTGAGGTAGAATGGTGCTTTTACTTGCAGAAAATTTAACAATAGCAAAAAAGTTTCAGCCCAGCTCAGCCTGCGCAGGCTGACCTGGGTCAATAATTTTGGCTGATGCTAATTGCTTCCCTTTTCACAGAGCATGGCTCATATTGTTATCTATATTTCAGTCACATTTCATTTCTTGTCTTGCAAAGGCTTTTAGTATGGACATATCTAAAATTTGTTACCTGGTAAAGAGTTAAGAGTTTAAACACACCACAAACTTTTTTAGATCTCACCTGGAGAGGAGAATATTTCCCACTTTCTTTTTTACATATCATTCAAAATGCCTGCAAATTTTACGCAATTGTGTCACTTGGCACAGTGTTTAGAATATCGATTAACCTGCTACCAAATAATCCCTTTTGTTAGTGACTCTTGAGTTAGTGACTCTGTTTAGAAGGTTTTTGAAAACATCATCAGAAAAGGAGAAAATGCTGGTAACCAGCATTTTCTCCTATTCTCACAATGTTTCTACCCTGTCAAAGGTAAAGTTCATCATTCGTGTCATATGATCTTGGAATGCTTTCATTACAGTCAAGTCTGAAATTTTTGTTGTCTTGTATGAGAGCTTGCACAGTAACTTATTTCCTTTGGCTGTCACCATATACATGTTTTTTTCAAGCCAACTCAAGGTAGCAGAAATTAAACATGCAGATTATAATGTTGATTTTGCCTTTCAACAACATACAGCATCAAAAAATGGATGAGTTCTGATTCTAGGGTTATGTATAAAACACCAGTGTAGTCAATCCCACTATAAAACAGCAATAGTTGTCTTGTTAAAATTGTTTTTAGGAAATGTCCGTCAAGTAGGACTTCTCAATACTGATAAATGTCAGATTAAATCTTTAAATGAAGATTTAACATCAATTTAGCAGGCCCCGCTGTATAAAATCGCCAATTTTAATTCCAGTACTCTAACTGTACTTGTTTACGCACCTATGTATTGAAAAAACCACTAATCAAATTCTCACATTTCAATTATGACAGTAGGTAAATACTTACCATTTGACTTATTCTAAACTATGATGTTGTTGTCTTCTATATGATTTAACAACTTTGAGAAGCTTGTACAATTTGTTGATTTGTATTGACTACAGATTTTTTTTTCGAAACATACAATTAATTCCCTAAAATATTCTTTTACAAAATAAGCATGGCAGTTGATTAACATAAGTATATTTTAAAAACTATAGATCTTCAATAGGGTAGTATCTTAAGACCAAGTCTGGATATTTCTCTGATATTTATACATAGCCAGAAGTCTCCAGAAACAAATGTAGGTTGTTTTCAACTGTTATTCTCGTAATTTAACTGCAGCTGATATTATATATAGATCTATATTAGATATATTTATTAGATATCAAAATGCACGGACTGGACATTGCAGAAATTTAGGTTTTGCAGAAATTTAAATACCCCTCTTTTTAGAAAAAAAAAGCAGGATTTGGAACCCGCAGAAAAAAATGCTTATACGGTATTTGACTTTTTACCGCATATTTTCCTATAATAGTCCTCTGTTTTCTATTCGAAAAACAGCCAACACATTCCCCTAAAGTTTGGGTAGCGCCAGATCACCTTTGTGTTGTATGGTGTAAACAGCTAGTGTTTGCATTCGCCAGATCACTGTTTGACATAGTGGATGAAAATACTAAAATGGTAAGTTACTTTGGCATTATTATACCTCAATCTAATCTTTAATCTACACCATTCCATGTTTTGTTTGATAGTCTTTGTAAATTGGATGTAGGATTTTTAATACACATATTTGGTCCATGTAACAAAATTTTGCAGTATGAAGCCTCAATTTTTCGGCGCAATTGTAAGACTGATATAAAGATATGTTACTAGATGGTCACAGAAGTCTATGGCTTCTTAAGTTCTACTTTATTTTGATATTTTGCTTTTGTTTTATTCGGAGATGTTTCTTTTCATTTTTGTTGAAGATCTTTATTGTTGCTTGTGACAGATCTTTATTGTTATTTTACTGACAGATAACAGATGATGTTGCACACAGAATGTCTGTTTTTAGACACCATTTTCTTCATCACTCAGGCACTGGGGGTTTTGTTACTAAATGGCCGGAGACAATGAAACTAAACAAAAGGGTACCTTGGACGATTATGTCAGAAGAAACCTGGAAATGGACTAAAGACAAGGTGTGTCTGCTGCTCGTCAATTTCTTCTTTGAAAATTTGCCTTTGTATGTGTGCCTTTACTTGTAATCTTTTTTAATGTAAGCTCTCTTTGAGGATCACCTTATGGTTTTAGCAACAAGATGGTCTTTGAAGTGCAAATGAGGAACTTTTTGTACCCCCAATAAACAAATGTTTTCAGGGATAAGCTAGAATGCATGTCTGTCTGTCTTTGTATATGCACCAAGTCATATTTGTGTCAAAAAGTCCTCCTACAGTTTTGCTGTCATTGCTTTGAAACTTGATATAACATCTATTAACAATAGACTGAAAACTTGCAAGGTACTATTTCTGGATGTCCGGCTAAGTAAGTTGAAAAATTAGACATTTTTGGCAAAATGTATGACATGTTTAATCATTTGTCTTTTCTATCAAGGCTCAAGGCAGGAAAATTCAAACTGTACCAAACGACAAAAATTTAGATATGACAATGACAGGATTTGCAGACATCAACTTGAGTGTAGCTCAAAAGATGATTTCTGTCAGTCTCTAAAATTGTGGAAAAGATTGTGGGAGTAGGAGAAAGTGTTGGTTAGCATCATTTTCTCCTTTTACCACTAGGTTTTCAAAAACTCCCTTTTCAGGGTTGTTAAAACATGGGATTGATAGGCAAAGGGTTAAGTCACTTTTTGTGACGGTTCTATTTATTTTAAGAGAGATGGGGAGAATAGTCTGATGAACGGTTGAATAGTAAGACAGTGTTGGTATTGAGGTGGATGCTGATGTGAAGCATTTAGTCTACTTTATATTTAAAAGTCAGGCTGTGTATAGCAAAGTTGCTGTGGGAGAGAACTGTCAAACATTTCACAACATGTTTGTTAATCAATTGCCACACAGGCTGAAATTAAAAACATAGCTAAAAGCTAGTGCTTGTGACAAAAAGGAAAAGATTTGATGATGATAAATTCTTTGTTTTGAATGATATAGATATGTTTGAAAAGAAGCAGTTAAAAATATGGTCACCATATGCTTGTATAGATGATTAATTAGGGCATAATAGTTAGATTGTACAATTTTTTGTGTACATTTACATTACAGGTTGTTGAAGAAACTTATCTTGTGGTTCCAGTAGTAGAGTATGATGCAATTGACCATGCAGTTGTTGTATCAAATATTGTAAGTACATATACTGGCTTACTTCTGTATCACATTTTTTTTTTTCCTTCATCAAAAAACTCAAATGTTTTGCTTTTATTCCATGTATCAATTAAGGCTTACAGATTTTTAATCATACAGTTTAAGCCTTTATGGCTTCGTGTGATAAATTTCAACTTGTTATGTTGAAGAAAAAAGAAAATTGTACTGCCTATAAAGAATTTTGTGGATAAACAATATCATAATTGTTTTAGAATATTGTGCTTTATTTCTGTATATAGATCAAGAAAACTTCATTACTCTTTTCTGTAGCCTCAAGACAGTTGGATCTGTACATGTGACTTAAAACCTGGGCAAAAGGAATGGTACGTCAAGTGTTATGTTTTTTGATATCTGTCTTAACTCTTTGTCAAATAACAAAATCTAAGACTCCTTCAAATTAAAAGAATTGCAGACATTTAAAAAAAAAATAAATGTGACTCAAAAATTGAGCTTTGTTTTTATAAGGATAGCAAACATGTTGGGACAAGGAGAAAATGCTGGTTACCAGCATTCTCTCCTTTTCCCACAATGTTTTCAAAAGCCTGTCAGTCAGGGTTGTTATAATTTGGGATTGTTTGGTAATGTATTAACTATTTGTTTTTTTTTAAATACAAATTTATCATATTATTCAAATACATGAATTATGATTGTTTAGTTCTTACATATTGGAAAGTCTGCACTAGATTAAAATGCCCAAATCACATATTAAGGTATTTAATTTGAATTAGTTCATCACCTCAAAACTATGGTGGGCAAAACTTTAAGTGTACATCTGTACCATCACTTATTTTATCAAGAATTTTTCCAGCTCAGTCTGCAGAGACATCTCTTCCACAGGAAACTTGATTCCTCCTTTGTATTCTCAGAAAAAGGTATGGACAAGTGGCATATTTATGTTCTGTTTTGTCTGATATTTTGAGAACTCCGATATTTTGAGCACACTGATTGTCCTTTTTCTATTAATCCTTTAACAAACAATCCCTAGTTTTAACAACCTTGATGACAAAGGTTTTGAAAACTTTGGAAACATTGTGGGAAAATTTAACCAACATTTTCTTGATGTCCCAAAAATATTTTCTACCTTGTAAGAGAACTTCAGCTCATTTGTATTAAATTCAAAATTGTTGTCTGTAGATGTTTACAGTTAAGAGGAGTTTTAAATTTGTCATTTAGGAAACTGTTAATACAATTCATTTACTGCCTGGAGATGACCTTTTTCTTCTAGCAGCATATGATTTTTGTAAACATTGTAGTAAGAGAATATGCTCATAATGACTTATGTGTTAAACATTTTATTCATGTTAAGGATAGGGCACCCTAATGAGATTTGTGTAACACTGCCGTTCATCACCAAAATATTGTACGGATTTGGCTAAGACTCGGGTAATCCATAGTCGATGCTGGGAACCAGCTTCTATCGGCCGATTGATTATGGAGTACCCAAGTCTTGGCTGAATATGCACGTTTTTCGGCGATGAAAGGCGATGTTACACGAATCCCATTAGGGTGCCCTATCCTTAAATTTCATCTTTCATCATTAAACTGAATATGATAAAATGTGTTGCAAAATTGTTTTTGGAGGTCATTACTTTTAAAAAAAACTTCTGAGCAACACCTGATTTTGCTCAGTTTTCTAGATTTCTGGCATGGATGTTTTCTAATGAAATATTCTGGAATGTCATAGCCTGGTCATCAAAATGGAAAAACTTGACATTTTCTATTATCTCTGTCATTGCTGGAAATTTCTACTTCCAACTCAGGCTACATGTAATTGTTCAGTTTTCAAAGGGAACCCATAGCAAAAATGCAGGTAACCCGCAAATATATTTTTATATGCATAAAATATCCTTGTTATCAGCCTATTTGTTTATAGCTTGAAATACAATTGAGCTTGACAGGGGTATTCTGTTATCCATAGGTTGACTCTTTACCATACAACAAAACTGTAGACAGATCCACATTGAAAGCATTTGCAGTTAACACATTGAATGTGGTTCAAATGGTACAACTTGTCTTTTAAAGGGTTCACCAGCGTGTTCTCCTTTTCTTACAATGATTTTAGAAGCCATCTGCCCCAGGATTGCAAGATGATAATTGTTGTTTGGCAATAGATTACGACAATAGACATGTACTCAGACAACGAAGGTTAGATTGTAGCTGGTAGAGATGGTGGTGAGGGCATATCTTTGGGCAAAACACCGTAGAGCCCCTGCGTATTCCTTGTGAAACTGTAAAGACCTGAATAAGTGAAATGCTTGTTAACTCTTTACCAAACGATAGAATTAAAGGATAGTTCAAATTTAAAGCTAATGCAGACGACAGAAGAAATATGATTTTAGTAATGAAATTAGTTTCTGAAAGGTTAGAAACCATTGTGGGTAAAGGAGAAAATGCTGGTTACCAGCATTTTCTTCTTTTCACACAATGTTTTTAAAAGCCTGTTTCTGCAGGGTAGTTAAAACTCGGGATTGTGTGGTAAAGGGTTAAGCAGTATGAAACACAATTCAAACAGAGGAACTTGTATTCTAATGGTGTTTTGTTCTCTATCAGGCTGTACATATAGATCTAGATGCCCCAGATATGGCTGCTGTATCACATATTGTTGTTGTGATACCACCTACTAACAGTAGGGTAAGTAATCACAGTTCAATCGTTATTTTGCTATATAAAGAATATAGCTGGTTTCTGGTTTAATCTCGATTAAAAAAAGTGGTAACTGTTACTTTGTCACAGTGTGACTAATAATTGCTGTGGATTTCATTTTATTTTCTAATGTATAGGGAAACTGCCTTGTTAACATATTACCTTCTGCTGACTTCCTTTTTAGCTTGGATGTTTACTAAAAAAAAGACGACTTATTGTCATAGCCCTGTCATCATCGTCTGCACCTTTGTCATGTGAAAACTTTGACATTTTATAGAATCTCTGTTATTGCTGAAGATGTTTATTTCAAACTTGAACAAGTTGTTGACTATCAAAAGGGGAACTCATACAATAGGGGCAGGTTGCCATCAAAATGTTCAGGACATAGTTATGTCCCTTTTCTGTCTTAGAATTTTCAGAAAACTTTGATATTTTGTGATATCTCTTTTATCACTGAAGATATTCACTTCAAACTTGGACAAGTTGTTAACTATCAAAAGGGGAACTCATACAATAGGTGCAGGTAACCATCAACAGGGTTGTAAAATTCCACTCGTCCGCTCATATTGACGAGTAACATTTGGCTTCGGGCAAGTAGAAAAAATGCCAAGCTCGTCCTGTTGGATGAGTACATTTTAAAACTAATGAATTCTAAATTTGTCAAGTAAAATTCAAATTACAGGTTATTTCACGGCGAACACAAAACGAAAGTAAAACTGAAATTCCAGAGCGTCTCTTCGATCACGATACAAGATGTTTATGTTTATTATGCATGAGCATCTGTAAAGTGCTTGACGGGTTTTCTGTTCACAGCATCAGTTAGACTAGTATACCTGTACAATCTATGCTAAAATTCCTATATTGTTAGATCGGGACAGGTTTACCAGTCAAGCCACCGGAAAAAATAAGTATTAAACACCGTCGACACCGTAGTATATATAATGCAGTAGAAATGGTCATTCAAGTCTGCAAGTTTGGACAAGTGATAGTGTCATAAGGACGAATAACTTTTTCTACCCACTAGTCCTACAGGACAAGTAGACAAAGAAAAAATTTTACACCCCTGATCAAGTCATGCCTCTTTCAAACTTAGAATTTTCACTGAAAATCAAGTACTGAGCGCTGGCACCCTCATGTGGTGCTCATGTTTTGTCTTGCAGTAGACAGTGTTTTTGTTTTGCATGAATGTAGCTTGAATTGATATCCTCGTCCAACACCAACTGGATTTTTTAAATTTTGCCCTTCAAGAAGTTCATTGATGGGGAAAAAATATTGAATTCTTTGTTAACATGTATTTTATAAATTAAAAAATAAGTTTCTCATGTACTTTCACTAAATGAGGGAAAACAGTATGGTTTTTATGTACATGTACTTGTATGTGACAAGGGAAAGAAAGTTCTCATATTAAAGTAGCACATCAATTTAAACTCTAAATTTGTAGGTAGAGGTAATTGGTGAAGTTTACAATCAAGGTAGAAGATACTTGAGTAACTCTGTGCCAGGACTTTTGGAAATATTGATGTCTTATCCAGAAAGTGTGAGCAAAGGGGCTATGGTGTTGACTCTAGGGACCAATGCTTTGTATTACAGACTTAAACTGTATAATCTGAATAACGTTCTCAAAGTTTATACTGCAACTCTAGAGACCAGTAAATGTACCAATAAAAAGCCAGGTAAATGTTCTTGATAAATAGATCTCAATTGTTTTTTGCTCATCTGAAAACGAAGTGCTCAAGGTGAGCTTTTGTGATCGTGCTGTGTCTGTTGTGCGTTGTCTGTCGTACATCGTCAACTTTTACCTTGTGTACGCTTTAGAGGCCACATTTTCAGTCCAATACTCATGAAACTTGGTAAGAATGTTTGTCTTGATGATAACTCGGAGGAGATAGAAAATGGGTCATGTCAGGTCAAAAACTAGGTCACTAGGTCAAATCTTTGAAAAACCTTGTGTAAGCTCTAGAGACCACATTTTCAGTCCAAAACTCTTGAAAGTTTATTAGAATGTTTGTCTTGATGATTTCTTACATGAGTTAAAAAATGGGTCATGTCGGGTCAAAAACTAGGCCACTGGGTCAAATCTTAGAAAAACCTAGTGTACACTCTAGAGACCACATTTTCAGTCCAAAACTCTTGAAAGTTGGTCAGAATGTTTGCCTCGATGATTTCTTGGAGGAGTTTGAAAATGGGTTATGTCAGGTCAAAAACTAGGTCACTAGGTCAAATCTTAGAAAAACCTTGTGTATGCTCTAGAGACCACATTTTCAGTCCAAAACTCTTGAAAGTTGGTCAGAATGTTTGTCTTGATGATATCTCGGAGGACATAGAAAATGGGTCATGTCGGGTCAAAATCTAGGTCACTAGGTCAAATCTTAGAAAAACCTTGTGTACGCTCTAGAGACCACATTTTCAGCCCAAAACTCTTTAAAGTTGGTCAAAATGTTTGCCTTGATGATTTCTTGCATGAGTTTGAAAATGGGTCATGTTGGGTCAAGAACTAGGTCACTAGGTCAAATCTTAGAAAAACCTTGTGTACGCTCTAGAGGCCACAATTTCTCTGCAATACTCATGAAAGTTGGTCAGAATGTTTGTCTTGATGATTCCTTGGATGAGTTTGAAAATGGGTCATGTGGGGTCAAAAACTAGGTTAAATCTTGGAAAAACCTTATGTATGCTCTAGAGGTAACATTTTCAGTGCGGTACTCATGGAACTTAGATTGTTTGTCTTGATGATTTCTTGAATGACTTTGAAAATGGTTCACAATTGGTCAAGAACTAGGTCACCAGGTCAAATCTTAAAAATAGCTTGTGTAGCTCTAGAGTTAACATTTTCTGTCCAGTACTTATGAAAATTAGTCAGAATGTTTTTCTTGATGATCAATATAATGAAATTGAAAAAGGGTCACATTGGGTAAAAAACTAGGTCGCCATGTCAAATCTTGGAAAAACCTTGTGTACACTCTAGAGGCCACATTTTCTGTCCAATACTAATGAAAGGTGATCAGAATCTTTGTTTTGATAAAATCTGCAATGGGAAAATGGGCTATTTTTGGCTTAAAAGTAGGTCATTGAGGGAAATTCTAGAAAAAGCTTGTTTACAAGCTAGAGGCCAAATGTTCAGTCCAATAATTATGAAAGCTTGGTAAAATGTTTGTCATAATATCTCGAAAGAGATTGAAAATGGGTCATGTTTGGTCAAAAGACTCAGGTGAGCAACTTCAGGGCCATCACTTTAGGGCCATCTTGGCCCTCTTGTTAGTGTTTAATGTTTAGTGTCCAACACATACACAAAGTTGAAGCAATGTCAAGCAATTAGAGAGGAATGAATGATGTCAATATTACTTTCATCAATCCTTGCAAAGAACTTTTGACTGATTCAGGATTCAAGCCCAGTATCTCTTTACTACTAGAGTTGTGACTTACCCACTAACTTCTGTTGTTGTCTGTATCAATCTCAGTAAACCTATGTGTTCTTCAATCATAAAGACCTTCAATGATGGAAGTAAAGGCTTTCTACCTAGTGAAAGGGTGAAAGTGTACTGTGCAAGTCAAATTTTCAAGCTGCCGACTTGTGAGCTGATACATGAGCATTATGTTGTCATGTTGTTTACTTTGCTGTTGTTGTTATTTGAGAAAATGCATTAAAACCCTTACAAAACAACCTAATGTTTTGTCAACCATGAGGATTGATTGTATGGTTTTGAATGCTGTTTCTACTTTATTTCAGTCATAAGGCAGCCAGGGTACCTATACATGTTTTCCTTGAGATTTTTTACCAGTTCTTTGCACGGTATTCTTCCGAAGCCACTGGCTGCTTTCCCACAAAACCATACTAGAAACAATGATTAGCAGTGAGAGAGGAATGAATCCTGTTGCAATTACTATCATCAGTAATCGGAAAGGAAATTGGCCAAGCAAGGCATTCGTACCAGTAACCCCCTGCTTTCAAGTCTTGTATGCTACCAACTGGGTTACTGGGGTTTGTTTACCATGAGAAAAAGGCTTTTGAAAACATTGCGGTCACCAGCACTTCTCCTTTTCCCGCACTGTCCTGTACATTTTCTATGACAAATCCTTTGAGTTGACATCTACAAATGCTGTCAGTTTGAATCAGCCAACAATTTTGTCATTTGGTAAAAAGTTAACTGACTTGTTATGAATTATTTCATTGTAGGAGAGTTTGATGGAAGTGTCATGAAGTTCCATGTGCCATGGAGTAATGAAGATTCCTATGAGTTCTTGAAGTATGTAGATCTTCCATCCATTATTAACTTACTTATTGTTTGTACTTTTTGGCTGCTGTAGTTTACAAACCTGGAAAACAGTGCAGAAAAGTAGTAGTTACACATCTTTCAAAACTTCTATTATCTGTATTATTGAAACATAATTTTCTTTTTGAAATTATCCTCTTCATTGCATATTGTCCTTTTCTAGGGGAATCTGGAAAGGATGATGAATATATATTTCATATTAAGTGATTTCACAATAAACAGTAAAGTGTGCTCTCTGAACTGTGTTTTGTGTGTCATTTTTGCACAACCGGTAATCAGTAATTTCTTGAACTTAAACCGTTACCAAACAGTCAAGAGGTTTTACGACCCCGAAGAATAATGCTTTCAAAAATATCATGGGAAAAGGAGAAAATGCTGTCCTTTTCCAACAATGATTTTTTACCCTTTTGAAGACAATCCCATCATTTGAGACACATTGAATTTGTTGCCTGTAAGTGCTTTCAAAATAGACAAGTGCAAGATATTGTTGGCTGGCAAAAAGTGAACACAGGCAGATCCAAAGAAGGGCAAACAAATATTGGGTTTGAATCCCTTGATTTGCCGCTGACTCTACAAGTCGACAAAATTTTGGACTTGTCCCAATCAAAAGCACTTGCAGATGACAAACCAAATGTGATTTAGATGTTGAGACTTGTCCTGGAAATGGCAGAAAATGTTGTGGAAAAAGGAAAACATGCTGCTTACTAGCATTTTGTCCTTTTTCCACTACTTTTTTAAAAGGCATTGTTAAAGCCTGGAATTGTGTGGTATGGAGTTAGAAATACAGGGCTAAACAACAAACATTCTTATTTAGATACAGGGCAAGTGGAAACTTAACCATGAAGGTCCAGTATGTACCCCCTGCTCCAGTATTCTCCCCTGACAACATGGACTTTCAGTTTGGTGCCCCTGGTCAGGACTTTGATCATGTAGAATTAGCTCTGTACTTGGAACCAACCTGCACATATAAACTACGGCTGAGAGCATCCTTCAAAGAAATGCTAGGGCAGGTAAGAATTGTGGTGAATATGGTTGCACCTCTAAGTTATTTTTTCTTGATAGAGACTGTTTGGCAGCAGCATATATTGACTGTTGTCTGCATTTAGAAAAGGTGGAAAATGGTTAGCACAGACAAATTTGACTATTTACATCAGAAAATGAAGCACACTGATATTTTACTACTTTAAAATGAAGACTTTTGCTTGTCTCTGATAAGTGGTATACATAAACTTTTTGGCACTATAGGCAAAAGCTTGGGCTTTAGGGAACTGCATAGGTCAAGATCAGACTGCACGAAATGTGCAGCCATATTGTGGATCTTTAGTATCAGTTTATTTTGTCAATCCATAAGATAAAACTTTCAGTAAAGTTTCAGTGGTTTGTACTTTCACCAGTCAAAAGAGGTGGAGTTTATATATTTAGTGATGAAAGACTTAACCTTTACCACATAATCCACTGTTTTAAGTACCCTGAGGAGGAGGGCTTTTGAAAACATTGTTGGAAAAGGAGAAAACTTTTTTGAAACATTGGAAAAAGAGAAAATACTCTCAATGTTTTCAATACATTCAAAGATGAACTCAATCATTTAAACTGTATTCAATTTGTCAGCTGCACATGCTTTGAATTTGGATGAGTCTAAAATTTTGTCATTTGGTAAAGAATTAGTACTGTAGTTCTACCCTCTCTGACATAAGAGAATCTCTACAGTGAAAAGGCTTTACAAAACGAAGAGGAAGAAACAAAAAATTCATGTACAAATAATTCGTTACATACAGATGCTAGGCCAGTATTCACACCATTCTCATAATTTTTTGAATTTTTGTACCATATTCCTCAACCATTTTAAATAAGATTCTTAGTCTAATACTTAACCATTTGGTGAAGCCAGCCAGAAATTGTGTTCCATTGAAATTTACAAGATTCTTGAGAATTAGACTAAGAATGTTGCTAAGAATGGTTGGTAAATGTGGGCCCTGGATTCCCAGACTGGATTCCAATCAGATAAGGTGAAATATTCTCTATCAAGCAAACAGATGGCTTATTGTGGAATTGGATTTGATTTTAGAATAACTCTATACCAAACAACAAACTTTTAGACTGGTTCAAATTGAAAGCATTTGCAGACAACAATCGTAGTAGCTCAAATAATGATTTATGTCTAATGATTTATGTCTTGATAAGGTAGCAAACATTGTGGAAAAAGGAGAAAATGCTGGTTATCAGCATTTTCTCCTTTTCCCACTATGTTTTAAAAAGTCAACTTCTTCAGGGTTGTTAAAACTTGTAATTGTGGGGTAAAGGGATAATCAGTTAACAGGACTGCTAGCTGTTGCCTTGCTGTTATTAATGAAATACTTATCCATATTTTTACTTTCTTAAAAGTTTTTAACTTTGCAGCTCTTACCACAAAGGATCTTCGTTGCATATTTTATTTAAGGTTATATTTTCAGTAAAATCACCTGTTAATTTAAGATTTTTTTTATGAATGAGTGGAGGGTTATGTTATGAATGAGTGGAGGGTTATGTACAATTAGCAAGATTTTTTTTTATTTTATCCTTTCTTCTCTTCGAGTCTAAGCTTGTCAATTGGAGAAGCGCATACATTCTTGCAAACTTTTCAGCTTTTGTCAAACTGTAATCTAAGGAATGTATTAACTTGAAGAACACCTATAAGGATTTAAATTGCTTTTGAACACAGTAAAGACGATGGTCCATCTGCATTTTCTCTTTTGGGTATAGTTCAGATGCAAATTATACTGATGAGGAACATCCTTCAAATTGCCATGTCTTTTTCTTGTTTTAAACATACCAAAAAAAAAGAAAACACTTGTATTTATCCTTTTCCCCTCTCCTAGCACCTCTTGACAACTCTGTTTTTGAAGGTTGTGTGAACATTGTGCCATACAGAGAAATTTCTCTAAATGAGCTGTCTCCATTTGTTACAGTGTTTCCTTGATTATCTACATCAAAATTTATTTCTACATGTGTGCTTTATTTTGCTTAAGAACCTTTTTACTTCTTTACCAGAGGATACAATTTTAGACATCAAAACTGAAAACAGTTGTAGATGACATTAAACATGTCTCTGATGATGGCATTTGTCTTTGAATGGGTAGAAAACATATTGAAAATGCTGGTTACCAGCATTTTCTCCTTTGTCCATGATGTTTTCAAAAGCCTGTTTTCTTAGAGTTGTTAGATATCTGTATTGTTTGGTAAAAGTTTAAAGAATACCAAGAATTGAACATGGACAAATTGAATGGATTTCTTAGGATTGCCTACATCTTTTGATCTCTAGTAAAGGGCCCTGTAATGATTGTATCCAGTGTAGCAACATGTATGCTGTACAACTCCAAATAAAACTTGAAAAGTGTTATACAGAAATGACAGGTTGTTTATATTTGTGTGTGCCATTCATTATCCAGCAATCACCTTTATAAACCTGGGTCTTTGAATATAGAACAGAACAGAAACTTTATTCAGAATATTGGCTTAAACACATAAGGTTCATCGTCGAACACATAAATTGTAAATACATGCATGAGTATGGACAAAACAAACTAACAAACAAACAAAAAACAAATGATATCAAATGGGTATCCTGAAATGAATGAGTGAATACGGAAATAATGAATAATAAAAGTAAAACATGTACATAACACATTAGAGAATGAAAAGCATTAAGTAAGTAAGATGTCAGGCGTAGACTTGCAGTCTTATATAGTAGCAGTATAGTATATTTATGATTAATATATACCATCAAACTCAAACTTAAGAATGTACTGGGCAAAAAGATTGGATGCAATTGTTTTTTTTTTCCTTCTGAATAATTTCTATAGTTCACCACAGGTAGGAAATTTAAAGCAAGATTCAAAAGTATGAATATCGGAATCGATAATTTTTGCCTAGATTTTGGCAAGACATTGTTCAATATTAGGCAAAGCCAAAGGTATGTATGTAACTGCCTCAAGGCAGTTAATCATAGAGCCCTCCAAATCCAGAAGGTTATTGGGGGGGGGGGGGGGGGGGAGTTACAAATAAAGTCACTGTTGGGCCAAAGGATGATTTCTTGTTATCTTAAAAAGATAAAGATAGTAATGTGTGTAAGGAGGAATCCTTTAATTTGTTTGATTAATTGAAATGCCTGATGCTCATACATAATTGATAGACCCAGCAGCTGATTAGCTCTGTACCTCCTGAGAAAAAAACAACAAAACTAGCAGACAACTTGGAAAATTCTCTTGTGAAATAAAGATATTCAACATGTGTTAAGGTTAAAAACATGAAGAGTGGCAAAAGGAGAAATTGCTTGTTACAAGCGCTTTCTGCTTTGAATCAAGACGATCTGCTACAAGACTATAGAGGTCTTTAATGTGCTTATGAATCCTTTACCAAACAAGTTTTAACAACCTTGAAAAAGAATGCTTTTGAAAACATTGTGGGAAAAGGAGAAAATTCTAGTAAACAGAATTTTCTCCTATTTGTACAATGTTTTTTACTCAATTACAGACAAATATATCATTTGAGCCATATTCGATAATATTGTCTGCAAATGCTTTCAATTTGGGAGAGTCTAAAGTTTTGTTACCTAGGACAGGATTAACACCACATTTGTTCATTTATAATAGATAGACCTGCCAACTGATCAAATGATAGTGATGGTCTTATTGCAATAAAATGTCATTAGATTGTTCTGTCCAAGACAGAAACTAGGCACAGTTATATGTTAAAGAGAGAGTCACACTATTGTTTGATGAGATTTGAGTTTGTTTGTATAGAGGAAACGTTCCAATTCTGTCTTAAACTGAAAATGGACCTATACTGTCTACCACCTGATACTAAATTATTACCGAAATAAACACAGTGAAAATCTAGTTTAAGACCATGATTAACTCTTTACCAAACAGCAAAATTTTAGACTTGTCCAAATTGAAGGTATTTGCAGACGACGAATGTGACTAAAGAATTGAAATTTGTTTTTGAAAGAGAAAACATTGTGAGAAAAGGAGAAAATGCTGGTTATCAGGATTGTTTCATATAGACTTAAAAGTCAAATTTGTTTACTTGATAGCAAAAGACTTCAGCCAAATGTGGATCTAGTTACAGTTTAGAATAAGATAGTAACAAGAGGAGAAACTGAGTTTGTATTCACCAACCATTCTTAAGAACATTCTTAGTCTTATTCCCCAGAATTTTATTTTTTAAATTTGAAAGTAACACAACTTCTGATTGGCTAAACCATTTGGTTTTTCCAATCAGAAGTTTTGTTGCTTTCAAATTTAGAAAATCTTTAAGAGTAAGACTAAGAATATTCTTAAGAATGGTTGTTGAATACAGACCCTGGTCACACTGTGCAGTTTTTGCATTCAGAAGTGATTCACTATGGATCCATCAGAAAAGATACATAAGTCATTAGGGACATGATAAAAAGAAACAATCAAATTTATAAGATGGAGACATAAATTAAGCTTTAGGTACCCAAGCACATCTTTTGCTTTTTACCAAACAACAAAAAAAAAAGACCCATCCTAATTAACCCTTTCCCAAATGGCAAATTTTGGACCAGACCGAATTGAAAGCATTTTGCAGATGACAAATTAACAGTTGCTAAAAAGATGATTTTTCTTTATGATAGGGTAGAAAATATTGTGGGAAAAGGAGAAAATGCTGGTTACCAGCATTTTCTCCTTTTCCCACAATGTTTTCAAAAGGCTTCTATTCCTGACCCGTAAAAACCAGGGATTGTTTGGGAAAGGGTTAAAAGCTTTTGCAGGCAACATATTAAATGTTGCTCATATGAAAGGGTAGAAAAGAGTATAAACCCTTTTCTATGTCTGTGAAAAGGTTGAAAACATTGTGGGAAAAGGAAAAAATGCCGTTTACCAGCATTTTCTCCTTTTCCCTCAATGTTTTCAAAAACGCTTTTTCTTCAGGGTAATGAATGTCCAATACTCATGAAACTTAGAATGTTTGTCTTGGTAATATCTCAAACAGATATGAAAATGGGTCATGTTGGGTCAAAAACTAAGTCACCAGATCAAATCTTTGGAAAGCCTTGTATACGCTTTAGAGGCCACATTTTCTGTCAAGTGCTCATGAAACTTGGCTAGAATGTTTGTCTTGATGATACCTCGGAGATGTTGGAAAATGGGTCATGTTCCGGTCAAAAACTAAGTCAGTAGGTCAAATAATAGGAAAACCTTGTGTTCATTCTAGAGGCCACTTTCTGTCCAATACACATGAAAGTTGGTCAGAATCTTTTTCTTGATGATTTAGCATGATTGGTAACATCTGGTCAAAAGTAGGGTCACCAGGTCAAATCTTTGAAAACCCTTGTGGCTACATTTCGGTCCAATACTCATGAAAGGTGGTCAGAATGTTTGTCTTGATGATATTTTAGTAGAGTGTGAAAATGGGTCATGTTTGGTCAAAAACTAGGTTGCCAGGTCAAATCTTTGAAAAACCCTGTGTACACTTAAGTCTTTACCATACAGTCCAGAGTTTCATAGACCCTGAAAGAGTATGCTTTTGAAAACATTGAGGGGAAAGAACCTCAAGGTTTTTCACCCTATCAAGGACAGAAATCATCATTTTAGCTACATTAAATATGTTGTCAGAAAATGCTTTCAGTTTGGTCCGGTTCGAAATTTTTGTTGTTTGGTAAAGAATAAAGGGAACACATTGTCTGACCAATACTCATAAGTTTATCAGAATGTTTATCTGAATGATATCTAGGTTTAGTTGCAAAATATGTCACAACGGGTCGAAAACTCGGTCACCAGGACTGGTCAGGTTGTAGAAAATCTGTAGAGGCCATATTGTCATTTCAAAACTCATGACAGCTAATCAGAACAATTTTTTTGACAATATCTTGGACATAATGAGAAATGGGTCAAGTCAGGTCTGTAACTAAGTCACAAGGTCAGATCTAATGAAAAACCTTGTGTATTCTGTAGAGGCCATATTTTCAGTCCAAAACTCATGAAATTTGGTCTACATTTCTGTCTTGATATCTTTTATATGTTTGAAAATGGGTCTAAGTTGGGTCAAAAACTAGGTCACCACATCAAAATCTTTAAAAAGAAACAAGCTTGTTAGTCCCCTACTGGCGGAGCTGAAGGGGACTTTAGGTTTGAACTCCGTCCGTCTGTCCGTCAGTCCTCCTGCAAATCAGTTTTCCGGACTTTTTTTCTAAACGCTGGCAGATATTGAGCTGATTTTTTGTGTGCAAGTCAACCACCATGAGTTACAAATAAAGTTTGAGTTTCGTTCTGGTCCACTGTTTTTTGACGAAATTACGGGCCTTGGACTTGGAAATTTTCACCGAAAAAACACTTTTCCCGACTTTTTTCTAAACGCTGGCAGATATTGAGAGCTGATTTTTGGTGTGTAAGTCAACCACCATGAGTTATAGATCAAGTTTGAGTTTCGTTCTGGTCCACTGATTTTTGACGAAATTACGAGCCTTGGAGTTAAAAAATTTCACTGAAAAAACTTTTTTCCTGACTTTTTTTCTAAACACTGGCAGATATTGAGCTTTGTTTTGGTATGTGAATTCACCACCATTGCATGCACACCCATATATGATCAAGTTCGAGTTTCGTTCCAGTCCACTGATTTTTGACGGAATTCCAGGCCTTGAAAATTTGCTTTTACGAGGGCATTTTGTGTTTCACAAACACATCTTGTCTTAGTAAAACTTCTTCAATGAACTTACATTAACAAGGAAAAATGTTTATATATCTGGCTTTCATTAAAGCATTGCATACAAAGACAGACACGATGCTTATAATTCTGAAAGAGGGTCAAATACATTCTTTCTCCTCCACAGAGTTTCACAAACTATACATGCCAGCAGTATATAAGGCGGGTAGGAGACTTGGTATTGCTATGCAGTACTATCAGAATGCTTGTTTACATTCTAGAGGCTACATTAATTGTTTAGTACTCATGAAAGTTTGTCAGAATATTTGTCTGGATGATATCTCAGACAACTGAAAATGGGTCAGTTTGGGTCAAGAAGTAGGTTACTGAGACAAATCCTAGTAAAACTTGTGTGCACTCTAGAGGCCACCTATTCGGTTCAATGCTTATGAAAGTTTGTTAGAATGTTTGTCTTGATATAACCTTGGAAGAGATTTGAAATGGGTCATGTTGGATCAGATAGGCTTAGGTGAGCAACGTTAAGGCCATCACAGTCCTCTTGTTATACATGTTTGATTGACTGATTGACTTTGTGTTTATTTATTGTTGCCGCCGGTTTCCCATATGGGCGACGCCCCCAGAGGGCTGTTAGTATTGTTACGGGGGATAGTACAAGATACAGGACGAAACCTATCCTAAGTTACGCCTGGTTCTTTAACGTGCTTGGTGTATAGCACCATCACAGGGGACCACGGGCCAGCCGTGGGAATCGAACCCACACCCTCATGATCACGAGTCCTATGCTCTACCAACTGAGCTATGCGGGCTGGTCAATATACATGTCTTTACTGATGTACCCTTAGGTTAAGCATTATGCTTATTTGTAGAGAGATAGTACATATAATTTGCATACATATCTTGTGATTTTCTTTTATTAGAAGGAAAGAAATAGAGTAGGGTGATAATCAGAAAAAAAAAAACACTGAAGAGGAAGGAAAACTACCATGGATTATGTGTGGGAGAAAAAAACACCAAATAAAAAAAAATGACACAAATGTCTATTTTCTACCACAAGCATTTATTTTCTAGTTTATGTTCAGTCAAAACCAGAATTGATAACAAAGATAAAAATGTTTTAGCAAGAAATGGCCACATATCTAAGGACACAGTCTTTTCTGCATACACAAAATGTTAGTCAGAATAGGTCCAAGATCAGACTGAACAGAATTTTCCGTATGATCTTGATGCACAAAATAGTTAAATATATTTTGTTGATAAAGAAATATAAAGCTCTGGTTATCAAATATTTTAATGCTGTGTTGTTGGTAAGAATATTCATCAAGATAGTTCTGATGGATACCTATGGATACATAGGTATTATTACCTGTATCATGTTAAACATATAAAGCATATCAGTGGTGATGCACCTTGATACACAGCAGGTATCTATTTAGTTTAACCATTTAGCAAACAATCTTGTGTTTTGACCAAAGAAAAAGACATTTTGGAAAAAGGAGAAAAATGTTTGAATCCAGCATTTTGTCTGTTTTCCTACCCTTTTCAACTATAAATCACATACATCAATTCAATAGAGCAACATTGATTTTTTTGTCTGCAAATGCTAAGATTTTAGTCAGATTGTGTTATTTGCTAAAGAGTTATCATTTAACCTCTTGCAGAAAACTTACTTTGTTTTCTACAAACTACTTTTGTGAACATTGTGACTAAAGCAATAA
Source organism: Hippopus hippopus (assembly GCA_946811185.2). Taxonomy (NCBI): domain Eukaryota; kingdom Metazoa; phylum Mollusca; class Bivalvia; order Cardiida; family Cardiidae; genus Hippopus; species Hippopus hippopus. The sequence goes on from OX328096.1 coordinate 41,556,628, forward strand.
TGATCTATAAGAATTGTCTTTTTGCCAAAATGCATTCATATGCTTTCATTTATCTAGCCATAGTTCAAGTTGCTTTTCCTTATTTACCAGGATGTTTTCAAAAATATTTGCAGCAAATTTGTGTCGGGGGATACTGAGAAAGTCAGAGCTGCTTGGGTCAAGATGATACATTTCTGTTTGTACTCTCTTTATTGTTTAACCCTTTAACACACAATCCCAAGTTTAAAAACCCTAAAGAATACATTGAAACATTGTGGGCAAAGAAGAAATTGGTGGTAACCAGTATTTGCTCTTTTTCTCTCAATGTTTTCTACCTTTTCAAATACAGATCCCATCATTTAGGCATGTCTAAAATTTTGTTGTCTGGTAAAGAACTCAGTTAATATGGCTATCATAAATCCATAATCACAATCCTTCAGATGGTCATTAACATTTCATTGCAGATGCAAGCATTTATTGACCCAGGGCATATGTCCAGGTCATGGAGTGATTGCATCTGCACTTAAACCTGCATGACCACCTGAGGGGTTATGATCATAATTCAATGATAGATGGATTCTCTTAACACTGGTAGCCTGGACTTGTCTTCAAATAATAACTGGAATAAAAAGAGATTTTAGGGTGGTTATGGGAGAAAAGTTCCAGCCGTTGTGCTTCAAATTTAGTACAACAAGTTGATATACTCTCAGTGAACGTCGGTTACAATGATGTTAAACCAAAACTCTTACAACACCTAAATACATGCATTCTATGTTTGACTTTGTACACTGTTCTTTCTTTTTGTTTCATAATACTTTGTAGTTTTAACAGCACTATGAGTTTCCAGAAATGTGTCCATTCTTTTCCTTAAGTTACTATGTAACTTTTGAAACAGCTCACTCCCTTCTGATTTATCAACTACGGTCCTACCAAACTCGGCTGTGCGGGTATCAAAGTCCCTAGCCATTGAATTCATCACCCTCCTATCCTTTATCATGTCATTTATGGCATGATTAATTTTGGCAGTACGAGTCACTTTCTTTTTCTTCTTGGGCTTCTCTGTTGACTTTGAAGTTTGTGAATGAGTGTACAGTGATGTTATCCTACCATAGCTTGTTTTGTTACTTTGTGAACAATTCGACTCTGGTCTTTTACTAGATTTAGATTCATTTGAATTTGTAGACTTATCCTTGTTTTCAAAATTGATGCTTTCTTTTTTGCCATTCAGTTTTAGTAAATTTGAACTATCTAAATCATCACTTTTCCTGAGAGCAATATCACCACCTGAATCTGTTGATTCACTCTCATTACTGTCTAGTTTTGCAGTATTATGAGATTGTTGTATATTGTCTAGGTTGTTATTATTATCCCGTATTGTATCACCTATACACATTCCATTTAGTTTAACATTTAGTTTCATACCTATACTTTCTTTATCCAGATCAGAAGAACTGCTGGTTTGACTGGAATTAGTATTAAGTTTATCATCTTCTACTTCATCTCGATTTCTTCCGTGACTTTCTTGAAGTTTATCAGTCTCTTCTGAACCTAGGTCTTGATTGTGACTTTCTTTAATTGTCTGTGGTCTGTAACGGCAGGTAAGCTTACAGTCATCTATAGAAATCACATTCAACATACGGTTTGACCAGGATCTTGCTGTAATTTTCTGCTGTAAATTGTCGCCTTCAAGTTGACTAGGACTTGGACTTTGACTGTCTACAGTGCTTTGTTTAGTGCTTGTGTTCCCAAATGTACTTAGAGTCTCACTTTCTGAAGGTTCAGCTTTATCAAATCCATTGACATTCACAGACAGGTTTGCATCTGTATCTGTCTTTGTGTCACAAGTCTTGGCACTTGTTATTGGTCTTCTAGTTGTGCCTGATCTGATTTCTCTTCTTTGTGCTGAGTAATGCATTTGGGATTCCACGAGTTTGTTGTTGACTGTATGGATATCAGTGCCAAAATATTTTGGTTTAGCACCACCTGATGATGTGCTCACAGCACTTAGAACTCGATAGCCATGACCTTTGGCCGCTGTAGAATAGATAACAGACTTACTTCTTGTTGCCTCATGTTTTTTGTCCACTTTCATGTTATACTTTGTCACATCTATTTTCATGAAATGACCTGATTTAGGCCGGACACCCTTGTAAGGTCGATAAAAACGATTTACATCATTGGTCCAATGTTCAATTTGAGACAACTTTTTAAATGGGAGATAGATTTCTTTTTGTCTTGCATTTAATAGCATCTGAGCATGCCTGTTAGCCTGAGCAGATATCCTCTGAGCCTCGCTCCATTCATGGAGCTGCGTGTGAAATTCCAGTGCTTTTTTATCCATTCTTGTACCATGGTAAGTCTCAGGGCAAAGGACACCCCCCACAGGTAGAGAATTTCTCATTTTGTCTGCTAAATTCTCTGATGCTGGTTTGTTGGAATCTGAAAGCAGACAAATAGATCTACATCAAATATTCGAACAATTCTGTTACCAGTATCTCATTGATTACCCTTTGCAGACAACTTTTTTTACATTTTTGAACCTTTGAAAACATTGGTTTAAAAAGAGATATTGCTCAGAATAAGCAATTTCCCTTTCTATTTTCAGATGTATTCCTATATCAGATTTCTACACATGCTGATTGTCTGTAATTCTTATGGATGTTTTTAAGCTCATTCAGGGTCTGTATTTACCAACTGTTCTTGAGAATATGTTTAGTCGTATTCTCAAGAGTTTTCTAAATTTGAAAGTAACACAGCTTCTGATTGGCTAAACTATTTAGTTTAGCCAATCAGAAGATATGTTAATTTCTAAATCTAGAATGAACCTAAGAATGGTTGGTTATTGCAAACCCTGGAGGCAATGAGTCATGATCAAGTTATTCCCTTTCCACTGTGGAAAGAAACTGTTACTATGTTCCATACACCCAGATCTTGATTTATCAAGATCTCAAACATTAGTCAGAAAGCAAAGAAGTTATGGAAAAATGAGCTTGTGGATATGAAGATGATGGCAAAATAGGGACGAGAAATCTCTCCACTTGCTAGCAGAGAGATGGTTGTGGATTCCCATATTTGTTAAGATACAAAATTAATAATAGTCGGGAATACTGATTTTTTATACGAATACTGTCAAATGTATATAGTTAAGAATAATTTACATTTCATTATCACTGATTACAAATACAAACACTACAAGCTCTCTTTCCTCGGGAGTGTTCAAACATATATATAAATACCTTGTAAATGTATTCAAATACAATCTGAATACTATAGCTAAAAGATGATTCTGAATCAAAGTTTACCAGCAGTTGTTAGTTTTGTATTTTAACTGTATTTTTAACCCTTTGACTGACAAATAAACAGACACTTTTAGTCCAGAAATAGGAGCCAAATAATTACAATTTTAGTGTTGCTTTTGTCCAGAATGGCTATATCAAAACTGACAGTGTGGACAAAAGATCAGACTTTACATTTTGTGCAGTCTGATCTTGATCTACACTGGCTGCCAGGGCAACTAAAGTTGTGAAAGGAGCTTTATGGGTTAATTCATTGTATATACTGGTACATTTCTTTCTTTCCATGCCTTCTAAAATCTTCATGTGTAGAGCAGACTATGCATTAAAACAATGTCTTATAGTTAGGCATGTCGTCTGTTTCAACTGTTTCCAGACAACAAAATTTTTCACTGGTCAAAATTGCAAGCATTTGCTGATGAAAAAATAAATTTTGCTCTTATTATGGAACCTGTATAATAAAAATATTGTGGGAAAAGAAGAAAATGCTGGTTACAAGCATTATCTCCTTTTTTGCAGAGAGTTTTCAAAAGCCTCCACCCCAGGGATGCAAAACATGGGATTGTTCCGTAGAAGGTTAATACATGTACATGTACATGTATTTAGTGTATTTTAATGATTCTGTTTTAATCCCTTACCAGAAAATCCTGTATTTCAACAGGCTTGAGGAAGAAGGCTTTGAAAACACTGGAAAAAGGAGAAACTGCTGGTAACCAGCATTTTGTCTTTCTTCCACAAGGTTTTTTCCCTTTGCAGAAATAAGTCCCAAAGTTTGAGCCGCACCAAATTTTAATCTGTTGCCTGCAAAATGCTTTCAGTTTGGACCAGTCTCAACTTTGTCATCTGGTAACGAGTAAGGCACAGTCATACAGCAGAATTTGGCAAATAAGGAATTGATTAATCATTCAGATTACATAGATAATATGACCGTTTTTGTCTTTTATTATTGACTTGTTCTCTACAATTATACCCTTACTAAATACATGTAGGTATGTGTTTTTGCCTTACAAATTCTTTATCAAATGAGACAGTTTAACTCTTTACCAAACGACAAAATTTTAGACTAGTGCAAATTGAAAGCATTTGCAGACGACAAAATAAATGTGAATCAAAAATTGAAATCTGATTTGGGAAGGGTAGAAAACATTGTAGGAAAAGGAGAAAATACTGGTTACCAGCATTTTCTCCTTTTCCCTCAATGTTTTCAAAAGCTTACTTTCTCAGGGACGTTAAAAGTCGGGATTGTGTGGTAAAGAGTTACGACTTGTTCAAACTGAATTGAAAGCAGTTGCAGACAACAAATTAAATGTGGCTAAAATTGTAGGTTTTTTTTTTTTCTTTTATAGAAAGTTAAGAAAACATTGTGGGAAAAGGAGAAAATGCTGTTAACAGCCATTCTAAATTACATCATAAGAAACTTTGAAACAGCAGTAAACATGCTGAACATTGATGAATTATCATGAGTAGAATTGATTCTCAGACACTTTTTACCTCATTACAAGACTTTTAAAATATTATAGCAAATGGTTAAACCGCTTTTTCAGTATCATAATGTCAAAAATTAAACTGTGTGGGAATTGGATAAACTGTGTAAAATAATGATCCTGTATGAAGCAAGTACCAATTACTTCATAGTACATTTTGAAGATCAAAGAAATCTTGACCAGAGGATCAGGGGCTATCATAATGATTACCCCAAGGTAAAGAGATAATTAAGAAAACATTGTGGCAGATGTAGAAATGGCTCATTATGGGCAATTTCTCAAACTATTATGATGTTTTCCAATGTTAAGTGCAGCAGATATGTCTACTTGAATTTAGATTAAAAGAAGGATTGACTTGACCTGCCATAACCCTTTGCCACACAATGACGAGTTTTAATGACCCTGAGAAGGAAGCCTTTTGAAAACACTGCGGGAAAAGGAGAAAATGCTGGTAACCAGCATTTTCTCCTTTTCCCACAATCTTTTCTACCACATCAATGACAAATTCCATTATTTGAGTCACATGTAAATTGTTGTCTGCAAATGCTTTTAATGTGGACAAGGCTACATTTCTTTCTTGTGATAAAGGATTAATAAAATTAATAATGTCAACTGTATAGTGTGACATTACAGATCATTAGCTATCAACATGTCTTTATTATTATGTATTATTTCTAACTGAATTGCATATTGATTGAATTCTTCACCAGACAAGAAAATTTTAGACTTCTCCAAATTGAAAGCATTTGTTGAGAAAAAAGAAATTAAAGTGACTGAAAAATCATGGGATTTGCCTTGAAAAGGGTATAAAAGATCGTTGGAAAAAGGAGAAAATGCTGGTTACCAGCATATCCTCCTTTTCCCACAATGTTCTCAAAAGGATTTTTTCCTAGGGTTGTTTAAGCAGGGATTGTTTGGTTAAGGATAAAATTCATATCTTTTTTTTGTGATTGATCAGTTTTGAGTTTTATGAGCTGCTTAACTCTTTTCCATACAACAAAATTTAAATGTGGCTGAAGTGATGATTTCTGTCTTTGATAGGGTAGAAAACATTGTGGGGAAAGGAAAAAGTGCTGGTTACCAGCATTTTCTCCTTTTCCCACAGTGTTTTGATGAGGCTCTTTTCTCACGGTCTTTAAAACATGGGATTGTGTTGTAAAATGGTGGCTCTCCCATGCTACAATATTTTAGACTTGTCCACAGTATTTGTAGATGACAAATCAAATGTGACTAATGTGATGAAGTTTTATGTAAGGATGGAAAACATAGTGGGAAATGGAGAAAATGCTGGTTACCAACATTTTCTCCATTTCCAACTATGTTTTCAAAAAGCCTTTTTCCATGGGATCGTTAAAACACTGTTTGATACAGGGGTTAATCCATTGTCAGAAAAAAAGTGTTTTTTACCCCAGCTTTTGTAACCCGTATTTCAAGCAATTGCTTCTTTTCTCTCATTGTTCAGATGATAAGGTTTATGTGAATTTGAAAATGCTCACTTGAATTAAGTTGTAATGCATAAAAACAAATAATAGGATAGAAACTATAAACCTGGGTAAATTCTTGTTAAAGGCATTTGAAGAAAGAAAGAAACTTTTGTCGTAGTGTTATCCTTTCCCCAATAGTTAAAACGAATTTAGATTGATCGATTGATTGATTGCATGGTGTTTAACGCTGTTTTCAACATTATTTCAGTTATATCGCGGCGGCCAGTGCACCTATCCATGTATTCCTGGAGTCTCTTTTACCAGTACTTCGCACAATTTTCTTTCCAAGCCACTGGCTGCTTTCCCACATAATCATCGTCGAAACAATGGTCAGCGGTAGGAGAGGAATGAATCCTCTCATATGAATGTCGCAGTGACTATCATCAATCCTCGGAAAGAAATTGGCCGAGCCAGGGGTCGTAGCCTGGGGATCGAACCCTGGACCCCGTGTCCTCAAGTCTTGCACGCTACCGACTGAGCTACCGGGGCTCAGCAAAACGAATTTAGAAAACTAATTCAGGCATTAACATTCCATAAACATTCTTTGAAGACAAAAATAATAAAGCCTTCTCCTATAATAAAAATGATTAAAGTCAAATCATAATGAGATCAACCCTTTTAGTATATCTAGAGATATATAGGAAAGAAAAGAGGAAACCTGGAGAGAGAGAGAGGGGGGGGGTGGTAGGGGAGTAATTGGATCTTGTTACATACATTGTATGTATTAATCAAATACATTTGACATAGAAGAGAGAGAGAGACAGAGACAGAGATACAGAAACAAGAGACAGCGGCACATACTTGCATTTTCTTATATATGTATTCTTTCTTATATATGTTAACCGTTAACCAAACATTCCTATGTTTTAAGGACTCTGAAATGGGAGACTTTGAAAACATGGTGGAAAAAAGGAGAAAATGCTGGTAGCCAGCATTTTATCCTTTTCTCACCATGTTTTCTACCTTTCTAAAGATAAAACTCATCATTAAAGCTATATTTTATTTGTTGTCTGCAAATACAAGTATGTTCAATTTGGACCAGTCTTAAATTTTGTCATATGGTAAAGACTTAAATACATTTGTACGAGAGAGTGAAAGAGAGAGAGAGAGAGAGAGAGAGAGAGAGAGAGAGAGCGAGCTTTGTATAATTTTATATGCGTAAATTGATCAAATATACAAACATATTGTAATTTTGCGAGAAAAAGAGCGTTTTTAGAATTGCTAGATCTAGTTCACAGCATTTTCTCTTTTTCCCACGATGAATTCTACTTAGTTGCTAAAATTTGGGATTGTCTGGAAAACTATAAAAATATAGACATATGAAAGCAAAATTTTATTTGTTTATAGAGGGAATGAAAAGGTAAAGAAAGAAAAAGATGTCAAGAAGAGAAATTTTTTGTTTTGTTTTTGCAGCACTTCTGAAGCGAAAGGTCCATTTCAGGTCATGCTTTGGTATTTCGTGAATACATGCACCACCTTTGTTCTATGCTAAAATCTTTATTGTGGGTACTCATGAATTGTCATAAGGAGCAAATTCCAATGATTACCCATGACATAGCTCTCTTTACCAAACTACAAAATTTAGGACTTGACCAAATTGAAGGAACACAGACAACAAAATAAATGTAGCTCAATGATGTTTTCTGCCTTTGATAGGGTAGGAAACATTGTGGGAAAAGCAGAAAATGCTGGTTACCAGCATTTTCTCCTTTTTCCCCACAGTGTTTTAAAAAGCCTTCTTCAGGTTTGTTAAAAGAGGGTTGTGCCACTAACGGTGAAGAAATAATGCTTTTTAGGATATTAATACCCTATTTTCTCGACCTTTGCTGAATAAAATCATGACAAAGTTACAAGTGCTATTGGGTTCTCAAGTTTCATGTAACAACTTCTCAACAAATTTCACAGGTAATTGAGACAATTTTTATCCAGTAGCATGAATTAATTCTTTGCCAGGCAACAAAATTTTGCACTCATCCATAATGAAAGTACTTGGAGATGACATATGAAAAGTGACACTGATTATGGTATTGTTGTTGAAAGAATAGAAAACATTTTAGGAAAAAATTGCTGGTTACCAGCTTTTCTCCTTTTCCCTTAATGTTTTCTAAACCATCTTCTTTGTCAAAACATGGAGCTGTTTGGTAGAGGATTAAGTGACTATTAAGTTTGGAAAATTTGGTGATAATTTTTTATCGTTAGCCCATTACCACACAGCAGTATTTTAGACTTGTCCATGTTAAAGGAGTTAACAGACAAGAATTCAAACATTTTTTAACATACAGTGTTTGTTCTTGAATAGGTAGAAAACAGTGTGGAAAAGGGAGAAAATACTGGTTTACAGCATTTTCTTCTTTTCCCATGATGTTTTCGAAAGCCTTCCTTATGAATGTCGTTAAAACTCGGAATTGTGTGGTACACAGTTAACCCTTTACCAAACAATCCCTGGCTTTTACGACCCGGAGGAAGAAGCCTTCTGAAAACATTGTGGGAAAAGGAGAAAATGCTGGTAACCAGCATTTTCTCCTTTTCCCATAATGTTTTCTACTCTTCTAAAGTCAAGTTTTAATTTTAGAGTCACATTTATTTTGTTGTCTGCAAATGCTTTGAATTTGGACAGTCTAAAATTTTGTCGTTTGGTAAACAGTTAAGATTTATAGGGTTTACGGAAGAAGACATACATGTAATTTCTTCTATAACCATTGTATTTTTCATATTGCCCTGCTCTAACAAGCCTTAGGGAGAAAGAGAAAATCCAGGATACCAGCATTTTTACACTTTTCCCACAATGTTTTTTTTACCATATCGGACTTCTATGGTTAGTTTGTTCTTAATTTATAATTTGTCATCAGATTTTGAAGATACTTAAAATTTTAAGGGTTAAAAAAAATTGTTCTTTATTGAAAGGTTTTTTATTCAGGTAATGAAAGCTTCTTATTCTGAGCAATTTGTCTATGTATAACTTAGTGTTCAGTTGCTATTGAAAGCAATGCCCATCTATATAGAAAAGGATTGGTAAAAAAAAGTCAAATGACAACTCATTCAAAATATAAACAGGAGTATCACCCTTATTTTACCTGTGATTGACAGGGAAGATTGTGGTGTTTGTCTGTCTGATGGCACTGAAATCCTCATGTTGTCATCTGTTTTGGTTTCAGTCGGAATAACTATGATCCTGAGCTCTTTTGTTTGATTCTTTACCACACAATTACAAATTTTAACAACCAAGAGGAAGAAAGCTTTTGAAAACATTGGGGGAAAAGGAAAAAATGCATTTTTTCCTTTTCCCACAATGTTTTCTACTCTGTTAACTCTTTCACTAGTGAATTAATAAATTGCATTTTCTCGAAGTCCAAAAATACATTTCCTCTACAAGATCAAGAGACAGTTCTGTCATAACTAGTAGAATATAGCAGTGGACAGTGTAGATCAGAGATCAGCTAGCTTTAACATTTATGCCACGTTCGATATGTCATCTGCAAATACTTTGAATTTGGCAGAGTCTAAAATTTTGCTGTTTGTATTGCAACTATACTGATGGAAATATACACATGATAATCTCTTGACAAATGGTCATAGCCTGTATTGTGTTTCATTAGGGTATAAAGTTGAGAATTCATGGTTTGAAATGGAATTTTTGTTCACGGAGTTGTGTCAACAGTTTACTGGAAATGAGGCTATGGGACATTTTCAAAAAAAAAACTTTTTTTATGTAGGCACGAACAACTGATTATTGGTTTTATCTCTTGTACAATAACCATTGTTTTTGCAGAATGTAAAAACTGTTCAGTGAGTTATGGGTAACATAGATAAATGTCACATCTAGAAATACTCATATGAACACATACTTTACCTCCTGCAACGTATTGCAGCAGACAACTTTTATAAACAATCTTCTAAAATATCGATAATCATCAGAGATTAAGGTTTTGATAAATGTATACAAGAAAATGCATTGTAGTAATAAAAGTACAGGAAGTAAGGTACTTGAAAAACAGTAACATGTGAGGAAAACAAAAATCAGAAAACATGTTAACCTTTACCAGAAGACAAAATTTTTGCCTTGTCCAAATTTAGAGCATTTGCAGATGACAATCTCAATATGGCTCAAATGGAGCAATTTTACTTTGATAGGGCAGAAAACATTGTAGGAAAAGGAGAAAATGCTGGTCAGTAGCATTTTTTCCTTTTCCCACAATGTTTTCAAAAGGCTTCTTTCCCAGAGTCGTTAAAAGTCGGCATTGTGTGGTAAAGGGTTAACTACTTTTTCAGATACAGAAGTATAAAATATCTTCAAATTGAATTGACACAGAATACACAGTATCCACATATTACGAAATCAAAAACTATTCAAGTCACTGACAAAAGCCTCAAGTGAGGTCTTACAGTAGATTTGAAAAATCACTTTAAAAGGATTTAAGTCAATTATAAGAGCATTACAGTTGTTGTCCACCCTTTCTTGAGCATTGATTCATTTTATTTGATATTTATTGACAGAATATGATGACAGAAAGATTATTATAGGAAATTTGAATCTGAGTTTTGAAATATTTAGGAAACTTGGGTGGAGGGGAAGTGACTGTTTTTCAGATTATTACCAAATGTTATGTTTTGATTGTCTGTTGTATGAGTTGTGTGGTCTATACCAGACAGGGAAAGGTTCTAAGCCATTGATCTTTATTACCGTACTCTCTTGATACCGCATTGATTGAAAAGCTATCAATTTCAAACAGTTCGGGTGTATATTTTGCATTTTTCTCTGACATAAAATGCAAACTGTTGCAAATATGTTTCAGGATGCATTGAGTTGAGGTTGTTTGTGTCCAAAGAGAAATGTCTTCTGTACAGACATAGATAATATTGAATTGAGTGAATTGAGTAATTGCTTTTTAGAAAGTGATTATAACAACTTTTCTTGCTATGTTTTCCCTAGGGGGAAAACAGTCCCAATGTATAGAAATATGTAACAGCAAAATGGTGGAAAAGTTTGTAAAAGTTGTAAAAAGATTAACTAAATCTATACCTCCTTACAAAAGTTTACACTTGTCCACTGTGCAAAATATTCACAGTTGACAAAATTAATGAAATGTGGGTAAAATGATAGATCTTTGCTTAGGAAAAAAACAGAAAAACATTGAGGGAAAAGAAGTAAATGCTGGTCACCTGTATTTTATTTTTCCTCAATGTGTTTAACTCGTTACCAAAGGACAAAATTTTAGACTTGCCTAAATTGAAAGCATTTGCAGACGACAAAATGAATATGACTTAAAAATTGAAATTTGTCTTGGGGAGGGTAGAAAACATCGTGGGAAAAGGAGAAAATGCTGGTTACCAGCATTTTCTCCTTTTCCCACAATGTTTTCAAAAGTCCTCTTCTTCAGGGTCGTTAAAAGTCGGGATTGTTTGTTAAAGAGTTACAGCCGTTCTCGACAATTTTGTAAAAACATTGATTCATTAAAATTTAGTACATGGTTAATCCATTTAACCTATTGCTGCACAAAAACAACTTTTTTATGTCCCTGTACTGAACAGCATTTAAAACATAATGAGAAAAGAAGCAACAATTCTATTAGAACTTTTGAAAAGCAATATCTTCTTTTCACAGTCTGTTTTCAATTTAACAGATGCTTTGAAATTTTCCTTTGGCATTAAAATATTGCTCTTTTGTCGCAGTTTTACTAGTTTTTGGTTGGTCTATAATTTGTCTGCAATGTAATTAGGTAATAGAGTTCACTCAACAAGTGTATTAAAGGCGTTATTAAGCCCAAAACTTTACTTTCAAATCTATTCAGTAAAATAGACATATTCAAATTGGATCATACCTACCTGTCAGATTTGACATAATTATGCACTGCTTGATTTTGAATGAGACCTCTACTTTGCGGTTGGTTAGTTCCTTTTGGTGCTTACCATACCTGTCAATGGTATTTAAGTTACTTTGCAGTATCCAGTATATCTGTCCATGCATTTCAGAAGTGTCTTCCTACACAGTGCTTGTCTCAAACTACTGGCTGCTTTTTTACATATAAACAAAGGAAAGTCAATCACTAGAAATGAGAGAGGAATGACTTTTTTGTCCATGTGACTAAAATCAGACTAAGTCTGTACCATTTGACAAAATCAAGACTAGTCCATGTTTAAAGCAGACATGATTGATTGAATTTGAGTTTATTTATCGTCACCATGAGTTGCACATATGGGTGACACCCCCTGAAGGCTGTTAGTACTGTTACAGGGGATAGTGCAGATACAGGAGGAAACCCATCCTAAGTTGCGCCTGGTTCTTTAACTTGCTCCATGTATTATAGCTCGGTCATAATGGCCCTCGGTTTCAAGTCTAATCCGAAAGACTATTAGTAATTTTAGATGGCCAGCCGTAGGAATTGAACCCACACCCTCAAGTGACCAGAAAAATCACATTCACAAGTCCTACGCTGTACCAACTGAGCTATGCGGGCTGGTTTAAAGCAGAAATTAATTACAGGATTTGCTTTTGAAAGGGAAGAAATTTTTATGGGTAAAGGAGAAAAAGCCGGTCATTGGCATTTTCTCCTGTTACCACAACGTGTTAAAACGCTTCAATAATGCTCATGATAACTGAAACATGGAATTGTTTGGTTTAATCCCATTTGCCCAATATTTTGATTTTTAGAACAAAATACTGATGTGGGACAATTGGGAATTTTTACAAGTAAGTGTCTTTTTGGTTTCAAAAATGTGAGACAAATTGGAAGACACCAATTGCTTGGTAAATTGTTAAGATTTATTGAGAAAAATAGCATGACAGTTTTAGAAAATTTAGAAAAACAGCTTGTGCATCAAATATGCTGTATAAAGTTAAGTCGTTTGTGTCAGCTGACGAGAACAAGTATATATTAAACATAGGTTTTGAGCTTTGATTACCTTTTATTATCTCTTATTCCACACAATCCTGAGTTTTAACGGCCTTGAGGAAGACAGCTTTTGAAAACATTGTGGTAATAGCAAAAAATGCCATTAACCAGCATTTTCTCCTTTGCCCACAATGTTTTTTTAACCTTCCGAAAGTAAAGTTCAATTTTTCATTCGCAATATTTTTTTGTATGTATTCAACTTGAGTCTTAATTTTTATCATTTGATAAAGAATTAAAAAAAGTTAATTCTAATTATGTAGCAATCTTAAGGTTAAATTGGCATCATCAGCATCATTATGCTGATGCACAGAGGCAAAAATTGTGGCTTAACTATACTATAAAGGTTTATCGTCTGCACCTAAGTTTATTACCAAATGAACTTTGAGGCAATTTAATTTGATAAATTTGCCATGAATACTGGAGAGGTCCAATAGGATAATCAAGAGGATATTAACCCTTTACCACACAATGACGACTTTTGACGCCCCTGAAAGAGAAGGCTTTTGAAAACATTGTGGGAAAAGGAGAAAATGCTGGTTACCAGCATTTTCTCCTTTTCCCACAACGTTTTCTACCCTATCAAAGAAAAATCATTTCATATGAGCCACGTTAAAACTGTCATCTACAAATGCTTTCAATTTGGACAGGTCTAAAATTTTGTCGTGTGGTAAAGGGTTAATGCTAACATTCCATAAAATTTTTACCAATGTACTCAGCTTTCTTATTAATCCTCTACCAAGGAAAAAATTGCTCTAATTAAAAGCATCTGCAGACAACTAATTGGAAATGGTGGAAATGAGCTGAAGTTTTCTCAGAGGGCAAAAAACATTGTTTGAAAGAAAAAATTGCTTACTTTCAGTATTTTCTTCCTTTCTGCAGATGTTTTCAAAAGGTTTCTTCCATGTTAACCTAAGAGCACTGAATAAATGGATTGGATGCTTCAGTCCTTAAGTTAGACCCAACTAATTGCAAATATAAGGTTGCTCTTATTCAGAATATTTCAGCTAAGCGGATAGTGTAGATCAATGATCAGACTGCACATTTTGTGCAGTCTGATCTTGATCTACACTGGCAGCAAAGGCAACTGTTCTTGCAAAAGGCACTTTAAGGGTTAAAACACAGGATTTTCAAAGAGGCAAGGGTTATTATTTACTTTGCTATTTATTTAGATCTGCCTGTATTTCATTATGAATGCATGTTTCAAAAACTTGCATAGAATGTTATCAATTATGAGAAAAATATTTTCTTTACAGTTTTCAATGTATAATTCCTGTCGAAGATGGAACACGATTGAAAGTTTTCTCGTTACCTGGTGATTTAAAAATTTATTAAGTTTCTTAAAGGTTCTGTTAATCCCCACCTAAATACTACATGATACCATTTTAGACCTTATCAAATCTCTGTAATAAATTTTGATTTAATGAAAATGTGCCTGATAAATTGGATCAGGACAGAACACTTTGGTCAGTTTGCTGTAGTTAGGCTACAGAAAAATCACTCTAGCCCTTTACCAATCACTTCTTTGTTTTAACAACTTTAACCTTTTACCATACAATCCCCAGTTTTAATGATCTTTAGGAAACAGGACTAAGAAAATGTTGTGGCAAAAGGAGAAAATGCCGGTAACCAGCATTTTCTCAATTTCCCACAATTTGTTCTTCACCCCCAGGCAAATTTCAGTTTTGGAGCCACATTTACCTTGTTGACTGCATATGCTTTCAATTCCTTCACATACAAAATTTTGTCATTTGGTAAAGAGTTTAGGAGGCAGCTCTAGAGAATATCTTGGGAAAAGGAGAATAGACTGGCAACTAGTATTTTCTCCATTCCTCACAATGGTTTCTACCATGACTTCAGCCATTTTACATTTTAATGCAAATACTTTCAATTTGTCCAGGCCTGAAATTTTGCTATCTGGTAATGGGTTTACTCTTAACTCTTTACCAACCAACAAAATTTTAGACTTGACCAACGTTTGCAGAATACAAAATAAATGTGACTCAAATTTTGAAATCTGTTTTGTGGAAAGAGTAGAAAACATTGTGGAAAAAGGAGAAAATGGTTACCAGCATTTTCTCCATTTCCCACAATGTTTTCAAAAGGCTTCTTTCTCGGCCGTTGAATCTCGGGATTGTGTTTTAAAGGATAAAAGTACCAAACTAAAAAAAAGCCTTAAAAAACCCTGAAAGTAATTGCCATTTAACCCTTTACCTTTACCAAACAGTTTCAAGTTTCAATGATATGTGGGAAGAAACTTTTGAAAACATTGTAAGAAAAAGAGAAAATACTGGTAACTAGCATTTTTTCCTTTTCCCTTGATGTTTTCTGCCCCTTTAAAGACAAATCCTATTGTTGGCGCTACACCTAATTTGTAGTCTGAAAATGCTTTCAGTTTGGAAAGTCTTTGAGTAAAGAGTTCGTTGCAGCTTCTGCTCAGATGTCTAAACATAACTGAAATGTAGAGCCAAGATTGGACTGTGTATTTTATGCTTTCTGGATATGCAACTGAAGTTTGTGATAAGCATTCAAGGGATTAACTCTTTACCAAACAAGATAGTAATGTGAAGGCATTTGCGTGGCAAATAAATATGACCTAAGTAATCTGATTTGCAGCTTCTGCTCAGATGTCTAAACATAACTGAAATGTAGAGCCAAGATTGGACTGTGTATTTTATGCTTTCTGGATATGCAACTGAAGTTTGTGATAAGCATTCAAGGGATTAACTCTTTACCAAACAAGATAGTAATGTGAAGGCATTTGCGTGGCAAATAAATATGACCTAAGTAATCTGATTTGCCCTTGGAACAATAAAAAACATTGTTGGTAAAGGACAAAATACTGCTTACCTTCTGCTTTTCCTACAAAGTTTTCAAAAGCTTTTTTCTGCAGGGTCTTTAAACAGGGGATTGTTGTCTTCTCATTGGCTAAACCAAATGGTTTAGCCAATCAGAAGTTGTGTTCCTTTCAAATTTAGAAAACTCTAAAGAAAAAGACTAAGAATGTTCTAAGTATTGGGTGTGATAATACGGATCAAAGCATTAAATTTTGCAGATGACAATCTACATGTAGGATAGAACTTGCAGGAGTATAAAATATTGGCAAAGGTGAAAATGCTGGTTTTTAAATTGACCCTTTCTCTGCTGATAGAAGAAAGGGTTATTGCAACCAAGAATTTAAAGGAACAAAAAATGTCCAATTTTCATAGAAATATTTCCAGCCGCTCTTAGCCTTTGAAATTGTAATATTCAATTCTGTAATACCGGTAGCATACTATTGGCTGCTTTAGTTCTTCTATGGATTGTAGATCTGCACAGTTACATGTAGTCACCTTTTGAATAATTATCAGTTTTCAATTTTCAATACATGTTGTCAGTATCTTTAAACAGAAAGACAGACCCATTTTACTTCTTTTTTTTTAAAAGAAAAGGCCAAGTCTTTACCCCCTGAAACAGAACTGATGTACAGTAGATAATTGTAAAAACTGAAAAATTTTCTTGACTAATGAAAATGAATAAAGCTTAGATTGACATAATGAACACACTGAAAAAAAAAAATGAAGCAAAATTACTGATTGCTAGTTATTTCTGTATTAAATCACACAATCTCCCACTTTAAATGACCCTATAGAAGACTGTTGAAAACATTGTGGGAAAAGGAGAAAATGCTGGTAACCAGCATTTTCTCCTTTCCCCACAATATTTTCTGTCCTTTCAAAGACAAAGTTCATCATGTGATCCATATTTCTTTTGTCGTCTGCAAATACTTTCAATTTTGGACCCATCTAAAATTATGTTGTGTGGTAAAGAGTTATTGCCCCAATGATTTCATTCAATCTTTGTTGCAGGATGAAAAAAATGTTGTCTGCAGGTGGCAAATGTGCTCAAAGTTGTTTACATGAACATAAAAACCTGTCCAATATGGTCTGGATATAATGCATTATAAAGCCCTGTTTACTGCAGTGCATTTGGAGTGGTTTAGTTTGAAGTGGTCCTTTGCCCATAATACTTCACTTATCAGCAGTAAATCATTTTTTATAATATTCATTGTGAGGAGTATTATCAATAGAGGAAGCTCTCTATATAAATTATATGAACTGTCGCTGTAAAAAGGGGGCCTAATGCATCTTCAAAAAGTATCCACCAATACCAGCCTGGGAAATTGGTGATCAATTTTCTGCAGATAAGGGGGGTCCTGTGTGGCTCATTAGTGAAGTGTAGGACTTTTGACCTGGAGGCCTCAGATTCGAGTCTCACTGGATCCACTTGGCTTTTCATGGGAGTGTTCTTGGACAAGACACTTCAGAGCCCTTGCCTAGTACTGGTGAAACCCAGGAAATAGATGAATATGTGAGCTGTTGCCGTGATATGACTGAAATAATGTTGAAAGCAGCAGTGTAAAATATGATTTATTTAATTTGCATGTCAAAGGACCAGTCTGCCTCATGTTTCAGTCTGTTGATAAACTAGATTTTATGAAACCATAATATATGATGACTTGCTTGGTATAATGCATCATTTAGATAAACTGCTTAGTATAATGCATCATTTAGATAATTTGCTTGGTATAATGCATCATTTAGATAACTTGCTTGGTATAATGCATCATTTAGATAACTTGCTTGGTATAATGCATCATTTAGATGCATTAAATTCCCTTTTGCTAGAGTACATCTTCACAAGCCAAGGGTTGACAATCACTACATGGATCTTACCTGATCAGATCCCTACCCTTGGCTAGCCTCTCATCTTGAAAATGTCAGACTTATGACTTAATCTTTAACTCTGTACTACACAAAAATTTTAGGCTTCACCAGAGTTCGAACCATTATACATAATGTAGCTAAAATCAAGGTTTTGATTCTAAATAAGGGTAAGAAACATTGTGGAAAAGGTACTCCAGTTTTGTACTGATGAAACCCAGGAAAAGCATAATTGTGTCATGCTCTGTGAAAAAGGGGGTTTAATGCATCTGCAAAAAGTATTGACCCAAGTCAGCCTGCACAGTTAGCACAGGCTGACCTGGCTTGAAACTTTTTGCTATAAGCCAATATTCTGCATTTCAAAGAAATATTTTACCTCAGTCATGTTTCAGTTAGTTGTTCTTTAGACAAAATTGATTCTATGGTTAAAGAATTTCTAATTTACGCAAGTCTACTGTAAGACAGATTGTAATGTTGACGTAAAGTGCCGTCTCTGATTAGCCTGCACAGACTGCGCAGGCTGATGGGAGACGACACTTTACGTAAATGTCGGAAAGCCCCTTTTCACATGTTGCAGACCATATAATAGAGCTCAGAGATGCATTGAACATCCCCTTTTGCGAGAGTGCCACTCAATTATATATTGAGCTGGGAACCGTATGACTGAAATGCTGTTGAAAGTATAAAAGAGAATTCTTAAAATCCCCAATCATGACTCAATGCATACTAGTGAATAATAGTTGTGTAATTTAATGAAATTTTGTTGAAAATAAAAGCACACGTAGATCTATAAACTTATATTAATTCAAATGAAAATGACTTATAAGGAGTTTGCCTCTTACCTGTTTCCTGTCAGAAATCCAGAATGCTTGTGATCTGTTCTCAGCATGTTTCTTTACTTTTGTTTCACAGTTTCATAATGAATATTTAATGTAAAATTTTACCCACAAGATGTGTACTTCCTTCAAATGTTCACCTCAATAGTATGTTGTCATGAGATCCTGCTTATCATTCTCTCTTATAGTTTAAACTTGATTCATGCACTGTGGAAAGGTGGTTGATACATATGCAAAAAGTACTGTAATTGATATAGGTCAGCCTGTACAGTTAGTGCAGGCTGACCTGGGTCAAAACCTTTTTTGATATATGTAAACTTCCTACATGGTTTAGAAGTTTAACTCTTTGCCACACAATCCTGACTTTTAACGACCTTGTGAAAGAAGTCTTTGGAAAACATTGTGGTAAAAGGAGAAAATGCTGGAAACCAGCATTTTCTCCTTTTCCCACAATGTTTTCTATCCTATCAAGGACTACTTTCATCATTTCAGCCACCTTTAATTTGTGGTTTGCAAATGCTTTCAATTTGGACATGTCCAAAATTTTGTCGTTTGGTAAAGAGTTAATAAAGACATGTCTAATTTAGACATGTCTAAATTGAAAGCATTTGCAGACCACAAATTAAATATGACTTGAATGATTGGTTTTGTCTTTCAGTGGGAAGAAAACATTGTGAGAAAAGAAGAAAATGTTGCTGGTTAGCAGCATTATCTCATTTTCCCACAGTGTTTTCAAAAGCCTTCCTGATTCGGGTTGTTAAAACTCAGGATTGTGTGATAAAGGGCTGAGAGGTTAGTTATTGCAGAAAAATGGAAGTTCACAAGTGAAACCTTTCTGTTGATACCTTAAGCCTTGGTCACACCGAGCTAACGGACGAGTAACGGATAAAAAATCATTTTATCCGTTCGTGTCCGTTTGTATCCGTTTTATGTCCCTTTCTTATCCGGTGAATCCGCTACTTGTCCGGCGATGTCCGTTCCGTCCGTTGGGAAGTTTTGAGCATGTTCAAAAATTTCCACCAGACAAAACGGACAAAGACATGCAAATGATAGACTTTGGATGCATCTGATAATTTATACCCTTGGCATGTCACGTGACCGGTACGTTCCTCGTACGTTGGTGTTGGGTACATTTCCGTTCGTCGTACGTTGGAAGAACGTTTTGTCCGGTTCTTATACGTCACACTTCCGTTTTATCCAGTAGAAGTCCCTTACTCGTACGGTGATATCCATTAATAGACCGTTTATTATCTGGTACATATCTGTTAAATGTGCGTTTTTTTCCTTTACATGTGCGGTACTCGTGTGGTCATTGTGTGGCTTCTTTGCTCCACACACCGATCGCGTGAGCCTCAAGCGGCAGAGGAGATGAATTTTGTCACCGGATAACCAAATTCTGCATGTTTTTGTCTGTTTTCCTCCCGTTACATATCCGCTAGCTGGTCTGACCAAGCCTTTATAAATATCTATCTGTACTATAATTATAAAATGATGGCTGTTAATATAAGAATAGTAGAGATACAGTCTAACTATTGAAAAAAAAAATTGGAACATAAGGTAGTATTAAATTGTAATTCACTATTTTAGATGTGGTATCTTTGATTTTCATATGAAAATAAAAAGGAGGGGGAGAAGATGGGATCCACTTAAAAATATTCTCTTCAGTTTATTTTTTTCATTTCAAAGAGAATAAAACCCATTTAACTATAAATCTGAATGAAATCCAAATTTTCTGTAAAATTTAAACTTGCTATACTGAATAAGTTTCATATGTATTCAAAAAGAGAAAAAGATTTAATGAAAAATAAAATTATCCCATTTAAAAGAAAATAAATTTCTTATGGGAAAGATCAAGTTGTAAACATTTTTTATGTGTCTTTGTAGATAAATAAATACAGAAGTCCATTTATGAATATTTTCATTCCAAATTGTTAACACAGTTTCCTTGTACTTAGTTACACAGCCTAATGTACAAAACATTGTAATGTAATGGTAGTATATCAAAGTTGACAAACAAACCACTGCCAATCAAAAAGGAATTCACATAGACTTCGAGCAACTGATCTGAGCTGTAATCGCAAATACAAATAAGATCATCTGTTAATATCACCCGACACAGAATTTTTTATCTGCTTGATTACCACCTCTATCAGTATGGATTTAAATCCTTATAGTACTAAAGGACTGAAACAGACTTGAAACCTTTTCTAAACTATTCGGTGTTACCATGATCTGAGGGAGGAAGGATTTTTGAATTGCAAAAGAAAATGCTGATCTACTTTATAAAGAGCGTATCCAATCATCTGAGCCACATTTAATTTTTGATCTTCAAATGCATTCTATGTGGACAAGTCTAAAATTACAGTATGTTGTTTGGAAAGAGTTAAGACACACAGAAATTGTATCTATATTGTAGATCCAGGATCAGGCTACACAATACTCTTGCTTAATCCTCTATCAAACAATTCAGAGTTTTGACAAACTTGAGGAAGAAGCCTTTTGAAAACATTGTGGAAAAAGCAGAAAATGCCTGTAACCAGCAGTTTCCCCTTTTCCCATATTTTCTATCCTTGTCATTTGATAGTGAGTAAAGCATCACCAACTTTTTCAAAAATATGTGTATTGCTGAAAAGGAAATCTTCGAACACAAGAATATTTTTCTCATATTTTATTCCATTATAGTGATTACTTTTCTCTTATTTTATACCATTATAGTGATTACTTTTCTCTTATTTTATTCAATTTTAGTTACACTGATTTATGAGAGAATATGAAGGAATTTAGAGTCCACAATATCAGTCTATCTAAAATACTTGGATAGGTGCCTGTCCACATATCTTGTGATTGGGAACCTGTCAGTATTGGATTGAGTATCAGCTACTCAAATATTTCAAACCCTCTAGCTTACCCAAATTATTAACAATGCCCTTTGACCCTTATCCATTTTTTTTTTCCCATTACCAAACAATTATATGTTGATATGTTAATGACCCTGAGGAAGATGCCTTTTGAGAACATTGTGGAAATAGGAGAAAATGCTGGTAACCCGCATTTTCTCATTTTCCCACAATGTGATACACTTTTGCAAAGACAGGACTTATCATTTGGGATTCTTTAATTTGACATTAGCATTTGCTTTCAATAAGGTCAGGTGTAGAATTCTGTCATTTGGTTTAAAGAGTTAAAGGACCCTTTATCATTTCAAATGAGAAATTGCTATGGTTTTGCATTGGTCACTGGTATCTGTCGAAACAAATCTGTAATAAATAGTGGGAAAATTTCAAAACACACTTTTTGAGCTTTCAAGATTGTCAGCTGCAGATTGTTAATATGTGTCTGTAAAAAAAGGTAAATAAAAAAAAAGGTTGGATTGTGTCATGTATTGAAATCTTTTTATGGCTACAAGCACATTAAAATTGCAGTAAGCTACAATGGACCAAATATGTCCATTTAATTCCAATTAGCAATTTAAGTTTCAACTCTTTTTGATGCTAAATTCCATCTAATTATAAACTTGGCCCTATCTGATGGCTAAAATACAAACCAATGAAATATTTTTATCAGGCTTGCATGACCACACAAGTGGACAGTGTAGATACAAGATCAGACTGCACATTCTTTGATCTACGCCATCTGTAAAAAGAACTTATTTTGCTTATGGCACTAATAAGGTTGAGCATTTGTAGCAAATAAATTCTGAATCATTATGAAAAAGTGGAAAAATTTCTAACTGTAGACTTTCCATTTACCATTTTGCTGGTGCATTTTGTAAATTCCTACATCTTTATGTGATCTCCAATAATGATTTTTTCCTTGATCTCATAGTGGTTTCTACAGATAATCATCCAAGATTTCATCAGGGTTAAACTTTTCGGTTATTGTTTACCTCAGTTTTGGTTTTTAATGTCTCATACATGCTTGTTAATGAGACTTAGCCCTTGGTGCAGGTAGTGCAAGATGAAGAAACATGCAGGTAAATGTCTTTTCTGAATGAAATTCGATTGTGGGAAAACAAGCAATTGCTTTTACAAAGTTATTCCTTCTTTTTATAAAATGTTTTCTGTATACTTTTTAAAAAAAAAAACACTTTTTTTTTTCCTTCAGACTTTCCTCATTTTTGTCTGAAAGTATCCATTATTATTATATAAATCTTTAAGTATTGCCATTGGCCAAAACATAAATGAATCGCTGTTTTTATATGTTTTCAACAGTTCCTACCATCTACATCTAGAGTGTCATTATGGTAATTTCCACATCATGGGGCAGCAATAAAAGATACTGTAGCAAGTCTTTAGATTGCTAGAATGAAAGCATGTTTATTTCTGAGTGTTATCAAATATTTACAAGATTTCATGTCAGAACTCATTATTATAAGCAAATAGCTCTGTTTATTCTAGTTAATTAGCACTCCAGCAGTTGTCCAGGGCCAAAATTCTTTGAACATAGTAACAGTTGATAGAGATGACAATGGTGTGTTGAGTTATTCATTGTACTTACATTGAAAGCTTTCTTAGTGGCCGCCTGTATAAATCAAGCGGCCTATGTGAGCAAGCATAATTATATTAAGTTTCCGCAGAAGGCAAACATACTGAATTTTACTGTTATAAAGCAAGCACCTGCCTTTTGCAGTGACATATTAAGTGTCCTCTGCGTGCTTGCTTAGTCAAGGTTTGACAGTACATATTGCTTCACTGTTCAATACAATTTAATACCCATTTCCCATAGAAAGCATTTTTCAGATAGCAACATTATGAAAAGCATTATGCCTCTTAACCCTTTACCAGACAACACAATTTCAGCCTTGTCCAAAGTGAAAGCATTTGCAGACGACAATTTCATTGTGGCTCAAATGGTGCAATTATTCTTTGATAGGGTAGAAAACATTGTGGGAAAAGGAGAAAATGCTGGTTACCAGCATTTTCTCCTTTTCCTACAATGTTTTCAAAAGGCTTCTTTTCCAGGTTTGTTAAAAGTTGGCATTGTGCGATAAAGGGTTAAATTATAAATTTGTTATTGAAATGGTAGAAAACATTTTGAATAAAGTAACAAATGCTGGTTACCAGCAATTTTCCCTTCAGCATTTTTTCAATTAATGTTTAGCTCTTTACCAAATGACAAATTTTTAGAATGCCCCAAATGGAAAGCATGAGCAGACGACATATTAAATTTAGCTGAAATGATGATATTTGTCAGTGAATGTGTAGAAAATTCTCTGGGAAATGGAGAAAATGTTGGTCACCAGCATTTTCTACGTTTCCCACAAGGTTTTCAAAAGGCTGTTTCCTCAGGGTTGTTAAAACTTGGGATTTTGTGGTAAAGAGTTAATTCTTTTAGCAAACAGTCCAGTATTTTAATGTTACCCAAGGTAGGAAGCTTTTCAAAAACATTGTGGGAAAGGGAGAAAATGGTTAACTTTTGATTTTCCAATGCTAACCAGCATTTTCTTCTTTATCTCACAATTTTTTGTCAATTCTGTCCTTTCAAAGACATTTTATCATTTGAACCATATTTAATTTGTCATCTGCAAATGCATTTGGTATGGAGGAGTCTTGATTTTTTTCCTTAGACTGGAAATCTTCTACTGCATGGATGTAAAAATACAAAGAATGCTGCCAAAAAAGGACCCTATGCCCCACCATTAAATCCTAGACCTGTAAGATACATGTGTAAAATGGACATAAAGGAGCAACACTTGGATGAAATGAAAATAAAATATTGTTGTTTTTGGATTATTATTTTATATTATGGAAAACATTTGGGGGAATTCAGCAGTTCCTCCTTTTCCCAGAATGTTTTCAAAAGCTCTCAAATGCAGGAAGCGTAAAAGTCCTATTTGTATGGAAGTATGGTAGGTAAAGTTTAGATATGGTTGAATCATGTTTACTTGTTTTGTTCGATTTTGAAGGAAAAGATATTCAACCACTCATTCTAAGCTAAGGGGATTTAATAGTAAATTACAATGAGGTCTCTCCATTTCTCATACTGTTTTCAAAATATAACCACCTCATATACAATATGCTACATCTTTATGAGTGACAGGGTGAATTTAAATCATTAATAAAACTGACACTTTCATGCATAAGTCAGAAAAGAAATTTTCTTTAAAATTGATATTCCTTCTGACATCACATCGTAATTTTCATTTACAAGAGATAAGATGATTACAGTTGTACGTTTTTAGCTCCTCTGGCTTAAGAACAGCTGGCTGATACCATGGCCCCTTGTCTGTTTTGTGTCGGTATTGAGTGATTTCATATAATGTGCATTTACCCATATTTCAACAAAGGTGGGAAGGGGAGAGTAAGGCTTTTGCAAACATTGTAGAAAACAGAAAAAATGCTGGTAACCAGCATTTTGTCCTTTCTTTTTTTCAACAATGTTTTCTGCTCCTTCAAATCCATTACTAGTATTTAAGCCCCATTTCATTGTATATCTGCAAATGCTTTCAGTGTGAACAAAACTAAAATTTTGTATGATCGTAAAGGGTTATGTTTTAGTATAAACAACTTTTTCATTTTCTTTACCCTTGAAGTGACTTTCATGACTATATAGTTGCCTTTGCAGACAGTATAGATCAAGAGCAAACTGCAAAAAATTTGCATTCTGATCTTTGATCTACAGTATCAGATTTGCTGAAACATTATGAACAAGGGAAACTTTAAAGCTGCTTTTTTTAATTTCTATTTCAAGACTGTAAATGTCTGTTGGGTTAATTTGGTACTCTATGGGGAAATGGGATACAGAAATGAATACTGCTGCAATGACTAGCACAACTCCACAGAATGATTTCGGGTAAAGTGGAAGTTCCAAAGCTCAACACAGGGATTTTTAGCCCTGCTTGTTACCCTTGGCTACCAGAGCTCAGAGAGGAAGGGTTAACCTTTGACCACATAATCCCGACTTTTAGAGATCCCGGGAAAGAAGCCAATTGAAAACATTGTGGGAAAAGGAGAAAATGCTGGTAACCAGCATTTTTCCCTTTTTCCAAAATGATTTCTGGCCTTCCCAAAATAAATCTTCAATTTTTGAGTCACATTTATTTTGTTGTCTGTAAAAGTTTTCAATTTGTACTGGTCTAAAATTTTGTTGTTTGGTTAACTCATTACTACACAATCCCGACTTTTAACGACTCCTAGAAAGAAGACTTTTGAAAACATTGTGGGAAAAGGAGAAAATGCTGGTAACCAGCATTTTCTCCTATTCCCACAACGTTTTCTACTCTATCAAAGACAAATTCCATCATTTGAGCTATGTTTAAAATGTTGTCTGCAAATGCTTTCAGTCTGGATAAGTCTATTATTTGCTCGTGTGGTAAAGAGTTAAGGGAGTTTGTGCCACTGAGTGCAGGTAACAGATAGTCAATTGGGTATCAAAATAGATCAAGAACCGTAAATTGACCATGTTTGATATAAGAAGTATTTATGAAAACAATGTTTCTTATAGCTATCCCTTTTTCCACTTCAGTGTCTTGATGCCATGAATAATGATATCATTGGACTTGATTCAATCTCTCTACAGGATTTCCATTTGCGAAAAACCTATTTTTCAGTGGCTAATACTAAATGATAAGACAGAAACTTACGCTTGGAGCGCTAAGGAAAACTTACTGCTTTTGCTGTTGTAATGACATTATGCAGTCTGATCCTGAATCTACACTGTCAGCTGTAGTGTAGCATATTCTTGCTAAAACAAACTGAAAATTGCAATATTTTGGCTTTTTTCTTAGTTGGAAAAATCCATTACATAATTCAGTTCTCTATAGATTAATTTTGCAAGACAGTGAACATCAATTGTCTTCGCTAAGCATTTTTTCACATTGCAAGGGAAACGCTTGTGTTTAGTATTTTAAGCCTGTCTCCAATAACTTTTACAGTATATTCTTCATTAACCCTTTACCGGGCAATGCAGACTTTAAATGAACCTCGGAAAGAAGCCTTTTAAAACATTGTGGGAAAAGGAGAAAATGCTGGTAACCAGCATTTTCTCCTTTCCCAACAATGTTTTCTACCCTATCAAAGAAAAATTCCATGATTTGAGCCACATTGAAATTGTTGTCTGCAAATGCTTTCAGTTTTGACAAGACTAAAATTTTGTCGTCTGGTAAAGGGTTAAAAACTGTAAAAGACACATCAGTAGAATTGTCTGTTGGAAACAATGGTATTAGTATTGAGTGCCCACAACAATGGTTTTCTTGAAGAAGTAATATTTAGGGAGCACATACTTACCTGTATTTTTTAATTTGAAAGTGTTATTATGCATGTTGACATTATATTTAGTCAAGGCTGACTTCACAAACTAATCTAGCCTAATAGATTTTAAATCATTTTTTGTGTTGAATTTCATCTGGTTAACTCTTTACCAGTCGACAAAATTTTTGTTTTGTCCAAATTGAAATTATTTCAAATGACTCAAAAAATGAAAAATGTTTTTGGAAAGGTGAAAAACATTGTGTAAAAAGGAGGAAATGCTAGTCACCCTTATCTTCCCCTTTTCCACAATGTTTTCAAAAGCCCTCTTTCTCTAGGTCATTAAAACTTGGGATTTTGTGGTAAAGGGTTAACTTTTTTCTTTACAGATTAGAATGTCTTTTATGAAATTTTTGAACACTTTCTTTGGTTTTCTTATCATTACACTCTATACCAACAATAAAATTTTAAATTGGTCCAGACTGAAAGCACTTGCAGACATTAAAATAAATAGGACTCAAGCGATAGTAAACATTGTGGGAAAAGGAGCATTTTACTCTGTTTCCAACAGTGTTTTCAAAAGGTAACATTATCAAAAAACAAAGTTTTAAGAATTTTCCATATTAAAGTCTTTTGTTGAGGTACACATTTAATTTCATTCAAATGATGTGACTTGTCTTTGCAAGGGTAGAAAATGGTTACCAGCATTTTGTCCTTTTCTAACAGTGTTTTTTAAAAATTTACTTTCTGAGTTCATCAAAAGTCGGAATTGTGTGATAAAAGATGAATCAAAAGCTATGCCTGTTTGTGATTTGTTTTGGTGAATTTGTCTTTGTGAAATATTTATTTATTTTGCTTCTTTTACCTACCTGAACTCTGAAACTAGATAGAAAACTAAAATACAGAACCATGAGAGATAGAGATGGACAGAAAAGAGACTGGCAGGCCTATATAGATGGGCAGATTAGGAGAATCGGAGAGAAAAGGAGAGAGGGAGACAGAAAAGCATTTAAATTCCTATTTATTGGGTAATTTTTTCAAATTGGAAAAAGGCTATTTGGCATTTTTTCAGGCTTCCTAAGAGTTAAAATTGTAGATCTAGAAGAGTTTTTACTTGTTCAAAGTAATGGTAGATGCCAAAAGTAAACAAAGTGGATGTTAAAATGTATTTAAATCAAAATCATACCATTTAAAAGAAAGGAAAATATTGTGAAAATGACAATCTGTTATTGTACGGTTGGTCCAACTGTTAGTCACTGGCAGAAAAATTAATTTCAAAACTAGGTTAAAACCTGCCAGGTCTTTCTAGCTTTTCTTTACATTTTGCCTGATTTTATAATTCATTTTTCTGCCAGCGCCTAACACTTGAACAGACCACGCAAAACAGATTGTCATCAAAAATATTTACCATACTTTTAAATGGTATGATTTAAATTTAAATGAATTTTAACATATGCTTTAATTCTTTTGATACTATTGTGCCTTTAACCCTTAAAATGCTAAATATATTCGGTCCCTATGGATTATGACCCCTAACTCATTGGTAAATATCGTGCAACATCAACGTTTTCTTAAAGCCTATTTGGCCAATCTCTGTAGTTTCTGTCTTTTAGTATGAGAGTGGGGGTCGTAGATTCACTAACTCATCGGAAAGGCTATTCGGCCAATCTCGGCAGCTTCAGTCTTTTAATATGAGAGTTAGGGGCCGTAGACCTTAAATCCACCAAATGACAAAATTGCGGACTTGTCCCTACTGAAAACATTTACAGACAACAAATTATGTCTTTTACTGCCAGTGTTGCCTTGTATTTATAGCTTTTGCAGATGGCATAGATCAAGATCGGACTGCACAAAACATGCAGTCTGATAATTGGATCTACACTGTCCACCACCTGATGCTTATTTAGCATCGAATGCAACTAAAATATACTTACAAGCCTAGGTAAAAGTTGAATCCATTTGGTTGGCAGAGAAAGAATTAAAAACAATGACTCAAATGATGGAAATGGTCTTCAGATGGAAATTATGCCCACTGTTGCCCATTTTTTATTTTTATTTTAGAAGTCCAAGCATGTTTAAGTTGGCTGAACTTTACAGCAAACAAGAAAAAAGAAAAATATTGAATGTAGCACTTTATATCAAATCTGCATTATCAGTGCAAATTCATACTTTGTATAACTAATGGTTTTGTCATTATTATTGTTAGTATAATGTAAGCTTTATATAAGCAAGCCAATTATCTCCTTACAACTTTAGTGCAAATCTTTTTATATGTCATCATCACTTAAGGAAATGTTTTTTCCATGTTTGAGAGAGAGAGAGAGAGAGAGATAGAGACCTTGACAAAATGCTTTGTTATATAAATTATGCAGTATTGACTATGTACACTTGTACTAGTCTTATAAAATATCTGTTCTGTTAAACCTTTTACTAAACAGTCCTATGTTTAAGGGCTTTGGGGAATAAAGCTTTTGAAAACATCATTTGAAATGAAGAAAATGTGTGTTACCAGCATTTTCTGCTTTTTTCCATAATGTTTTCAACAGCCGTCTTCAACAGGGTTGTTAAAAGACAGGACTGTTAGGTAAATGGTAAAGTACAAAATTATGAGATCAGCCAGCAGAACAAGGCATTTTGAGCATCTTCATTTTTATCCCTGACTTGTCGAAAAGGTTAGGAATTAGAAACAGGCAAGTGCACATTGAAAGGAAAGTTGAGAATATTATTACAGATAATGTAGGATACTTACTTATTTTGTCCTTGGAACGAAATTAAAAGCCTTAGTCTTCTGAATGAACTCTGTACAATAAAGATATTCTATTCTATCCCAAGAAAACATTGCTGAAGTAAAATAAGGAAGCTCATGTTGTCAGTCCATAGTTCTTCTCAGGGTAAAAATATTCCACACGTGTTCATTTGTTTAATCTTTGCAGTCATACATTTGAGCTGCTTTTGTTATGTGCAAGAAACAAACATCTAGAATCAACCATAAGTCTTGTTGTATTGTGTAGATTTCGCTATTTTTCTAAAGACTCTTTTAACTTGGTGAAGAACTACAACTGGCAAGAAAAACTGAATATGCTAGAAAATCTTACAATCTGATCGCCTTTAATATACCATACCTTTTTCAGCTGTAACTGAATTTGAGAACAGTGTACATCAAGATTAGATTGTCCAGGATGTATATCTGATCTTGGATCTACATTGTTCAGTAACCCAAAGGGTATTCTTACAAGACATTCTGACAAAAACAGCCTTAAAATCACAATATCAAGGTCCTTTTTATTGATTCAAAATGTCCATTTAAAGTTTTTTATGTTGTAAGGGTAAAGTTATGAGACTAATTTCAACTCTAGTTAAATCTCTGTATTTGTATATTTTGTTAAAGATTGGGTCAGAAAGAATGGCCCTATTGTATATATGTCAATAAGTGGACCCTTTGCTAAAAACCTAAAAACCTACGTCTTTTACTCACCACCTCCTGATGCAACTTTTCACCACACAATAAAATGTAGAAATTGAAAGTATTTGCAGATGCCTAATTCAGTGTGGCTACATGATTGGAATTGTCTTTAAATGATTAGAAAAATCTTGTGGGAAAAGGAGAAATTGCTGGTACCATCATTTTCTCCTTTATCAACCATGTTTTTAAAAGCCTTTTTTCTCAGGGTTATTAAAACTCAGGATTGTGTGGTAAACACTTGCAGTGGAGGACTTGCAGAATATCTTTGTAAGAACATGGATAATCGAAATGAGTTAATGTGTTATACATGTGTGCCTATGAAAATGTTGTGGCAAAAAGGAGAAATTGCTTATGTCACATGTTACTTAAATTGCTTGAGTCACAATGTTTTCAAAGGTGGTCTGCTTCAAAATGAAAAAAAGTTTTCTACCTGTGGTTTGTTTGTTTGTATGGTGTATAAGCCTGTTTTCAACATGATTTCAGTTACATAGCTGTGGCCAGTGCACCTACTTATGCCTCCCTGTAGTTTCTCTTACTATTACTTATTATTACTTTGCAAAATATTTGTCCCAAGCCACTGGCTGCTTTTTCACATAATCATTAGCAAACAATGATCAGCGGTGAGAAAGGAATAAATCCTGTCACAATGACTTTCATCAATCCTCAGAAAGACCTGGTGGTCTCAAGTCCTGTTCACTACTAACGTTCTTGGGTTTGGCATCTACCTATGTTGATGTGCTATATCTATATGAAATTTTCAGTTTTCTTCCTTTTACCCATACTTACAGTAAAAGTATTTTACTCACTCTCAGTTGGATGGTAGATCAATTCAACAAATGGAGAGTAGGATATATTTGTTTGAATTGTACGGTAGTATGAAAAGTGTTGCATATTCAACAAGGATTTTTTTTTTCATTCTTTTTTTTAAAAGAAATTCTTGCCAATTACTTCTGAAAACATTGTGACTAATGGAGTAATTGACCATTGAGTAAAGCATGTTCCATTGTGTAAATCTTTTACGTAGATTTCAATAAAAATGGAACAGGTGACTTTTTACCCCTAAATTGCCAAACAGGGCATGTTTTACCTACCCTGGGGAAGGTGGCTTTTGAAAACATTTTAGGTGAAAATGCTGGTAACCAGCATATTCTCTTTTTTCTACTTACAAGTGACAAGTATTTTAAGCCACCTTTTGATTGTCATTTGCTAATAATGCCTAAATTTTGGCATCTGGTAAAGACTTAACTCTTTTCCAAATCAGAAAATTTAAGACTTGTCCAAGTTGAAAGCATTTGTAGATGACATTTTGAATGTTACTCAAAACATTAATTTGTTATTCAAAGAGTAGAAAACAGTGGGAAAAGAAGAAGATGCTGGTTACCAGCATTTTCTTCTTTTCCTGTAGTGTTCCAAGAGCTTTCTTTCTGAGGGTCGTTAAGTTGGGATTGTTTGCTAAAGGGTAAAATCATGATGACTGCCAGAGAAACTACAGTTGATGTTGGTGCTGCAGCAGTGACTACCGCCAGAATCAGTTCATGCAATTTTTAATCAGAGAGACCACAAATTTCGAAAACCCGTCCACTGAGGGCAAACTGATGTAACCACAGCTCGTAACAGCATTCACTTACAGCATTTCAATGCTAAACCTGCCTGTATTGACCTTATTACAAAAACTACTTTCGGTTGAGCGCAAGAATGAGTAAACAGTCCTAGGGAAGAGGCGTCAAGTAATCCCGTAATCAGCTTTTCAATTATGCAATAAACGGCGATTACAACTTGTTTAGCATTGAATTTTGACCTATTACAAAACCAAGTATTATCAAAGTGTCTAGTAACCAGAAATTGAAAATTTCGTAGCAGTTTACCTTCAAAACAATTATCAGAAATGGGGTCGGTGATAATCAGTATAAATGAAACAAGAGCGAAATCAGTGATGTAAACGCAATCTGTAGTCGTCGAATGTCCGTATTATTTGGCAAACTTGAAGTGGGCCGTTGATCAATATATGCGTGGTTACACGATCAGCCGTGTTGTGACGAGTGCTGTCTGTATATGAAGCAGGTGTTGAAAAGTTAATAGGTTATCTAGAGTTGGAGCAAAGATAAGGAAGGAGTTTTTAGGGAATATTGCTTTAAAAGAATTTGAAAATTTAGACTTTACTGCTTTAGAGCAAAGTGATGAAAATGCAACTCGTAACAGGTGTAAGTTAAAAATCGTGATTGGCCATGGGTTTTTTATCATTAGTGAGACAAAAAAGTGTGAAGCTGTTAGGTAAATGGATGAAGAGTTGTGTAACGGTTATGACCTCTAAATTCTAAGTAGGGTAGAGAACATTATGTAAACATTTTCAGAATGAACTGGTGATCACACGCCTGCAGCCTTACTAACTAGACTGTTTGTTCACAGTACTGACCAGCATATATCTGATTACGCATCTTTCAATGTAAGATGTGTTAAAATGTTTTCATAACCCCTTACAGACACAGCACTTTCATTTTTTTACGGTCACTGACATATTTTTTCTTGATGAGCTTAGACTGAAATTAGTCTGTTGACCCTTGACAAAACAATCCTGTGGGACCTTGAAAACATGGTGGGAAAGAGTGGGAAAGAAAAGAAACTGCTTGTAACCAGTGTGTATCCTTTTTCCAACATTTTGTTCACCCTATGAAAGATTTTAAAAATTTTGTCATTTGGTAGAGTTAAAGAGCATTTTCATCAGGAAAAAAAACCCTGAAAGTACAACATAAATACAGTACGCTCACTTACGACATCGTAATTCTCCATGTCTGAATCAACGAACCAGGGAAAAGTTTTGGAGCATGAATTTTTTTCTAGGGTATTTTTCCTTAGAGGGCTAACCATAACTTTATGTTGCCTTTGCAGAGAATGCAGATTCAGACCAGACTTCACAGAACATGCAGTCAAATCTTGGATCTGTCATGCCAGCTTTTCTATGAGATATTCTAGTCAAGACAGTAATGGTCCTGCAGTAATTAGGCTGCTTTTCCAAGCTTGATATGTCTATTTCATTAATTCAGGGTCTTAGGGTAAAACTCTAAATGACATGTATGTCTCATCAGATACTTCGTATTGGTTGATTCTCATCCTTTCCACATGGTCCTGTTTTTCAGATAAAGAGCACTAGGTTTACTGAAGCTATGCTCCTCACTTATTTCAATGAATCATATACATGACATGTATTTGCCAAGGTCAAGAAAAGGTTTTTCATACAGTAAAAGATCAAGATTAGGCTGTCCTTTGAGTGCAGTGCAGATATATATTACACGCATAGATATCTTAAATTATAATTGTATGTTCATGTAGGTTACATCTGTACGAAAAAAAAATTGATAATGAAATTGTATGCTTTTGATACTGGTCTCTGACTGGAAAAGGCCAGTAGGTTAAGTCAGTGTTTAACTTTTTACCACACAATCCCAGTTAAACAACCTTAAGGAAAGGGACTGCTGAAAACATTGTCGAACAAAAGCGGCAAATTGTCGCAAGATACGCCCATCCCACCGCCAGTTGTCGAGGGGGGATAATAATCATAAAGGGCAGGTAGAGGAAAATAGTAGTGCAGCATAAATCATGTAAGTGATTGAAATAGGCATGAATGTCTCCTCTAATGTTAAGGAAACATGCATATAAAGTTTCAGGTCATTCCAACATGAAAAGACAAAGTTATATTGTAGAGAAGCATAAAAAAGCTGTAAAAAAAAATGAATAGGGAATAATTCCAAAAGGGCATTAGGTAAGGTTACGGCTCCAGTGCATTGCACTTTTCTTAACTGCAACAAACATGTTTACCAAGTCTCAAGTCAATTTGACTTGAGGTGACAAAGTTCGGTTCCGGACAAGCAAGAAATACTGTAAAAATGAAGATCAAAGTGGAATTACTCAAAATCCGCACTAGGTAGAGTTACTGTTCTTGCGCACTGTACTCCGTAATATTGCAACAAACATGCATACCAAGTTTGAAGTCGTTCTGACTTGAGATGACAAAGTTATATTCTGGACAAGCACTAAATGCTGTAAAAATGACAAACAAAGGGAAATAACTCAATGACAGCATGAGGTAGAGTTACAATTCTTGCGCACTGCACTTCCAAATATTGCAACAAATAAGCATACCATATTTCAAGTCATTCCTACTTAAGATGACAAAGTTATGCTCCGGACAAGCAAGACATGCTATAAAAATGAAGATCAAAGGGGGAAGAACTCAAAATTCATGCTAGGAAGAGTTATGATTCTTGTGCACTGCACTCCGTAATTTTTCAACAATCATGCATACCAAATTTGAAGATGTTCAGACTAGAGATGACAAAGTTACATTCCGGACAAGCAGAAAATGCTGTAAAAATGACGATCAAAGGGAAATAACTCAAAGACAGCACGAGGTAGAGTTATGGTTCTTTCGCACTGCACTCCGTATTATTGCAACAAACACAAATGCCAAGTTTCAAGTCAATCGGACTGGAGATGACAAAGTTATGCTCCGGACAAAGAACTGGATGCCGCCCGCCAGCACAGATGCCTGGATGCCCGTACGCCATGGGTGATCCCATAATATGTCCCGTCTTCGAAGGGCATATAAAAAGGGGAAAATGCCAATAACCATCATTTTCTCCTTTTACCACGATGTTTTCTACCCTTTCAACAGTCAATTCGTCATGTTCAAATGCTTTCGATTTTGACGAGTCCAAAATTTTGTTGTTTGGTGAAGAGTGGAGCGTTACGTAGTTATTGGCTACATTCTTTGGAAGTATGGTACAAAAATTTGGCAAGCAGACATGCTAGTGAAATCCATGACATACATGAATAAGTAGGTTGTCACCCCGATAAGACTGAAATAATGTTGAAAATGGCAAAAAACACAAAACAACCTATCAATCAACTGATTTATTACTGAAGTAAGATAATTTCCATAATTATGGTCCTTTGCGAGAATAAAAGTGGATTTCTTAATCCATTGTGAAGGTTCTAATCCAGTATAAAAGCAATATAACATGGGTTTCTTTCTCCCATACATAGTTCAAACAACTACCATTTGATTGGTGATTTTTAAAAACAGTGTAGTTATTCAGTGTTGACCGATTACAGTGCTGACAGCACTTTGATTGCATTATGTCATGATACCTTTGTTTTATGTATGTCCATATTTTATGTCTATGGATTCAGTTTCTTGCAAAGGTCCTAATTAACAGGATTTAACTGGCAATATTTTACTATGAAGTAAAGATTTTTTCATACACTGTTTGAGATGAACAATACTAGCAATATTGCAAGTCATGGTTAGTTTTGGGTGCATTCATCTTTTTGTTGCTATTTGTGTGTTCTTAACCCTATGGTACACAATCCTTTGTTTTGGTTACTCTGAAGATGGAGGCGTTTGAAAAAAATTGTGGGAAAAGGAGAAAGTACTGCTTTCCTGCATTTTTTCCATTTCACTCGACATCTTCTATTCCTTCAGAGGCAGTGCCTTTCAATTTAGCTAGTTGTTAGTTGTAGTCTACATTTTACTTCCATTATAGATGAGTAAAAAATTTTGTCATTTTGTAAAGTGTTAAGATTGAACTGATAGACTTTATCTAATAGACTGGCTTTGTTAACTCTTTACCACACGACAAATTTTTAGACTGGTCCAAATTGAAAGCACTTGCAGACGACAAAACAAAAGTGACTGAAAAATCGAAATTTGATTCGGGAAGGGTAGAAAACATTGTGGGAAAAGGAGAAAATGCTGGTTACCAGCATTTTCTCCTTTTCCCACAATGTTTTCAAAAGGCTTCTACCTCAGGGTCGTCAAAAGTCGTCATTGTGTGGGAAAGGGTTAAGGATTTGAAAACATTAAACCAGTATTTGATTGAAACCCTTTACCAAACACATTTTAATGACCCTGAAAATGGGCTTTTGAAATCATTTTGGAAGAAGGAGTAAATGCTGGTAAACACAAAAATATTTTCAACCCATTATAATACAAATCCATTACATGAGCAACATTCAGTTAATTGTCTACAAATGCTTCGAGTTTTGGTAATTCTAAATTTTGTCAGTTGGTCAAGAGTAATCTCCTGTAGTCAACTGTTTGTCGTTTTTCAGAAAGCCACTTAAGAAACTGGTATGGATAAAGGAAAAATATGCCCATTATAGGAAGTTTCCTCCTGTACCACAATGTTTCTACATGTATTCATGTATCAAACACTGAGTCATATTAATCCTTTACCAAACAATTCTGAGTTTTGATGACCCTGTGAAAGAAGCCTATTGGAAACATGGGAAAAGAAGCAAATGCTGGTAACTAGCATTGCCTTCTTTTCCTTCAATGTATTCTATCTTATCAAAGACAAACCCTACTAACTGAGCAATATTTTATATGTCCACTGCAAATGTTTTGTGTTTGGACCAGTTTAAAATTTTCTTCTATGGTACAGAGTTAACCCTATACCAAACAATACCGGGTTTTCACGACCCTGAGAAAGAAGCCTTCTGAAAACATTGTGCGAAAAGGAGAAAATGCTGGTAACCAGCATTTTCTCCTTTTCCCACAATGTTTTCTACCCTGCCCAAAACAAATTTTAATTTTTGAGTTACATTTATTTTGTCATCTGCAAATGCTTCCAGTTTGGACCAGTCTAAAATTTTGTCGTTTGGTAAAGAGTTAATTATCTCAGGTGTAAAAACTTGTTTCAGTGGATAATGAGTTTAATACATGGTTTAAATAAAAGACATAGAAAAGATAGCACAATTTTAATGAATTAATAAATACAAACTGATATTTTATGAGCCATGCTCAGTGAAAAGGGAGTCTAATGCTTTTGCAAAAAATGTTGACTCTGGTCAGCCTGCCCAGTCTGAGAAACATTTTGTAATCAGTCAATTTTCAGCATTTAAAAAAATGGTCTGCCTCATGCTTCAATAAGTTGTTTGACAAAATGGATTTTATGGATCCATGATTCTGTGATGACTTGCATGGTGGAGATGCATTAAAGCCTTTTGCCAGAGCATAGTTCAATTGTATTTTTTCTATTCTGTAAACCCACTGTAATGTGGCAAAAGAAAAATTTCTCATAAGTAGCATGTTTTCACCAAATTGTGTTGGGCAACGCAAAGAAGGTCGTTTGCTTTCGGCAATTTAGTCAAAGTGTCTTGAAAGTTTTTGTATGTTTATGAACAAGTTAATGTTGAATTTGGTATATTTTCAGTTTGTAAGATTCTATGGTGTTTTAATGCCAGTATTCTGTGTGTCCACCATACTGATGGCCTTGGTGCATCAACTGACAGTGATCTCTAGAGGTAAGATTTACTCTTCTCACCAACATCCATGTTACTGAACTAGAGATTTGAACTGGGTACCCTTTTATAATGCTCTGTTAGCAGTGGATGAAGTCATTGAGTCTAGTTTTAAACTAATGAAGTCTTTTAAAAAGTCCTTTCAAGTTAGA
This sequence comes from Hippopus hippopus, assembly GCA_946811185.2. NCBI lineage: Eukaryota > Metazoa > Mollusca > Bivalvia > Cardiida > Cardiidae > Hippopus > Hippopus hippopus. Next base: position 41,594,394 of record OX328096.1, read on the forward strand.
GGTGATCAACATTAGATAAGTTTTTAACATAAATACAGTAAAATCTGAGTGCCAAAGGAAGACAATTATGTTAAAATATACCTGTATTATACAATCACCTGTCTGAAGCATGCACATTTTGTGTGACCCTTAGGTGCTTGCTTAATGCAGGTTTGACCTAACATGTAAATAGTTGCAAATGGGAAAAAAGAGCTTAATTTTTTTTGCCAAAACCAATACTTTAGTTCATACAGCTAACAATCCTTGGGTTGTGAGGTTGAATTCCAAAGTGATGTATGCTGTTTCAAGGGAATTTATTCCTCTCTTACTGCTAATTTATGTGTAATGTTTTGACTGTCTGTCCAGGAAAGTAGCCAGTACTGGTCCAAGAAACACCAGGAATGTGTGGATAGGTGCTCAAGCTGCAGTGATATGAGTGAAATACTATGAAACATCTGAAAAACAAACATGCTTCAAAGTGAGCAAGTTTTTAATTCTGAGAATATAAATGTACTAATGTTTTACAGGTGGGCATATTCCTAGTGTGCTTGATTCCATCTGGCAGATACGTCCATACTGGGTAGTTCCATTTGCTCTGATTATACAAGCTCTCATGCAGTAAGTAATTAAAGAGCAGTTAAATGGTAACAAAAAAATTTTCTCCTTTTCACACAATGTAAAAACATGCTACAGTCGTAGTTGTGTCTTTGGGTTAAATCAATTAATTTATCAACACCTTAATGCCTAACTTCTAATACTAAGAGGGTACGTCTTTCACAATTTTCATTATCTTTGGAACACAAAATGCGCACACTTTCCACTTTGCTGAGACATTCTGGACAAAAGTAATCATGAAATTGCAATCGTTTTGTTCTTTGTTTCTAGATTGAACAACTTCAGGTCTTCACCAAACAACAAAAGTTTGGACTGAACCAGATACAAAGCATATGCAGACGACAAATAAAATTTAGCTAAAATGGTGATTTAAGTATTGTATAGGGAAGAAAACATGTTTTCAAAAGCCTTCTCTTTCAGGGTTGTTAAAACTCGGGATTGTGTGGTAAAGTGTTAAGTTTTTTCAGCACTCTAAGGGTTAATCCCTTACTAACACAAGCCCAAGTTTTGATGACCCTGAGGCAGACCGCTTTGGAAAACATTATGGGAAAAGAAGAAAATGCTGGAAAAAATTTTTTTCTCTATTTCCACAATGTTTTCTACCCTTTGAAAGGCAAATTTAAGTTTTTGTGTCCCATTTCATTTGTTGTATGCAAATTCTTCCAACCAGTGTAAAATTTTGTTGTTTGGTAAAGAGTTAATAATCACCCAGAGTGTGATTCTACATCACCCTTGTATTTGCTTTTGTAAATCTTGACAACATTCAAGTTTATAATAGAAAGTGACACATTGCAAGATACAAACATGGTTTACATTGACATGTATAGATGTTTGATCAGCAATCTAGTTTTTCTGTTATCCCTAAAACACACAATCCTGAGTTTTAACAACCCTTATCAAAAGGGTTTTCAAAAACACTGCGAAAAAAAGAGAAAATGCTAGTAACCAACATTTTCTCTTTTTCCACAATGTTTTGTACCCTCTCCAAGACAAATGTCAACATTTGTATCTAATTTAATATGTCGCTTGCAAATGCTTTGGATTTCAACAAGCCTACACTTTGTCATCTGGTAAAGAGTTATTTCACTCCTTGATAATGATGTAATATTAAACTATAGCAGAAAACAAACTTGTTCAAGTGATAGAATTTGTCTTTGAAAGGATAAAGCTAAATGCAGAAAATGCTGGTTTCTAGGGTTTTCTCCTTTTCCTACAATGTTTTCAAAAGCCTTCTTCCTTAGGGTTGTTAACACACAGGATTTTTTAAATCAATTGAAAATTACTGCAAGTGATCTAAGATCTACATTTACACTGTCCAATATTTTATACGGTTTTCAGAAAAAGATAGCATGCAACTCTTTACCAGACGACAAGATTCTAAACTTATCCAAATTCAAAGCTTGTGCAGACAACAAATGAAATATAACTCAAATTATAGGATTTGTCTTTGAACGGTTTGAAAATATTTGAGGAAAAGAGAAAATGCTTGTTACCAGATTTTTTTCCTTTTCCCACACTGTAAAATGCTTCTTTATCAGGGATTGTTTGGTAAAGGATCAAATTGTATCAAGATTTTTAGCTCACCTGAGCACGAAGTGCTCAAGGTGAGCTTTTGCAATCGCCCAATGTCCGTCGTGCGTCGTCCGTCGTCCACAATTTCTTTAAACATCTTCTCCTCCTAAACCACTGGGCCAATCTTGATGAAACTTGGCAGGGATGTTCCTTGGGTGAAGATCTACCAAAGTTGTTCAAGAGATTGAATTCAGCCCATAACTCTGGTTGCCATGGCAACCAAAAGGAATAAAATAGCAAAATCTTTGAAAATCTTTGAAAATCTGAAACTAGAAGGCATAGAGCTTTGATATTTGGCAGGGTTTTCCATGATGCACAAAACGTGTGTCATTGACGCGATTTCAACTCAAATGACCCCCAAAATAAATAACAGTGCGTCATCAGTGACGCAACTTTCCAAAATCTAAAACATCTAGGAAATCGAATAAAGGGTCATAAATCCAAGTCTGTTCTTGCTTCAATATCAAGCGAACACCGTTTTTTTTTTTTAACTACAGGGTTTATTTTAGATAAAAGTGGTTTTCCGGTAATTTATTTATGGAATAAGACTGGTTTACAAATTCTTGTCGTAAAGAAACATCAGACATGCGTCGTAAATACAGGCCCAGTCAAAGTGTTGGTTGGGTTCTCTGTATTTCAAAGCTTATTTCACACAACTTCCGGTAGATAAAAGTACACATTACCAATCTGTTCTGTTCACGGAAAATAATGTCACGACGAAGTAAACTGTAGCATTCTTTTTTATCGTCTGCTTCCTACAGCTGCTGATCAAGCCACATCAAGCAGCAATTTGGATGAGAATGTTTTGTCTGTCAAAAATTGAAATCGAGCATTCCGTCAGAAATGACTTACAGACTTTTACTTTCTTGGAGTTTGAAGGTGAAATGCATTGTAATCCGTGCTTGACGACGAAAAGACCCATTTATTTTGACCCCTTAAGTTTAAGAAATGACCCTCAACTAATGAGGCAAGGGGTCACAATTACCCCCAATTTTTAAGGCCAAGGGAAAACCCTGTTTGGTATGTAGCATTTCCTAGTGGACCTCTACCACGTTTGTTCATATGATGCCCTTGGGGTCAAAACTGGTCCCGCCCTGGGGGTCACAAGTTTGAACATAGGAACAAAGAAGGAAAACTTTAAAATTCTTCTTCTCTGAAACTGGAAGGCATAGAGCTTTGATATTTGGTATGTAACATCTGCTAGTGGACCTCTACCAAGTTTGTTCATACAATGCCCCTGGGGTCAAAACTGGCCCTGCCCCGGGGGTCACAAGTTCGAACATAGGAGCAAGAAAGGGAAAACTTTAAAATTCTTCTTCTTTGAAACTGGAAGGCCCAGAACTTTGATATTTGGTATGTAGAATCTCCTAGTGGGCCTCTACCAGGTTTGTTCATACAATGCCCCTGGGGTCAAAACTGGCCCCGCCCAGGGGGGTCACAATTTCGAACATAGGAACAAAGAAGGAAAACTTTAAAATTCTTCTTCTCTGAAACTGGTAGACATAGAGCTTTGATATTTGGTATGTAGCATCTCCTAGTGGACCTCTACCAAGTTTGTTCATACGCTGCCCCTGGGGTCAAAACTGGCTCGCCCTGGGGGTCACAAATTAGAACAAAGGAACAAAGAAGGAAAATTTTAAAATTCTTCTTCTCTAAAACTGGAAGGTGTAGAGCCTTGATATTTGGTATGTAGCATCCCATACTACTTTAAAATTCTTCCTCTGTGAAACTGGAAGGCTTGGAGCTTTGATATTTGGTATGTAGTGAACCTGTTCTAAGTTTGTTAGCCCACTTGAGCACAACATGTTCAGTGAGTTCAAAATTGGGTCACCTGGGGTCATAAACTACGTCACTAGGTCAAATTAAAGAAATACCTTGTGGGCACTCTAGAGGCCACATTTCTTGCCCAATTGACTTGAAAATTGGTCAGAATGTTTGTCTTTATGAAATCTCGGATGAGTTTGGATTTGGGTCATCTGGGATCATAAACTAGGTCACTAGGTCAAATTAAAGAAATACCTTTAGGGCACTCTAGAGGCCACATTTTTTGCTCAATTGACTTGAAAATTGGTCAGAATGTTTGTCTTGATTAAATCTCACATGAATCTGAATTTGGGTCAACTGGGCTCATAAACTAGGTCACTAGGTCAAATTAAAGAAATACCTTTAGGGCACTCTAGAGGCCACATTTCTTGCTCAATTGATTTGAAAATTGGTTAAAATGTTTCTCTTGATGAAATCTAAGATGAGTTCAAAATTGGGTCACCTGGGGTCATAATCTAGGTCACTAGGTCAAATTAAAGAAATACTTTGAGGGCAGTCTAGAGGCCACATTTCTAGCTCAATTGACTTGAAAATTGGTCAGAATGTTTGTCTTTATGAAATATTGGATGAGTGAAATTGGGTCACCTGGGATCATAAACTAGGTCACTAGGTCAAATTAAAGAAATACCTTTAGGGCACTCTAGAGGCCACGTTTATTTCTCAGTTAACTTGAAAACTGTTCAGAATGTTTGTCTTGATAAATATTTTGATGAGTTCTAAATTTGGTCACATATGGTGATAAACTAGGTTACTAGGTCAACTTACGGAAATCTCTTGTGGATGCTCTAGATGCCACATTTTAAGCTCAATTGACCTGACAATTGGTCAGAAATTGAATTTTGCATGTGGAGTGAAATTTCGCCTATTGACTCAGGTGAGCGATCCAGGGCCATCATGGCCCTCTTGTTTTTATTCATTTAGCGCTTCAGACTGAAGGTAGATTTATAGTGTTTTTCATTCAGTATATTACCTTGTAAATCTGTGAAAATGGCTATGTATAAATTTTGAATTGCTGACATAGAAGTGCTCAACAAAAGGACTCCCAAAGTACATGTACATAATTCAACATGATACTTAAAGTGACTCATTACTTCGATTTTTTTTTTTTTTACCCAATTACTTCATACATGTATTTATCCCAGAACTAAGGCAATAGCTTGCAAAATATCATTAACTCTTTACCATGTGACAAAATTAAGACTATTCCAAATTGAAAGCATTTGCAGACAACAAATTAAATGTAGCTCAAATGATGAATTTTGGCTTTGATAGGGAAGAAAACATTGCGGGAAAAGGAGAAAATGCTGGTTACCAGCATTTTCTGCTTTTCCCACAATGTTTTCAAAAGCCTTCTTCTTAAGGTTTATTGAAACTCGGGATTGTGTGGTAAAGGGTTAAATAAAGGGAAGTCGGAGACTGAAATTCTTTAAATACTTTTTCCATAACCATTTACTGATGGACAAAATCTTAGACCTGTCCAAATTGAGAGCATTGCCAGACAACAAATTAGATAAGAATCAAAAACTGAAATTTCTCTGTAAAAGTGTTGAAAACATCATGTGAAAAGGAGAAAGTTCTGGTAATCAGCATTTTCTCCTTTTCGCAAACTGTTTTCAAAAGCCTTCTTCCAAAAAACTCAGGATTGTTTTGTAAAGGGTTTAAGTGATAAGTAGACTTATACAGTATTTATAGACTTTGCAAAGGAATTTTGGCAAAGGCTTCTAAGAATGTAACATGACCAATAACACAGGTCAAGTATTTAGGATCATATTCAAATAGTTATGATTATGTCATATTCTGGTTTCATGAAGGCAGAGTTCCTGATTGCCAAAGGACCATCCATTTAACTCTTTACCAAACGACAAAATCTGAGACTAGTCCAAATTGAAAGCATTTGCAGACAAAATAAATGTGACTGAAAAATTGAAATTTGGTTTTGGAGGGTAGAAAACATTGTGGGAAAAGGAGAAAATGCTGGTTACCAGCATTTTCTCCTTTTCCCACAATGTTTTCAAAAGGCTTCTTTCTCTGGGTCATTAAAAGTCGGGATTGTGTAGTAATGGGTTAACACCAAAATTGCATCCTTTTTACCATAGTTAACCCTCCAGTTTTGTTACACTTTCTAAAAAATAATATTTAATAGTATTTCTTAGCGTTTACAAGAAATTTTGATTCAAAGCAAAGATCTGAAGACACCTTTAAGAAGTATTTGATGATATAATAAAGACTTTAGGGGCTGTGTGAAATATATCAAACATATACTCAGTTCCATAAATAAGTGTGCACTTAATTTTCTTTTATTTCTCGTTGCATGTTTTACTGAAGACCAACAAATTTGGTATCATACTTTAGTTCAGAGTCTGTAGAAAATGCCAGGCTAATCAGATTTTGACTAACAGAAAGTTTAAGTTAGGTTTTTGCAGTTTAAATGAAGGTGGTACTAAAATCAAAGTTGCAAAAGTACTTAAAGACTAAGGTAACATTAAAGTTAGGTTTTGGCCACCGCTCTCGTTCAGGAATGGAATAACATTCCTGATGCAATGATTTTACGTCATGTAAGGTCTATGCGATGTCGAATAATTGCCTGTATCTACAGCAGAGGTGGCCATACAAGATATTGATTGAAAAATTACAAGAACTTTAAGAAAAACCTAACTTTAATGTTAGGACTCTGTGCCAGTCAGAAGTTTCTTTCTCCACCTACGAACTGTCTTATAAGATACCTTATCAGACCCATAAACTTCCCCCAATTCAGTAAAAATCTGCATTACAGAATGAACGAGTTTTGTGCGAACTTTTATATAAGCTCTAATTTCTTTAATATTCTTAATCCGTTTCCCAACCATTTTTACAATAGTGGTCAACGACTAGCTCTATTGAAATGACTATAAGTTTAAAACTATGTGGAGTTGAAGGCTCGTGTTTATACCGTTGGAAAGGTATTGAATAGAGCTATTCAAGCGTATCATCATCCACAAAATCGTGCAAAGTGTTATCGCGCTGTGGTACAATACACGTTACATATCGAACAGCCCTCATATCTTGCATTGCTTGCTTCTTCATTCAAAGCTGTAAATCTTCAATCTATAGAATTTAGTAAGTTATTCAAGTATAATAGATGAAAGAGTTGGGGCTACAGATTTACAAGCTTGTAGCTAGTAGGATGGAATTAAAACAGCCATAATACTTGAACCTATATTAGTTTTTTTGCCAAATCATGTTTATGTACATGTATTGTTACTGTAGTTACTGATGTGAACCAGTATTTTGTCCTTTTCCCACAATGTTTACTAAGCCATCTACCTCAGGGTCATTAAAACTCAGATTTATTTGGTAAAGAGTTAAGTGTACACTGTTGGGAAACATTTTAGCTCTCCTGACAAGAACTCTTCAAAACTGTAATAGTTCCAGGTTCTGTCTACTGCCCAAACTTTGCATTTGATATATTTGGCACTGTTTGGGATTAGTAATGTCATGTGATTGTCCTTACATGTCTGCAGTGCTTTACCTCCTACTGCTTTTTGACAAGTTTGACCCCATAGAGCTTTTACTGAATAAACTATTTCAGTCAAAAGAAAGGCCTAAATGTTGTGTTTCCAAGCCCATTATTCTTTGAATATCTCAACCTATCACCACACTATCCCATGTTTTAACGACCCTCTGGAAAAAAAGTCTATTGAAAACAATTGTGGGAAAAGGTAAAATGCTATTAACCTGCATTCTCCCATTTTTCCCATCATGTTTTCTATCGTATCAAAGACAAATTCCAAAATTTAAATTGTAGTCTACAGATGCTTTCCATTTGGACAGGTCTAATTTTTTGTTGTTTTGTAAAGAGTTTAAATAAAAGTCTGATAAAAAAATCCAAGATCAGATTGCACATTCTCTTGTTAATCTACACCCTACAAAAAAAATCTGAAGTTGGCCTAGCTGGTTAAAAGCTTACTCCTTATCTTACTTTTATCCTTATCACTGAAAAATATTGTAACACATTGAGTGCCTTTCACAACTAATGATGTTTTACAGATAGTGTAGATGGCACAAATGTCTGCACTTTCTGCTTTGAGGGGCTTTTCTTCTCGAAAGAAAAACAGACAAGAAAATGTACTGTTTTAGGTTAGGTTTTGTACTCATCATTTGTCAGTTGATCTTTGAATTAAAGGATTCACTGTCAAGCAAAGGTTCCTTTTCTCTCACTTTTAATCTTTACTAAATGACAAAGTTGTAGATAGGTCCAAACTCAAAGAAATTGCTGACAACAGATTGCATTGACTCAGATAATGAGTTTTGTTTGTGAAAATACTGTGGGAAAAGGAGAAAATGCTAGTTACCAGCATGTTTACCAGTATTTTCTCCGTTGCCCACAATGTCTTGAAAAGCCTTCTTTCTCAGGGTCTTTGAAGCATGTGATTGTTTGGTAAAGGGTTAAGGAAAATGAAACCAAATTTTTATTTCAGATTTAAAGGTTTTAAAACTACTCTAGACAAATACAACATGCCAGAGCCTGATATCTCTTCCCTAGACCAACAAGGAATTACTTTTAGAGGGGCACAAGTGGTCCTGTACTTAGTTGCTTTGGGAATAACAACATTCCAGGCTGTAGTTATTTCCCTTGTATTAGAGTTTAATAGTAGACTGCTGGGCCTTCTATTTGGATGGTAAGTTGAATAAAGTATATTGTGTTTTTATCTTTTTTGTCTTTCTGCAAAAAAAATAACCATGTTTATTTTTTGTAACAGATGTTAATTTTTTTGCAGTTTTCACTTACTGATTTTCAGAGTTAAAAAAAAATGGGAGACACTGATTCGGATGTCTTTTTGAATATTCTCACCTCATGGCAGATATTTTGTATTAATAATTCTAGATAAGGTTTTATCTTTTTCCATCAACTTTTTCCCCATGCAAGCATGTCATGTCTTTCTTGTAAATCAAGACTTGAAAGCATTATGCCAAGTGGTGAAAATGTTATAAACAAGCAATGTCTGCATTTTGCATGACCCTATGTTAAGGGTTATACATTTCAGGTCTGTCGGGGGTGTAGATCAGGCAGCATAGAATGTGCAGTATGATCTCAATTGAAATTGCCGATGGCAAAAGAAAAAGTTTAAATTTGAGTGGTTAAGTACTTTTCTTTCAGGCTGATTATTTTTTTCCAGGTTACCAAGTAGTTTTTCAAGTATGTTACATTTTCTATGTGTATTAGCCGCTATTGGAAGTGTGGGTATTTCAGCCAAAGTGTGTGGTTCAGCCGGTATATTTGTGGCATATGTTGTATGTTTTATACAGGTAACATCATTTTCACCTGTTTCTTCTTCTTGTAAGATTTTCTGAGCCTGGTAGCTCTGCCATTCACATACAGGGGTTGCTGGTTTGAAATCTAAGCTAGGCAAATTTCTTTCAGAGGATCGATGAGGTCATTGAGACAGAATTCATTTCTCTGATTATCATTGTTTCAAGGATTGTTATACGAGGAAGCAGAAGGTGTCTTTGAAAGAATATTGCGGGAGGTACTGGTAAAAGAAACTCAAGGAAAGCATGCATAAGTGAAACTATAACTGAAAGATTGTTAAAAATACATCTATTTTCTTGAACAAGGCACACAGTTACACTTTCCTAGTGCTGGTGAAAGCCTTGGAGGACATGAATGAGTGAGGATTGGTGTGATATGACCTGTACAGAAGGAATAATAAACACATTTCAGAATATTAATTTTCTTCTTTTACCACTACTTCTTTTTTTGGTCTTTTTCATCTATTTCATTATTATTCTGAATTCTTCTATTCAAAGGTCCATCTAATGGCGAAGCACTTATATATACCAAGTAGATATACCAGTATGAAAAGCAGCTGGTTGTATGTTGACAACCAGAGTAATTGCTCAAAACACATTTTAGAGAAATAGACCTTTTGAAACATTGTGACAATAGAAATATTGTTTACTGTTTCCTTGACTCTTATTTTTGGGGGGCTTGCTAATGATTAACCTCTAAGATGCTTATAAATTAATTGGACATTTTAAGTCTGTTATTTATACAAAATACTACTATTCATAAGCTGTTTGAGAAGTTTATTGCTGTCTTACCTTGATCTCTACTGTGTGCAAAAACATGGAAGTCACGCTGAGCGTTCTTATGTTACTTCATTTATGTTACTTCATTTATTTATGTTAAATTGATATTACAGGTACTTCAGATGTGCTATCTGAGCAGGCAGGCCCTGGATAAAACGGCTACCTCTGTGTATAACATATTTATCACAGTGTTCATGTTAATGATGTGGCTGCTCCTGTTGAATAGTCCACCAATAATTGTATGGGGCAAACAGATTATGTACGTTTGTCAAGCTATTATAATACATTTCATGTATATTAGCCACACTCTACAAAAGAGGGTTTAATGCATACCAAGCAAGTTATCACATGATTATGGATTCATGAAATCTATTTAGTCTTTTAAAGGGCTCATTTCTCAGGTAGAATGGTCCTTGAACCTGCGGAAAATTTACCGAGAGCAAAATGTTTTTGCTCGGGTCAGCCTGCGCAGATTTTGCAGGCTGACCTGGGTTGATACTTTTTGCAGTTGTAGTGAGCCCTTTTTTCACAGAGCATGACTCATATGCAAGTCTAGTTACTCTGCTTGCTGTGGAGTATTTAATGATATTTTCATAATGCACATATATGCATATGTAACCCTTAAAGCGCCTTTCACAAGAACAGTGGTCATTTGGCCAATGAAAATCAAGATTAGACTGCAAGCAATATGAAGTCTAATCTTTGATCTACTTTGTCTGCTTTGATGGGACACTCTGGAGAAGAGCAACCTTGAATTTGCAGTTATGTGGGTTTTATTTCTATATTGAAAATGTCTGTGAGGTTTTTTTTGCACTCTAATAGTAAACCTCTTAGACTGCTGAATAAATGAAAGAACCCTTATCCAAATGCCAAAATTTTAGACATATCCATATTGATAGCATTTGCAGACCTATTTTTGGTTGCTCATGTTTGCAATAAGAAGCTTAACTGCTGCTTCATACATTACATGAGAAAGATTGCAGCAAAAGAAGATACAGCCATTACCTCCAACTCCTCTAATGTGATTGCCCAGATTTTACTGTGTTTATAACAGTGCGAAAAAAGTGCAATGAAATAAATAAGAATGGGTTTTTAACTAATGTTTATGACTACCTTTATGCTATACAAAAAATTTATCACATTTACATGTTACCAAATAATCCCATGATTTAATGACCTTCAAGAAGAAGACCATTAAAAATAATTTTGGAAAAGGAGAAAATACTAATAACCAGCATTTTTTCCTTTTCTCACTATCTTTTCTACCTTTTAAATACAAATTTTATTATATCTACCACAGTTAATTTGCCACCTGCAAATGCTGCCAATTTGCACAAGTCTAAAATTTTGTCATGTGCTAAAGAGTTGAGACTTCTCCAGACAAAGCTGATTAACTATTTTTATGATGAATATTACCATGTCTTTACAGAGAAACTAAGCAGTTTGAAGTGTTCCAGGATGATACCAGCAAACCAATTGGTGTACTTACCACAGTCACCTTTTTGTTCATCTTGATAAGTAAATCATCTATAACAGGCAGGTATGTCAACTAACACTGTCTAAAGGCCAGATCAAAATAAAGGTTGGAGTTTAGAAAGCTCTGCTTGATTTTTAGATACCCAACTTATGTACCTGTAACTAGATACTCGGTTGGAAGAGCTTTGGACAAATAAGTGATTAACCAATTATGAAGAAACTGTAATTATTGAATTAAAATAATTTAAAAGTTTTTTTTTTTTTCATTACCTATGTTTACACCAAATATCAAACTAGGGTTATGTGTTGGCATACAAATGCTCTGTACTGGTGTATGTTTACCTTGCTGTTTAATTTGTGTAAATCCTTTACCAGAAACCTGAGGATGGAGGCTTTTGAAAAATTGTGGGAAAAGGAGGAAATGCTGGTTAATAGGAAATGCTGGTATTAACCAGCATATTCTTCCTTTCCCACAATATTTTCTACCCTTCAGAAGACAACTCCAATCACAAATAAATCTAGTTTTTCATCTGCAGTTCTTCCCAGTTTGGACTGGACTAAAGTTTTGTCAATTGGTAAAGAGTTAACATCATGCTGTGTACAATTACATTGTATTTGTTGCAGATCAAGTGCCCGACTGCTGTCCTGGATAGTCCATATGGTAGTGCCAATAATGATGGTGTTTGGCTTAGTGCATCTTTACAGAATAACTAGATTTGTTATAGCTGTATTAATTCTGCTGTCACTCACAAAGATGGCAAGTAGATTTATTGGGAAAGCAGTGCCTAGACCCAAAACAGAGTAGTTAGATCTTAGATTCATACAGATCCATATCATTACACACTATCACCTGCAGACAAATTTAACCTTGCAGCAGGCCAATTTCAAAAACATGGTGGCTCAAGGTGAAATTGGTTGTAAGAACCAATTTCTTCCTTTGCCATAATACTTTCACATGTATGAAACCTTAAATCATTTTGCTCAGTGAGCTAAATTCATATTTACTCTGATGAATTTTTTACGTGCGAATCATGCTTTGGCAAAAGGAGGGTTCAAAGCATCTCTGTTATACATTACACTAATCAAGTCATCATTTAATTAGGGATCCATTAAATCCTTTTTGTACAATGACTGAATCATTAGGTAGACTGGTTCTTTGACTTGCAGAAAATGGACCAATAGCAAAAAGTTTCAAAGGGGGTCAGTCTACTTTTTGCCAATGCATTAAACCCTTTTTCACAGAGCATGACTCAACATTTGATTTTATAAGAAAATGGTACATTCCATTTTGAAATTGAACTTCTAAGTATGTATTCGTAGAATCAAAAATAAGGGAACCCTTGTATTTCATTTTGAGGTAATCCTTCATTTTACCTAAAACATACAACAGATATGGAATCCAAGCCAATATTGGGTGTGACCTCCATTTGCAGCAACACCTGCACTATACCTGGGGGCGTACTAGAGATGATACGGCATGTTGTTGCTCTTGGAATCTGCTGAAATATTGAGAGGTAAAGGCACCCTATCATATTATGTCAGAAGAAACAAGTAACAGGGCTCCCATATTTTTGGGGCTATATATATATTTTGTTTATTTTTTTGTTTTTGCTTGATTCTTGTCAAGTAAATGTTGTATGGAAATGATAATTGAGCTAGATGTTTGGCATTTGTGTAAAACATGTCAAATTTTGTCAATAAAGAATAAAAACAAAAAGGAACACATGTATTTGTTCTGATGTATTTACTCTAAGAAAAGCCATACAATACATAATACGTTTGCTTGCACTTGATACTTAATTCTTTTTTTCCCATAGCCATCCTGTTACTTTTATAACCTTTTTCCCCCTTTTGTGTGCCAGTCTGAATATTTGCATATAATATTTATAACCATAAGCATTGATTAGGTTGCTTGTGTAGTGTTTAAAACGATTTTCAGGATTAAGTGTTAAGTCAGTTATGTTGCAATGATTTCTGTATTTACTCTGCAGTCCTAGATAATTCTGAATTTAATTCTTGGTATGAATTCTAAGACATTCATCTGATGAGCTGCATTACCTATTGTCTTCACCAAAAAGAATTCTATCCGTGGAATTTAGCATTAAAAACATATTTAAATTCCAAGACTTTCTATCTGATTGGCACATTCAGAATGTTTCATCCAATCAGATTGCTTGTCAAGGACTTTAAAATCAAATGTTTCAATTTGTTGATTGATATGACACCTGGACTATCTTAAGCAAAACACTACACATCACTTTTGTTAAACTACTCACCTTTTTCCTACTTGGACAGTTTAAAATATGTTCAGAGTTCAGAGGGAAGTACCTAGTGTAGGAACAAGTTTCATCATACCTCTGAATTTCCATTAGACACATAGCCTAAGCTTACCACCTAGGTCTTTACAGCCCTGTGCAGACTGATTTTCCATCTCCTCAGATACAAAATTATCCATAACAATCATCTTTCAAAGTTATCCACAACTTGACATGATTCAAACACGTAATTATGTGTAAAATAAAGCAATATATATTAACATTAAAGCAAGCATTTTTTTCGCACAATTCATCAAGGACATATTCGAGATAGTGTCAATGTAATAGATATTGTCACAAGTATAATTTGTATAATGGTCTCGACAATGAAGTTTCTCCTTAACCATTTACCAAACAAGAGTTTTGCAACCCTGATGAAGAAGGCTTTTGAAAACATTGTGATGAAAGGGAAAAATGTAGTTAACCATCATTTTCTCCAGTTCCCAGTCTGTTTTCTTTCATTTCTAAGACAATTCACTCAATTTGAATTTGAGGCACATTATTTGTATGGAAAATACACATACTTTCAATTTTGATAAGTCTGGTATTTAGAGTGGTCACTGAATAAAGCTCCTGATTGGAGACTGTGTAGTCTTATCTCGTATTTACATTGACAGATATTTTGTGATATAGACTGACCAAACCAGACTTTGAAACTACAAACTAACAGCGGTGCTGTATTTTTGTGACATTGACAGAACACACGTAAGAACTTTCCACAATTTAGAATAAGCTGACACAATCTAAAAGAACAAAGCATAGGTATATGCAAAATTTGCACCACTTACATTCACAATGATATTGAAAAGTTTATGACACTAAAACACAACAGTTAGATGGTTTGTAATGTCCCACAATTACATATTACTTCCTGTACTTTAATCCTCAGACTATGATAAATTGTTATGGACTACCTGCTAGGTGTCTTCATCATCCAATTTTAATTAACCTCTTTTGTTATGGATGGGCCTGCATTTATCTTTCAAATGGTCTGGCAACAAAGAAAAAATATTGGCATATTATTGGAATACTCTCATGTACAAATGTATTTATTCATTCTCAAGCCAATTTATCAATGACACGAGATTAATATCATATTTTTCTGAAAGATATATGTATCTTGGCCTTTTTCTGACTACACTACATGCATCACACAACACTATATTTCTAGCTCAGCTGTTTTTAACCTTTTACCAAACAATCCCTGGTTTTTATGACCCTGAGATAGAAGCCTTTTGAAAACATAGTGGGAAAAGGAGAAAATGCTGGTAACCAGCATTTTCTCCTTTTCAAACAATGTTTTCTACCCTGCTGGAAACAAATTTCAATTTTTGAGCTACGTTTATTTTGTCGTCTGCAAGTGCTTTCAATTTGGACCAGTCTAAAATTTTGTAGTTTGGTAAAGAGTTAAAGAAAACGAGAGGTGTTGTCATAGCCCTGTACTTACCTTGTCTGTCTGAGTATCGTGCTAACACTAACATTTTGTAATATCTCGGCCATTACTGCATATAATTG
Organism: Hippopus hippopus; assembly: GCA_946811185.2. Taxonomy (NCBI): domain Eukaryota; kingdom Metazoa; phylum Mollusca; class Bivalvia; order Cardiida; family Cardiidae; genus Hippopus; species Hippopus hippopus. The sequence continues at coordinate 41,609,759 of OX328096.1, forward strand.
TTTCAAACTTTGGTGAGTTGTAATCTATCAAAAGCAAAACTAACACCAGGAGAGCAGGTGGCCCCAAAAATGTTCTTGGCACAGTTATGCCCCTTTTGCAACAGAATTTTCACTGGAAAAGCCACTGAAGCAGAGAGTTGGCACTTGAATGTGGCTTTCGTTAATTTTAAACATATTTTTGACAAATTTCTTTGCATTAAACAACCTGACTTTTTTTTTTTTTAATTAAATTCTGTTTGAGGAAATTAACTTTAGATGCTTTTGCATTTGTTCCAAAGATGCAGCAGCATGTGAAACCTTGACTTTCTTATTTTCAAACATTTCAATACAAATTCTGACAAATAAGAATCCAAAGATCCTTGTAAAATATGGATAATCAATATGACCATTATGACGTCGGGTTTAGTACACATTCCATCACCATTTTTGATGTAAAGTTAATGCCACTGGGATGGTCAATTTTTTTCTATAGTGGATTTGTTATGTCATTAACTCTTTACCAAACGACAAAATTTTAGACTGATCCAAATTGAAAGCATTTGCAGATGATAAAATCAATGTGGCTCAAAAATTGAAATTTGTTTTGGGCAGGGAAGAAAACATTGTGGGAAAAGGAGAAAATGCTGGTTACCAACATTTTCTCCTTTTCCCACAATGTTTTCAGAAGGCTTCTGTCTCTGGGTCGTGAAAACCAGGGATTGTTTGGTAAAGGGTTAATAAATGAGCTATGCTCCGTGGTAAGGGGGTTTTATGCATCTGCAAAATACATCGACCCACGTCAGCCTGCAGAGTTTTGCTTTTTGGCTTGTCTAAGGACCATTCTACCTCAGGATTCAGCCTGTTATTGAACAAAATGGTTTTTGTTGATACATAATTATTTGATGACTCGCTTGGTATAATGCATCAGGGAAATGCATTAAACCCCTTTTTACAAGAGCATGGCTCATATATTATGATCATACTACTGTAAAAATCTGGCGTTGTTACTCCAGCATCCAGAATTATCATTTTGCTATTTAAAGAGGCTTGGTACAATACAAATCCTATGGAAACATGAGTTCACACAGTGGCTACAGTGGAATAACTAATCGTTTCCAATCATGCGTACAATAGTTAGCTTTTCAAGGCAGTGGACAAATTAAGTTGCTTACATGGGCAATGTAAATTAGGATCGGGCTGTGCTGCATCGGGTGACTCTATGTTCTGTTCAGTCTAACATGTACATGAATCTTTATCTACATGGTCATAAATTTTGAGATATTCTAGTTAAAATGGTCTTGCAATAACACTATTTCACATGACCCTTACCAAACAATCCGATTCTGTACCATGCTAATGTAAACTTTATCTTACTAGTAGAGAAGACATGAGAAGAACACATTTCTAAGGAAAATAACTGCTTTTCTTGAACTGTATGGAAACACATTGATAGAAAACAGGATTGCTTTTGACAAGCTGTTGTTCTGTTTTCTTCAAGTTATTGAAAGCAGTGTACTAAGGGCATATAAAAAGCCAGGTTTGTGCAGCAATTTGTTACTCTCTCTCTCCCACACTTTTCTATAATGTTTTCTTATTCTTTCTGTCTGAAAGGATCCCCAGAGGCTTAGAGCATAAAGCTATGCAATCCTGAATCTCTGGGTTCTTTACATACTGCCTATGCTGATCACATGGTGCTGTCCTTGGGCAAGGCACTGCAGACCATTTAAAGTCAAGAAACACCTAAGTAAGCTGTTGCCATGACTTCACTGACATACTGCTGGAAGTGGCACTATAAAACAATACTAAAAACAAATCTTTCGGGGCTGATGAAACTTACCATGTTCAATCCCAAGACATTCCAACCACTCTGCACGTACAATGGCATTATCATTGTTAGCATCACATCCCTTCAGGAAAGGAACCAGACAATGTTCCATCGGCTTGATGGAGGCAATAATGTATGCAAGCTCTTTTCGGGTTACACGGCTACAGTAAAGAAAACCATCACATAATGTAGAAAAAAGAGACCACTGAAGTCCTGAAATGTCCTTCTAGCAATATCTCCATAAAGATGTTGCCATCAAACGACATATGTTTTCATGACCCTTGTGAAGAAGACTTGAACATATTATGGGAAAGGGAGAAAATGCCTGTTTCCAGCATTTTCTTCTTTCCCCACAATGTTTTTCATCCTTTCAAGACCATTTCCTTAATTTATCATATGCAAACACTTTCATTAGTCCAAATTTATGTGGTCATGTAAAAAAATAACGTTTCACTCAATATATCCTTCATACAAATACTTTCTTCGAAAAATCCTATCATTTACACTACATTTGATTTGCCATTGGCAAATGCTTTCAATTTGGATGAGTCTAAAGTTTGTTGTCTGTTTAAGATTTAACACTTTACCAAAGGACAAAATTTCAGAAATGCCTAAATTGAAAGCATTTCATTTGCAGACCACAAATTAATTAAATGTAACTCAAAAACTGAAATTTGCCTTTGGAAGGGTAGAAAACATTGTGGGGAAAGGAGAAAATACTGGTTACGGGGATTTTCTCCTTGCCCCACAATGTTTTCAAAGGCCTTCCTATCCAAGGTTGTTAAAATTCGGGATTGTGTGATAAAGATTTAATGGAAAACCAAGTAAGTATTCCTTTGGGTCACCTGTCCTGCTGTTTTACATCCAGCTCACAGAACTACCAGACAAAAGCATCAGCATGGCAATCATAATATTCTAGGAAGAATGACTCTGAAACCATTGTGGAAAAGTAGGAAATGCTCAGGGTTTTTTTTTGTTACAATGTTTTCTACCCTTTTCAATAAAAATTCTACCAACTGAGCCACTTTCAATTTGTTGTCTGCAAGCACTCTCAAAAATGACAAGTTTAAAATCTGTCGTCTGGTAGAGAAAGTGTTGCAGAGAAAAATGGAGATTTTTATTTTATGCTTTCTGGTAGTTTATCGAGAAATAACATATCTTGCGCTTTATGTACTATTGTAATGCGTTGTTATGCAGAGGGGGAACGCCATGGGGAATTACCGAAAAAGAACTGTACTGGATTTTGATGCAAGTCCACCCCAAAAAAGGGTTGGAAGCATGAAATAAATAGAATATTTGTTTTTCTGGTGAACGATCGAAATTTATTTCATCGAGTGAGTATTGTCGGTAATATTTTCACAAGTGCTGTGCCACCCGTGAAAATATTACCGATGATGTTCACTCAATGAAATAAATTTCGATCTTTCACCAAAAAAAACAAGTATTCTCTATGTATCACCTGTCCTCTGGTTTAGCATCGAGATCACAGAACTTCCAGACAACAGCATCAGCATGGTATTCATCTTTACTAGCAGATTCCAACTTGTCAAGGTAATCTCCTAGCTCTTCACGACTGGCCTGTAAAGTCAAAACCGGTGGGGTCTGTTTTCGTCTAAATTACATTCTTAGTCTTATTCTAGATTTAAAAGTAACAATTTCTGATTGGCTAAACAACTTGGTATAGCCAGTTAGAAATGGTGTTATGCTGAAATTTAGAAAATTCTTTAGAAATAGGCCAAGATTGATATTGAGAATGGTTGTTGAATATAGGCACACACGTACACCTAGGATAACAAGTTCTAAGTTGAAAAAGGGGCATAAATGTGTCAAAATTACTTCGATGGTTACCTGCCCTTGATGTATGAGCTCCCCTTCAGACCGTTAATAACTTGTACAACTTTTAAGTTAACATCTTCAGTAATAACAGACATTTAAAAAAGTCTCAGTTTCTGAAGAAGCAGACACAGATGAGAACAGGGCTATGACAATACCTCGACATCAGGGATATGACAATACCTCGACATTTTCTTCAAAAACAACTGAGATGAAAATTGAAGAATAGCTCAGAAGAAGTCGAATCTGGAACTCCTTCCCTCCTCTTTTTCTAAACTCCAAAATTGAAAGCATAATTATGCAGACAAGAAATGTATCGTAATTCATGGAATTGTCTTACGGTACAAAAACATTGTTCACAAAGGTTACCAGCATTTTCTTCTTTTTTCAACAGTGTTTTCAAAAGTTTCATTTCTCCAAGTAATTAACGCTCGAAGGTATTGTGGTAGCCCTGTTGTCATCTGCGACTGCTTCTTTTTTTATTAAGGGTTAAAAAATCAATACTTTTAAAGGTGGTCATGGGCATATATGGTATGCTCACGAATATGGTAAAATCTAGAGTACTTTAACTTGACAAGAACTATGTCTAACCCTTTACCACACAATATCCAGTTTTAATAACCCTGATAAAAGGCTTTTAAAAATATGGTGAGAAAAGGAAGGAATGCTGGATACCAGTATTTTCTCCTTTCCCAACAATTTTTTCTACCCTTTCAAAGACAGAAATCATCATTTAAACTTAATTTATTTTGCTGACTACACATGCTTTCAATTAGGCCAAAAATTTGTGGTGTAGTATTGAGTTGAATTATCAGGGTATACAGATAAATCGTAAAAAATCTCTTTAACTCTTTACCACACAATCCCTACTTTTAACGATCCTGAGAAAGAAAGCTTTCGAAAACATTGTGGGAAATGGAGAAAGTGCTGGTAACCAGCATTTTCTCCTTTTTCCACAATGTTTTCTACCCTTCCCAATCAAACTTCAATTTTTGATTTACATGTATGTTGTCGTCTGCAAATGCTTTCAATTTGGACTATTCCAAAATTTTTGTGTGGTCAAGTGTTAAATTAAGTAGAAACATTTTGTTTAGTCAGTTGTAGGTCTCAACAAATAATGCTGCATTTCTTTCTGTTAGAAAGTAGATCAGCAGGAGCTTTAATCATTCCATCAAGAAATAATAATCTTTTAACCCTTTACCACATAATCCCGACTTTTAACGACCCAGAGAAAGAAGCCTATTGAAAACATTGTGGGAAAAAGAGAAAATGCTGGTAACCAGCATTTTCTCCTTTTCCCACAATGTTTTCTACCCTTCCTAAAACAAATTTCAATTTTCAGTTACATTTATACTGTCGTCTGCAAATGCTTTCAATTTCAACAAGTCTAAATTTTTGACGTTTGGTAAAGAGTTAATTATTCATAACATTCCTTTTAACAGGTATGTCCATTCCAGTGAAAACCTGAAAATATCTACACTATTTGTGTAGCAAGGTATTGTTGGCACTTGTACTGCCTCACAACACAGCTAGCTTTTGTAGTGATATGGTAGAGTGTAGGATGACTTGGGCTGCCTCAAGATCGTTTCACAAGTGACAATGGTCTCCGTCTCGCAGAAATTGGCGGACAAATTTAATGTGGAGGGGGTATATGTGGTCATGTGTAGTGGGATTGTTTGGTAAAGAGTTAAATGAAAAAATACCAGATCTTTCATAACTCTGAAGAACCAATCTCTCATTCTGCTGGGAAACATGTTGAATTCATCATCTGAACACTTTGTCAACTCTGAAATAGCCAAATATGAAATAGCCAAATATGTATCAATTCTTTACCACAAAACAAAATTTTAGGACTGTTGAAAGTGAAAATATAATCAGAAAAAATTAACTAATTATTCCGATGACGGAGCTTGTCTGTGAAAGGGTAGAAAACATTGTGAAAAAGGGAGAAAATGCTGGTCACCAGCATTTTCTCCTCTCCCATAATGTTTGCAAAGGCTTATTTCTGCAGGGTTGTTTAAACTTGTGATTGTTTGGTATAGGGTTATGCATATCTTTGTGGGATAAATGAAAAGTATTTGCTTAAAGGCCCAGTAAAGGCCAAAATATCAAAGCTGGTGTCATAATACATTTAAATTTAAATCCTACCATTTAAAAGTATGAAAAATATTGTGGAGATGACAGTCTGTTATCGTGTGGTCGAGCCATATGTTAGTCGCTGGCAGAAAAAAGAATTCTAAAATCAGGCAAAAAAGTAAAAAGACATAGCTACCTGGCAGGTTTTAACCCAGTTTTAAAATCAATTTCTCTGTCAGCGATTAACACTTGGACTGACCATACGAGGGTTGTTCGATATGTAATGTGTATTGTACGATATCTCAAAAGCATTCGACTCAAATAGTGAAATGAACATTACATCCCTTCAAAGTATTCTCCGCGGTTTGAAATACATAATTTCAATCTCTGAATCCATTTCTGAAATGCGTCACGGTACGCTGATTTAGGTAGACCTCTGAGGCACTGACTGATGGCTGAGCCAAGGGCTTGTCGGGACTTGTAATGACGGCCAGATAAGAACTTTTTAAGTTTTGGAAAAAGGAAAAAGTCGCAAGGGGCTAGATCTGGAGAGTATGGTGGGTGTGGCAAGACGGTAACCTTCTCCGACATCAAAAATTGCTTCACAAGCTCAGATGTATGTGATGGAGCATTATCATGAAGTAGACGAACATGCCTAAATTCTGACACAGAGCGTCGTTTAAGATAATATTTCTTGACCTTTTTTAGTATAACATCTCGGTAATACCGACCTGTAACACTTTTGCCCTTCAGCACCGGAATTTGTACGGCTATACCATCACATGAGAAGAATATGCAATAAAGAACCTTCTTTGTGCTTATGCTTCTTTTGGCAACTACAGGCCTTCTACAGTTGCTTAGCGGTTTGTACTTGTACCCGTTTTTGGTCATCTGTCAATATATGCGGTATCCACCTGGCAGAAATCTTTCATACTTTCAAAATATGCTTCAAAATGAAATGCACCCGCGATAGCGATATGCCAACAGTGTTGGCAATATCACGAATTGTGTATCTGCCATCACTTTCAATTATTTCCCTGACTTTTGAGACATTTGCCTTGCCTGTTACAGTCACAGGTCGGCCAGATTTTGCTGCATCTTTGACGGACTCTGCGCCAGTCAGAAATTTCTTTCTCCACCTACGAACTGTCTCATAAGATACCTTATCAGACCCATAAACTTCCCCCAATTCAGTAAAAATCTGCATTACAGAATGAACGAGTTTTGTGCGAACTTTTATATAAGCTCTAATTTCTTTAATATTCTTAATCTGTTTCCCAACCATTTTTACAACAGTGGTCAACGACTAGCTCTACTGAAATGACTATAAGTTTAAAACTATGTGGAGCTGAAGGCTCGTGTTTATACCGTTGGAAAGGTATTGAATAGAGCTATTCAAGCGTATCATCATCCACGAAATCATGCAAAGCGTTATCGTGCTGTGGTACAATACACATTACATATTGAACAGCCCTCGTACAATGACAGATTGTCATCTTCACAATAATTTCCATACTTTTAAATGGTATGATATAAATTCAAATGCATTTAAACACCTGCTTTGTTCACTTCTGGGCTTTATTGTTACTTTAAAAGAGGTGCTTGTAAAATTAGTAGATCTCTTCTGTTATTTGCACATGGCTTCTTGAGACAGACTGGTCAACTTACATCAACATTTAAATCTTTACCAGAGGACAAAATTTTATGCTGGTACAAATATATAAAGCATTTTCAGACAACAAATTAAAAATCTGCCAACTGATGAGATTTGTACATGTATCTATAGGACAGAAAAAATTGCAGGAAAAGGAGAAAATGCCAATGACCAGCATTTTCTCTTTTTCCCAGGTTTTTCCCATCCTTATCAGGTTTATTCAAACTCTATAATGTTTGGTAAAAGGTTAACCTATTACAGCATAAGTTATCATTTCTACATCCTTGCAGAAAAAAAAACATTTGAAATTATTCAGGGAAAAGGAGTTTTTTCCTAATACATACAATTTGCTCCTTTTCTCACAATGTTTAACACACTACAAATCAAGAAGTTTTGTACACTGTATTTCTTTTTTCCACCATTTTCCTTTCTCAATTCAATGAGAGGTCTAAAGTTGGTCTCTACAGAAATCGATTTACACATTCTGCCCAGCTGACAATATTTTGCATCTTGCAGCAGCCTACAGACAATAAGCATTTCTGACAGCACTGTGGCTGAGGGAATGTATGCTTCTAGTTGGCAATCTTTCCTTCAACCAAAAGGGTCTCACATATACTAAACCTTAATTCTATACCTCACAATCCCAAGTTTTAATGACTCTGAGAATGAAGCCGTTTGAAAACATTGTTGGAAAAGGAGAAAATGCTGGTAACCAGTATTTTCTCCTTTTTCCACAATGTTTTCTACCATATCAAAGACAAATTCCATCATTTGAGCCACATCCAAATTTTCGTCTGCAAATGCTTTCAATGTGGACAGGTGTACATTTTTTTGTGTGGTAAAGGGGTTAATTCATATTGGATATCCTTATTCAACAAAGGTAATTTCAATTTTGGCTGCTGGAATGGTGTTTTAGAGGTAATGACTGTTTCTCACCTTTGCAAGCAGCATAGTAGTCCAGTTTGATTTTGTTGTCACTTGGATCAGAGCATCCCTCCAGTCTGTTTCTACACAAACAGTGATCTCTGTCCAGCTCACACTCTGATTCATAGGTCACATTCTTTGTACTGCACACCTGCAAAAAGTAAACTTTTGTTCTTTGTTCTTAGTTATATGAACATTTTCAGACCTGCCAGTGAAACTGTAATGGCAAAAATTGTTAATGACAGAAAATATTCTTTTCACTAGAATAGAAAACACTAAAGGAAGAGGAGCAATTGCCGCTGGTAAACAAGTAACTGCTTCTTTTCTCAACATATTTTTCCAAAGCTGTTGCCGAGCCTCCATAGCTCAGTCAGTAGTGTGCTGAACTTGAAAACAGGGGGTTGCAGGTTTAATCCATACAATCAATCAATCAGTCCAAAGCTGTCAACAAGTTAAACCTGAAAGTGCCAAAAAGAAAACCCTATGCACATTTTTGATGCAAGACGAAAACCAGTACTCAACGTCAAAGTTGTTTTTGTCAAAATCGCCCCAGCAAAGCTGACAGTGTTGATAAAAGATCAACCTACATGTTTTGTTAAGTCTGATCTCAATCTACAGTGGCCGTAAAGGTAACAAAAGTAGTGAAAAGCATTCAAGATACATCTGTACTTGTTTTCGGCTAGTTTTCTGGCCAATTTTTAATCCATTTCATCCTTCTTTTATGAAAATATAATCATTCTAGTATCTTCATGCCAAATGGTTAGCCCTGATGTCAGCAAGGTTGCACTGATTACAATGGATAGAAAACGAATTTCATTATTTTGGAAGCCTCCAAAGGAATCGCTATTGTCATTCCAGGCTTTGAATGTGGACAATGTTTTTGAGTTTTTCTATCCCTTACATCATATATATTGGTACTTTATCTATGTTTACAAAGCTGTGCCATTCTACACACTTTCAAGTTTTAACAGCATTTTTTCTCTCCAGCTGTTAGGATGTAGATTTAAAATAATGTACAGTAACCTTGTTTCAATAGCTTGACTGCATGCCAAAGTAGTTGATCACCCATCTTGGTATGGGCTTCTAAATTCGTAATGCTCTGTTGTGTTTTACATTCAGGGTTTGACTCTTTACCAGATGACAAAATTTTAGACTTGTCCAAACTGAAAGTATTTGCAGACGACAAAATAAATGTTACTCAAAAATTGAAACTTGAATTTGGAAGAGTAGAAAACATTGTGGGAAAAGGAGAAAATGCTGGTTACCAGTATTTTCTCCTTTTCCCACAATGTTTTCAGAAGGCTTCTTCCTCTGGGTCGTAAAAACCAGGATTTGTTTGGTAAAGGATTAATCCTTTCCCACACACAATCCAGTGTTCTTGACCAACATGATAAAGAAGCCCTTTGACAATATTGTACGAAAAGGAGAAAATGCTGGTAACCAGCATTTTCTCCTTTTCCTACATTATTTTCTACCCCTTTTAAAAACAATTTTGAGAGTAAATAGCAATAAATTTTTATCTGCAAATGCTTTAAAGATATATCTCTACAGCCAGAGAGAAAAAAATGCATTGAGTGAGTATAATGATTCAGATAATGGTCAGCTGTGTGAACATAAGTAAATAATCAATAAATATGTTGTAGCGGATGAAGAAACTCGAGGGATTTGTCCTCGTTTAACCCTTTACCACACAATGCCGACTTTTAACGTCCCTGAAGGAGAAGGCTTCTGAAAACATTGTGGGAAAAGGAGAAAATGCTGGTAACCAGCATTTTCTCCTTTTCCCACAAAGTTTTCCACCCTTCCAAAATCAAAATTCAGTTTTTGAATCACATTTATTTTGTTGTCTGCAAATGCTTTCAATTTGGACTAGTTCGAACTTTTGTCGTTTGGTAAAGAGTTAAAACCGAAAACAGCAATAGCTTGGAAGGCCTCCAAAGCATTAAATGCATATTCTCTCCATCATAATCTGTGCAACCTTGCAGTCATCAAGGGCAACATTTGGCATGACAACACAAAAATGATAATAGTTTCATAAAATACAAATGAAATGGGTCATAACAGGCTGAAAAATGGCTGAAAAGGAGTTTAGATGTATCTTTCAAATTGGACAAGTCTTTAATTTTGCTATTTTGTAATATGTAATTGCTCTCATTCATTACCTCATTAAACTAATTCACAACACTTTGAAGATATCCTTTTGCAATATTTGTAGCTACCATAAACTGACATTTGATACATAAATACAAGAGGAAACAATTGTTACAAAAGAGATGTTGCTCAGTTAGAGCCAATTTGCCTTTACAACAATCTTTTCCAAGAGTTCAAATTATGCTGGAAGTAATTGAAATTCACCAGAATCCAACCACAGAGAAGGAAGAGACAGAGACAGACAGACAGACAGACAGACAGACAGACAGACAGACAGACAGAATGAGCTTTGGTACCTTGATTACAGATTGCTCCTCCTCGTCACAAGACTGACAAACGCAAACAGCTTTTCCGTCTTGCAAGTCACAGGTTTCACCTCTCTTACATTTCTGTATGTTACATGGATCTGTAATTTAGTTTAGGCTGCTAAGCAAGACTTTATAACCTTTCGCGGACAGTGTATGTCAAGATCAGACTGCACAGAACATGCAGTCTGATCCTGGTCTACTGTCCAATAAGGAGATAATTTTTTTCCCCAAAAATACCTTTGAAATAGTAAAAATTTGGGTATTTACTATCGGTTTGAAAGTTTCATTTCACTTATTTAGCAGGTTAAGGGTATATATGTATGAGGTTGAGGGTCATTTGAACAGTCAATGGATTGCTGATCTCTTTTAGCAGTACTCTTTAAATTTCCTTTACTGCTTTGTCACATATATCTAAACCATCTTACTCTCTCTTTCACTACCGAATAGATAAATTGCATTTTCTCTAAGGCTCAAAATACATTTCTGCTTCAAAATCAAGGGACATTTCGGTCATAATCAAGAGTGAAACAGTGGACAGTGTAGATCAGAGATCAGACTGCATATTCTGTGCAGTCTGATCCTGATCCACACTGTCCACAAAAACTTCTGGTGTCGTCTATGGTATGGAAAAAGTTAAGGAATGGAATTGAACAAATTTCTATAGCTGGGACTTCATTCAAAGATTATCAACCAAGAAGGAGAAGAAGAATAAAGAAGAAGAAGATGGGAAAAATACCATGAATTGATGTTCTCACAAAAAATTTGACAAGAAAGCATTTCATGTAAAGTCAGCAGTCATTTATGATCTTCTGCTAAAAGCTATGAGTTGTAATCAGGAAGAGTTTACAACATACTTCTTAATTCCATGGCAGGCTTCTCCTCGTCTCTCTGTTCTTCATACTCATCCTCATCTTCGTCAATGCCACCCTAAAATGAACAAATCATTTACAGAACTGAAAAAAAAAATACACACGAAAACAACTATATGACTAAGGTTTGATAAATGCAATAGAGTGCATTGAGGAAAATGAAGAAATTCACAGCATTTTCTCCCTTTCCTATGTTTTTTAAAAGCCTTCGTCCTCAGGGTCTTTTAACACTTTACAACATGCTTGCAGGTTTAAATGACCCTGAAAGGGCTTTTGAAAACAATGTGGGAAGAGGAGAAAATGCTTGTAACCCGCATGTTCTCCTTTTTCCACAATGTTTTCTATCCTTCTATCTTAACAAAAACTTTCATTTGATTAACATTTCCTTTGTCATCTGCATATGCTTTACATTTTAACCAGTCTAAAGTTTTGCTATGTGGTAAAGAGTTAGAACTGGATATTAGATGAACAACTGCATTATCAATAGTAACTATTATTAAAGTAGCTCAAGTAGAAATAAGATCATCATCAAACCAAACATTATGATGACTGCTAGTGACAATTTAAAGAATTTTATACCACTGCAGACAAAAAATGATTCTTATTTAAATATCTATAAAAAAAAACATTTTCTGTGCCTCATGTTGAGATTACTTAACTCTTTACCAGACGACATAATTTTAGAATTGTGCAAACTGAAAGTGTTTGCAGATGACAGAATACATGCCACTCAAAAGTTGAAACTTGTGTTTGTGTTTGGAAGAGTAGAAAACATTGTGGGAAACGGAGAAAATACTGGCTACCAGCATTTTCTCCTTTTTCCACAATGTTTTCAAAAGGCTTTCCTTCTCAGGGTCGTTAAAAGTCAGGATCATGTTGTAAAGGTAGAACATGTTTGATAAAACTCTATCTTAACCAGTATTTAAACAACTGGTAAGTTTCTACTATGTCACAATGTTATCATTGTAGCATGTCTAAATGTTATCAATGTAGACTATTCCAAAAATGTGACAAAACCAATAAAAAATCCCCATCGCCAAAGATTATCATCTATTGACCACATGCATTCATGGTAAGTGAAAACAAAAGAAAAAGAACTATAGTTTTATCATACCAGAAATTGAGGCAATTCAGTGTTGAACAGCTAAACTGGGAAAGATTTTTTTGGATATCAAAAATAATAGAAAGAATAATCAAAAGCAGGGTACTCAAAATCCTAATGTGGGAGACAGTGGAATACTGGAAGAGTGTTGGCCCTGCATCAAAGGTTCTAGGCTCAAATCTCAAACTGAGCAGGTAAACCTTTGGAACCACCAACATCACAGCTCAAGTACTGGTTAAGATCTCCATCACTGAGAGTGATTAAGTAGTAAGAACTTAATTGTTTCACATTCACTGTAAAATAAACAACTTTAAAATAAAAATGCCTAACAAGGGCAACACTTTGACATTTAAGGTACAACTAAAACACTTAATCATTTAAATATGCTAATAAACCAGGTATTATATCTACCATGCCTAATTTAACTTCAAGTGTAAACATTTTGTGCATAAGAATTCAAAGGTAATGATGCTTGGTCACACAGTATCCACAGACTGTTGTACTTTTCATAAGGTAGATCTACAATCAGAATCAAAGAGTTGTACTGGTAATTCTATTTCCTAACAGAAACAAAAAAGTTAATTTTTTTAAAACAAAAAAAGTTTAGTAAACCAAAAAAAAAGTTTAGTAAAAGCCAAGACTGTATAATATTTATGTTTCATGGCAGGTTCCAATTTATGAATTCTAGTGATTAATTTTGATGCAGTTACAGGATTGGCCGAGTTAATGCAGATGGCACTGCAGTACAGGCTATGTGTTATTCACAGGGCTACAAGGCTTGGGTATTTTTTCATTATGTTGATATTGCAACTAATTTCTCACAAAATAAAACAAGAGGGCCCCATTTCGCTCCACTGCCTAATAAATACAAACCATACACACCAAACATTACAATTCTTTTCACGGAGCCCCAGTGGCTCAGTCGCTTGCATACAGAACTTGAGAACAGAGGGCCATTGGTTTGATCCCTGGCTCAGCCAATTTCTTTCCAAGGACTGATGATAGTCATTGTGAAAGTATTCATTCCTCTCTCACCACTGACCAATGTTTCTACAATGGTTATGTGGGAATGCACTAGTGGCTTTGAAAGAATATTGTGAAGAAACTCCAGGAAAGCAAACATAGGTGCACTGCCCCAGCCCTATAACTGAAATAATGTTGAAAACAGCGTTAAATACCTTACAATCAATCAATACAATTCTATTTAATGGTTCAATTCAATGGTTTCAAACAAGAAGATTTTCAAAGATTTCTGTATAAAAACCCATGTCAAAGTTGTGACACCCCCTCCAGTCCAACCCCACCCCCCTCCGGGCCAGGCTATTTTTGGCCCAAGGGCCTTATTGCTTTATTTAGTTGAATCCTTGTAGAGGTCCACTGGAGAAGCGACATACCAAATACTACAGGTCTTAGCTATATGATTGTACACATAAAGATCTTAAAAGTTTCCACAATATAAAGCCCCTGTAAAATATGTGACCCCTGAAGTGGGTCAGGCAAATTTGGAAGTGATCCACTGCATGAAGCTATCTTCCAAATTTGGTAGCCCTAGTACTTATGGTTAGGTGCAAGAAAATTTTTGAAGTTTTCATTACATAAACCCATGTCAACTTTGTGACACCTAGGCTTGCCCAACTTTGACCTTAGGGCTATGATTTGTACAATTTGGTAGAGGTTAATTAGACAGAGCTACATACAAAATTTGGTAGCCAAAGGTCTTATGGTTAGAAATTAGAAGATATTTAAAATTTTCAATGTAATAAGCTTATGTTAAAGTGCGATCCCCGGGGCAAGGCAAATTTTGACTCCAAGGCTGTAATTTGTACAATCTTGGTAGAGGTCCACTAGATGCAGCTACATGCAAATTTGGTAGCCCAAGGTCTAATGGTTAGGGGAACAAGAAGATTTTTGAAGTTTTCACTTACTATATACAAGTAAGCCAATTTCAAACTTGTGAACCAATGGGGCCAGGCCAATTTTGACCCAAGGGCTATAATCAGTACAATCTTGGTAGAGGTCCGCTAGATGAAGCGACATGCAAAATTTGGTAGCCCTAGGTCATGTGGTTGGGAACAAGAAGATTTTTTAAATTTCTCTATCAAAGCCCATGTGAAACTAGTCACTGCCGGGCTGGGGCCAATTTGGACCTCAGGGCTGTAGTTTGAACAATCTTGGTAGTGGTCCATTCCATGTATATATGCAAGATTTCGTAGCCTAAGGTCCTGTGGAATCAGACAAGAAGATTTTAAAAGTTTTTCAGTAATGTTGCCATAGCAACCAGAGTTTTTACAGGAGTCATATTATCTGAGAAAAAAAAAAAAAATGAAAAATGCCATAGCAGGATCATTTCTGTGAAGTTTAGTCAAAATTGGATGGGTACTTACAGAAAAGCAGATGTTTGAAGTAAAAGTGCATAGACGTACAGACAAGATGCACATTGGACAAAGGGCCATCACATAAGCTCACTGGCCTTCAGCCAGTGGAGCCTTAAAGTTTTAAATTTGATCAAGCAAAATTAGGTTTACTTGACTGCAGATTATATACTCTAGTAATGCTCATGCTACTGATTTTACTGTCTAAATCTGACTGAGCCCATAGATTTAGTTTGGATATGAGAGACCAATCACTTTTCCAGGGATTTAAATCACGATTAGTGTATACTCATTTTTAAATGTTTAAATGATTACCAACACATTTCGTATGTGAAAAACGTCATTTTTACATGCCTCTGAAACCATGAATCTTGCTTGAATCATGCATACTTAAAAGTAACAACATGTTTTACCCCAAAAATTGTTCAGCCATTAGTAAGTGAACGATATAGGTTACAAATTCTTTGACCTAATTATAGATCTGATTCTTGTCACATTACATCAATATGGTCACATCACTTTTTAGCAACAAAATTGACTGTCACATGTCATGAACTTTTCAAAATTGAAATAAATGTAAGAAAAAATATTCTAAAGATGGCCAGAAAAGGTTATAAGAAATTTGTAAGTAATTACATCATCCGTGATTTCTTATTACCACATTTTGTAATTAATTGGCTGCAAGACCATTATTTACATTTAGAAAATTCGTTCACTGAAAATCGCTGCAGACTCACTGCATAGTTTGCATGAAAATGTGATATCTTTGGGTGTTAGAAAACAATCTTGTGCTGGAAGCTGAATTGGCACATGGGAAAACACAACCTTATTTTGAGGCTTTCAATATCTATATAAGAGATCAAAATCTTGTACACCAACAATAAAAAAATTTTTGCTAGCAAAAATAGGGGCTGATTTAAACAATATAAATGAACAATTCTAAGTGAATTATCTTCAGTTTTTGAAGCGTCTTGAATAGGACAGATGAGTCATTGGCCCTTTCATGACAGCCGTTGAGCATCAGAATGCAAGAACAGCAAAAATTAAAGCATTTTGGTTCCTTCTTTCCATTCATATGCACCTTTGAGGACAGATTAAGAATTGTTTTAAACACCATTTTTTCATCTGAAAATACTGGATATCTTAACAAACAGGTTGGAAACATTTACTCTCAGTAGCAGTGAATGTTCTGGAAAAATTGTTCAGTCATAAGTGACAAAATGAAACACATCACAAAATTCTCTGATCTTGTTATAGACCAGAATCCTATCACACTATTCCAGTATGGTCACATGACTTTTGGGTATCATTACTGACTATGTCACATGTCAGGAACTTTTCAGGATTAAAATTAAATACTATATGGAGAATTTAAATTTGGCACATATCGGGCTGCAAAAGGCAAGAAATTTGTCACTAAAACCAATATTTCCTTTAAAAACATGCACAATTTTCTTTTGCAGTTTGTAAGTTAACAGCAGTGACACCGCTGTTTATATTCAAATAAGCGGTTTATACAAAACGGTGACATCATTCACTTCATACTTCACAAAAAAACTAAGACAGATCTAACATGCTGGATTCAAAAACAGGTACCCCTCAAAAATAAGTCAGACTGCCATAGGTCAACACTAAAATGTCTCTGTGAGAGATTTTGGGTTGTTATTTTAGTATCTCAGACAATATCCCAAATATAGGACAGTATGTATCACTATCTGGCAACTCGTTGCATTCCCATCTCGATCTACACCGTCAGCGAAAGCTGTCTGAAACTCTCGCCGAAACGGTCAATAAAGGACTTCTTCAAAGTCCTAAATACCGCGGCGCTTACAGCACTTTGATGATTTTATGTGCATTTCAACATGTTGCCAGTTCGTCCCGATTTCGCCCCGTTGTTTTTTAACAGTGGACTGTTTCGTGGTTGGGCTACTTGGCACAGTTAATCATATCTATCGCACATTTTTTCTTATCAACAAAGGAGGGCAAATGAACTGTTTATGTCGTTCTGCAATATTCAGATAGACTGATTTGCAAGAAAGTGAGAACTCCATCGTTTTTTACAGTGAGATTGGAGTTGATTTCGCTTCCATACTTTTCCGACGTTCTCCTTTGTAGAGAGTGCGACAGTTTTCCGGCTTGTACTTGCGCAGCAACTGAAACGGGGTTCAGTTGTACAAGGAAAAAACTTATTCTGCGGGCTTGTAAGAAATATGCGATTAAATTTATGTTGCAGCACTGTTAGACCATATGGTAATATAACATTGCTCTTTACCGCATCTCTCTACTACGAGAAACATGTCAGATAGCAACTCCTTGAATTGTGTGAATCCTTATTACTGGGCGATATAAAGTGTCTTTTGAGCGTTCTAGACAAAAGTTTGACCTAGGAACGCATGAACAGAATACAGGAAGTGATAATGGTGGTGGTGGTGGCGGTGGTTGATGATGATGATGATGATGATGTTGTTTTTGTAGCTGTTGATGATAATGATGATAGTGATATTGCTAGATGTTGATGATAATGACGTTGGTGGTGGTGGTAGTGGTGGTGAAGACGACGACAACGATGACGACGACGACGTTGATATTGATGATGATGATGGTAATTACATACATGTAGATCTACCACGGCCATTTTTATTTTTCCTCCCCCTTTTTTTTGTATCAAACTTTCGAGCCTTCTTACTTGTATTTTTGTCATGTTCCTCGGTACTAATAACCGCAATGGCAGTCCAGATCTGTCGATCATGGTCATTAAAAAACGAAGCTTCAGTTCAAATTGTTAACCTTTCATAGCCACTTCACAAATAGGTTTATATTCTTAAAAGCTTCATTTTGAGTGAAGAAAAATGTGTCCATTTAATTTTCAATAAAAATAGGCGAAGGGTTAACTCGGTGTCCCTTTGATCTCGGTACTGCACTGCTGGGCGGATGATTTAAGACATCTAATGTACTTGCTTGCTACATTTTAACGCACACGCTTCAAATGTAATTGACTCTTCTTATCTGTTTCTGATCTTTATTCATCCTTGTCAGTGTTGATAATTTGTGAATAGGATTTGGAATATTACATAGGTTACAAGAGGGTAAGTCCATTTTTCATCTCTGTAATAAATCCACCAAATAGAAAGAACCTACGATCCCACATCTTTCTGTCAATACATTTTCTGTTTCAAGTGCAATGTCATTATTATGTATGAACTGCGCTGGGGTTAATCAAGTCTTGATGTCTTGCCCTGCTTAATTTTTTCTCCGTGATGCACTATACTAAGACAAGTCACCACACAGATTGTGGATCCATAAAATCTATTTTGTCGAACAGTCGACTGCATAGATCTGGTGGTAGAAGGGTCTGCTTGGACACGAAGAAAATTTACCAAAAGTATAATTTTTTTAAGTTTCGAGCGGGCTGACCTTGGCCGATACTTTTTGCAGATCTGCATTTAACCCCCTTTTCACAGAGAATGACTTATATTTGTCCACATTAAAAGAATTTGCAGACGAGAATTTAGATATGGGCCAAATAATGACATTTATAAATGTTTGAAAGAGTTGCAAACATTATGGGAATAGGAGAGAGTGATGGTTAGCATTTTTCTCCTTTTCCTACACTGTTTTCAAAATCCATTTTGCCTTCAGGGTCGTTAGAAATGGAAATGTTTTGTAATGGGTCAATTTAAATTAAGTCGGTCTCGGAGCTCTGATTTTCACTCTGATAGACTATTTAAATGGTTTATTAGCTGATAGATAAAGCGAATCGCCTTAGTAAGAGCTAGACAACCCTTCAACTGTCCATTTTAATTTGATAATTAAGGTAGATTACTATGTCTTTTTACGCTTCTGCTTGGAATGGGCATAGAAAATGCACCGAATTTGACATTGAAAATGCATTCCACAAGATCGAGTGCGGATGTGAGGTTTTGTGTCCAAATAATTGCAGGTAGTAATTTTGCATATTGAAAAAACCTTTCGTTTCTCAATTCTATCTATAATTCAATAATAGAAAGGAATAGTAGAACACAAAACTTTCAATCAAGCAGTAGCCGCATATATGATCAGGTGTTCTGGTTTTGTAGAGCTCCGCAAGGAAATAACAGACTACATGTCTATTCAGATCTGTATACAAATTCTTCTAGATGTCTTTGTGACAGATCAGTGATCGAGTATCCTAGTGTAGTACACAATGATATTAAATAACTGTAAAGCTGACTATTTGAGCTGTAGGGAACATTTTCGATATATAGCACATTCAGTGCTTTTCATTCCTAGTACATGCATAAACCTGAAATTTTTGCGACAATAAATTAGATCTATGTCTATGCATGTAAAAACTAAACTAAACTCTTCTAAAAACGTAGCCTTTAGAGGTGCAGTTCTTTACAATCCAATCTGAATTGATCGTGCAAAGCAACTCTACAGATGAAACATGCTATCAAGCTTCCGGTCACATGACAAACCTCTTTCGCATTGAGAATTCTGTTATCCAATTGTCTACTTTTTGCTCCTTGCTTTCTTTTTGAATTTTCCTGTTTAATACCAGAGATAAGAATACATAAAACACTCTAAACAATGCGATGAATATTAAGAGCAAAGACCAGCAAAGAAGGATCAATGAAAATTTCAAAACACGGTAAAGATAATATAAAGTTTAACTCTTGAATTAAGCAACGACCACGTTTACAGAACAAAATGGGACTGTGGTCTTCGATCTATACCGTATTCTATTTTGAAATATAATCTGTCGGAAACAACATGAGCGTAAAATATCTCACTTAAAACTGGGGCTTCGGGTCAAAGTTACCCTGGTATTCAGACACTGCATTTGACATTGATTTGTTCCACATTGATTTATAAAGCCATGTATTGGAGGGACGCAAAATGTCGAATTTGTAGGCTAATAAGTTAGACTTTCGGCTGCTAAGCGCAACTCAATAACCCTTTGCGGACAGTGTAGATCAAGATCAGACAGCACAGAATGTGCTGTCTGATCTTGGATCTACAGTGTCCGATAATGAGATCATTTTCCCTCTAAAACAACTTTGAAATAGCAGAATTTCGGCTTTTTTAGCATAGGCTTGAAAGTTTCACTTCACTTATCTTGCAGCTTAAGGGTTAATCCTAGGCATGACTCAGCCACTCAGACATAGCTCTGTTTTCAAATCTCTTATTTATACGTGGGAGAAACATGCGTCGGAAATGCCAACTTTGAGTACATCATCAGATCGACACACGGGTCTTTGTATTTCTAAACATGATGAAAGCAAAATGAAAATAACTAGTCTTCTGATGGGTCACAGTATATCGTCGAAAGACTTTTTAGTAACTATAAATTATCGATGTCTCTCGTTTTTTTCAGCTTCTAGAAACTGTCTGTAGGATATGTGTCGCTAACACAGATTTTTTTTTAAAGTCTGGAAGTCGCATTAAAACGGTATTGTTAAAGTCAAAAGAATCTTCTACACACCTCCACCCACCGCTCTAGAAGTCCGTTGTCTGCGCATGTCATATTCTTCGAAGACAGTAGGCCTACGTATTTAAACAATTTCCACCTTGCGGAAGATAATGCTAGAAGTCTACTTATGGGAGTTCTGAATTCTGAGATATAATGGTCTTTGGTCATGCGAAAAAATGAAAGCAGATGCGGACTGCGCAGGCTGACATGGTTGATACTTTTTGCAAATACATTAAACCCCCTTTTCACAGAGCACGGCTCACTTTTATTCGTGTCATTATCATACTACATTTAATGGGGGAAAAAAGTAAAATCTAAATTATCTCCCTTGCTAGATAAAAACCAAGGTTACCAAATTGCAACTAGGTCCTTTTATCCGATTTCCTTTGTTTTTATCCTTGCTTTACTAGGAGATGTTGCGATTATTATAATTTGACTTGTGCTGTATATGGAAGGTTCTTCATAATATTTGCAAATCGAATTTTACACACTTTTACCATTGAAATGCATGAAATAGATCAAATTTGTGGTTTGATAAATTTTGAAGGAGATATTTAAACCTGAACATCCTAAATAGTGCAAAGGATATCAAGGATAAAAACCAAGTAATACCTTTTCAGGACCTAGTAACTAGTAGAGAGCTATCAAGGGAAGTAACTTTCTTTTGTCTCCCATTAACATCTGTCTGACTGTCTGTCTGAACTTAGCGTTCTCTGTTTAATGCATAACAGCAAACATGGGTTAAATTGAGTTATTTAACTATAAGGTAGATTTAACCAAGAAAGCGAAACATTACCTGGGCGAATACGGCTGTTGCAAACAGACACAGGGCGAAAAGAATAGTCAACCGCATCTTGGTTCTTTTGTGTGAAACCTGAAAGACAAGAATGGGTAGCTTGTGAGCAAAGGAAATTTAGCCCACTGCTATGGTGGCATTCTCTGCCACGAGATACGAGATAGCTATCATGATAATTTCAGAATACTAATCAAAGTTTCCTGGAAATTTTATCTAGATAGTGAAAAGTTTTCTGAAAAAAGAACACGATAAACTTTGTCATCTAGAAAACTTTACATTGATCAGTACATACATGTATTTTAACGCAAAGTTTCTCATTCGTGCACGAAGCTGACATTCGAGATAAAATTATCGCGATAGTTCTACCCGTTTCTCGATATCTATGAATGGAAAATTCATCATTTGGATGAACCCGATAGTTTTTTTTACTTTACAAGATAGCAGTAAGTTAAAATACAAATTATTTACAGTTGTAGCGTAATTGGTAAATTTTGACTACAAGTGAAATGAGCTGAAGTCTGTTGGACACAAAGAGGACTCGAAATGCCTCTTACGAATAACTTTAAGACCATTCAGGGAAAAAGATAATTCATAAGGTTGGAGACGAGGATGTTCATAAACTGTATCTAATTACAGTTACCAAGAATGTCACTTGTGGGCACGAAAGTAAAAAAATAAAGTGATAACAGTGAGAATTATCGCAATATTGTTATCTTCAAACTTTTTTATTACCTAGATAATATTTCCAAGAAAGTTTGTATTATCGCGACAGTTCTCTTAAACTATTGCAATATTTATCTCTTATCTCGTGGCAGAAATATGCCACCATACACTGCCACCCAAGTTGACGTGCAGTCTGACCTTGGATCTACTGACTACGCTGTCCCATAGGATAGTATTTTTTCCAGGGGATAAAACTTTGAAACCGCAATATTTAGGGTTTTCACAATCTGCTTGAAAACATTTATTTGATTTATTCAGTAGTTAGTGCTAAAAGAGTTTCAAATATTCCACAATAAGTGGAAAACAGAAAATAAGCCACGTCCACAAATGCCATATCTGAAGCCATACCAACGGCTTCCATGTTTCTTTGACGGATCGAGAATCTGACAGACGATCCGACTCGTTGATCGAATTCGAAGTCGAAAACTCTACCGAAACTGAATAAATAACACTGTATGTTTTTTACATTAACACAACAACCAAAACTGTGAAGTTTCGCTTGCAAGATATTTATCAAACAAAGAAATGTTTTATCTTACAGGAAACAATAACCGCTACGTGAGAAATCAGCTTTCTGCAACTGAATTTAAACAAAAAGAACCAGCTTTGAAATAACTTCCTGTTTGAACGTGAGAAACAGAAAATGCAGCTGTAAATAAAAACATCCGTGAACTCCTTAATAACGTACAGAAGAAAAACAAATCAGACGGTCCCGAACTATGAGCGAAAGAAAAAAGAGACATTTTGGCTTATTTCACCACGTATTCTAAATGTTAAACCTGTCTCCTATTTCCAAGACTAGCTATCTGATTGGCTGAGACGTTTTGTCTCGGCCAACCAGATGGCTAGTCTTGGAATGAGGAATTAGAAATTAACTTAGAATGGCTGGTCAGAATAGCCCAATCCCACAATTCCGAGTAACTTTGAAAAGAAAAAAGCTCATCATACACTACAAACATATAAATGCGAACGCTAAAACTATGCAGATTAGAAGCAGACGATAAGAATATTTCATTTACCACACCTCCCACAAAATTTCCGGGAGGAAAATAATGACTCATTCTCTGAGAAAAGGGGTTCTAATGTATCTGCAAAAAGTATCGACCCATGTCAGCCAGCGCAGTCCGTGCAGGCTGAAACGGGTCATAACTTTTTGATATCGGTCTAATTTCTGCATATCAAAGGACTTTTCTACCTCCAGATAGAGACGAATGTAAGACGAAATGGATTGTGTGGATCCATAATTATGTGATGAATTGCTGGGTATCATGCAGCATAGAGATGCGTTAAATCCCCTTTAGTCAGAATATGGCTAAATTGTATGTAAAGAATGTCATCCACTCGAAACACTTATAATTGAGCCATGCTCTGGCAAAAGGGGGCTTAATGCATCTCCGCGATGCATGATACCGAGCAGGTCATCACAGTATTATACATCCTTAAAATCTGTTTTGTATAACAACCTACTCAATCAGGGGTTACACTGGTCCCTTGACATACAGAACATTGACCAATAGCGAAAAGTTTCGGCCGAGGTCAGCCTGCGCGGACTGCGCAGGCTGACCTGGGTCGATACGTTTCGCAAATGCATTAAGCCCCCTTTTCACAAAGCATAGCTCAATTATAATGTCGTTGTCAGTTACTTAAATCTCTACCAGACAACAAAATTTTAGGCTTGTCCATTCTGAAAGTATCTACAGACGACAAATTCAATAATGAGTGAAATGATCAAATTTGTATATTAAAGGGTGAAAAACATTGTAGAAACAGGAGAAAATGCTGGTTACCAGCATTTTCTCCTTTTCCTACAATGTTTTCAAAAGCCTGCTTCCACAGGATTGTTAAAACCGGGAGTGTTTGGTAATGACTAAACGAAATATCGATCATTCAACCGAGCAATCATCCAATCACGGTTCCTTCGAAGTATTGGCCTGAATAAATATGTGTAAGGAAAATGTTGTAGCACTAGATCTCTTTGCTAGTACTTTTCAGACTGTTGCTTCGCTGTATTCACGAGGAAAATGTACCCTCAATGCATGGAGAATTACATAAGTGTTGTTATTAAAGTTTACGACCCCTAACTCATCGGTAAACATCGACGTTTTCGTAAAGGCTATTCAGCCAATCTCGGCAGCTTCCGTCTTTTAATATGAGAGTTAGGGGCCGTAGACTCACTAACTCATCTGTAAATATCGTGTTACATCGACGTTTTTGTAAAGACTATTCGGCCAATCTCGGCAGCTTCCGCCTTTAAAATGAGAGTTAGGGGCCGTAGACCTTAAATTGTTTCCGAAAATCCGTCCTTTTGATAACTTGGCTCGCCTTCACAAACCATTCTGAATGGCACAACGACTCCGTGAATTCCTTAGCGAATGAATGAAACACCATGAGGTTAAACATAATAAAAATTGATTCAATTCACAGTGTTTTATTCTGTCTCGCAGGAAGTTACGGTCACTTTGTTCTTGACGCCCCTGGTGGAAGCACAGAAGAGTGATCTGATTCTTAGTGTCATTCTCAACGAAAGTCTTAGTCTATTTTTCAAGAATGTTTTAAATTTGAAAGTAACGCAATTTCTGAATGGTTAAACCATTTGCTTTAGCCAATCAGAAATTGCGCTGCTTTCTGTATCCGATTTGAATTAACATTAGAATGCATTTTGGAATGTTCATGAATACGGTCCCTGGACGTATACTCTTTCAGTACTGCGACACCTTCTGTCCAGGGCTGTATTCGAGATAAACAAAACATGGGAAAAAAGGAAGTAAACCGACTTCGTTCGAAACTCTTACGCACAAGTAAATTAAGCTATAAATAGACTATTCTTTCCCGTTTGCTTATCATTTACGACATTATTGCAGGTATTCCAAACTGACATAATTTTAGACATCAGTTGCACTTAGTACCTTTCTTCAACTCCTCCGCACAATAGGCCATCCACATGGGCTCTACTATAGTTGTTTGTTTGCTGGTAGAACTCTTTGCCAAACGAAAAAACTTGGACTTGTCTAAATCGAAAGCATTTTATAAAGGGAAATTTCAATGTAGGTCGAAAGTCGGTTTCTTTTGTTGAAATGGTGGAAATGCTGGTGATAATTTTTTTCTTCTTTTGCCACAATGTTTTTTTTTTAAATATTTCTTTCTGTGGGCCGTTAAAATTTGAGATTATGTGGTAGTTTAAAGGGTTGATAGTAATTTTCAACACTAAGCTAGATACTTCAAGACTGAAGTTTACTGAAGTATGCTGGATACAGGTTGTCTATGCACATACAGAACCACTTTTGAAAATACTGTAAAGTAGAAATCGCTTGTAGCGAGTATTTTCTCGCCTTATCCTCGTGATCTCATCTGTAGTCGTGCATTAACTCTTCACCAAACGACAACACTAACCAAAGTTGAAAGCAGGTAACCAGCATTTTCTCCTTTTCCCATAATGTCTTCCAACCATTCTTTCTTCAGCACCGGTAAACATGTGATTGTTCAACATAGTGTTAAACATTTTTATTTTGACAAGCTATAGTCAAAAGGAATGTTTTGAAAGGTGTCTGTCTCAACTTTGATGTTTCGAAAGGCGGTGGGTTTCCTCTACTCACGAAGTAAATAATGCGCTGATTTATTATCGTGTACGCCTACTTGACACGAAACATATTTATTTGCTAGCATTTTAAACGCTTTTTAAAAATTATGTCAGTCGGGTTTTTAGTTTACAATAATTTTGATGGCAAACACACAGCACATTCTGTGGGTTATCTCTTTGCCAGATGAACAACATTAGACACGTCCATACTAAAAAAAAAAAACCAGAAGACAAACTAGAATCAGCTTAAATGAGGAATTTTGTATTTGAAAGGGGAAAGGGGAAAAATGTGAGATGAGAAAATGCTGGTCTTCAAAAACCTTCTGCACAGGGTTTTCCATGGACTATCTTACACAGGGGTCACTTCCAAGAGGAACATTTACAATTTTGGGGTTCCAGTGCCAAAGAAATGGGAGGTCAGGGAAGACCTTGCTTCTTTCTCAGGTCTGGTTAAAACTCTTGATCGTCTGGTAAAGGGTTAATTAGAAGATCCTCCTGGATGTTCTTGGCCTGGAATTTGGCTGCTTCAAGTACACTCAGTCATTTAAATGGCACTGTAACCTTTCATGACTATGCCATGTTAAGGCAACTTGCATTAGTTCTGGGGACATTGTTGATCAAGATCAGCCTGCAAAGATCATGCAGTCTGATCTTTAATCAGCTCATCCTGGTCTTTTGTGAGATTTCCTAGAGAACAGAGCCATGAAATTGCTTTGGAATCTGGTTTGCTCACTTGATTTGACCATTTCCTTGATTTTGCTCTCTCATACAACAAAATCTAATGTTTTCTGAATAAGATTTTTGGTACAGATATCGTATTTCAGCTCAGTTATGAAAGTTGTCTTTTGACTATTGAAAAATGTGAAGATGTCGCAATAAAAGATTTTAAAAAAATGAATATATAGATAACATGCAATGTCAACCAGTCATCATGTGACATATGATTATCACAAATATATCCACTAAACATCAGTAATAAGCTGAGTTTGGCTATTTATTGATGATTACTGTTTCAAATTTACAAGTGACAATGTATCTTTTCGTTTTGATCTGGTGATAGTCTTTATATCTATACCCATACTGATACAAGTTTTAGGTCTTGCACATAAGGGCCTTTGAAAACATTGCGGGTAAAGTAAAGCACCTCTTACATTATCTAACTCCTAACCAGGCGACAAAACTTAAAACTTAGTCCTTAATGTTTATCTTTTAGACATTTGACTAAGTGCGGCTAAAATAATGAGATTTGACTTTGAAAAGGGAGAAAACGTTGTGGTTAATGGAGAAAACGCCTATTACCAAATAACCACGGCTACGAAAAATGGCATAGCTCACTATACTTTCAGAACTCTGATTCTGTGATGACACAATGGGAAAAATATATGCATAGTATTCTAAAACGCTCCATAACGTGCAAATATGTATCGAACTATTCAAACACAGTCATGATCAACAGCAAACACGCCGTGTCTGACATTGTTTTTTTGTTTGGTTAAAAGGTACTACATGTATAAAGTCAGCCTTTGTATAAAACAAGTTGGCTTCTTTACAAAAGAAGCCAGGAGAGGTCAGCATCAATGTTTTCAGATAGTTAATTGGCTTTTAATTTCAATATATTTTGGTACACGTAAACAAACCAGTAAAAAAGCCGTCGCGTAGAAACCGCATATGCTTTACATGACGGTCATTTGACCTTCTTGCCGCGTTTTCAAGTCACATGATCTTGTCCAGCGGTCTTCTTTCTCTTTTTTAACGAAATTCTTCTTATTTTTTCTTTTGCTTAGATCTATTTGCTTAATGAAAAATTACAATTATTTGAGAGTCCATTTGAAGCCATGGCAAATTAATATAACAAATCTTTTCTGAAATTCGTCATATAAAAATAAACCACGTCTATTTCCTGTTTCGGTTTTTTGATTTCGCTTTATTTACAAAACCATGACGAAACAGACTGTGTATCAGAATAATTTCGCAAGAAAAATGGATTCAGACAGCAAATTCTGTGGCAGTCTGCCTTTTAAACTCACCACTGTTGGAGAGGTCTGATGACCTCTCCAATCACTACTTTGCTTCTGTAATACTAAATACAGCGCTGAAGGGGAGATAAATGCTTAAAAATAAAAGATCCTACAAATTCGGGGTCGGCCCATATGTGTTTATATTGCCAACACAGATTTACAGGAGCAAATATCTCCTGATTTTTTATTTTGTTTATGCATGTTTAAAGAGAAAGGCCATGGTTTCCATACTTCAAAAACTATGATTATGTAATACTGCTCAAAGAAAAACACAAACAGGAAGATTCTAGGTATTCTGAGTCAGTCCCTCCAGTATGAACATTGCCAACACAGATCTAGAGTAAATAAACCGCTTCTGACAGATTCCAGATGTACAAACACTGGAAATAGTAACCTGTCAGCAGCTTATCCTGCTCATCCTGCTAAATAAATGAAATGAAACTTTCAAGCCGACAGCAAAAGCCTAAATTCTGTCATTTCAAAGCTATTTTTGGGAAAGATATCTCCTTATCGGACAGTGTAGATCCAAGATCAGACTGCACGTTTTGTGCAGTCTAATCTTTATCTACATTGTCCGCAAAAGATCCTCGAGTCGCGCTAAGTAGCCTAAGAGTTAAAAATCTATCAACACATATCCTGTGCTTCTCGATCTCAGATGTACTGTGGGAAGAGTTTAGAACAGAGAAGGTCTGCTCGTCCTTCCGTCTGATCTTGGTCTACTCTTTCAATCTTCCAAATAACTCTCCCAGCTTCACTTTAAAATACCGTGAAGAGGTGGAAAACGGGAGAGAATGATAGTGCTTGCAATTTTATCCTCTTCTGCTGATGTTTTTGAGAAGCCCTCTTCAAAGACGAATCAGGTCATCTGACCCGCCTTTGATTTGTTGTCTGCAAATGCTTTGAACTTGGGCAAGTCTATTTTTGTTGTCTGGAAAATATTTTAACTCATTAGACCTAACAAGTAAAAAAAAATTAGGCTGGTCTAAACTCAAAGCATTTGTAGAGACAAATAAAATGACACTCAAATGATGAGATTTGTATCAGAAAGAGTAGAAAAGTTTGTGGGAAAAGGAGAAAATGCTTGTTACCAGCATTTTCTCCTTTTCACACAACGTTTTCTAATGCCTTTTACCTAGGGATTGTATGGTGAAGCGTTAATTCGGGAGGATAAACGTTACAACATGTTCACGTCTGGGAGAAGTTTTGGTTTCTTTCTTCCTTTGTTTGAGTCTTTTTTTTTTTTGTAGAGATGCAAGTCATTTGCTGGACTCAAAGAAAGAGAGAGAAGTAACTTCAACGATATGATACAAAGCAGGGATTAGTCGGAAGGAGCTCGAAATACATAAGAATCATGCCGTGTGAAAAAGGGGTTTAATGCATCTGTAACAGGTATCAATCATGATTCCCCCGCCTATGAGTTTGATTTTTTTTCTTTCAGAATCCGAATATTGTACAGCTCTATACCTCTTACAAAGCAGTCTGATGACGTGGAACTCCTTCTAAAATGAGTGTTATGCTTTCACTGCCAACTGAATAAATTCTACTGTTTTCGTGATCTAAAAGTAGGTTTCAATTTTAGATGCTTTTGGTCAAAGTTAAGTATCAGGTAACGGACATTGTAGATCACGATCAGGCTTCATGTTATGTTCAGTCTGGTCTTGATCTACGACGTCCGCAATGGCAACTTAAAAAGTAATCATTGGAAGTAAATGAGCTAAAGGAGAACCACCTATATCAAATGCACCTATGACTAATGCGCAGCGGGGGTAAAATTAACAGTCCTGAGATAATCTTTTTCTCCCACATAGCCTCCTAGTCTGGTACTGCATCGTCTACTTGCAGACCTATTGCTGCAAATGCACTTAAAAACCAATGCCCGTGCAGGTCCGAAGCTGACTTTCCCTCCCACCCTTCCAGATGACCACTTTTGAGAAGACTGAGGCCACAGGAAAAATTGCTCGTGTCGTGCAATTATCCTTTAGCCACAATCTTTCACAAATATACATTATACAGTACCATGGATCACGTTGAAAAATTATCGCTTTTTACAAGAATATTTCCTCATGTTGTCTGGTGCAGATTCTTGTAGGGAGAAAAACTGGTAACCTTTTAGCAGACAACAAACTTTTAAACTTTTCCAAATTGAAAGCATGTGCAGGTAACTAGTGTAGCTCAAATGACGGGAATTGCGAAAGGGCAGCAAAGCTTACGTAAGAAAGAGAACGTGCTGGTTACCACCATTTTCTCCTTTTCACACACTAGGGTCCTGAGTGGCTCTGTGATAAGTTGTAGGATACGTAACCTGCAGGCCAAATGTTGGATTCTTAATGGGCTAGAACCGGGTTAAAAATATTCAGTTCAAGAACAAAATTGTATTTGTGTCATTTTGTGGTTAAAAAAAGCTCACAATGATGTATTCTGACAACATAATTATTTGGCACATCATAGAAAAGCCGTATGACACATAAGTCTATCTTGTTTAGTACCCTCAGAACATATACAGCAGTAAAGGTTTGGGACGCTAGTTAGTCATGTTGTCTAGCCTGCTTTTGTAACATACCGTGTCCCAACCGGAAATGCAGGGTTTATTAGAGACAACATAGCGAGCACTCATTACAACTCGGCCGATTACTTACCTACATCTAACCTCGTCCGTGTCAAAGAGGTTTACATTTTGAACTGCCAATCGCATGATCTTAAACGTGAAAATCGTTTAGCAACGACATAAACAAGAACGGTGAAGGTAACCACATTCATCAATCTGTTGGTGTAACATTCTGGCATAACTGATAAACCAAAGTTAAAATTGAATGTACAAACTTTCTGTTAACGGAAATGTATTTAGAAAGATTTCGATAGAAAAATGTGACTGGGTTTGGAGCTCTAAAATCTTAAAGATACACCTATACTAGTTTTCATCCAGTTTTCGGCCAGTTTTTTTAACTATTTCATCCTTGTTTTATAAAACTATAATCATTTTTATACCTTCATGCCAGACGTTGCCCCTGACGGCAAGGTTGCACAAATTACGACGGATAGAAAATGCATTTCATGTTTTGGAGCCTTCCAAGAATCGCTGTTGTCACTTCCGGTTTTACTTGAGGACAAAGCCCTTGAGTTTTTCTATCCCCTACACCATATATATCGGTAATTTATCTTTATTTACACAACTGAAGCATTCTACACACTTTCAAGTTTTAACAGTGTTTTTTCTCTCCAGCTGTAGGGATGTATCTTTAAGACTGGTAAACCGCCGTATATCTGGCGAAGAAATGTACCGTGTAGGTGCATATCAAGCTACGTGATACAGCCGAGGGGCTTGATCAACGGATCACCCGAAGTTTGCCGAAAGCATAGATGGAAAAGAAGAAAATACTTGTTGTAAAGTGTGGATTATGTCCCACTGTCTGTCATTAAGTGCTAAAATACTTTTCAACGGTTGTATCTCCTTTGTGCATTTGATGTGTAAAAACACCTTGGGTAGATGTAGCAATATTATAAGATTTTCTCTTCCTTACAATATAAATAGCAATAATCTATTAACTCTTTCACTACTGAATGAATAAAATGCATTTTCTCAAAAGATAAAAATACACTTCTTCTGCAAGATCAGTAGACAGTTCGTTCATAATCTAGAACACAGCAGTGGACAGTGTAAATCAGAGATCAGACTGCAAGTTCTGTGCAGTCTGATCTTGGTCTGCACTTCCACAAAAGGATCTGGTGTCATCAATGGTATGGAAAGAGTTAAAGACGAGCGGACGTTTATCGAAACAGCGCTGAATAAAATACCCTTTAAAAATCCCCCCCCCCCCCCTGTTTTAACGGCTGTAAGAAAGAAGGCTCTTGTAAAATTTGTTGAAAAAGGAAAGATGCTTGTAACCAACATCTTATCCCAATGTTTTCTAATCTTTTCTGTACAGTTACCATGTTTTAACCCAGATTACATTTGTCGCCTGCAATTTCTGCTGTGAATTTATGAAAAAGACTGAAATTTGCTCATTTTGTGAGGAGTTAATAGTTTTGTGACAGCAGAAAATACCCAATTACCGAATTTCAAGCCAAGGTCGGAACGTCATCGAAAACATCGGACAGAGTGGATCGAAGATTTGATCAGGCTGCTCGTTATGCGTTATCTAGTCTCAATCTACGCCGTGTGAAAAAGTATCGAAAATAAATAACGCCGAAAAACGAAGGATAATGCGGAAATAACCCACATGTGGTATGTAAATATGGCCACAGATTGAAAACAGCTGATTTTGTTTGAGATCGACCCTTCTAAGTAAATAAGGTCTACGTTTGTTAGCACAATTCGACTTAACCCCTATCCGCCTAAATAACTAACATAAAACTTTCAACCCGATTGTAGAAACCCAAATTTTGCTATTTCAAAGGTATTTTTGGAAGAAAATATCTCCTTATCGGACAGTGTTGATCCAAGATCAGACTGCACCTTCTGTGCAGTCTGATCTTGATCTACATTGTCCGCAAAGGGTCAGTGAGTCGCGCTTAGCAGCCTTGGGGTTGCGGTGCCATAGGCGAAAAACAGGGGATTTTGCGAGTGTCATAGATCAAGATCAGACTGTCCGGAACGTGCAGTCTAAACGTGTATCTATACCTTCCCCTTGTAAAGTCAAGTCTTTCAGGAAAAGATCTTTCTGAGTGTCAGTGGATTGTAAAAGAGTGATGCGAAACGGGTCGACTTTATATATCTCGCGCTGACAGAGTTGAAAGACAGTGTAGATCATAATCATATCTCATCCTCGGAACCCAGGTTTGAAGCATTACGTTACTCTCCATGCATCACCCCTCGATTACAGAATGAATCGAAGCTGGATCACCGAGGATGCATCATATCTGTGCTTGGGGATGTTTTGACCAGAATATTTCAGGTATTTCTTATATCGGCCAGTTTTAGAGTCAGAATCAAGGAGTACCTTCTTTGCTCTCTGATCTGAATCTATACTGACTTAAAGGGCACCAAGGATTGGCACCTTGTGGATAAATCAAATATCTGCTAAATCTGTTTGTTATCCTACAATGAGAAGACTCCAGATTCAGCTCAAAATTTGTTTCCAAGAAAATAATTGACCTTTCCAGCTGGCGCAGGTCGCGGTGATCTAAGAATCGTTCTAGATTTGTTTGATTGGTGGTTATGCAGCTTTCATCAACATTTTACATATCCCAACTTATTAAAGTCTGTGCTGGGTTTCATCAGTAATAAGCTGGGACTCTGTATTGCTGTGCCCAAGGACACCTGCAAGTGACTTTTTTGATGTCCGCTATGATCATGAGCATAGTTATTTGTGTCAAGGAAGTGCTTCCCAAAACGTATCTTGCAACAGCCGTGGTCATTAATTTTTCGAATTTGAAAATAGACAAACATTTCTAGGAAACCAATTAACATTGGCATCATAGAGAACATTATAAATCAAGGTACTGAAAGTACTAGTAGAAGGTGATAGTAGAAATCTGGTAGAAGATAGGTTTAAACAGTGGACCATGTCATTAAATGTCATGTCATCTGACGGTTGACAACTTTTTTCTATGTTTAATAGCATAATGTTATGCCATGGCTATTTTCAATAAAATCGTGTATTTAAGCGTTTTGCATGCCGTCCTCTAAAGGTGTTAGGAAAAAGGTTTAGGGCGTAATGACAGTGTTTTGTGATTTTTATACGCCCGTCGAAGACGGGACGTATTATGGGATCACCCATGGCACACAGGCGGGTGGGGGGGGGGGCCGTCCAGTTCTTTGTCCGGAGCATAACTTTGTCATCTCCAGTCCGATTGACTTGAAACTTGGCATTTGTGTTTGCTGCAATAATACGGAGTGCACTGTGAAAGAACCATAACTCTACTTCGTCCTGTATTTGAGTTATTTCCCTTTTATCGTCATTTTTACAGCATTTTCTGCTTGTCCGGAATATAACTTTGTCATCTCTAGTCTGAACATCTTCAAATTTGGTATGCATGATTGTTGAAAAAATTACGGAGTGCAGTGCACAAGAACCATAACTCTTCCTAGCACGAATTTTGAGTTATTCCCCCTTTGATCTTCATTTTTATAGCATTTCTTGCTTGTCCAGAGCATAACTTTGTCATCTTAAGTAGGAATGACTTGAAATATGGTATGCTTATTTGTTGCAATATTTGGAAGTGCAGTGCGCAAGAATTGTAACTCTACCTCGTGCTGTCTTTGAGTTATTTCCCTTTGATCGTCATTTTTACAGCATTTAGTGCTTGTCCGGAATATAACTTTGTTATCTCAAGTCAGAACGACTTCAAACTTGGTATGCATGTTTGTTGCAATATTACGGAGTACAGTGCGCAAGAACAATAACTCTACCTAGCGCGGATTTTGAGTAATTCCACATTGATCTTCATTTTTACAGTATTTTTTTTTTTTTTTTCTTACTCAAATTTCGTCCAGTGCGTAACTCGAAAACTACATGAGATATAAACCTGAAACTTCACAAATTGATAGATGACATTGAGGAGAAGAGCCATAACTTTTGGCCCTATAGATTAGGAGTTATTGCCTTTGATTTTTTTTTCTTACTTAAATTTTGTCAGGAGCATAACTCAAAAACTATTAGAGGTGTAAAAATGATACTTCACAGGTGCATAGATCACATTGAGGAGAAGTGCAGTGCAGAAGAACAAATAACTCCATGGTCTCATATGTGATCCCTAACTGTTCAGTGTCTTGTTCTTTCAGAGTACATCCTTCACTTTAACCCATTTCACTGACAAGCCCCGTCGGGCGTATATGCGCCGCTCTGCGAAGCTCTTGCTTTTTTTTTTTTTGAGTTTTGGGGGGGGGGGGTTTCTCAAATTTATTTATGTAGACTTTATAAACTCTATGTACACTTTATAAACTATGTTATGTCAAAGCTGCAAAACGAGACCATCTTCAAATCTAGCGCTATGACGTTTAACACTGGAGTTTATTGTTTGTGTAATTGTCTTGCTCAGATTTTCAACCCGCATGTTATTTTCATACATATCAAATGACATAGATGCGTCTGTTCATTGATCTTTGAAGACCTTTATTTCTTGAAACAGAGGAGTGATTTGTTGTCACAGGATTTCAGTTTGGCGGTTGACGCTAGCAGGTTAGACCTGATAGGTCAATACCTTCTTAAAGTCAAAAGTTTAGCTAAGAATTCTGCACCATAACTAGTATAAATCTGCTCAGTAATATAATTAGAGCATTTGAAAATCCTTACCTAACACAGTGATTCGCAATAAATAACCGTTTGCGCTGGCCACACTGAAAAAGGACATACTTGTATTGTAATTTGAACTATTTCATATAGAATCGAAAATCTTAACCCTTTGGCTGCTAAGCGCGACTCATTGACCTTTTGTGAACAGGGTAGATCAAGATCAGACTGCACAGAACGTGCAGTCTGATCTTTGATCTACACTGTCCTATTAAGAGATATTGCTATCCGAAAAATAACTGTTAAAAGCAATATTTGGGTTTTTACTATCGACTTGAACATTTCATTTGAGCTATTTAGCAGGTTAAGGGTTAGTGAGTTGAACTGGTTAGTCAGGGGGGTCTCACCCCCAATATACAAAACTGACCTTTCGCAGGCTGAAAAAAAGAATCTACTGAAACGTAGAAATGGTTTTACGTCCAAGGATTAACTATACCAGCGGACGGTATAGATCATTCAGACTAAACGTTCTGTGCAGTCTGATCTTGATCTAAGCCGTACTCAAAAAAATCCGTAATTTTGATTAAGAAGCGCTAAGTAAGGTTAAAACTGCCACATTGGCCGGAATATCGAACACAATATCAAACAACTGTACATGAAGAGTCAGACTAAAATTTTCATGATCTTTTTAGGGGCTTAGATAGAAAGAAAGAAAGAAAGAAACAAACAAACAAACAAACAAATACAAGCAAACAAACGAATTAGCCAACCAACAAAGAAAAAAAAGAGGAGAACATGCATATTCTTTTTTGAGGACAGTTCTAGATCAGTTCGTATTTTCAAGCAGTTTATATAGAATTTCCTGTGGGTGGATTTTGGACGTAACTATCTCTATCTCGAAAAAAATTGCTCACTGTATATTCGCCATGGTCAACAAACTTTGTGTTTGCAGATGAAGAAAAAAAAAAAACATGTATAGCAGAATCATAGAACATCGATTAGCAGCAACTTTTCTTTCTTTTACAAAGTTCTTTTTTCTAATAAAATTTATACTCACAGCTCGTAGGGGACTCTACTAAACAAATCCAAACAAGAAGCTCCAAACCATGAAACAAATCCCAAAACCTAGATTACACAGAAGTTTGCATACAAGTTTTGCAGACAGCAGCAAGACAGACAAGCAGCCAGTTTGGAAACCTGATAGTTCTACGTGAAATGATTGGTTGAGGTGGTACCCAGAGAATATACAGTCTACTTATAAATGCTGGAATTCTGGTAACCAGGTGTGTAAATTATATGCATATGAACCAGCCTATCTGCTTATCAGCACGTTATGTGCTGACCTAAACCCTTTGTACTAAAAATGCAAGGCACAACCCGTCAGGTTTAAATACATGCATTGTATTCACTAGACAAGTTGTTGGTATGCTGGTTAGTCAAGCAAGTTTTTCATTAATTGTTACTGGATGATCATATAGCTTGGTGAATTGATTTTCTTCGAAATCTTTTTTTTTAAGATTAAGTCTATTTAATTAAAGATATGGCAACTGCCAAGCAAAGAATGTCCGTGTCAGGTTATCATGCCCCAAGAGTTATTAATATGCTCCATTTACTTGACCCTTAACCACACAATCCCGAGTAGTACCGACCATGAAGAAGAGGGCTTTTGAAAACATTGTGTGAAAAGGAGAAAATGCTGGTTACCAGCATTTTCTCCTTTTCCACAAAGTTTTCTACTCTTTCTGATACAAGCCCCACCATTTGTGTCATATTAATTTTGTGGCCTTCAAAAACTTTCAAACTAGACCAGTGTAGAAATATTGTTGTTTTGAAAAAAAAAGTTAAACCCGTTATACTTCTCACATGACCAAAATGCTTTTCGTCTTCATAACGCCCAGTTACCAAGTTTCATCAGCTTCTAATAACTCAGCGCCTGTTGTTCTAGATAAAAAGTTAAGAGATGTGTCTAATCTTTTGTTTCATTCAGTTCTCACAGCCAGTATTATGTTGATCGAAGATCAAAAATGCACGTTCTTTGCAGACTGCACACAACGTCCAGACTGATCTTGGATTGATACCATCCACTTCTTTAGTCAAGCCTACACAATAAACATCTGTTTGAGATTCACTTGTATTTTCAGCCGTCGAAAGGATTAAGTTTACATAGTTGTCAGTAGTCCGTTGTTAAAAACAGATATTTGGGGGAAAAAAATTCTGAAGCACCGAGTACTTAAATCTATAATCATAGTCCAAATCAGCTTAAATATGTTGACCGAAACAAATCGATTCGTCTCAGTCAACCATCAAGTCTAGAAGATATGATAACATTAAATGGTGACGGGTGAATGGTGATCCTGCTGTTATAGACGATTACCTGTACTGATGCAGGGAGAGTAAACTATAACGGTCGGTGAACACGCCAATTAAGCATGTGGCCTCTGAAAGGAAATACAATATAAACCAAAGTCGAAATGTAATTTTAATACAGAGGCAACTTTAATGTCTGTTTCAGATGCAACAAGTATTATAAAAACAAATAAAAAATAGGCTTGTTCTGCACTACCGACCTTATATCCCCATTTTAATTCGCATTTATACATTAAAGTTCAAAGGATGTTTTTACATCTTTAGCTAAGACTGAAGTGTGTCGATCTGCTGATGCCAAGGCCAACGTAATACTTTTTTATTTGTTGGTACCACTAAAAATGATATCAACACAATATGTAAATTCCATAGCAAAATTACTTGGAAAAATAAAAAAAAAGTTTCCAAAAAAAATTGATAGAAAAATCATAGGGTGTATAGCAGAGCATTATAGAACTTACTCATAATCTGACATTACATGCCTCAGATTTACCCACTTCCAGTGAGCCCAACAACCCATCCCACAACATGATCCTAGTGCCCCTTTCCAGGCCTTTTTCATTGCAGATCTGATCAACAGAGCATTTCTGATTGGCTTGGCGAGTCGATGCTCTCTCTTGGTTGGTATGATATTGACAAAACTAGAAACGCTATTAACGTCATAACCGGAGCTATGGCGTCTTTTCGAATGTCTTCGTCTTCGTTTACGATAACGCACGGTTTGAATCTTATCCATCAAATCTTCCAGCTCAGCAAACTTCCTTTTGATTTCTTCCTCGATGTCTTTACGTTCTTCATCATCCTCACCGCCAAACTCTTCAAGAACTGGATCATAGTTATCAACAGATGAATCTAACTGACTTAGCCCTGGTTGTCTATCAAATACACATGAAGTTGTGCTTGAGTTTACAGTACCATAGAGCCATGTCAGATCCGTAAGGTTATCACTTAAGACGCTTTGGTCCAAGTCGAATAACTTTGTAATTCCTGCGCTTGGTTTGTTGCTTACTTTCATTTCAAAATCCTTGTTAGACGGTTTCAAGATATTTCCAAAGCCGTCATAGTTTAAACTTTCGGGTGAATGGTTGTTAACTGAATTAATATCAGTTACTGCCATGTCTACTACTGTTTTGTCTTGTAATACCTGTCTAATGTCGATTGTTTTAGGGCGAAGAGATGTAAAATACTTTATTCCACTGCAGTTACCTTCCGGTCTGTCTATATCTCTGTCTAACTGTGTTGTTCCTTTACAATATTCGTTGAAAGACCGTTGCAAAACTGGACGTAGAATTTCGCACATATTCTTCAAGGAAACCCTACAAATGAAAAGTTAACATGTTTAGTTTTAGAGCTTGATAATCGTTCAGGCGTATAAAATGCAGTGAGTTGAAATCAAATTGACGGAAATGTTAGCATCCATTGGGAGTTACTGAACAAACAAGAAAATCAGTTACCGAGATCGAAATTTATTTTGGGTCAACTGCACTTTAGCGGACACATAAATGTTGAGACACATTAAAACTTAAAAATAATTACTTGATTACTACTTGGGGGCTGCCGTCTCCACACCCCTGCTTATTTTCAGGTTATGAGTCCCGTGTCAAATTGAATGGCGCAGACTATTGCTAAAATACCAAAATGGTCAATATGTGTCCACTAAAGTGCATTCTACCACATTCGTTGAGAACAAATCGCTTTGCGGCAAATTGTTAGTTATCTAAATTATTTATTAGAATCAGAAACAAAAGCGAGATAGTCACGCAAACGGATACAGTACTTTTTTTTTCCCGCTTAAGAAGCAGTAGTATCCATAATTTAATATTGGAGTCTGAAAATGAACTTGAAGTATTTGTACAAAGAGATCCTAATTCCATCACAATCAAGCCATACCGTTTTAATTTCAGATCAAACGAAAATAAGGGGAACTATAATCAAAAAGTATTTTCAAACCTGAAAGCATATTCATGGCGTCCAAATGTTTGTATACCGGACATGACGTCACGCAAACACTTCGCGTCATTGTTTTGCGCAATTTTATGATGAATCCATTCCTGTAAAACCGTTTTGACATCCAATATAGTCTTCTTCTTCTTTTTTCACGAATGGGCAACACGTTAATTAATATTCATTTGCCATTCATAAAAATGAAGTTACTCCCCACTTAACCACTCGTTGATTTTTCTTGTTTACCGTTTACGATTAAATTTTCGATAATTGCAGCCGAGCCCCGTAGCTCAGTCGGTAGCGTGCAGGACTTGCTGGTTCGATCCCGGTTTGGCCAATTTCTTTCCGAGGATTGATGATAGTCATTGCGACAGGATCCATTCCTCGCTCACCGCTGATCATTGTTTCGACGATGGTTACGTGGGAAAGCAGCCAGTGGCTTTGAAAGGAGTACTGGTAAAAGAAACTCCAGGAAAGCATGGATAGTTGCACTGGCCGCCGCAATATAACTGAAATAATGTTGAAAACGGCGTTAAACACCATACAATCAATCAATCAGTCAATCAATCGATAATTGCAATATTTTGTCGGTGAAAG
This sequence comes from Hippopus hippopus, assembly GCA_946811185.2. NCBI lineage: Eukaryota > Metazoa > Mollusca > Bivalvia > Cardiida > Cardiidae > Hippopus > Hippopus hippopus. The sequence goes on from OX328096.1 coordinate 41,649,492, forward strand.
TTATAGGTAAATAATAAAAAGAATATTATGTAGTAGTTAATTTCTTGGTGTTTTTTTTTTTGCTTCTCGCTGCATATAGAAATTTTTACATCTCGCTCAACTTCCATCTCACGCGATATAAAATTTTCTAACCCTGCTCTGATTAAATACAAGCACCAGGAAAGTTACTACAATATGATATTCCGTATATATGGCCTAATTTCAGTTTATTCCGGTGTGTATTGAAAACCAGAAATTAATATCCACTGTGACGGCTTCTTGGCCTAGGTTATTGCAAAAAAAAAAAGAAAAAATGGCAAACAACCCAGAAAGTATTCTGTCGATAAAACTAGATAACTTTTACATTTGAATCGACGGTTCTCGACAGGCCCGCCATCAAGAAGAAATGTGTTCTTTTCGCAGTGGCTATTATTGGTATAATGACGAGAAGGAGAAATGTTTATGGGGCTGCTCGCCAGGACCCGAATTCATCAATCATTCTTGATAATATTCTTTGTCAAAGTAACGAAATTCCTGATTTTCAAAACCAAATGGTTTAACCAATCAGAAATTGCTTTAACTTAAATCTAGAATCAGACTATATAAGAATGCAACATTAATAGTTGGTGGGTTCGGCCCCAAGGACTTATTCTTCTCATCTCAGTTCAATTCAGTCTTTAGTTTTGTAAAGCGATCGGTTTCTCTTGTGCTTCGAAAAAAATACTTCTTCCCCAGCCCCTTTCACCTCATGATTCAGTTGGCTGTGAGACAAAATGTATTTCATGGATCCATAATTATGTGCTGGCTTGCTTGGTATAATGAATGCATCACGAGGATGCATTAAACCCTCTAGAGTCAGAGCGCCCCTCATATATACTTGGTTCAGTGATATCAGTTTACTCAGAATGACTATCACTCGACTGCTGAGTGAGCCAGGGTTTACGTGAAATTGATACATTACATAACTCAGAAAAATGTGACTGTATCCTCACCACTCACAAAGATTTTCGGTCAGTCCACTTTATGTGCCGATTTTTGAAAAGCGAGGAACAAGTTCCTCCAATTTTGACTTTTTTGTTGAAGATTTCTGGAATGATATATGTAGAAAGAACTAAAGAATACTGTGAGTTCAAACTTTTTCTTTCTCCTTTAATTCGTAAATATCTTTTCAGACATGAACAATGTCAGGTAATATCAGAATTTCAACCGAGATAATTATTTGTGGCTGCAGGAGCCACGATGAGCAATCTCTACTGATAAAGATGTCAGGTGTGCTATCAAGTAAAAATTAAACAAAAATTGTTGATAAATATTATGCCGAATGTATATCATATAAAATGGTAACCATGTGAGAAGCATTAATGTTTTGGTAAAAATGTTGTTTTAACCCCTAAAGCGCCTTTCACTACTATGGATACCTTTTTTGGCCAGTATAGATTAAGATCATACTGCAAGCGTCTCGGCCGTTCGAATGGTCAGGCTTGGGATTTATAATAAGAAATTTATTTTGAAAAGATGAGGAGTACCGCTATTGATCTCCCCAAAATGGAAAAACTCACGGTAATTCTATCTCTAGATTAACGCTTTCAGAGACCATAGACAAAAATAGGGGCCTTTGAGGACAGCATTGATCCAGAACATGGATCTACACCGTCTGCCCGTTTGGTCAAGCCTATGAGATTAAAATCTTGTTGATTTTCAGTGGATTGAAATTTCAGCTGTTGAAAGAGGTCGAGTTAATATACTTGGCGCTAAGAGACTTGTAGATTTCTAACCGACAAGAAACACTGTAACCAGTGAGAAACAAATGCAGGTGCTCAAAATAGTTGTTACTATTTGTACATGTTTTATTTACATATGAGCCATGCTCTTTGAAAAGGGGGCTTAATGCATCTGCAAACAGTATCGACTCATGTCAGCCTGCGCAGTCCGCGCAGGCTGACATGAGTCGAAACTTTTTGTTTTTGCTATTTATAAATTTTCTGTATGGCAAAGGACCATTCTACGCCCCTGATCCGGTCAATTGTTATACTAAAAGGATTTTATGGACCTACAATTATATTATGTCTTGCTTGGTATCATGGATCACGGAGATGCATTAAGCCCTCTATTGCCAGAGCATGGCTTAGATTATTTACAAAAAAATATTTTTTCTTCAACAAGTTGCAGCAGATGACTTGTCAGTATCCATCTAAAATATCTAGATTAACAACATGAATTAAACCTTAACACAAGAATGCATGTAAAATGCACTGTGGCAAGGAAAAAACAGTGCTAGAAATGTCTCCTATTGACACAATGTTTTTAAATTGAAATACCAAAAGACGTAAAAAGTCGTTTACGGGTAGCAATATATTAATAGCTAACCCGTCAATGGACTTACTTATTTCCCTCAGATGCGCAAGAGACGCGCAATATCTACATTCGTTGCTAAACGTTTTGACGTCAATGGAACAGATCGGGTCCTTGGTCGCTGGACACGCCATCACTACCAGCGTGACGTCATTGCTCTCAAGCGCTAACCCAGTCGTGTCCAGAACATACGGCCGACAGTCCAGCTGGAAGGAAAAATGTCACATATATGTAGTCATTGCAACAGGATTCATTCTTCTCTCCCCTCTGACCATTGTTTCGACGATGCTTATGTGGGAAAGCAGTAAGTGGCTTGGAAAGAATATTGTGCAGAGTATTGATAACAGAACCTGCAGGAAACCATAGATAGGCGCACTGGCCGCAGCAGTGCAACTGAAATAATGTTGAAAACGGCGTTATACACCGATCAATCAATCAATCAATCAACAAAACAACCAACCAACCAACCAATCAATCAATCAACCAACCAACCAACCAACCAATCAATCAGTCAATCACATATGTAGTATTGTATTTCACCCGTATGGTATTAAACACAACATACTATGCTTTGGCGGAAAGTGTAGGTCAAGATCAGGATGCACAGAACGTGCAGTCTAATTTCGGACCTACACGGCCCGATATGGTGAGATTTTTCCAGCGAAATAATTATTTGAAATCGCAATATTTGGGAAAACAGTGAAGCAGGAGTTCTGATCGCTCAAATGAGCCATTGGAATGGTTCCCATCCTGTTTTCCAAAGACACATCCGCTACTGCAATTAATCACCAACAGTTCTCAACTGCACTGTTAGTCTAATTCTAAATTTAGTAAGTAATAGCATTTCAAACGACCTAAAACTGTATTTACCGGGTACAACAGCAATATTCAGGAGGTCTGTCACAGAGAGTCAGTTACTTAAATACTCATAAATGTTCTTTTAGAGCAATTGCAATGTATTATCAACATTCAACCAGCGGAAAGAATTTTAGAGCAAGCTGGCTTTCGATCTCAAAACGTCATGAATACAGAGCATGTGTGGTATTGGCCGTGATTGCATATCTGGACTATTTAATTGTACTTTGCACGAGTTAAGACTAACGTCTTTGGCAAGGTGAAACCGACTCTAGCTATGGCGATAATACTCTAGACCAGTCGACCAAGACGAAGAGAGTCTATTTGAACAAGGCAAGGCTGATATATAGCTTTCGTTACTTTACCGTCACTGTCCCGTTAGCCGCCTCACAAGATCCGGTGTGGTTTATTTTTAAAGCTTTTCCTGTAGACACATACCGGCATTTACTGACCAAGTATGTACATTGGGCTGAAACAATACATATTGATTGTGTCTTTAATTATTTCGGAGCTTGTTACAGTTTTAGCTGTCTTTGCTCACAGTCAATGTAAAGCTAAAATCGCAGGACGTGAAATCTGATCTGACATCCACTCTGTCGGATATTTGTATGACATCCTGAACGCCGCCCCACCCCGGCCAAAAAACATATGAAATGGCAAGAAGAAGAGAGACATTTGCAGCATGGAGCCGGTGTGAGTCGTTTTTTATAGAATCAGAAGACCGAGCGACGGTCTGAATTCATTGTCAAGAAACAATAGGTTTGAGCTGACCAGGGTCCGTATTCATCATCCACTTTTAAGAATATTTTTTTTAAAATCCTTCAGGATCAGACTAAGAATGTCCTTAATAATGGATGGTAAATATGGACACAGTTCACGAGACGTTCAACCTCGGTAATGTCATAACAAGATCGGCCAAAAGATTTCTTCGAAGTTTCAATACATATAAATTAATCTAGATAAATACTCAAATTTGTGCAATAAAATATGAATATATCTTCAGCTTTTGCAGTGGAGTACAAATGCTGTAATACTTTCACTAAAAGTTGCGAAAAAATTCTCCTTTTGACACAACGTTTTTCAAAAGTCGTCTGCTGCAAGACGAACATATTTTTTTCCTTTTCTTTTCTGTAAGTAGAAACAATAATGTCAGAAATAATGTTAACGGCTGACTAATTACATGGTAATACAAGAAAAACTATTACAATAGGTCCGTCCGTCAGATCCGCAAAGTAGTTTGCTTTGGTCTGTGACAGTTTCGTATAAACATTTCACGGCTGCGACGTCTGTGCAGTCTGACGTCTCGTTAATACACGGTCCGTAGTTTACCCTTGCGACATGACGCCCAGCCCTCTCAGCTCTACAGTGTGCATTTCGGAATTCACACGCAGATCCTGTTCCGAATGAAATATATACATGATAATCGACTTTTTTGTGTAATACTAAAATATGCCATGTGAAGCCGTCGTTAGCTGGTTGAAAAAACGAGTTCTAAAAACTGAAAGAAGTGTAAAGATCAACCCTTAAGATGATAGTAAAGATCTGAAGAAAATACTTCAGTCTTATTGTTCATCGTTTTAATCCATGCCCAACAAAGCAGTTTTGGCAAAGTGATATCGTCACTGTAACAGTGGTATCATAACTTGTAATAATATTAACTGTAGCGTCACTGTAAACTAATTAACATATGATTTTCTATCTATTCTGAGAAGGGTTATAACGAGAAAAAGATCTTTTCTAAATTGCTTGTATCACAGGTATAATGTGTTTTCTCTACTTTACATACAATCAGCATGAATTTCTACGGATTTAATTGTAAATTCTAAGAAATAGCAACATGTCAATAACTTGAACTAGATCTAGCGACCAAAGTTTGGCACATATTATAAGCATATACATGTATGATTTAAGAAAATTAGCAACTTTATCATTTTATCATGTTTAAAGTTTAAAGAGGGTATCGTCACCGCAGAGAGAGAGAGAGAGAGAGAGAGAGAGAGAGAGAGAGAGTAGGCATATAGAAAGACTAGAAAGACACTGAATCTGTGCATAGCCTACTACGAGGGGTGATCAGAAAGAACGTGGACCAGTGCCGGTATCGGAATATTGTTATAAAAAGCAACTTGGAGTGTTCACTATTTTTGAAAGTAACCTCCTCTGAGTTCTATGCACTTATTCATTCTTGATTTCCATGAGCGAAGCACGTGTGGGAGCGCGTCACGTGACGTTACCATCAAGGACCCGGTCATAGCGAGGGTTAGCTCCTCTCTGCTCTCGTAGTGCATGCCACATAGAGAATCTTTCAAAACAGGAACTAGTCAGAGGAAACATGGAGTCAGGACTAAATTATACGGAGCGTTGGCAAGTGTTTCTATGTTTAGTTTTTGCAAAGTTTCCAGTACAAGTGTGGCTCTGTGAGCTAGGGCGTTATTTTGGTGTAAAATGACGTCACTCTGCAGGACTTCTGGCTAAGTTTTTCGTACGGTGTATGTGAAATTTATTTGAATAATGTGGGCATAAAACTCAGTATTGACTGTAGTATGTATAGATACAACATGATTTAGAAGAAAAACAGGAAAACAGAAATACTTGATGTAGATAACTTTGCCAAGTGACTTAAAAAGGTTAGCTTTACCAGCGGAAGGCGACGTTGAATGTTTCAAAACACTACTTTGTTGTTTAGATTCAGTCTCGTTAAAGTGTGCCTATCTTTCATAGCAGGTTACAATACGATCAGTAAAGTTTGACCCCTCTACCCTAATGCATTCAGAAATTTCTTTAAAGATTTCGATCCTAACCCCGATTTTCTCGGGCGTCTGTTGCCGAGGTACCCACATTGTGCAATTACGCGACATTCCAAGATTCCCTGTCAAAATCTCCTGGGCACTTCTATATGAAAGGTCAAATGTATAAGCTATTTTCCTGACAGTACCTCGGCGATCTTGTTTTACATGCTGCACTACAGCCGTTATGATTTTGTCTGTGACTGATGTTGATGGACGGCCAGATTTAGGGTCATCTTTAACAGTATCGCACCCTTGTCTAAATCAGTCCGATCCCTGTACAAATATCAGATTTCTTGAGTGCAGAGTCCCCTTTAACTGGTTCTATATCGCTTTTGATTTCCGATAAATACTTTTCGAGTTTGACGTAAAAATTTATGATTACTCTCGCTCAAATAAAACGTCGTCCGATATTTTAGACCACTAATGCAGTATATGACGTCATTAAAATGACGTCATACTTTACCTACTTGAATATGACGACATTTGAAAGCTTGAGTCAGTTACCAGATAATTGATGCTCATCTATGCAAAATTTTGTAATTCGATGTGCAGTAGTTTTCAAAATAACGAGGTAGTCCGCGATCTTTTTGATCACCCCACGTAACTGTATGTAACACCATCAGAGCCGCAGACACGTTCATCTGTCACGACATCGTCACAAATAATATCACAGTCAGTTAAGGTCGCCCTGTTTGATATGCGATGTTTCACCACTGTTTTACCGAGAACAAAACTCGTTGATGAGAATAAAATGAGTCCAACTGAAACATGAAAAGAAGTTTGACATAGATCTATACTGTTTGCTCTAGCATGAATGCGAAGAGAGTAGAACATAAACAGCCTTACATAATTATCTGATCTTAGTGTTAGCTCCATACAACAGCAAATGAGTCTCGACTGTTATTTTTACAAATTGCCAACGTAAACGATTTTTTGTCAGCAGGCTTCGTAAAAACCTGAGCGAGTTCTTCTTTCGCCACAATATTTTCACAAATATTCATGTATCAGATCTACATATGGGTATCTTTAGCCTGGGTCCAGGCGGTAATTATGTTTTATTCAGCCCTTATTGCACTCTCCTGTCATGGTCTATACAGATATGTGGCAAAACGATTTATCGCTTCCGTAATTATTACCATTATCATCTTTGACAAAGTAACGTCCGAATGATAGAAAAAGGAAAAAATGAACCGACTGGAACCAAGGCTAGGGTATCGTAGCAAAACCTTGAGATGCGATATTCTGATTTGTTTCTATTCTGGGTCATGTATTGAGCCCATATGCATAATCCACAAATTTCAATCTTCAAACATCAAAGTTAAGCCGTGGTCACACCTTACGTAGTTGACCGTATTGGGGAATGACCGTAGATGGCTGTAGTTTAACGTATTAAACGTAGTTGATCGTAGTTACACGTAGCTAACCGTAGTTCAACGTAGTAATGAACGTAGTTTTAACTTAAGGTTTGCCCGTAGTAAGCGCATAATTTTTGAAATGTTCAATACGTTCAACTACGGCCAACTACGGTCATTGCCCACTACGGTCAACTACGTAACATGTGACCGCTGTTAAAGCCGTGATCACACCTAACGTAGTTGACCGTAGTGGGGAATGACCGTAGTTGGTCGTAAATGAACGTATTAAACGTAGTTAACCGTAGTTAATCGTAGTTCAACGTAGTACCGAACGTAGTTTGAACTTACGATTTGCCCGTAGTAAGTGCATAATTTTTGAACGTGTTCAAAAAATTGTTACGGTTAACTACGATGTTGTGACCCTACTGTGACCGTAGTTTGACTGTAGTTGACTGTAGCTAACCGTAATTGACCTTACTTAACCGTAGTGTGTTTAATACGTTCAACTACAGTCAACTACGGTAATTCCCCAAGCAACTACATAAGATGTGACCAGCCCTGGGTTCAATTATTTTAAAAAGTAATTGATTAATTACAATCAAAATAGAATTGTTTCAATTAAATTATGATTATAATTACTTGCTTTCTATAAAAGTAATGAATTAAATACAATTGTTTTCAGGAAAATAATTAATTATTTTTAATTATTTGGCATTATATATATATATATATAAATAGTGTATGAAACTTTAACCTGTTAGCACACAATCCCAAGTTTTAATGATCATGAAAGATAAAGCCCCAGAGAACATTGCGAGGTAAGGAGAAAATGTTGGTTAATTGTTAAATCCATTTTAAGTTGAATTTTGGAACTTTATATATCTACTTCAAAGGCATATTCTCAGAAATGACCTATATCTTTTTTTTTTACTGTAATCTCCTTGAGACATGATGAGATTTGTATGTGGAAAGTTTAAAAAAAAATCTGTCCGTTAGAAAAATTTGTGATATACGTGGTTAAAGAACGAATAAGATCTATTTATTCAATGAAATGTAAAAAACACATCTATGATGAATGTACAACTGATTACTTCTTTACCATACAATCCTTTTCCATACAATCCTGACTTTCAACGACCCGGAAACACACAGTTTTTGAAAACGTTGTGGGAAAAGGAGAAAATATTGGCTTTTTTCTGATTTTCCCAAATTTTTTTCTACCCTTTTACAGACAAGTTCCAGCATCTGAGCTACATTTAATATGTCCTCTGAAAGGTCTTACAATTTGGACAGTTTTTTGTATAGGGTTTATCCATTTCGACAGTTTAACGTTCCTGAATGGTCTGGCAACACCTTTTCAGGTGATAACCAAGGATGAATTTTATACTCTCGGGTAAAAATAAATACTGCATAAAAACCTGTCTTTTGCCAAGGGTTTATTTATTGCATTGTTTGCTACATACTCGTATATTGAAAAATAATTGAATTTAATTGTTAATTATTTACCTATTATATTCTTTTAATTAATTAATTTCAGTTGAAGTAATTCATTTTTACATCAATTACCAATTACTTTCAAATAACAGAAAAGCTATAATTAATTACAATTAATTAAATTATAATTGTAATTGGACCCAGGTCTGGATGTGACAGTGGTTAAAAGTACAATGACTGCAGCTAACCTATACTGAGCAGGCACAACCACAATGTTTACCGTAGCTTAATGCAGTTGACCCTAATTTACCGTAGTTGTGCGTACTTGGGACGTAGTTTATGCGTAGTTTAACGTAGTTAATCGTAGTTAGACGTAATAATACCCTAGTTAACTCTAGCCACTTTGCACGCAGATGAATGTAGTTAACCGTACTTACACGTAGTTCAACCTACTTAGACTTTCTATATTTCCTCTTTTTACCAATTTTGAACCTACTTCAAACTTACATCAACCTAGTTGACTGTATTAACACTACGGCAAACTACGTTTGAAATGAACTACGGTCAACTACGTGCATGACCGTAAATGTGACCATGGCTTTAGTTATTGTATGCATTCAGTTGTATTGAGTGTATCATGAACGCAAAAAAGTAAAATTGCATTAACCTTTTGTTTTCTGTGACCCTTAATACTGAGCAGCGTAGAGTTTTTTTTTTTGACCAGAAGATTAGAAAAAGTGGGATAAAAAGTGCAAAATTGCGACCTCACTTACTAAAGGAGCTTATTTATTAAAAAAAAAAAAGGAAATTGGTTGAAAATCAAAATGTAGAATTTTTAAAATCTTGATTATAAGATCAATTGATAAAGCGACTTACCTACTAGTACGTATTTGTCCATTTCGATTCAAACACTTATTTTTAACAAGAAAAGTCAAGTTCAGCGTCCTTTTATAAAAGGAAAGTCTTATCTTTACCACCAAAACCTTAGCATCAAAAGTGTGTACACACTTAAATAGAAGCGTAAATCCCAGTATGTTATTTAGGTCAAGTTTCAGTAGAACATTATTCAGCGAGACCTTGTTAATCAGTCATTCTTATCATCTTCTAAAGGTATTCAAGTAATTTCTTCGGTGAGGCTTTATATTTTCACGGTGTTCACCCGGAAACGAAGGACGATTTACTTTCAAAAGAGTTTACTGCTGCATTAAGAATAGAATCTGTAAAACCAGTATTTGAATTCAGTGATTGTTAACTTGACATTACATGTAGCAAAGGGGCTTCAATGCATCTCTCTGATGCATTATATACGAAGCAAGTCATCTCATAATTACAGATCCATAAAATCCATTTTGTCTGACAACCGGCTGACTCCTGTAGTAGATTAGTCTTTGAATATGTAGAAATTTACCAAAAGCGGACTGCGCAAGCTGAACTGACTCGATACTTTTTGCAGATACATTAAACCTTCATTTCATATAGCATGGCTCATATATTTAAAGCAGTTACAATCCCGTGCTAACAATTCTTATTCCAGAGGTACATGTGTACATAAAACAGCCTGGCTCATTGTACTCTCGGTGCTTTTTTCTGTTAGTTTGCTTATTATGACGTTGAGGTAAAAATTTACAAGAGGCAGAGAATCAAACCCAAGTCGAAGCCAAAGACGAAGTAGTACACTTGTACTCTGGTCCTTGATTTATACCGTCAACTGTTGGGCCAAAGGCTCCTTCACTTATTATAGTCTTGCAATCAAATTATTCAGGTCGGAAAATCTGACTCGGGTACCATCAACAATAAAAGCAACAGCAATAAAAGCACTGTCTTTAGGCAAATTTCCCTCTGTGACACAAACATATTTTCTTGGTGAAACACGAGTAAAGGCACAAAAAGGTGAAAAGATCACAAACAAGTTTTGTCATTGTTTTTGTTTCTTTGATTTTTTTATAACTTAACAGTAAATAAGCAATCAGCCTCTGTGGCCGCAGGATCCACGGTGGGCAATTTCTACCATCAGTGCGGATTTTTCTGCAAAGTAATAAAAACTGTGTATTGAAGCCTTGAGATACAAACACAATAGATAACAGCTGAACCATAAGGATACCAGTGGCAGGCTCACCAATTATTCCCAGTAACACTCTTAGTCTATTTCTAAATGGGCAATGCCTGTGAAAGGATGCTTCATGCATCTGCAAAAAAAAAACATCTACTCAAGTCAGCCTGTGCAGTGCGCACAGGTTGACCTGAGCCGAAACTTTTTGCTATCGGTAAAATTTCTGCATGTTAAAAGACTCGCCTACGTCATGATTCAGTTTGTTGTTAAACAAACAGGATTTGATCGATCCACAATTGTGTGATAACTTGATTTTGGACAACACTGACCAATATTTTGTTCGATATGATAACCAAAACAGCCCTGGAAGGCTAATACAATATACCCGAGCCTCTGTTTATTGCTTATTTGCTATCTCTTAGAATCACCACTACGTGACGGTTTTTTGGATCTCACTTGAACACGAGCGATATATTAAATCGTGGTAATACTTACTTAGTTTTCTATAATGAGCCAAGTAACCGCAGTAACTGCACTCTGTATCATATGTATACCCATTGATGGAACATATCGGGTCGTGTTGTCGCTGGCAGGATTTCATTATTAAGGTAATACCGCCACTTTCCAGGGCCAACCCCGTGGTATCCTCTACATACGGCGAACAGTCGATCTATAATATTAACGTAGGGCGAACAGTCAATCTACAATATTAACGTCGGGCGAACAGTCAATCTACAATATTAACGTAGGCGAACAGGCGATCTACAAAAATAACATTTATCACAAAATCTACTCTGGCAGTGTATGACTTATTTTTGATAATACACAAGTGTATTATTGTTTTTTGGGTCCCGGCTCTGATAAGTTTTCAGTCAGGAGCGCGTGAAGCTTAAGAAACCAACCACAGCACGTGCAGGAATTTGTACTACTCTACCGTTTCGCGGAAAAAAAAAAAACTTCATTGTTGCTAGGACGTGTTCGCGTGGGCAGTTTTTTATTTTCATGTTTAATAAAGACCAAAACATGCAGCAAAAGATTTTTAGAGTCAACAAAATTGCTGAATTAAGTTAACTTACCCCCTATAAAAAATGCTCTATTCTACTTTCGGTGTAGATGTTAAAGAGCTATCTACTCGTGAATGTACACATTTGAAAACTACAACTGTAAATATGGACTCGTGAACAGTATATAGGCAGAAGGTGATGATGAAAAAATATATTTTGTCTGTCATTCTTTTCATGTGATAAATAGAATCTCACATTTGAGTTAATCTTTTATCATTTTTATCAAACTCGTTGACTAAAATGTATTTGACGCTCCCCAAGGCTCGCGTCATACAATTTTAGTTAACTCGTTTGATAAAAATGATAATATAGAAACGCTCATGTAAGATCCTCTATATATTGCATACTTTCATATTACATACTTCAGAGCTTTTTTCCCGTGCGTTGCTGAGTACGGAACTATTTTAAAACCCGCCATTTGTCCAAGAATAAAAAAAATGTACGGCCGCCATTATCATAAATTTCATCGTTAGACATCATGTTTTACGAATTTTTCAATGCATAGTACTTAAAATAAAAACATGAAAGATAAACAGAACAATTGTTTCCCGAACAACAGTCACTCCAAAGATAACAAAAATGTGTCTATCGAACATGTTTATGGACGATGAAATTATTAAGCGAAAGAAAAAGATGCTCCGTCGCAATCTTGTTTATTTAAATACCTCTAGCAACGATGACGTCATCAAAATCCAAAATTAATAATTTCGCGAAAGCACGGAATGGCGACGAAACAGATTTCTCGTCGCTTTTTAAATAGATAACAGAGTTTAAAAATAAATCAATGATTTCGATGAAAATACTGTTAAATCACGGGAAATTATGTGCACAATATCAAAGAATATAATAAAAAGGTTACTGCAGATGTATGGAAATATATTGTGTTGAACTCGTTCTTTTGGTGTAGTTGCTCTCGCAAGGTCGGGTAACTTTACTAAAAGAACTCGTTCAACACAATATATTCCCATACAAGTGCAATAATCTATAATAACCTATAATGGCAAACAGTCGCTCCACAATATTAAAGTAGGGCAAACAGTCGCTCTACAATATTAACGTAGGGCGAACGGTCGATCTACAATATTAACGTAGGGCGAACGGTCGATGTACAATAATAACGTAGGGCGAACGGTCGATCTACAATAATAACGTAGGGCGAACAATCGATCTACAATAATAACATTGGGCGAACAGTCGATCTACAATATTAACGTCGGGCGAACAGCCGATGTACAATAATAACATGGGGCAAACAGTAGATATACAATATTAACGTCGGGCGAACAGTCGATCTACAATAATAACATGGGGCGAACAGTCGATATACACTAAGACATGTGAGCCATACTCTGACAAAAGGGCTTTAATATATCTCCTTGACGCATGGAACCAAGCAAGTCATTACATGATCATGGATCCATTAAAATCCATTTTGTCTGAGAACAGGCTGATTCCTGAAGTAGAATGGTCCTAGGGCATGCAGAAAGCTTACTAAAGGCAAAAATTTCTAGCCGTGTCAGCCTGCGCAGACTGCGAAGGCTGACCTGGTTTATATTTTTCGCAGATGCATTAAACACCGTTTTCACGGAGCATGACTCATGTTCATTGATACCTGTGCTAGGCAACCAGTCTTCTGAAACAAAACTTACCTTTTTACTCTTTATCAAACAGTCCCGTGCTTTAACTATTCTGAGAGAGAAAACTTTTCAAAACATTGTGGGAAAAGAACAAAATGGTGCATGGTAACCAACATTTTCTCCTTTTTCCTCAGCGTTTTCTACTTCAAAGCCTTCATAAACCTTATTATTTCAGCCATTTTTCACGCGTCATCCGCATATAATTTCGAAATGGACGACCCAAAATGTTGTCGTCTGATTAAGACAAGCGGCTGTATAGCCTGGCATTCAGCAGGGTTATTTTCATCCTTTGACAAATTTTAAGTTTAGAAACCAACGTAACTTCCGATTGGCTCAACAATTTGGTTTTGCTATTCAGAAATTGTGTTACTTTTCAAAAGTGGTCTTGTACTTGATTCATTCCAAAAACACAAGGGTCACAAATGTAGTAAATCTACAGAAATACATATTGTTATGTGCCCTTATCTAAAAACAAGACATCAAGAACATTAATATTAGTTTAGGCCAAGATCAGACTGCACGTATAGGCAGACTGTCTGTGTTGTGAATTATTCGCTATGTGTGTCCATGGCATGGCAGAACATGAATTGATCATTACCATAGTAGTGCCGTTCACTGTTTCACAAGAACCGTAATGCGCGAAATCCATACTTCTGCCGGCCGCCAAGCTCTGGCATTTACTGTACATGAAAGAACAGACAGAAGCTGAAAAAAAAAAAACATTAATCACATTGACACCTATCTGGAAATCTCCATATAAAAGGGTTTCCAGCACTTTCTCCTTTTCCTTCAATGTCTCCTAAACTTACAATGAAAATCCCATCAAGACATATTTACCTTGTCTCCTGCAAAGGCTTTTAATTTCGACACTAGATTCTGTCACTTGGTAAAGAATAAGAGGGAGAAATTAGCAACTTCAATCCTAATTTTACAATTGGCAACTTTAATTCTTTTTTTATAATTCGTCCAGCGACTGGATCTTTGATACACTTTACTTTAACACATTGTCAAAATCATGATAACACAATAAAGTCCATCGTCATTTCTACATGGTATTGATTATAATTGCCTACATTTTGATTCCTGAATTGTTTACTTTTGGCCTCTAGTGAACCTTTAGCTATGATTTAAAATGGTATTTCTCTTTGAAAAGGTAGAAAACATTCATGATTGTGGAAAAAGCTGAAAATGCTGGTTCTCTACAATGTTTTCAAAAGCCTTCTCCAATTGGGTCGTTAAAACTCAGGATTGTTTGAAGGCTTAATAGCGTGCAAAGTTCATTTCTCTGTGATACTGTTCTAGATTTTAAAAATTCCATTTCCAAATTTCCGATTTTGTTCTGAGTTTTAGTCTGTGCCAGTGCTGTGAGGGCTAAAAAAGTATACTAATTACAGAGGAGGATTCATTCGAGGCACCTACTGTAAGTATGTTTGTCAGACCCACAGATGAGTTCGCTCTGATTTTTGAAACTATGGGACAGACATTTGACACCGGCTACCTCTACACACGTAGTATTAAAATCCACACAAGGACCATAGTTTTCCATGTTCAGGTTGTTTCCGTTTTTTTGGGCCGCGCACTTAGCGTTTTCATAATCGCATCTAGATTCTGTTTGAGAAAACAAATTCAATAACACATTGAAACCCAATCGTTCAATAAAGCCATTATATTATTTAAGATGATCACCAAGTGCTCTTCAGAAACATCGGTTATATAACGAAAAGCTTTAACTCTGTAACAGAAGACAAAATTTTAGCCTTGTGAAAATTGAAAGCGTTAACAGGCAACAAATTCAGCGAAAATCCAAACACTAAATTCGTCTTTCATAGGGCATAGAAAACATTGTGGGAAATGGAGAAAATGCTGGTTACCAGCATTTTCTCCTTTCCCCACAATGTTTTCAAAATCCTCCGTCTTCAGGGGTCATTAAAAGTCGAGATTGTGTGACAAGGCTTTACAATTATTCTTTGTTTGTGGAGGATTTGCCAGTCAGTGTTTTTTTTTTTTTGGGGGGGGGGGTTAACTTTGACTAGATGCCCCTTGGGATCCTGCGTAGCTCTGTAGTTAAGCCAGTGTAGCATTTGCAATCCAGACTTTCTGAGTCCGAGCCCGACCCAAGGCACTGAATTTTTTAGGTGATATCCTCAGGCAAGACACCCCAGAGTCCAAGCATACTGCTGGTGAAATCCAAAAAACACAAATAGTGATCCGTTGCTGTGATATACATAATAATGTTGAAAGGGGAACAAAACACCATACAGTCAACCAAAAATTGCTTCCACTTTCGGGTATATCATTTAATGGAACTTCACTCTGAAAAACTTGAATTGTCATCAACTTTTTATTGTATTCGTATCAGTGAATTACTGGGATTTCACATTGAATTACGCCACTAGTGATGATAAATATGGTATCATCACTAGTGACGATATAGTGTTAGAGTGTTTGCCGGAACTACTTTTTTTCCGATATTGCTCATATAATACCATTCTTGATAATTATTAGAGAAAAAAGGGTGAATTCAGAATATAATAGATAGGATAATCAACTGGTTGTGTGTGATTTTAAAAATCTGTCACTCAAATGGGGTTTGATGCGGTCAAAAAACTCGTCCTTCTGATTCGTTTTTTCAACCGCATCACACCCCATTCTAGTGACAGATTTTTAATATCACACACAACCATTTGTCAGTCCTCTAATTAACAAACAACGAAATTTTAGACTGGTCCAAATTTAAAGCACTTGCAGATGACATATTGAATGCCATCAAATTTTGATGGATTAAGACTTGTATTTAAATGGATTGAAAACATTATGGTTACCAGCATTTTCTTCTTTTCACATGATGTTTTCAAAAGGCATTCAAAAGAATGTTTGGTGAATTTCGACCCAGAATTCGAATTAACAGTCCTGCATTACCAGCTCTGAGCTCAGTGCATTATCATACTATAATAATCTGGCCTGCAACACGCTAAAAGAAGCATTCGGGCATTTGCGTAAAATGTCGTCCCGAATCAGTCTGCGCGGAGTGCGCAGGCTGATCCGAGACGACACTTTCCGATCGTGTGTGATTTTCAGTTTCACGCAAGTATACTGTCGGACAAAATCTAATGTTGACTAAAGTGCCGTCTTGGATCAGCCAGCGCGGACTGCACAGACTGATCCGGGACGACACTTTACGCAAATGTCCGAATGCCCCTTTTCGCGGGTTGCAGGCCGATTATTATCACTAGCTAATCGGAGCACGACTAACCCTTAGACTAATAAATGAATTAAATGAAAGCATGTAGCCAACAGTAAACCTCTCAAATTGTGGCTTTAAGGTACTTTTTGCCAGAGACTTCTCATCATATTGGAGAATGTAGATCCAAAACCAGACTGCACGTCCTGTGTAGTCTAATCTTGATCTACACAGTAGCTAAGGTTTAACTCTTTACTACATGACAAAATCTTAGATTTGTCCAAACTGGATGCATTTTCATACGGCAATTTAAATGTTAAAATAATGGAATTTCTCTCTAATAGGGTAGAAACGTTGTTGGAAAAGAAGAAAATCCTGCTTACCAGCATTTTCTTCTTTCCCACAATCTTTTCAAAAGGCTCCTTTCGAAGGGTCGTTAAAACTCGGAATTGCGTGCATAGTACAGGGTTAAGGTATTGGAAGAATCACAACATTTTAGTTATTTTCCTCGATTCCCATTTATTCAAGGTAGGTTACCGGAATCTTCCTTTGTCATGCAGTTTTGTACTTACTATAGGTGATACCGTCCGAGCCACAGATGCGCTGATCTCCCAGAACATCGTCGCAAATGACGTTACAAGGATCGAAAGCCCGGTTTGTTATTTCTTGTAATTTGTCTCTTCTACTGATGAGACCCCCCTCGACGAACGAGACGTTTATAAGAAAAGCTGAAACGACTAAAACGTGACTTTTTTTTGTAAGTTTGTGTTTTTGCGATTTTTCAATATTTCGTGTTCACTGCCTTTGTCAAATCCGATAGGAGAAAAAAAAAAGAGAAACATTTTTTGAAGGCAAGTCGTTTTTCTTATTCATAAATACGATCGTCGAATTTTGTGAGAAAAGTAGCAACTGCCTGTAATAAGCAACTACCACTTTTTTCCGAAGCTGTAATCATCTAACTCTTTACCACACAATTCCGAATTATACAGACTCTGACAGAAAATACTTTTGAAAAAATGTTGGAAAATGAGAAAATTCTAGTAACCAGCAGTATTTTCTACTCGTTCACAGACAAATCCTGTAATTTGAGCTTCATTTAATTTGTCACTTACAAGTCCTTTAAACACAGAAAAGTTTGGTGTTTGGTAAAGGGTCAAACATTACTCCTTTTCATCACTGTCCTAGTCATTTGTATGTTTTCACTATATGGCCTACAACACGCGAATAAGGGCATTCGGACATTTGCGTAAAGTGTCGTCTTAGATCAGCCTGCGCGGTCGGCGAAGGCTAACCCGAGACGACACTTTTCGTTCTAATGTGATTTTCTGTTTCGCGCAAGTCCACTGTAGTACAAAATCTAATGTAGTCGTAAAGTGCCGTCTCGGATTAGCCTGCGCGGATTGCGCAGGCTGATCCGAGACGACACTTTACGCAAATGTCCGAATGCCCCATTTTCCGTGTTGCATGCCAATTATGGATAAGCACAGGCAAAAGGATCAAAGATTCTATCGTGCATCTGCACAGAAGAAAACTTCCGAAGGATATTACACAGTGAAGTTTTTCAAATACAGATGAATATTCTACCCATTCCTAAGAAGTAGATATAAGTGTGTTGACTGTAGGAAAAAGTCAAATAAACTGAAAACTTTGTATTACCAAATCCCACGATTTTATCCATTTCAGAGCAATTAGATCTATGCTGCTTATAGTAAGAGTGACACGAACGGTACTAGTAGTTGACATTATAAAATAGCTTATCTAAATCTTATAGAGCAGCGTTTTAAAGAGACTACACATATGAAGGTTAGTGCTCTTGCACCTGTTACTTCACTATATCTACTCTTGCAATGTGAGCAGTCCCGATCGCAAAGTGGCATGGTGCAAGGTTATTGATATACCTACTTACAAGTATGTTTTCGGGGAAAAAAATACACGTATTTGCGAAAACTGATGAAAAGTCTTTTCATTTAATGGTAAATTTTGCAGTCGTCCTGCTTTGAAATTGATTTGTTTAAATGTATGCATGTACGTAAAATATGATACATAAGTAGTAAAGGGTAGTCACTTGGGGCACAAATAGGCCATGTGCCCCATGTGACTACCCTTTAGTGCCCCATTCTGCTACCCTGACAGTAAATGGGGCGCCGGGGTAGCAGAATGGGGCAAACAGGAAGTCGATTTTTGTAAAACCGGAAGTGAATTTTAGTAAATGATGTTATGTCCCCTGATTTTATCCTGAAAGGGGGAAAAATGGGCGTGGCTTAGGAAAGTCACGTGACGTTACCATGACGACACATGACGTCACTTCCGGTTGACGTGGACTTCCGGTACCTATTCTCCTTACCCTGAGAGGGGAAAGATGGGTGTGGCTGAGGAAAGTCATGTGACGTCATGGTTACAGGGTAAAGACCATTTCCGGTTGATCTTAGACTGCACATGTTGCAGAGATTGGACAGTCCTATCTGACTTACCCTGAGTGCCCCATTCTGCTTACCCTGAGTGGGGTTGTACTGACTGAAAGTCTTGAAAATTGACAATTTGAAAGATCACTCTTTCGTGTGGAATGGTAGCCCTGAAAAGGGCTGTTTGTGGAGGTTGTGTTTTTTAGGCACAACCTCCAACTTTTCTGCAAGCTGGACAGCTGCTTGCCTGTCCGCCTCTTTAGCCGCCTCAATTCCGTCTCGTCCAGGTTAAAGTGGAGAGAGAACGCCGGCTCATTGTCGTCATCCCAGCATTCTGTCACTGGGATGACAAACTCATTCTTTTCGTTGGCTGCCGATGTCGATATTGGTGGTGATGGTAGCCTTTCTTCCTCTGTCATCAAGTGGTTGAGCTGGTTGTTAACCCTCTCTAATTTCAATGAGAGGGTGGATACCGCTCTCATTAAGTTTTGAACTGACTTCCGAAGATCTTCCATCGTTCAATTGAATAGTGAAAAAATCGTCGGCTTTTATAAGCTGGTGGGAGGATTGACCTACTTTGGCTCAGATTTAACGGTGACCAATCAAAATGTGTAATGATATAACGAACGAATCGATTGGACACCGTTAATTCTGAGTCAAAGTAGGTCAATCCTCTCGTCAGAACTAGGATTGACCTACTTTGACTCAGAATTAAGAGCGCGTTCCCGGTCGAAAGCACCCTCGTAAAGGGGTTTAAACGCTATATGTTATTAAGTGTAACCCTTTAGAGGTAGAAATGCCAAAATTTGAAAAGAATAATCTTTTAGAATTAACGTTTTTTTGACCAATCAGAAGCTTCGTTGCTTTAATGTTGGCCAATCAGAAGCTTCGTTATATTTCTTTGTGTGCGTAAAAAAACTAGAAGGAGAAGATTCGTGTTATGCACATGAGTTTGGACTTAGTCTTTTTTTTGATATGGAATACAGTGTGAATTTAATGTCCACACTGTCTCAGGACAAGAGGATTGGGAATAGACTTTTTTTGTCTGGTTAGAGTAAAAAAATTGCAGTGGGACTGTGGACTTAGGCTTTTTTGAGTATAACTCTTAGAGTATAACTCATTGACTGAAAGTCTTTTGACTGAAAATTGACAATTCGAAAAGAAAGATCTTTTCGTGGTGTTGGGTTAGCCCTGAAAAGGGCTGTTTTTCTGTGTTGGAATGTTTTCCAGCTTTTAATGACAGCTTTTCTTTGGTTTTTTCGGATCTTGAAATCATCGAAGTCATCAATCTTTTTTCCGTATTTGCCCTGGCCCGTCATTGTCGAGATTGCCCAGTTGTTGAGAACTCCTTGCTTTTTGTGAAGTTCCCCATTGCTTTCCTCTGATTTTCTTTTTGTTGCACTTCGCTGTTTTTCCTTTGGCTGTTGTTTTTCTTTCTTTACAACCGTTACGATTGACTCTACTAGTTTATGAAGACTGGTTTTTTGAAAGTCAAACTCCATCGGGATTTTCACCGGAATCTGCACAGGAACAGGTGAAACACGCTCACACTGTTGACATAATGTCTCAATGTTTCTGCTCAGCTGTTTAGTGTTTGTGTTTAAAGTCTTTATCTCCTCCAAATGCTTGTTGAAAGTCTTCAGTTCTTCTAAAAGCTGAGTCAATACAGAATCTTGTTTTGAATTCAGCTGTCTTACTTCTTCAAAAATGTCGTCCAATATGGTCTTTGGGTTGATGAGTGTTGTATTTATCGCAGTCGTTGGGTTGACGAGTGTTGAATTCATCGCTGTCGATGGGTTGATGAGTGTTGAATTCATTGCTGATGATAAAATATCTCCAGTGTTTTCTTTTGGTAGGAATTCGTCTATGTTCGAAACCGTCCAAGTTGAATCCATTTAAGTTGAAATCCATTTTTCCGTTAGCGTTTTATTCGAGAGCTGAGAGTCGAATAATTTATTATTTAGAAATATATCGTCGGCTTTTATAAGTTGGTGGGAGGATTGACCTACTTTGGTTCAGAATTAACGTTGACCAATCAAAATGTGTAATGATATAACGAACGAATCGATTGGACACCGTTAATTCTATGTCAAAGTAGGTTAATCCTCTCGTCAGAACTAGGATTGACCTACTTCGATTCAGAATTAAGAGCGCATTCCCGGGCGAAAGCATCCTCGATGAAGAGGGTTAAACGCTATATGTTATTAAGTGTAACTCATAGAGGTAGAAATGCTAAAAAAATTTGAAAAGAATAATCTTTCAGAATTAACGTTTTTTGACCAATCAGAAGCTTCGCTGCTTTAATGTTGACCAATCAGAAGCTTCGTTATATTTCTTTCTTTGTGTGAGTAAAAAACTAGAAGGAGAAGATTCGTGTTATGCACAGAAATTTGGACTTAGTCTTTTTTTTTTTTATATGGAATACAGTGTGATTTTGAAAGAGAAAACTAAGTCTGTATTGGACTTAGACTTTTTTGAGTATAGCTCTTTGACTGAAAGTCTTTTGACTGAAAATTGACAATTCGAAAGATCACTCTTTCTTGCTGAATGGTAGCCCTGAAAAGGGCTGTTTTGAGTCTTGTTGTCTGGCAAGGCTATTCATCGACTGTATAAACTACAGGTCTGATCTCTCGCCAGCAATATTCGCACCAAACCCCTGGGTCATCGTCTTCATCATAAAATCCCTCATCAGGATTTGGACAGTTGTACATTTCCCACACTCTATGTCGCATGCTTGAGCACACAAAGGGCAAATAAGTATCTGAACCATAGTGGAACGAATATGATTTGATGTATAAAACATTGACTTTTTATAGTTTTGCTGGATGGATTGACCTACTTTTGACTCAGAATTAACGTTGTCCAATCAAAAAGCTCGTTATATCTTTAGTTTTATTGGAGAGATGGGTTTTTTTCTTACTCAAAACTTACTGTTGGACTTAGTCTGAGGAACGATTTTGTTCTTTGGGGAAAAGATTTAGCTAGAGAGTTGATGCAAAGGACCTCTTTTTTGATTGTAACTGATTGATTGTAATTCTTAGAGGAAATTGACAAATTCGAAGAAAGATCACGCTTTCTTGGTGATTGGTAGCCCTGAAAAGGGCTGTTTTTAAGAAATCAACTCAAAAATATTCAGAGTTGGACCTATTCGTCGAAAAACTCCCGGTGAAGTTCATCCATCTGCTCACTCTTACAGTGGGTATAGTCTCTGTACATATCGAGTGTTTCTTCAATAACCCATAATTTTATCCCAAAGTAACAGCAGTACAATCTGTTATTTGTACGTTCTGACATCTTGTATGCTTTCTCTACCACATCTTGACGATGTTCTAGCAAGTCGATCTGTTTGTAGGCTTCCATAAATTCTCGTTTGGCAACATTCATTTTGCGTTGTATCTTGCGTTCACTCAAAGTCAGTTTTCTTGTAAACATGATGATTCGAATTGGTTATCTAGTTGATAATAATTTTTTACAATTGAGTCCGGACTTTATATATTCTTGCATAGGGATTGACCTACTTTGACTTAGAATTAACGTTGACGAATCAAAATGTGTAATGATATAACGAACGAATCGATTGGACAACGTTAATTCTATGTCAAAGTAGATCAATCCTCTCGTCAGAACTAGGATTGACCTACTTTGACTCAGAATTAAGAGCGCGTTCCCGGGCGAAAACACCCTCGATAAAGTGAGTTTAAACGCTATGTGTTATTAAGTGTAACTCATAGAGGTAGAAATGCCAAAAATAGGCTTTTTTTGGAGTATAACTCTTAGAGTGTATCTCTTTGACTGAAAGTCTTTTGACTGAAAATTGACAATTCGAAAAGAAAGATCTTTTCGTGGTGTTGGGTAGCCCTGAAAAGGGCTGTTTTGAAGAAAATCAAGTTGAATAATTATTCAGAATCAGACGAATCGTTGAACAGCTCTCGGTGAAGTTCGATAATCTGGTCAGCTTTGGAAAAGGCATATTCATAAAACATTTCAAGTGTCCCTTCAATAACTGTAAGCTTCATTCGAAGGTTATAGCGGAACGCTCTGTTGTTTGTACGTTCTGCCATCTTGTACCGTTTCTTCACCTGGTCTAAACGTTGCTCCAGCAAGACGATCTGATTAAAGGCTTTTCTAAAACGTCGTTTAGCATCATTTAAAGTGAAACCTTTGTCAAGAGTTCTTATTCTTGAAGGCATGTTGATGATTTGGTTATCTACTTGATAATAATTTTTTACAATTGAGTCCGGACTTTATATATTCTTGCATAGGGATTGACCTACTTTGACTTAGAATTAACGTTAACCGATCAAAATGTGTAATGATATAACGAACGATTCAACTGGATAACGTTAATTCTATACCAAAGTAGGTCAATCCTCCCATCAGAACTAGTTTTGATTCAGAATTAACGTTTTATTGACCAATCAGAAGGTTCGTTGCTTTAACGTTGGCCAATCAGAACGTTCGTTACATTTTTTTTATCCAAAAAACAATTGATAAATCTGAAATGATAGAAGATAGGATTTACGCTTTTGACTTTTTTTGGTATGGAATAAGTGTGATTTTTTGATACCCACACTGTCTCTGATCAAAAAGGGTTGGGAATAGACTTTTTTGTCTGGTTAGAGCAAAAATTGCAGTGGCTGTGGCCTTAGGCTTTTTTGGAGTATAACTCTTAGAGTGTAACTCTTTGACTGAAAGTCTTTTGACTGAAAATTGACAAATTTGAAAAGGAAGATCTTTTCGTGGTGTTGGTTAGCCCTGAAAAGGGCTGTTTTTCGAGACTACTGCTCTTCTAAACGATTTACTGGGATGATTTCACATCCACAGTATTCACAGCATACTGCCGAGCTTTCATCATAGTCATAGAATCCCTCATCAGGATCAGGACAGTTATGCTTCTGGCCAAGGTATCCAGAATAGTAAAGCATTTCCCGCATTCTATATAGCATCTGCTACCGCACATCGGACAGAGAAGTATCTGTACCATGATGGAACGATAATGATTTGATGTATAAAACATTGGAATTTTATAGCTTGCAGGGTGGATTGACCTACTTCGACATAGAATTAACGTCGCCCAATCGAATCGTTCGTTATATCATTACACATTTTGATTGGATAACGTTAATTCTGAGATTGGTCAACGTTAATTCCGAGTCAAAGTAGGTCAATCCTCCCGTCAACGTATAAAAAACGAACTTTTTTTATGATCGGATTATTTTTCATTTCACAATGAAAGACAATAAAAATTTTAGCAAGTGTTTTGGAAGGAGAAAGGGCGAAATGATAAAGAGAGAGATGGAGGAGAAGCTAGATCGGGAGAAAAGAGAAAAAGAAGCAAGAAGAGAAGAAGCAGCGAAGTTGAAAACTCTCTGCGAGTTTTTAAAGAGGCAAGGGCTTGAGTTTTCGCCCGACTTCATGTCACTGATATGGAATTAATTTTAACCATCCAGTGAATGGAGAAAAAACAGCCCTTTTCAGGGCTACCATTCCCCAAGAAAGAGCTTTTCTTTCGAATTGTCAGTTTTTTCTCTCAAAAGACTTTCAGTCAAAAGGTTTACAGTCAAAAGACTTACAGTCAGAAGAAAAAAAGTCAAGCCCTGAATTATTTCATATGTTTTTTATTCAAACAATTTTGTACAATGAAACAAGACATGAACTGTGAAAAACAATGGAATGAAAAAACAATATCTGTTAAAAACATTGAAAATGAAAAAACAATATCTGTGCAAAAAAACAATTTAGCATAAAAACATTTCGTACAATATAACATTTCATACAATATAACATTTTACAATGCAAATTCACAATGCAAATTCACAAATGCCCCGAGTTTTCCATTTTTCTTCATGTTCCATAATAACTGTATGCAATTGCTCATTACCCAAATACAATTGATATTCACTGTCCATCTCTCTGAATTCACGTATTCCTCTAAATGGAAAAACATGTTTTGTAACGCCTTTTGATGAAAGGGATGAATATACACTTTCTTCTGTAACATCTCTATCAAATAAAATATAGCCTTCCAAGGTATCCACTATTTCCTCATCGTTTTGAATAAATCCTCTTTTGTAGCGTAAGTAAAAGTTAAATAAAACTGATTTCATTTTCAGAACGTTCAGAAAGCTTTCTTCTGTTCTTCCTATGATAATAAAGCACCAGCGACTTGTGGATCGGATTTGTTTACCGATAGCACCGTCTTTCCACCAACAAGATGCTAAATAAGCTTTGAGAACGAGAACTAAATCCGAATCGTCTACCATCATAGCAATAAAGTTGTGTATAGCATACAACTTGCAGGACGAATCTCCTTTTGCAAAACCTTTGTGCAATTTATCTATCCAAAGTTTCACACAGCCGAATTTAATGTAAAGTTGCGTTTGTTCGTCGAGCGTATGCTGTTGAACGAATTCTTCATAAATCTTTTCACGTAGTTCTATTGGTTAAGGCAGCATAATTTTTCAGTGATATTATTTTGCGTCTTACTCGGACCGTTCAGTTCAAAACAATGTAACATGGAATTATCTTCTCAACGTTTTATAGCCATAGGGTACAGTGTCAGTATCATTTACAATAACTCTCTTGGTGTATACAGAACGAAACGTTTTTGTTTGCGGTTCACTGGTGACCGTTCTATCTCTATGTCTTTTGATTCTACAATCATATTCAATTTTGATTTCTGTAGTGCGATTCAAAGCACATTTTGAATATGTATCGAAATTCACCACCTGACTTGTATTGTAATCCAAAGTAATTCCCTTCACTTTACATTTGCTTTTCACTTTTCCATCTTTTGTTTTCATTTTGTAAGCATAATTCTTTGGTCCTAGTCCTCTGAAATGAGTGATTTTACAATCAGGCTCTTCATCAGTCCATTTTCCTAGTCTGCTGTTAATAATGGGTGGGTTCCATAATTCAGGATCATGAATGTACATGCAACTATCTGTATCGAAATACAGAACTCTATCCTTTAACTTTTCAAGAACGCTGTACAATTCCAGCCTTGCATAAGCTGTTACGTACGCTCCTACAATAACATTGGCTGTAGCGTGAGTATCAATATGTTCCAACTTTGTTTCGTAGTTGACCAAGATGAATGGACAGTCATCGTCAAAGATTTCTACATGCTTCACAATGAAATTTGGATTGGTGACCAGTTCAAAATATTTAGGCGGATCGTTGATGTATTCCGTCTGGGTCATTTTTTCACGCTGGGCTAATTTTCCCCAAAGACAGTTCAACATAATCTTAGCAAAGGATCTTCTCCCAGGATTTTTTTGAATACAACGTGGATCAAGACGAATACCTTCTGCCTCCTCATATTCATGAATAAACTGTTCTTTTTCTGAATCTGATTGACACCAACTGGGATATCCGCTAGCTTCTTGCTTAATTTTCAAGAAATTATCCACATAGCCTTTAAAGAACTGATTCGACACAGAATCGAAATGCCAAATTTCATACACATACAATAACCGATAACCACAGACAAGAGCCTTAAACAGTTCAAAAGTAACCCAAGTTCCTACCAAAGCCCTCTCTTCTTTGTTACGTCTACAAATGTTTGAATTTTCTTCTGCAGATTTCATACAGAGTGGAAACATCATTTTGTTGTTACAGTGAACTGGGAGAACGGGGTGAAACAAATCATCTGGGGGTAAAACTTTGCATTTAATTATTCCTTCATACTGACGAATATTCTTCACGTCAATATTCTCAGTAGTCAAGATTTTTGGCTGACCTACAGGATAAGATTTGTGTTTGCAAACATAAGGGTACAGAGAACAAATATCAATGTATTTGATTTCCTTTTTACTTTTTTCCTTGACATCATAGGCAATTTTTATTGCATTACATCTTCCTCCAGACAACCCCTCCCTTGGATCGATGGGATCCCGATTTGGATACAGGTTTTCAATGAGTTTTTTGTACTCTTTATCCTTCTTCATCTTAGCATCGAATTCATGTTCCCATATGAACTCTACATTATACCCCATTTTTTGGATAGCTCCTAAACGTTCAAAAGTACGGTCATACAATTCAGACATCGATCTTCCATTGATGGGATTGATCTGTTTTCGATCTGTATAACATACGGGACAGCCATGAAACAAATCCCCGGGGAATTCGTAGACAGTGTTTTATTGACGGTGAAATCCGTCTACACTGTATCTCCCGATTTGAACTTCACCACCATTGTTTGCGTGGCGAATATTGATTCCCTTTTCCATAGCTACGCTCTGGATCCAGCGTATTGCTTTCATGGAAAAGCGACGTCTGGATGCATCTTTACTTGAAATGATAGCTATTTGATTTTCAGGCAAATATTTGCTTCGCCAAACCTTGTTACACGCATCGGCAATGGTAATCGCCTCTAGAAATGGGCAAATGCCACCCTGTTCAATAAACACTTTTCTGAATTCACCACATCCTCGTCTTAGGATATCAACATCTGACCTACAGTACATTTCCATCTCTTTTTTGAAAATTGAATTCCTCATCCCTTTGAACTTTATCATTATACCAGACTATGAAATTTGACCTGGCCTCTTCAGACATTGAATCGGGTTTGTAATAAGACATATCCAAGTAGGGGCCAATGTAACCCCAGAATTCATCTGTATTTGCCCGGTGAGGAAAGTAACCTTTTTTCATTTCTTGAAGACCAAATGTAGCTGGAAATTTTGCCAAACCGAAGTTCATGAAATTAAAAGAATCGATCAAACGCACTCCATTCAGTTCTAACTTCATAATGTTATTGCCATTCATGATCAAATTTGGAAGTTTTAGACCAATTTTGATAACATAGTCAAGAATAAACTGCCCGTCATAGCCTTTGAAATTATGCGCAATAGCCGTGACTCCTTTATGATGTTCTGAAAAGGGCCAGTTGCAAAATTGACTCAAAGTTTCCTCACCTTGAAAAATAACTTCTCTTCCTTCTTCAAATTCACTGCATGTGGAACAATGAAAATCAAGTGGTTTATCGATACATTCATCACATGCTCTGTGTGCAGTACAGTAATTCGGGATATGTACCCCTGTGTCTTGTTTGCATTCAAAATCAAAGAAAATGAACAATGGTTTTTTGACTACAGAAGAACTCGTCTTGTCATCGGTGTTTGTCTTACTTTGGTAAGGCTGAATATAACATTGATGAGAAAAGTCAACAATTTTCTTGCAGATATGACACTTTTTCTTTCCATGGCAGATATGATTTTTCTTTCTGAGTTGATATTGTTGACCACATTTTAAACAGAGTTTTACTAATTCACAAATGGATTTCTTTTCTTTACCTTGAATATTTCTATGATTTGCCAAACATGCAGCACTGAAAAATCGTCTATGACACCCACTGCAAACATATTCTTTTGATTCTGATGGACATTTTCCTTTGCGAAAACAACCTTTACAGATATTTGAACATGTATGACTTTCCCGTCCCGAGTATCCCACATCACAGAACTCACAATAATATCCACAACTAAGAAAACCTGCAATGGATTTGATGTAATCATAGTGGTTATGATGAAAGTACAAATGTATGATTTTACTATCGTCTTTCACTTCTGGGTGTTCAAATACTTTTTCCACTTTTGAATGCTGTTGATGAACTTTAATGACATAGCCCTTTTCATACAAGAAAGATTGGATTTTTTTGTATTCGTCAATTCCTACAGACCGGGTTGGCGAAACTCCAGCTTCATTCAACAGTTTCTCAGCTTCAGTCTTTTGAAGTATTCTGTCTGATTTTCTGATGCATAACCATCTTTTATACCATGCTTTGGTGTTTTCACGTTCACTGTGGCAAATGCCCACCACAACTGCTCTTGCAAAACATATGTGATCATGATTGTCAATTTGAATAATTGATTTTTTCTTCCGGGCAAAAACCTTTGAATCCAATTCTGATGATCTTTTTCTCCCGTTACCACTTGGAGGTATTGTATGTGTAATGTCAAATGTCATGAATCCATCGTTCAAGACGAAATCTGTATTCGATTGTAAAACTCGTTCAATCTCATTTAACATAGTTTCGCCTTTCAGCTGTTCTGTAGGTAGAAAGGGAATATGAATCCCTATTTTCAATGAAGGGTGGTTGATACTAATTCTAATCATATCCGTCGGTTCAGCATTTAACTTTTGAATGATTTGATGGGTAACTTCATCAAATAATCCGATCAGTTGATGGGGTGGTAATTCTTCAAATTTCTTAAAAGACGCCATCAACAGATGTGATTCTGTTCTAAATTTCCTCGATTTCTTTTTTCCCTTCTCCGTTAAGTCATACAGGCTTTTCATGTCTAAAGTAGTGTTGTTACTTTCTTCTTTTCGGTCCTCAATCAATTTTTTCGAGGAGATATCATCTTCACTTTCACTTTTTATGATCGTTTTTTTCTTAGGTGTTTCATCTTCACTTTCACTTTTCACGTTCATTTTTTTCGAGGAGATATTATCTTCACTTTCACTTTTTATGATCGTTTTTTTCTTAGGTGTTTCATCTTCACTGTCACTTTTCACGTTCATTTTTTTCTTAGGTGTTTTATCTTCACTGTCACTTTCTACGATCATTTTTACAGGTTTTTTTTGGGGTGAAGAGAAATCGTCTTCACTGTCACTTTCTTCTTTTTTCATTTTTTGGTGGTGAAAATGACTCATTGTCACTTTCACTGTCTGAATAGGGTACTATTCTTTTTCTTTTAGCCATCGTTTATGTCTGAATGTAAGACAATGATACGGTAAGTCAGAAAACTCGGCATTTTATAGAGCCTTTCAGCTCGATAGTGTATAAATAGAGACGATAGCTACGAAATCTATATCATTCTTCTGATCAACTTAAGACAGTACAGTTGATAAAAAATAATGAGCGAGTTTAAGCTACAAAATACATCACTGATAGGAAAGATGATGTATCTGTACGTTAACCCATACACCCACGATTACGAGATCAGCAATGTTCCGTTAAAGTATCAAGTTCAACATATCGGGAACTATGTGGGATCATTTTTATCCCATCAACATGTAACAGAAAAAGACGTTTACCGTATTACCAGTTACAGAGTTTTGAATCAAGCAGCGATCAAAAAACGATATGAACCGGATGGAAAAAGAAAAGATATTTGTTTTACATGCAACAAACCAGGACACTGGGCTAGAAATTGTCCAGAAAAAGAAAAGCAGACAGAAACAGTCGTTTTTGTCTATGTGAACCCAAGCAGTCACGATATCAAAATTTCATCAACAGTGGGATTTTGTGGTGAATTTCAGAACATGAAATTCGTTGGTGTTCTGAAATCATTCTGCAACGAAAATAAATGGAAAACAAGCTCACTACAGGCTACAAGATCATCGACTGAAAATCAGATCGAAAATATGCAGATCGACAACACGACTATCAGCGATACAGAGATCTGTAAAATAACAGAACAGATAGAGAAAAAAATATCTACAAACAATAATCTAAGAAAACAACCAACTTTGGAACTAAAAAACAACGAACTTTCCTCAGAGGAGACTCTTTCAACCAAAGAGGAGAAAAAGCAAAACAACGAAAAAAGAGAAAGCGAGAAAAAAAAAAGAAGTGTTTCTTTTGCAAATCAAAAAAACATGGGGATAAAATCTGTCCAGATATGGTATTAAAAAATAATGAAAGGGGAAGAAAACGAAAGAGTGAATGTGAATCTGACATTCCAAAGAAAAAAAGAAAAACACACTGAAAAAAGTTTCAACAAAAAAGTGCTTGTTGAAAAAACTGTTGCAAAATATTGTTTTAAGTTTTTAAAAAATGTTTTAACAAAAAAAAGGTTGACTTGTTTAAATGTTTTCATTCCATTGTTTTTAACAGATATTGTTTTTTCATTCCAATGTTTTTTCACAGTTGATGTCTTGTTTCATATTGTACAATATTGTTTGAATAAAAACATATGAAATAATTCAGGGCTTGACTTTTTTTCTTCTGACTGTAAGCCTTTTGACTGTAAGCCTTTTGAGAGAAAAAAAATGACAATTCAAAAGAAAAGCTCTTTCTTGGGGAATGGTAGCCCTGAAAAGGGCTGTTTTTTCTCCATTCACTGGCTGGATAAATTAATTCCATACCAGTGAAGGATACAGCTTCTGTAGCTTCTTTTGCCACCCACGATGCTCGGTAGGTGGCATGAAGTCCTTTAGATCGGGGTAAATATTCCCCATCTTGATCTTCGGCGTACGAGTATAAAACTCGTACCCTCGCCTCTCGAAAAAAGCACACAGCGCTTTGAACTTCATCCTCTTTCTTTCTTCTTCTTTTCTTTTCTTCTCCATCTCTATCTGTTCCTCCATCTCTTTCTTTTTCTCCTCCTCAACCTTTGGCTTTCCAAATACCCCACAGAAAAAGCTGCTGCCTTTCATTGTGAAATAACCCGATAATAAAAAAAGTTCGTTTTTTATACGTTTGCAGGGGGATTGACCTACTTTGACTCAGAATTAACGTTGTCCAATCGAATCGTCCGTTATATCATTACACATTTTGATAGGTCAGCGTTAACCCAACTGCATTTCCTCTATGCAAAACACTATTCTCAGTGATCATAGTTAAAATACTTTGTAGTCACTATTTTATAGCTCTGTAGACTATAAAAGACAATCGCAAAGCACATTCATTTGGAACTCAGTTGCTGTAGAGTTAAAACCAAATCAGCACAATGTTTGGACTGACAATTTTACTTACATTGCTGTACTGGATAGAAGAAAGAGAACGCCTTAGACGTATAAGGCGTGAAGTTGAGCATCTATTCCAAGTAATAAATGCGATGGAAAATAGGAGAATAAAGAGAAGAGGTTAAAAAAAAGTGAACCTGTACAAACAGCCCTTTTCAGGGCTACCCAACACCACGAAAAGATCTATCTTTCCTTAAATTTTGTCAATTTTCAGTCAAAAGACTTTCAGTCAAAGAGTTACACTCTAAGAGTTACACTCAAAAAAGCCTTCTAATTTTTACTTTTTTGTCTAGGTCGAATGAATGCTTTTCTACATCATTCAAAATAGATCTGTTCTAAAGAGATTTTTCCACATATGTATGCATTAAGCTTTTTTCTCAGAACTTTGCTCAGGATACTTTCTTCCAGGTTCGCGCTCTTAATTCTAAGTCAAAGTAGGTCAATCCCCTGTAAACGTATAAAAGTCGTCGATTTTTCCAAATAATAAATCATTCGACACTCAGCTCTCGAATAGCACGGTTAAGTGTTAACGAAAAAATGGACCAAATGAATCATCGACTTATTGAGGCTCTCCGAGTCTTTCTGATTGGTGGTGATCAAGTACTGATACTAAAGAACAGGATTGAAGAGAATAGAATACAACTAGAACAAATATCACGCACATACGTAGATCTTGGTGAGAAAATAGTCGAACTAGTACTAGAGACAACACCTGACATTATCTTGGTTGATGTGGAACTCGGGAGACGGATTACTTTTAATAATGGAGCAATGACAATCACGAAAAGAGTCGGAGCATGTCCAATCTGCCATGCAAATTTTGGATGTTGTCATTAAAAGCTGGAAAACATTCCAACACAGAAAAACAGTCCTTTTCAGGGCTACCCAACACCACGAAAAGATCTTTCTTTTCGAATTGTCAATTTTCCCTCTAAAGAGTTACACTTAAATAACATATAGCATTTAAACCCCCTCTTCATCGAGGGTGCTTTCGCCCGGGAACGCGCTCTTAATTCTGAGTCAAAGTAGGTCAATCCTAGTTCTGACGAGAGGATTGACCTACTTTGACTCAGAATTAACGGTGTCCAATCGATTCGTTCGTTATATCATTACACATTTTGATTGGTCACTGTTAATTCTGAACCAAAGTAGGTCAATCCTCCCACCAGCTTATAAAAGCCGACGATTTTTTCACTATTCAATTGAACGATGGAAGATCTTCGGAAGTCAGTTCAAAACTTAATGAGAGCGGTATCCACCCTCTCATTGAAATTAGAGAGGGTTAACAACCAGCTCAACCACTTGATGACAGAGGAAGAAAGGCTACCATCACCACCAATATCGACATCGGCAGCCAACGAAAAGAAAGAGTTTGTCATCCCAGTGACAGAATGCTGGGATGACGACAATGAGCCGGTGTTCTCTCTCCACTTTAACCTGGACGAGACGGAATTGAGGGGGCTAAAGAGGCGGACAGCAAGCAGCTGTCCAGCCTGCAGAAAAGTTGGAGGTTATGCCTAAAAAACACAACCTCCACAAACAGCCCTTTTCAGGGCTACCATTCCACACGAAAGAGTGATCTTTCAAATTGTCAATTTTCAAGACTTTCAGTCAGTACAACCCCACTCAGGGTAAGCAGAATGGGGCACTCAGGGTAAGTCAGATAGGACTGTCCAATCTCTGCAACATGTGCAGTCTAAGATCAACCGGAAATGGTCTTTACCCTGTAACCATGACGTCACATGACTTTCCTAAGCCACACCCATCTTTCCCCCTCTCAGGGTAAGGAGAATAGGTACCGGAAGTCCACGTCAACCGGAAGTGACGCCACGTGTCGTCATGGTAACGTCACGTGACTTTCCTAAGCCACGCCCATTTTCCCCCTTTCAGGATAAAATCAGGGGAGATAACTCCATTTACTAAAATTCACTTCCGGTTTTACAAAAATCGACTTCCAGTTTGCCCCATTCTGCTATCCCGGCGCCCCATTTACTGTCAGGGTAGCAGAATGGGGCACTAAAGGGTAGTCACATGGGGCACATGGCCTATTTGTGCCCCAAGTGATTACTCTTTACTACTTACATATAGAAGAGTATAGTAAAGTCTGCACATAAATGAGGAATACTCCCTAGCCTACAGGGCGAATACATATTTAACCCTATAGTTGAGATTTGGGGACCACTTGATTTCAGAGTGTTTTAAATACAGTCGGGATATTGATGGATGAATAGTACATATCGCAACGGCCGAAAAAGGTATACTTAAATAATGAATGGAAAATGTTTTTAAAAATCAAAATCAAACAATCTGATTTTTATCTACAGTGACAGTAAAATAGCAGAAACTGACTTGCACCTTTAGGCTCACATACTGTATTATCGAACGAAGGGCTGGCAAACTGTTCCGTATCTGTACTTCCAGAATAGATCTATATATAATAATTCGTGAGCAACGCTAGATTTTTATCTTGGCTTAGTTTCTTTACTAGGTCTCGTGACCTTTAGTTTGGACTCTTGAACTTTGACATGATTTTCACCAACTGCTCGAAAGTCTTCTCTTCAAGTATTTTAAGACTAGGCATATGATAGTCGTTCTGTCTTTTATCAAAGTTTTGTTGAAGTTTTTCCTAGATTGAACAGCCTTTGACTGGAAACCAGAATCTTAGGTGAATCAGTTACGATCCTACATACTGATCCGGATCTGATTCTGAATACTAAGGATATGCATCATATTGGTTGAAACATTCTGTCTTATATAAATCTTATTGGTTGAAACGTCCTGTCTCATACGAGGCTGATTGATTCTGTCTCACAAAATTCTGATTGTTTGAAACATTCTGTCTCAAACAATTCTGATCGGCCGAGACGTTCTCCCCCATACAATTCTGATACCCTGAGAAGTTCTGTCTCATACGATTCTGGTTTGCTGAGTCGTTTAGCCTCATATAATTCTGATAAGCTGAGACTCTCTGTGGCAGAGAGTTCAGATTTGCCAGGACGTTCAGTCTCATACAATTCTGATAGGCAGGGACTTTCTGTCTCATAAACCTTCAACTTGCCGAGACGTTCTATCTCATACAATTCTGATAAACTGAGACGTTTTGTCTCATATAATTCTGATAGGTTGCAACGTTTTGTCTCATACAATTTCGATAGGCTGAAACGTTTTGTCTCATACAATTGTGATAGGCTGAAACGTACTGTCTCATACAATTCTTATAGGGTGAGACGTTCTGTCTCATACAACTCTGATTTGCCGAGAGTTTTGTCTCATACAATTCTGATCGGCCGTGACGTTCATTCTCATACATTTCAACTGGCTTAGAATTTCTGTCTCATACGATTCCGATTGGCTGAGATGTTTTGTCTTATACATTCCAATTGGCCGAGGCGTCTTGTCTTATACAATTCTGATAAGCTGAAATGTCCTGTTTCATAAAATTCCGATTTGCCGACGCGTTCTGTCTTATACAAATCTGATAAGCTGCGACGTTTTGTTTCATACAATTCTGATTAGCCGAGACGTTCTGTCTCATACAATTCTGATAGGCTGAGACGTTTTGTCTCGTACAATTCTGATTGACTGAAACGTTCTGTCTGGTACAATTTCTATTGGCTGAGACATTCTGTCTCATAAAATTTCGATTGACTGAGACGATCTGTCTTATACAATGCTGATTGGCTAAGACGTTAAGTCTCATACAATTCTGTTTTGCTAAGACGTTCTGTTTTATGCGATGGGGGCCATTCCTGTAAATTAAATTATCTCCCTTGCCAGATAAAAACTGAGGGTAACCAAATAACAGATTGGTCCTTTCACCTGTATTCCTCTGTTTTTATCCTTGGTTCCCTTGGGGATATTGCGATAAATATAACAATGATTTATGATGTATGTGTAAGGTCTGGATGTAATTCAAATCAAAATCTGTTCTTAATCATCAGAAACTATGCATATATCAGTTTGTAAAAAAAATTTACGACATTTACTTGATATAATATCTCAAGAACATAGCTATTCAGCGCAAGAAAATCAAGGATAAAATCCAAGAAATCCCCTTATCAGGACCAATGTACTACTGGAGAGGAACCAAGGGAAATAACTGAAGAATGGCCCTCATTCTGATTAGCTGAGATGTTCCTTTTCATACAATTCAAATTTGCCGGGACGCTCTGTCTCATGCATTTCAGATTTGTCAGGACCTTCTGTCCCGTACAAATCTGTACACGTCTATTCCTCGAATTTTGAAATAGAATTTGGAATACTTTGTGAATACACTCTTTTTCTTGCTCTCATGATGTTTCCTGTTCGTCTGTCAGTCCGATTGTCCTCTTTTAGCATCTGTCTCGCTACCCGTCATTTGGTCTGATAACGACCCTCGGAAGGAAGCATTTCGAAATCGTTGTGGGAAAAGGAT
This sequence comes from Hippopus hippopus, assembly GCA_946811185.2. Taxonomy (NCBI): domain Eukaryota; kingdom Metazoa; phylum Mollusca; class Bivalvia; order Cardiida; family Cardiidae; genus Hippopus; species Hippopus hippopus. The sequence goes on from OX328096.1 coordinate 41,685,697, forward strand.
AAAATGCTAATCACCAACATTGTCTCCTTTTCCCACAATGTTTTCTACTTTATCAAAGACAAATCCAATCATTCGAGCAACACCTAATTTGTTGTCTGCAAATGCTTTCAATTTTGACTTGTTCAAAATTCTGGACTTTCGTTCAGAGTTAAATCTGTACCTTTGAACGAGTTTTTGTTTTGTTTTTGTTATTATTTTTTCCTCTTATTTAATGATATAGCTTTCCTAAGATATACGAGTAGAAATATATTGAAATATCATTTTAATTTCTTAATCAGAGCGCTTATCAAAGTAGAGTATACAAACGCATGGAGTGCTTCCACTTTCCTTGTAGATCACATAAATTCTGATTGTAATACTTGGGCTGCTGACCGCGACTTCGTGGGCTTTTGCGGACAATGTAGATCAAGATCAGACTGCACTAAACGTGCAGTCTGATCTTGGATCTACACTGTCCGATACGTTGAAATTTCTTCTGCGAGCAAAATTCTTAAATCGTAAACTATGGGCTTTCACTATTGCCTGGAAATCTTTTGTTTTATTTATTTTGCAGCTTAACTCTTTACCAAACGTCAATATTTTAGACTGGTCCAAATTGAAAGCACTTGCAGACGACATAATAAACGTAACTCAATAATTGAAATTTGTTTCCAGCAGGGTAGAAAACATTGTGGGAAAAGGAGAAAATGCTGGTTACCAGCATTTTCTCCTTTTCCCGCAATGTTTTCAAAAGGCTTCTATCTCAGGGTCGTAAAAACCAGGGATTGTTTGGTAAAGTGTTAATTAAGGGTGAAATCCACAAATTACGTACAGCCATGTCACTTACAGCAGCGTGGCATGAAGAAGAAATGTGGCGGTCGGAGATGGTTGAAAGATTTGTGATGTCACTGGATATAACAAGATTACTTAACTCTTTACCATACAATTCCGAGTTTTAACGACCTTAATTAAGGAAGACGCCTTTTGAAAACATAGTGGGAAAAGGAGAAAATGCTGGTAACCAGCATTTTCTCCTTTTCCCACAAGGTTTTCTACCCTAAAGAGAAAAAAAAAATCATCATTTGAGCTACATTTATATTGTCGTCTGCAAATGCTATCAATTTGGTTGAGTCCAAAATTTTGTCGTTTGGTAAAGGTTTAAAGTATGAAGCCGTTATCACCCGTGTTTTCAAACTCTATCGATGTATAGTCAAACTGTCATTTTGTCCAATGATACCTATCGCCCATTAGGTCACAAATCCCCCAACGTACAGCCTGTTACAGGCACAAACGGTATAAACCTTTTATAGGACAACAAAATTTTAGACTTGTCCGAATTCAAAGCATTTGCAGACGACCTATTGATCGACGAAATTGATGCGATGTGCTCTTGATGGAATAGAGAGTGCGGTCTGATCTTGGACCTATGTACATCGTAGGCTATTTTAATCAAAACTTTAGGCCTGAAACAAAAGTACTTTTATTTTTCAGTCGAGTTTATTCACTTGATACCAATAGAGTTCACTGAGTGCACAGCATTTTTATCGTCAAGGATCTAGACATAATAATTTTGGAAATTTTGACTCGTTATCAAACAATACCGGGTTTTTATGGCTGAGTGAGAAGGCTTTAAAAAAATTATGGGAAAAAGAGAAAACGCATTTTCTCCTTTTCCGACATTTTTTCCTAGTCCCTTTCAAAGACATATTTTATCATGCGAGCCATGTTTAAATTGACATCTGCAAAAGTTTTCAATTTCGACAAGTTTGAAACTTTATCGTCTATAAAATTAACTTATTGCCGTTTGCGGACGACTTTTTTCGATTTGCACTGGTAGATTTACGAAAATAAAGCAATTATTCCTCGTGTCACAATGTTTCCACATTTATATAACCCTATCACCGGCGCTCTAGAAAAGGGATGGGGGAGTTAATGTATCTTAGTTATGCATCATGCCAAGCAAGTGACTGCATAGTATAGGTCCAATCTGTCCAAAAACCCACCGAACCATGAGGGAGAATGGTCTTTTGACATGCAGAAAATTTAGCGTTAACAAAAGGTTTGGAGCATCGTCAGCTTGCAGGGACTGCACAGACTGACATGGGTTGATACTTTTTGTCGATGCATTAAACCACCTTTTCATAGAGCAAGGTGCATGGTAATTAACCCTTAGGCTGTGAAGCGCGACTTGGGGCGCTGTTGCACACAGTGCAGATCAAGATCAGACAGCACAAAACGTGCAGTCTGATCTTTGATCTACACTGTCCTACACTGTATTTTACCCCGGTGAAAAAGAAGTATGAAATTGCAATATTTTGGTTTTTATTACTGAGTGGACATGAAATTTCAGTTTCATTTATTAGCAGCTGAAGGGTTAAACCTTAATTACTATTTTACGGGGGGGGGGGGGGGGGGGCTGTCTGCATGGTGAACGTGGAGGATTGTAAACCCCAGGACCACATGATTCGATCTTCTCTCGAAACCCCTTGCATTTCGTGTCCTTGAGCCACTTCGGTACCGGTGAACCCAGGGCTTACACGAATAAGAGCTGTCACAGTGACATGACTGAAATAATGTTGAAAGTGGCGTAAAGCACCATTCAAACTTGTGGGCTGCATTTTTTTCGAATTGATATGGATAGATTGGGGGAAATACCCTTCAGCTTTTCCGCAGAAGAACGCCCACTATTCATAAAAGTTGGTGAAAAACCAGTAGTGAAACAGTTTCACGTTAGTTTAATCGTAAAAGTACACTTAAAAGAAAAGCAGGACACCCCTGTATCTTAAAATAGCAAATCACGGGATGATACGTCATAAGGGTAATTTAATCTTATTAACTCTTATCTTACCTTATCATATCTTAAAATTATACTCCTATTGTTCTTCTTACAACAGACTTAGATGATACTTTTGAGACCATTGCAGATCAAGATCACAGTTAAAAGAAATAGCAGTCTGATCATTGCTCTACTATACACTTTCGGGTATTTTTAGAGATATGTGGTCCACTACAGCTTTGAAATTACTAAATAAGAAGTTATTTTATACCAACACATTGAAACGCGTCGATCTAATAGATCTAGATGTTTGATTTACTTAGCCAAGAAGTTAACCCTTTACAATAAAATCTCTAGTGTTAACGACTCTGGAGAGGATGGAGGCCTTTTGAAAACAAAGTGGGAAAAGGAGAAAATGCTGTTAATCAGCATTTTCTCCTTTTTCAACAACGTTTTCTACCCTTTCCAAGACAACTTCTCTCATATGGGTCTCATTTCATTTGTCGTCTGCAAATGCTTTCGATTTAAGCGAGCCTAATATTTTATCGTCTGGTAAAGAGGTCAATTACACGGAAGGAAGCGGAGGGATGAATGAGTGGCGAGGAGAAACAATAACTTGGTGAGTCAAAAAATCCTTCTCTTTTCCCTAAACCCAGTAAATTATTCTTCTAATTTTCTACCAAACGACAAAATTTTGTACACGACCATACTGAAAGCATTTGCAGACGACAAATTAAACGTAGCTCAAGAGATTACTTCTGTCTTTGATAGGGTAGAAAACATTGTTGGAAAAGGAGAAAATTCTGGTCACCAGCATTTTCTTCTTTTCCTACATTGTTTTCAAAAACCTTCGTCTGTAGGTCGTTTGAACTCGGGATTGTGTGTTAAAGGTTTAAACGATAGAAACAAGGTACATTGCACTTATATTAACTAAGGCGGTAAAAGCAAAAAAAAAAGCCTCGACTCCTGTAACTTGACACCACTTTTATTGTATTGTTTTCTTCTTAACAAGAGTACGTTTTACAATAGCCAAGTACCATTTTATCGTTGATTTATGAACCTCAGGTTGATTTGGGAACAATACTGATCGAGATCAGGATGTGAATAATGAACAGTCTAATCTTTGATCAACACTGTACCCCGTTTTGTATGATATTCATAGAAAAATTCTCAAATTAGGCCAATTTTTCGTGTTATCTATTTGGTCTGCGAAAAGTATCTACCCATGTCAGCCTGCGTAGTCCGCGCAGGCTGACATGGGCCGATTCTTTTCGCTTTTTTAAAATTTCCTGCATCTCGAAGGACCATTCTACCTCCAGATTCAGTCGTTTGTTAGACTAAATTAATTCTATGGATCTCATAATTATGTGACGACCTGCTTTGTATAATGCATTACGGAGATGCATTAACCACCCTTTTTCCAGAGTATCTCTCAAATAATATGGACAAAAAAATGGAAGGAAAAGAATCGGCGAAACGTCAGAGACTGGTATTTCAGGAGTACGAAAGCAAAATGGTTTGTTTCGAATATTTTCGCCATTTGTTGCAACATAGGATACTGGAAATGGCTCATCCTTTCATGAACCAAAAAAATGTTGTAAAAAGAGTTGTCCATCCTTAGCCCTAAAAACATTATGCACAACGTTATAATTATGACAATGTGTCCACAACTTTGTAGACAATGCAGATCAAGATCAGACAGCATTTCGCAGAAAAATGATCAAGATCAGACTTCACAGAACGTACCGTCTGGTCTTTGATTTACATTGGATCGACCGCTTGCTGAAATATTATTGCAGACTACCCTTGAATTTGCAATGTTCCGCTCTGCTGGTATGATTGAGTAAGGCCAAGATTTTTTATTTACTGCTTTATGGATTAATATAGCCCTTTACCACACGACCAAATTTAAGAGTAATCCATATTCAAAGCATCTGCAGACATCTAATTAGAGGTGGCTAAATTTATGCAACTTGCCTTTAACTCGTTACCAAACGACAAAATTTTAGGTTTGTCCAAATCGAAAGCATTTGCAGATGACAAAATAAAAATGACTGAAATTTTGAAATTTGGTTTGTGAAGGGTAGAAAACATTGTGGGAAAATGCTGGTTACCAGCATTTTCTCCTTTTCCCACGATGTTTTCTAAAGGCTTCTTTCTCAGGGTCGTCAAAAGTAGGGATTGTGTGGTAATGGGTTAATAGAGTATAAAACACTGTGGAAAAAAGAGAAAATTCTGGTTACCAGCATTTTATCATTTTCCCACAATGTTATCAAAAGGTTTCTTGCTCAGAGCTTAAAATTCGGTATTGTGTGTTAAAGGGTGAATGATACATGACTTCCACATCACATGACAACTAGATGTATTTTGAGTAGTACTTATTGGATGTAACGGTTATCTAGTACACTGAGAATTTCATTTTCACGCTTATTTCTTCATATTCTCATTAAGATAAAGAAACGTTTTCGTTATTAAACTGTCAGGTATTGCAAACTCTTTCCAGTTAAGTCACATGTACGTAAATTCGTCTGCACTACTTGGACAAAGTAAACTAAGTAAAACTTCTAGAGCATTTACAAAAACGTTAATAAACATAAAACCAAGGGCATGCCACATAGGAGAGAGTAAAAAAAAAAATCCATTCAGAAAACCACACTACCAATCACTAGTGAAGGTGTTTAAACTTTCAACCAATGGTGAAAATTGTAGATGACTGAACTTACAGATGAACGAATCGGTGTTGACGATTTTCGTCAAGGTACAATCTGCTTAATAATCGGAGAAAGCAACTTACAATATTAGTTACAATTGCGATGCATTACTTAAATTGATACTTTCTGGGACTCCGACTCATTCTTTCTGTTATGGCTTTTGTATTTCCCCAAATCTCATTATGGGTATATAAGGGAAGAAATATTTTGTGCTTTAACATCTACAATCGAGACACAATAGAATTTAATAATATCATATTTATTTATTTGTAACATTTTAACATCGAAGAGGAATTCTTCATATCAATTACCAATACTGTAAGTAAATCAATAATCATATTAAAATAGCCTTTTTATGGATGTTCGACTCTGAACAATACTAAAAGGTACACGTACAACATTAAGCTACCTTTTAAACAGTTTAAGATATTACCTATGTGCCGTTCGATGTTGAATCTACAATGCCGGAAGCTATTTTAGTTCTATGCTGTGAAAGGCTGAAACTATACCGCCTGAAGCTTTTGTGCTTCGTCTAACAAGAAAAGCTTTGAAATTACATAATTCATTTTTTATTGAAAAGAATATGTCAAAGAATTATTTACTATTTGAACAATTAGTATTTCTAATTTAGTGTCATGCACTGATTAAAGTTTAATTATTTATGCAACAATCCCATGTTTAATCCTTTACCAAACAATCCCTGGTTTTCACAACCCTAGGAAAGAAGGCTTTTGAAAACATCGTGGGAAAAGGAGAAAATGCTGGTAACCAATGTTTTCTACCCTATCAGAGAGCAAAAGCTCAGTTCTAACAATTCTGAATTTATCGTCTGCAGATGTTTCGAATTTGAAAGAGTCTGAAATTTGTTGTTTGGGAAAGGGTTAACGACCCTTAGGAAGAAGCACTTGAGACTATTTTGGGGAAAGGAGTAAAATTAACCAATAATGTCTTCTAGCCTTTCATGGATACATATCACCATTTGGCCCAAATATTCTGTTGTCGTCTGCAATTGCTTTCAATTTGGACAAGTCTAACTTTTTTTTTTCGTCTTGTGAAAAGTTTACTCTTCATGGAACTATCCCTTGTTTTGACAGCCGAGAGCTACAGTAGGATACATAAAATCATCAGGGAAAGACGACGAACTGTCGGCTGGTAACCAGCAATTTCTACTTATCCCACAAAATTTTCTATTCTTTCAAACACATATACCGCTGTATCATCTACAATCAAAATGTTCTCTTCATGAACGAATCTGAAATTTAAATTTCTTAAAGGAAACTATTCCTTTACCGAGACGACGAAGTTTTAGACTTGTCTGAATTCAAAGCATTTACCGAGAACACAATAAATGTGTTTCAAATGATGAAATTTGAGTTTGAAAGAGTTGAAAAATTTGTGGCAATAGGGAAAAATGCTGGTTACTTGCATTTTCTCCTGTTCCCAAAATGTTTTCAAAGAATCTTTGAACTAGGGACATTTCGATAAAGAATTAACTCAAAATCTCCTGAGAAACATTTGTAGGAAAGAACGTTAAACACATATTTTTTTCTCAAAATATAGATACTATTACAAATTAAAATTTACATACGTAAATATTTGTGCGAACATTGTGACATAAGGAGAGATTGCCCGTTTCAAGAACTTTCACAAAAAGAATAAAAATTCTTCTACAGGTGATGATGTGCATTAGCCATAAAGGGCAACAATTTCTCTATCTTTCGTACTGTTTTCCTCACCTTTTCACTAATCTATGATATCTGTTAATATCACGGGAGAATAGTTGTTGAAGACTAAAAGCTTCAATTATTTAAAAAAAAAAATCTCAAATAGTTACTTTCGAATAATTTCCGCATTTCACTGTTAAAGATCACAAATAAAAGAAATTAAACATTGAACATATTTCTTTGTTTCAGCTGAAATGGCCTCCATGATGACACTTCTACTCGTCTCAAGCATTGTGGTTGCGTTGTTGTTCACGGAGATAGAGGGAAAAAATAAAAAGGAAAAAAAGAAAAATGGCGGGAGGAACAGGGGTGCTTGTATATACAACGATGAAACGGACACGTGTACAGATACAATTCCAAAGCCGTTGAGAAAGCGGGAACTCCGAGCGTATTGCCCTACTGTAAAAGGAAAATGTGCCGCACGTAATGGAACTTGTCAGCCAATTGTGCGAGCCAACGGAAAGAAACGTTGCAAGTGCATGAAAGACAATAGAAAGCAAATGTTTTGAATTTACTCTTTGTATTCAACGATGTGATCACGAACCAGCAATTTATATTTTTTCAGTATATGAGTCATGTTCTGACAAAAGGGGGCTTAATGCGTCTCCGTGATCCATGGTAACAAGCAAGCCATCACGTACTTATGGATCCATAATATCTACTTTTTTAAACAACCAACTTAATCATGAGATAGACTGGTTCTTGGACATACAGGAAATTGTTCAATAGCGAAAAGTTTCGGCCCAGGTCAGCCTGCGCGGATTGCGCAGGCTGACCTGGGTCGATACTTTTCGCAGATGCATTAAGCCCCCTTTTCACAGAGTATGGCTCCACCAAAAGGGGTTTAATGTATCTTCTTGATGTATATCGAGGAAGTCATCACATCATTTTGGATCCTTGAAATCCGTTTTTTCTTACAACCGACTGGCTCTGGAGGTAAAGTGGTCCTTTGACATGCATAAAATTGACCAATGGCAAAAAGTATCGACTCATGTCAGCATGTGCAGTCTGCGCAGGCTGACGTGAGTCGATATTAAGCCCACTTTTCACGTTGCATTTATTTGTTAACAATTTTTCGAGCTGCAAACGACTTATTTTGTCTTGCAGCAGATCACATTTGAAAAAACAAAACAAAAAGGGGAAAAACTGTGGCAAAAGGAGAAATTAATGTCGACTAGCAATGTGTTTTTAATGTGCCAGAATTTCTTTCACTCGCATTCATGTCTCAACTCTTTACCAAACAATATTTTTTTACTTACACACTTTGAAAGCATTTTACAAGCGACAAGTTAAATAGAACTTAAATAATGGGATTTGTCTGTGGAAGGGAGGAAAACATAGTGGGAAAAGGAGAAAATGCTGGTTACCAGCGTTTTCTCCTTTTTCCTCGATGTTTTCAAAAGGCTTTTGCCTGATGGTTGTTAAAACACGAGAGTGTGTGGTAAAAAGTTAAATTTTGGTTCGTGATAGTTTTCAATATTATACCAGGATGTTTATAAAGTAGTCTACTAGTGAAGAAGTTTTTTTTTTTTTCTTTTCTCATCACTCTGGACATTATTTGTAATCTGATGAGAAATGTCAGGGTTTGAAGTAATGTGTGACTCTGCATTAATGGGGTCATAAATTACAAGGCAATCAAAACCCAATGGTCAGATAATATTCTTTTGAGTCAACAAGTAGATAAAAATCCTTCTCATTTTTTTTCTTTGATAAGCAAATCATATCCAAAAGTGATAGTAAGATTCAACTGTTTTCACTCAACGCAGGCATACAGAAATTCTTTCATCACATACTATAATTTCTCCTGTAAAGTTCATGGAAGAAATACTGTCTACTTGCAGCACAGGTATGCTTCTAGATTCATACAGAATTTAACTACATTGCGTTTTTACCATGTTTTTTTTTTTGTTTGTTTTATCAACCCACACAATGCCAACTTTTTAACAACCTCAATAAAGGAGACTTATGAAAACATTGTGAGAAAAGAAAAAAAATGCTAGTAACCAGCATTTTCTCCTTTTCAAATAATGTTTTCTATCCTATCACAGACAATCTTCCACTATTTCGGCAACATTTAAAATTGATGTCTGTATATGCTTTGGGTTTGAATGTGTCTAAAATTGTGTCATGTGCTAAAGGATTAAATCCCCATCATGTAATTTTCATCATTCATGTTTCCATGTTTGTACAAATGAATTAAAATTGAAAAAAAAAACCTTGTTCTCTGTGTCTGATAACTGAACGGAATAAAGGGGGATAAGTGGTGGTAAAAAGGAAAGTAGCGAAAAAGTAGAAAGAAATGGCTCATAAATTAAGAAAAGTGGCGAAAGAAATGGTAGTAAATTAGGAAAAGTGGCGAAAAAAATGGCTCATAAATAAAAAAAAGTGGCGAAAAGTTTTTTAAATTGGCGAAAATAGTGGCGAAAGAAAAAAAAAAGCCAGAGCAGGCCCTGTCTACTACGATTAAAATGTTTTAGGAAGGAACGGGTCAACTGCAGTTGGACCGCACTCGTGCGAAACTTTGATCTCATTTTCGTCTGCATTTCATTTATTCTTTTCTTGCTTTATAAACAAAACTCTTTCAAAGATTGTGCCGAGCCCCGGTAGCTCAGTCGGTAGCTAGCAGGACTTGAGAACAGGAGGTCGTGGGGTCGATCTCTGGCTCGGCCAATTTCTTTCCGAGGATTGATGATAGTCATTGTGACAGGATTCATTCTTCTCCCACCGCCGACCATTGTTTCGACGATGGTTTTGTGAGAAAGCAGCCAGTGGCTTGGAAAGAAAATTGTGCGGAGTACTGGTAAAAGAGACTCCGGGAGAGCATGGATAGGTACAATGGCCGCCGAAATATAACTGAAATAATGTTGAAAACGGCCTTAAACAACACACAATCAATCAATCTTTCTAAGATTACAACAATCAAAAGGCCTTAAATGAACAGACATTTCGAAATGATCCTCGTTTAAAATGCTGTAGCCGACAACGTAGATCAAAGTTAAGACTGCGCATTCTGTGCAGCCTGATCTTGATCTCCGCCGTCTGCAATAATTATATGGGTGTGGCCCACTTCTTTTAAAGAGTTATACTAACCAACTTTTCTCTTTTCAACGTCTGTTTTTTTGTCAATCTGATCCTCAGGTTTAGTGGTTCCGTGATTCAGAGCTTAAGATACTGGATTAGTAATCCAGAGGCTCTGTACTCTGCACTCGCCCCACTCGTCACAACTCGGCCGATTCCGTATCTACATTTGATGGCTCCCATCACCCGAGGTATGCCGAATGCACTTGCCCGTGGCACTGTTTTTTGTTTTAAATAAAGCGTCCATTGGCGAGATACTTCAGAACGCCATTATCTCCCGCTAGATGGCATTCTACAAATACACATCTATCTAATTTGGGCATTCTGGGTACCGTACCGGACTGGTTTTCAAAACGACAACCGGTACTTTGAATTTCAAAATAAGACAAGACAAATTTATGATGCATAGCATCATAGAAGCCGCAATCTTTTGGTGGACAATTTCAGAAATATTGACTCTCTTGAGAAATTGTGATTACATTTTTTGTATCTGTTTTTACCCCCACCCCCCACCAACGGAAAATCATTACAAATGGTACTAAAATGCAAGGGAAAAAGAAATTAATATGTACATGTATTCTAATTCTTATTCTAAAAAAAAAAAGTTTAGAGAGGAATCTTAAATAATCTTGTTATTATATTTTTTAAAAAAATCCTGAAAGCATCGGAATTTTTAAGTTTCTACTCGAAATTTGAAAATGGAGAAATTGTGCATTCAAATACACCATTTTCCATTTATCAAATGATTTTAGAAAGGAAACTTCTGTAGCGGCATAAAAGGCAATACTACGGAATTATTTAAGTTACCAATTATTGAAAGTGATATTAAGACTGTTATTCACATATGATGTTTACATGTACTTACAATTTTTATCAGTGATCTCTTCTTTGTGTTTCATTTTTCAAAAAAAAAAAACACTTAACTTTTTCTAAAATATGATCTTCTTGCTTGTCAAAAAGTATCTTAGCATGCTTGTACCACAGTGAATCTTTACGTTTCTACTGTAGAAACAAAGGACTCTTGCATGGCATCTCCAAAATTATTCATAGTCTGAATCGCAGCCACACACACAAAAAAAACCACATTTTTTTAAGTCTTTAAAGATCTGGATCTATTCAACCACAACATAATAACTCTTACTATACATATTTCGTTTACTAAACAGTAGTTTGAACCATTTTTTTGCATAGGCCTTGTAGAAACCTAGTGTAAAACTTCTAATGTAAATTTCAAGAGCTATTCTAAACCTTTGACCAGCAGCGACGTAAAAAGTTGTATATTCACAATAATAGGTTTTGTAATAACTTTAACCCTTCGACTACATAACGAAATAGATACACTGAACAGGGATCCTATATATATATACATGTGTATATACGATCCCTGCACTGAATAACGAAAACAAACAAGATTTTTTTATGTTTTATGTTTACGAAATATCTTATAGAATATTAAAAAAATATTACACGGGCTATGTGCTGTCTGATCTTCATCTATTTCCGTCATTTTCGAGCAGCTTCAACCCTTAGAGCACCATGCACCACCATGATAATTACTGTACTGTAGTCAATGTACTCGTACATCACGATCCATACGTCATGTTTCAAGGGTTTTGTAGATCAGGACCATACCGTACAGCACGTACAGTCTGATCATAACAGCTTCGACACACAATACAGTAAATGCTAAATTTCACAGGTCTCATAAGGTAGATGTTCCGTGTAACAAAAATCCATTAGGCTAAAGTGTCGACGAAGGCAAGAAAAAGTATTCCGCAAGTATTCTATAAATAGCTGACGTAGACGCCTCTTGTGTAGGGAGGTAACCGCCGTTTTATCGTTTACAGACTAAAATTTGGACGAAAAACTTGTACATAAAATTGCTTCTGGTTATGATATTCTAATATGCTCTCTATATCATAATCATCATTATTTTGTTTTGTAAAAAAGTAGACAAATGCGAAAACCATTGAGAGGTGGGAAAGCTTGTGATAAACGGAAAGCATAACAACTTCGTTTGGGAAAATAGAAGGAATCCTATATGTTTGAAAACTTCGGGGGACTATCCAATTAAAGGATGTTTATCTTTCTGTATTTTTTATTATTTGGGAATGAACTATATATTGCAAGAAAACCAGGCTTGAATTTCATGTAGATGTGTTTGAATATTTAAGAAAGAGTCGTGTGAAGTAATTCCGTCACAACAGCACAACATTATTAGAAATTTTACAAAAATAATGACCAATCGAATAATTACTGATCATCTACATGGTAAATAGTTTAGGTACATTCCTACTGGAAGCCGCTTTCGAGCTAACTGGTGCGATTCTTTCAGATATCATCAGCTAGCATGTAACCTCTGCACCGGCCATTTATCAAAACAGCCCCTACTGGCTTGGGTAATAGCTTCGGTTTAAACCCTACTTTTCCCATGTATATGGGATCGGTGATGCGTCATAGCAGACAGGTCGAATCTACGAAGAATATGACATGCGCAGACAATGTTCAGAACGCTGAACCCTTTGTACTGGTACAACCACCGAAACACGTGAATATGTGACCTGGAGCCGTGATATGGTTGAAATAATGTGGAGAGCGGCGATGAGAACCACTCAATCTGATTCCTAAGAATTGTCCCATATCTTTCTTTTGTATTGCGATTCTCTGGTGTCCACTCCTAACAAGGTACAACCGAAGATCAAACCACTTGATACTGGTCCACTCTCTTAGCCACTCGTGTAAGCTTATTGCGCCCATTAAAATGATTAAATAGACTCTTAAAAAGGGACAATTGTCTTCATTGCTCTAAATTAAGCAGGATTCAGGTTATTGCGAAGAATACCAGAGTGAGAGAGAATACTTCACAAATATCGGACAGTGATCGATCTAGACATGATTGTACGTTGATGTCTGATCTTGATCTACACTATCCGCAAATGCATCTTTAACTCGTCCTTGGCACAAACAAAAATCCCAGTCATTGTAGGTCTTTATCAAAGTCCTATTTAACATCAGAATGCTTACAGCACTTTGATTAATCTTGATCATGAGATTGTTTCTCGTATTTTAAGAATGTCATATTCTTCGAAGATTCGACCTGTCTGCTATGACGCATGGTACCCATCTCATATAGTTTCTTTTGTAGTGCATTTTAGAATCAGGCTGCACTAAACAAAGGGAATTATATTATGACTGAATACTTTCAAACCACCCAAAACATCTCATTAGGAAAGCAAAAAGTTAAATCGTCAACTTTCCTACACAATTGACAAAACGAGCAGAGCCTGCACGTGCTCATACCCTGTGGCTATAAATTCAACCAGAAACGCGGGAAGCGCCCCATTCCTCCACGACATCACCACGTTAACAATCGCTGAGAAGAAAAAGGGTAATTTTTAAGCCTCAAAATGGCGGATGAATCGACAAAGACGAAAGCTCCAAGACAAAAACCTAGCCACCCAACATTTCTCAAGATGGCTCAAGATGCTATTTCATCACTGGCGGACAGTAAAGGTTCTTCAGTTCAAAAAATTCAAACTTACATCTCTGAGAAATACAACATTGACTCGGACGTAGTACGCGTGCATCTAAGGCCAGCCTTGGCTAGAGGGCTTGAAAAGGAGATTTTCATCCGACCAAAGAATTCAGACGCCAAAGGATACACTGGCAGGTTTAAAGTCAACAAAACCAAAGCCGCCTCCGAAGAGAAGGAAAAGGCAAGAAAGGAGAAGGAAAAGATGAAAAAGGAAAAAGAGAAGGGAAAAGCATCAGCAAAGAAGACCCCTGTGAAGAAAAAGGCAGGCACTAAAGCAGCAAAGTCACCTAAAGCAAAGAAAAATGTAACAGGTTCCAAAGCTAAAAAGCCAGTGAAAAAGTCTCCCAAAAAAGTTGTTAAAGCTACCAAACCAAAGGTAAGCATGTAGTTTACTGTAACAGGAAGGCCTGTGTGGCTTAGTTTTAAAGTATAGGACTCTTAACCTGGGTTTGAGCCACACTGGATCCACTGGGCTTTTCGTGGGAGTGTCCTTGGGCAAGACAATTCAGAACCCTAGCCTAGCACTGGTAAAAACCCAGGTAGTACATGAATATGTGAGCTGTCGTCGTGATATGACTGAAATATTGTTGAAAGCGGCATAAAACACCTTTTAATCTATCAATCATTAATTAACAAGTTACCAAACAGCAAATTTTTGACATGTCCAAATTGGAGGCAAATGACAAATTTGACTCAATTGATGGAATTTGTGATAGTTGAAAACATTGTTAGAAGAAGAGAAAATGCTGATAACAGCATTTTCTCCTTTTCCCACATTGTTTTCAAATGGCCTCTTTGTGACCAAAGTTAAAACTCTGGATAGTGTGATAAATACAAATCGAGAGGGAGCAGAGGCATTTACTTAGTTTTATGTCACTTTCAATCATATTTCACTTGCATCACTGCAATAGCATGCAGTTTGTTCCTTGATTTACCAGTATAATGCTGGGGATTTGCAGTGCCTTGATCCGGGTCGCACTGACATAAAGGTAGTTGAACAGACCCACTGATAGAATTTCTTGAAAACTAACCACTAAGTTTAGAAAAAATCCTAGCAAAGCCAAAAGTCTTCACATTTTCTTCTATCTACTGAGTATTGACTTACTGGAAAAGCAACCAGTGGCTTGTAGAAAACGCCTTGGAACAAAGGATAAGTGCAAAGTCTGTTAGGAAACTGCCATTAACCCTTTCACAGCAACTGACTAAAATGGACCTTTTTTGGCAGCATGCATCAAGATCAGAGAGAACAAACTGTGCAGTCTATTCCAGGATCTGTAACAAAAATGCTTGTTTAGTTGAGTGTATAAGATGAAAACCCGAGTTTCAGCGGAACCTTTTTTGCAACTGTCAAGAGGTTGAATTTGTATATTTGGCACTTAGTAAAAAAGCTACTGGTCCACAATTGCTATCATGAATAAATTTTTTGTCCAAACAAATTTATTCTTTAGCTTAATTCTGACTTTAGAATTTTTCAAAATATAGGCAAAATTCTTGTCTTACAGCAGCTCATTTTGAAAAGAAAAAAAGTGAAAAAAGTGATATATTGCATGCTACATGTATAAAACCAAACAATGTTGTGTTTTGATATAACCAAGAAAGGTTTTCAATCCTTTACAACGCAATTCTGGCCTTAACTCTTTACCACTCAACAAAATTTTAGGCTAGTCCAAATTGGAAGTATTTGCAGACAACAATTTATATGTGCCCCAAATGATTGGGTTTGTTCTTGAAAGGTTAGAAAACATTGTGGGAAATGGAGAAAATGCTGGATACCAGCATTTTCTCCTTTTCCCACAATGTTTTCATAAGTCTTATTTCCAAGGGTCGTTAAAACTCGGGAATGTGTGGTAAAGGGTTAAATGACCTGAAAGAGAAGCATTATGAAAATATTGTGGAAAGTTTCCCACAGTGTTTTTCTTCCCCATTAAAGAGTGAAGTCATAATTTGAGCTACATTTTGTTTGTCTTCTGCATGCTTCCGATTTGGTTGAGTCCAAAATTTTATTGTTATGTTTGGGGTTAAAACAATGTGGGTAATGGGACAAGTGCTGGTGTAGATACACCACAAAGACTGAACATGCATGCATGAGTAAAACAGGCAGGTATTTGTTAAATTAGGCCTATCTACAATGTATGCAGGAATAGAACTTGCTTCTATTGCATGAACTGTTTCAGTCAGCTTGTCATTCTAGGTGACTTATTTTGAAAATAAATAATAGGCTTGTGGTTCAGATAAAATATCACCAGTATTGGGACACATAGTGCTGTACAAGTGGAAATTTTTGCGAGTTGGCAAATTTGAAAAATTCGCAAACTTTCCTGTTCGGAAAGTATACCAACAAATAACAAGTGTCTTGAATTCCCCAACATTTCCGTGTGCATATTGTCAGTAATCAGAAATTCGCAAATTTTTCAACACGCGTATATATCAACGTATACAGTACTCTGTACAAAACGTCACTGTGGACAAGTCAATTGCTTAACTCTTTACCTTGCAACAAAATTTTAGATTTAATTCCAGGGCAATTGCAGGTGACATTTCATTTGACTCATAGGGCACATGCTTTTGACAAAAAAAAGAGAGAAAACATTGTGGTTAAAAGAGAAAATAATGGTGACTAGAAATGTCTGGGTCATCAAATATCAAGATTGACAAGCATTATCTTGTATTTGAGCAATAATTTTTACCCTTTTGGAGACAAATTCCCATCTGAGAGATATTTGTTACGGAACAGAACAGAACAGACAATTTATTTCAGTACTTAGGCATCCGACCCGTAATACAACACCTTACAACATTATTGTCAAAGTGTACAGAGTTAAAATATATACACATACATTGGTTAATTCTACCAAACGATAAAAATGTAGACTTGGCTAAATCAAAAGCATTTGCAGACGACAATTTAGTTGTAACTGTAATGATTGAACTTGTCTTGATTATGATAGAAAAAATTGTGAGAAAAGGAAAAAATTTTGGTTACTAGTAAGAGTTTTTTTCCCCTCCCACAATGCTTTCCAAAGGCTTCTTCCCAAGGGTCATCAAAACTCGGAATGGTATGGTGAACAGAACAGAACAGACAATACATTTCAGTACTTAGGCCTCTGGCCTATAACACAACACAATACAACATTACCATCATAGTGTACATAGTGTTACAAGCAGCTACTTTCAACAGTTTTTAACTTTTTTCATCAGATAAAGACTCGAACCTCAATTCTAAGGCAAGGGACAATTTTGAATATCCAATTAAAGGCATTTTCAGACAAAACATTAAATATGGCTACTGTATACTCTTTACCATACAACATATTTTTTTTACTCCTCTAAATGGTGGGAAAAGGAGAAAATCCTAGTTCCCACTATGTTTTCAAAAGCCCTTTCAGTCAGAGATGGGATTGTGTGGTTAAGGTTTAACCCTTTACCACACAGCAAAATTTTAAACATATCTAAATTGAAAGCATTTGCAGACGACAAAACTTCATAGTGGCACAAATGATTGAATTTATGTTTGATGTGGTAGAAAACATCATTGGAAAAAGAGAAAATGCTGGTGACCAGCATTTTCTCCTTTTCCCACAATGTTTTCAAAAGGCTTCTTCCCTAGGGTCGTTAGAAGTTGTCATTGTGTGGTAAAGGTTTAAGGGTAACACAATTATGAGATCTAGATAAGTGTGGATTTACATAATATGTACAGTGTACATGTTCATTTTCTTCACTCTCTACCACACAATCCTGACTTTTAACGACCCTGAGACAGAAGCCTTTTGAAAACATGGTTGGAAAAGGAGAAAATGCTGGTGACCAGCATTTTCTCCTTTTCCCACCATGTTTTCTACCCTTCCCAAAACAAATTTCAATTTTTCACCTTTATTTGGTCATCTGCAATGCTTTCAATTTGGACTAGTCTAAAACATCGTTTGGTAAAGAGCTAATGTAACTCATTACCAAATGACAGAAATGTAGACTTGTCCAAATTGAAAGCATTTGCAGACGACAATTTGAATGTGGCTCAAATGATGGAATTTAATTACCTTCGATTTGGTAGAAAAAATGTGGGAAAGGCAAATATACTTGTTACTAGCATTTTTTTTATCCTTTTCCCCCAGTTTTCAACCGACTTCTTTCTCAGAATTGTTTTAACGCTGTGTTGTTTGGAAAAGAGTTGATACACGATATTAATTTTGATGCTTTTGGTAGATTTGTCTTAATGGGACAGATTTTATATTGGACTACGACAATATTGATTTAAGATTGATTGATGGTGTTTTACTCAGCTTTCAACATTGTTTCAGTCATATCACGGCAACAGCTTGCTTTTTCAAGTATGTCTCGAGTTTCACTAGCACTAGGCTTTTTCTCTTTTTTCTCCATGTTTACTACCGTATCATCAACAAAGAAACATTTGATGCACATTTAACTTGTTGTCTGCCAAGGCGTTCTGTTTGGACAAGTCCAAATTTTTGTCATCTGGTAAAGGTTTAAAAATTTAACCTCTGTATCTCTGGATGCAATTAAGCTATTAGCTTTTAGGCATCTTCAGTTTGCATGATAAAATTACTGGTATCTTCTAAACAGATTTTTTTTTCTTCCTTATAGCCAAGTCTGAAGACACCAAAAAGGACTGCAAAGCAACTCAAAGTTACTGGCACACCCAAACCTTCCAAGAAAAAGTCACCAAAAAAGTAGAGACATGCTTCCTGACCAGGCATGTTGGAGCATGGCCGAATCTCCATAGCTACTGGCAACTTGCTGTAATCACTTTCAGAAGTTTGTTATTAAAAACTTATAAATGGTCCACTTTTACATTCAGTCTCTATTTGATTTTAAGCCTTAACTGTTTGGCGTACAACAGAAATATTCCTTCAAAGTGTAAATGTTTCAGAGGATGAGATTTTGTTTGAAAGGATAAACAAGGGAAAAAGGAGAAAATGCTGGTTTTGAGCATTTTCCACTCCTCCCATGATGTCTTTTAAAAGCCCTTTTTCTGAGGGTTGTCAAAACATAAGCATTTTTCTTTTTCCTGCAATGTTTTCCACGCTGTTTAAGACAAATTCCATCCTTTGAGCCACATTTAAATTTTCATCTGCAACCGCTTTCAATTTGGACAAGTCTACATTTTTGTCATGTAGTTAACAGTTAACCCTTTACCACACAATGACGACTTTTGACACCCCTGATAGAGAAGGCTTTTGAAAACATTGTGGGAAAAGGAGAAAATGCTGGTAACCAGCATTTTCTCCTTTTCCCACAATGTTTTCTACTCTATCAAAGAAAAATCATTTAATATGATCCACATTGAAACTGTTCTCTGCAAATGCTTTCAATTCGGACAGGTCTAAAATTGGTTGTGTGGTAAAGGGTTAAGCAGCTTGAAAGGGATAGAATTAAACTGATATAAGTTGATGCAGATAGGGTAGGCTAGTTCTGGTCCTTGATTATCGTTCACATTTTGTTTTACAATGGTATTTTTCCTTGCAGAATATAAGGTCTTCACTTGAATGTGAAATGATGAATAAAACTCATAAGTTTGATTACATTAAAGGTGCCTTAAAATGCTTTTTTGCTTTGGTTTCTGTGCATCATTGTAAAAATGTACATACATATACAAAATTCTTAGTACATTGTAGATGTTTTAATGTTATAGCCACACCAACAGACTTTTCTCTTTTCTTGATTGAAAGGTTGAATCTGTTATGATTTTCTATGGTAAAATGATAACAAATGAAATGTAAAATTAGTTCTGGTAATGCAGTCTACATCATTTTTCTCACAGGCATCATGAGTTGCCTTTGCAGCCACTGTAGTTCAAGATTAGAAAACACACAAAGTGCAATCTCATCTTGGCTTACACTGTCTAATAATGGTTAGAGATACGAGCTCGTACTTCATTCTAGTTTATAAAATCTTGAAAAAGCATTTTGATCGATGTGACAATGAAGTGCTTAGCAAGCAGAGCTGTAAGGATATTCTTTAATGTTGATTTTTCTTCTTTCATAGAATATTGAGACCAATGTAAATATGTCTACTTATATTTTAATTAAATAAAATTCCTTTTAGAAAAAAAAGTTTGTTTTTTCCCAACTGATGATGTGCCTTGCATTGACTGCTCACTGTAACAAATCCCTTGGACAACATATTTCATAAGCACATAAATAAGTAACCAATTACCTAGCAAAGAAGACTAGCTACATTTTTTGTAGAAGAAACTTTTGAAAACATTGTAATAGAGCACTTGATTTTTACAGTGTCCACTTTTAAAGATGTGACCCGGAAAAAGACTTTTGAAAACATTGTGGAAAAGGAGAAAATGCTGGTAACCAGCATTTTCTCCTTTTCCCACAAAGTTTCAGGACTACCAATTCAGTGGCATCCTATCATTTCAATTAAATTTGATTTATCATTTGCAAATGCTTTTAACCCTTAGGCTGATAAGCGCGACTCACTCTCTGACCTTTTGCGGACAGTGTAGATCATGATCAGACTGCACAGAACGTGCAGTCTGATCTTGGATCTACACTGTCCGATATGGAGATTTTTTTCCCAAAAATAACGATGAAAAAGTAAAATAGCAGTTATTATTATCGGCTTGAAAGTTTAGTTTTACTTGTTCAGCAGGGTAAGGGTTAAATAGGACAAGTCAAAAAGTGTTGCCTTTTGGTTAAGAGTTAGATTGATTGTATGGTGTTTAACGCCGTTTTTAACATTATTTTAGTTATATCGCGGCGGTTAGTGCACCTATCCATGCTTTCCTGGGGTCTCTTTAACAGTACTTCGCATAATTTTCTTTCCAAGCCACTGGCTGCTTTCACACATAACCATCGCCGAAACAATGGTCAGCGGTGAGAGAGGAATGAATCCTGTCGCAATGACTATCATCAATCCTCGGAAAGAAATTGGCCGAGCCAGGGAGTCGAACCCACGACCCCCTGTTCTCAAGTCCTGCACGCTACCGACTGAGCTACCGGGGCTCGGCGGTTAAAAGTTGGAATGTTCACAATCCTTACGCGTGCACCACCTAAACTTTTGATGGTTATTGGGGATCAAAACCAGACTCGATAAAGCACACAATCTGATTTTACAATTTACAATATCCGATACTTTGTTTAGGTATTCTGGCCAAAACAGCTTTGAAAATGCAACTACGTGCATTTAAAAAATTGTTTTCGGGGTGAAACAAGGTTTATAGTAACATTACGCTTTCAGATTTAAGACTTCTATTTCAACAAAATTATCGACATGTCCATACCGACAGCATCTGCAGAGGACACATTAAACCGTGTCTCAAATAATGATATTTGTCTTTTAAGGAATAGAAAACGCTTTGGGAAAAGGAGAAAATGTTAGTAGCTTTTTCTCCTTTTCCCAAAGCGTTTTCAAAGTTCCTCTTCGACAAGGTTGTTGAAAAAAGAAGTTTTTCGGTAAAGAATGACATTAAAATGTCTGAAGGAACGAGACGCCTCATGTTTCCCTCTTTTACATTACGCGCCGGGCCCCGGTAGCCCGGTAGCGTGCAGGACTTGAGAACACGGGGTCCAGGGTTCGATTCCTGGCTACGACCCCTGGCTCGGCCAATTTCTTTCCGAGGATTGATGATAGTCACCGTGCGACAGGATTCATTCCTCTCTCACCGCTGACCATTGTTTCGACGATGATTATGTGGGAAAGCAGCCAGTGGCTTGGAAAGAAAATTGTGCGAAGTACTGGTAAAAGAGACTCCAGGAACGCAGTGATAGGTGCACTGGCCGCCGCGATATAACTGAAATAATGTTGAAAACGGCGTTAAACACCATACAATCAATCAATCAACATTACGCACTTGCGTATTGTGCCATGGTTATTGGCGCTATGCCCTTGGTTTTACAATGGAAAATGTCTATTTGGAAATGCCTGAGGGTTTGCAATATATCTTAGCTCTTTTCAACACCGGCAGTCATATATTTCTATGACCCGAAGGGAGAAGCTTGAAGCCAGCATTTTCTCCTTTTCTCACGATGTTGTCTTCTTCTGTAAATATTTACCACACAATCCAAAATTTTAACGACCCTGATGAATAAAACTTTTGAAAGCGTGGGAAAAGGCTGGTAACCAGCATTTTTCTCCGTTACCTCCGTCTTCTACTCTTTCAGACACAAATGCCATAACTTGAGCCACATTTAATCTGTCTGCAAATACTTTGAATTTCCAAAGTTTTATTGTTTGGTAAAGTGTTGCTGTTACGTAAAACGCCATCAATGTAGTGGCACTTGTTAGTATTGGAATAGATTTTGTTGTCTGATAGCGTAAAAGGAAACTGATAGTATAGGCCTACTACTTAAAATTTGCTAAGGATCATACATATTTCTGCGATAAATTTCGTTTTGGGATTCGCCAAATGTGTCAGTAAGTAAATATTGTTTAATACTGATCAAACTGTTGTCACTGGCATACTTGCACGCGCATTTTCTGATATCAATACTGCATGCAACCTGATGTCTCACATGACAATGTCATGTACACATCAACACAACTCGCATTCTCCTCATTTGTCATCTTGTAGTCTGAATGTTTTGTTACCAATATCAAGTCAAAATGCCTCCACGACTTGCAAGACATCGCTTAAATCAAGAACAACTAGGTATTTGCATCGGAATGCTTCTAAATGGTTCCACGCAACGTTATGTTGCAAATGCATTGAACGTCAGCCAAAGTGTGATCAGTAGAGCATGGAATTGACACCAAACCTTTGGTTCCTCAGCATATCGTCATGGTGGAGGTCGTCAAAGGTCCACAACGGCACGACAAGACCATTTTATAGTGCTCCAGGCCCGACGTAATCACTTTGTGACCGCAACCACGCTGCGTAACGACCTCTTAAGTGCCTCTGGTGTGAACGTAACCGCTCAGACAATAACGTTACGTAATCGTCTACATGCATCACGGCTGCCCTCTAGAATGGCATGTGTGCAAATTCCATTGACTCCATATCACAGAGAGATCCGTTTGCAGTTTGCCCGTGAACACGTGAAATGGGGACACCACCAATAGCACCCAGTTTTTTTCATTGATGAATCTAGATTTTGTTTAGACTTTATGGATAGACGGCAACTGGTGTGGAGACGGACTGGTGAGAGGTTTCAGGATGCCAACATCTCTGAACATGACAGATATGGAGGTGGCTCTGTGATGGTTTGGGGTGGTATTAGTCGTGATGAACGAACGGACCTGCATGTTTTACAGCGTGGTATGATGACTTGCATCCGTTATAGGGATGAAATCCTTGATGTTTATGTTAGACCCTATGCTGGTGCGATATGCCCAGACTTCATTCTTATGGATGACAATGCTCGACCACATCGTGCTAGGTTGGTAGAATTGTACCTTGAACTGGAAACAATCGAGCGTATGGACTGGCCAGCATGTTCCCCCGACCTCAATCCCATTGAGCATGTATGGAATATGCTTCAGGTTGCCATTTCCAGACGTTTGCCTCAGCCTGGTTCTATACAGGAGCTCGGAGCTGCTCTTGTACAGGAATGGAATGCCATTCCGTCAGCAAACATCAGGAGACTCATTGACGGCATGCACCATAGGTGCCAAGCTGTCATTGACGCAAGGGGAGGTCACACACGATACTGACATTAACTTTAAAGCCATACCTTCCTGGAACGGGTATTTGTTGTGATGTTGCTGGAAGTGTTGTGTCTGTCTGAAAACAGAAACTTTAGAATTTTTCCGCTGTAGCTTCTCATTTTGTGTTTTGCAATGTGCCTTCCAATACCTGCTCGTTAGATTGACACAATCGAATATAAATGCGACTTTTTGTCTGTTTTTAATGTGGTTTCTGAGAAATAGTGAAAATCAGATATGATCCTTATCAAATTTTGAGTAGTATATTTGATTACCTCTTCACCACGCGACAAAAGTTTAGACTCTAATTCAAAACACACGCAGATAACAAATAACGGTGGCTGGAATAATGAAACTTGCCTTTGAGTAGAAACACGTTCTGGGAAACACACAAAAGCTTGGGATTTTGTGGTAACAGGTTAACTAGTTGCCTGTCATCTGAAGTAATTTTCAAGCAACCACTCAGATAAATATGAATATCCATGTGAATATGGATAATCAGTCTCAAGGTTTGACAGATGAAAGTGAATTCATGTAAAAACAATCCAAAGGTGGTGAGTTTGGCTCCCAATATAGGAATGAATAGTGTCTATGACTTGACTCTTGCCTTTAAAAACTGCACCATCCGTGTAAATATGGAAAAGTGGCTGCGTAAGTGTCGTTTAAAACCGGTACAGAAAGTTAAAAAAATATATACTGTAAGAATATGTGAACTTCATGCCGCGACATCTCATACCATTGAAAATGGTTTTAATCATCAAACTCAATAGACTGCACAAATCTTGGAGTACACTTTTTGTTTATTTTGTAGAAAATAATGATCAAGATCAGATTGCCTTCTGTGGATAGAGCGATGTAGTTACATTCAGATCAGACTGCACAGAACTTGCGATCTGATCTTTGGTCGACTTTGTCCATTATTTTCTGGCAAACTTGCTCAAGAAATTGCAATGTTCTGGTCTAAGTTCTTGATTGGAAAAGTTCATTTTACTTATTTAGGGCTATGAGGGATAACTTTTACATAAGCAGCTTGCAGCTAAGAAAAATGTTCAGGAAAGTAGATCCAGGCTAGATCTTCATCTAAAATAGAAGGACGTAGATCTAGATCCATTTTGAACAGGGATCTTATATACATATACGATCCCTGATTTTGAATGGATTTGCAGATGTACAGATTTTCGATGGTTCGGTTTACTTATTTTGGGTGTGAAAACAAATATCTTAAATATATTCATGAGCCCTGATGAAAATAAAATGTCACTAAGATGACTTTACATCTTCTCTTTATTTTCGAAATATGAAAAAGGTTTCTATTTTGTATCCAACATTAAGAACATAGTTATGCTCATTTACTTTCAAACAAATCGACACTTCCGCATCATTCGGATCTACTCGGATTTTGGCCTCAACTGACAGCTATGGCTGCTACTGGAGTCCTGCCTTTCGTAAGGGGCATTGATTTGACAAAAAATGACTTCAAGGTAAGAATTTTACGTTACTGTTCAGTTAGGTCTTTCATAAAAAATTAGCACGATAAAACTTTGCTTCCTATGGCTCTAGAATAATAGTGAAAACAGCCTAACTTCCCGTCTCTGCATCCTAAGACTTTCTCTCAGTCTCTGTTGAAACCGAGTCTGGTCCTTAGGTGGGTAGAAATAATTTTGGGAAAAAGAATATATAGGCATAATACCAGCAAACCCCCACCCCTTTACAGTTCTATGCATATATGTGATATGGTTTTGTGAATGAAAAGATAAGAAATTAATGAAATTTCCAGCTTCATTCCGTTGACCAATATTGTACACTGACACGCTGATAATCGCGATGTTAAGCTTCGGTGTTTACTAACTTAAATTACAGGGATAAAAATCAAACTCCACTTGCCTGTATGTGTTAAACAATTAATGTCCTTCAAGTGTACAAGAACATGGCCATTTATTTTCAAATATTCACAAAAACACATCCAACACAAAGAAGCCATTTTGTTACGCAGGAATATTCGCAGAAAGTTAGAATAAACCACCATTTTAGAAATAGACTGGCCTTAAACATCCCTCGCTGACACGGTCATGTGACAGCCATCAACAGCAAATCCTGATGGAAGGGTTAATTTTTTTCAAACATGATTTTGGCTTGAAATGATTCGTAGTTTTTATGGCCAGGGTTTTTGCGTTAGTGGAATGACGTGTTTTGAAAATGAGTTTTTAAACTTCGCTAGTTTGACTATCTTAACCTCATTTTCCTGTAATTTTTGCAGACGATAACAATAAACAGCATGACATCACCAGCCTCGATTTCGAGACAGTATCGTGTGACTAACAAATAAAACAAAATGGTCGCAAACTTCCATATATTGCGATTTTAGATGATTCAACGTTATTTGATGTGTATGGAATGAATCCATCAAAATTGAGCTTTATGTGACACATGATTTTCTTTTTTATGGGTTTTCATGATATGGTGGTGGGGAGTTGCTGGTATTGTTCCGAGATGTGCTGGTCACCAGCATTATCTCCTACAACAATATTTTTGAAAGCCTTTTTTGTCAGGGTTGTTTAAACAGGATTGTTAGGTGAAATTTAATAAATTTTGCCACTGTTTTGCTGAATAATGGCCAGATTCATTGAATGCTGAAAAAATCATCCATAGCCTGGGGAGAGGGTCAAGACAGCTTATTTCGAAAACAGACCACTTCACCAAAATGGCCCACTTTATTAAAATTTAAATGGGTACTGAAAAGGTGAACTTTTGAAATATGACTGAATGTTATTTTAATTGATTTTATCAGAAATTTATAAGTGTCACACTTGTATGTATTTTTGAAAAATTATTATTATTTCTGCAGCATGGGCCTCAATTTTCCCATACTTGTGTGGGTTATACTCTGCATTCCTGTCTGATGTTAATCATCATGATGTGTGCTCATTTGTTCACCATATGTTCTTTTCTTCTTCTAAATTGGCATTTTTTGAAAATATAAAATATATGGATTTATTTTCTAAAAGTGTGATCACCTTCAGCTGTGCATAAAATTCAAAATTAAGGTGGATAACAATGGAGATATTTTGGAAAGGAGTACAGAAATATTTCCCTGAATTTAGTGATTTTAGCCGATCATCTCTCTTGATTTACATGGTCCAAGTTCATAATATTATTTTGTGAATGAAAAACGATTTTATGATCAAAACATCTGTAAATAACTTCAATGATTTTCAGATAGAAACACACACTAAAAAGTGGGATGTTTTGGCAATCAGCTGTTTTGACTCTGGGCTGTTATGATACAGGGCCCTTTTGGTACTGGGTAGTTCTGTCCCCCTTTCCCCAACCTGAATGAGGATATTGTTTGTGGGGACAATTTCTCCAAAAATGAGCCATACTCTGGCAAAAGGGGATTTAATGCATCTCTGTAATGCTTTATATCAAGCAAGTCATCACATGGACCCATAAAATTCATTTAGTCTAACAATCAACTGAATCTGAAAGTAGAAAGGTGTTTTGAAACACAGAAAATTTCAAACTGCAAGAACTAGATATTATTTGCAGATGCATTAAGTTCCCTTTGCACAGAGTATGACTCAAATATATTTGGGGATGGTTTCTCCAGTGATATCATCCACTGGAGATCATTTCTCAAGAGCAATTGTCTCCATTCACTTTTGGGACCATTTCTCCAGGGACAATTTCTTCGGCAGGTAATTCATTCAATATTCAATATTAAGACCTTCATATCAAATTTCTACACAACTGCTGTTATTTCTTACTGTGGATTTTCAAAAGGGATACTATTTACTTTAATCTTTTATTTTACATTCATTTTGAAAGTAGTTTTAAGAATTAGTCTCTTTTGATTATAAAACCACAATTATTGCTCACACAGTGATGTAGGTAGTTAGTTTGACCCCTCTCATCATGAGATTTGACCATGGAACCTTTGATGAAAGAGGCACTACACTGTTGTCTCGAGTGGAATATTGTATGTGATACTCTGATTCCTAACCATTTTTGAACTCAAAAAGGAAAAGATTGCAATTTATGTTGAGATTCCTTTGAAATGGAATTGTTGCCTTATTCTGTTTGTCCTATGTGAAAATTTGGAAAGGGGGGGGGGGGCCAAGGGTGTGTTTTTATGAATATCATGAGTTTTGAAATTTGAGTTACCGAAAATATGCACTGTATTTCACAGAATTACATAGTAATATTCATACTGAATTAAAAAGAATTATTAACACCAAAGTAAGTTACGTACTCCTTATACATCTTATTGCTTTTTGTTAAGGATAATGAGTTTCCCAAACAAGTGGCAGATATGACTGGCCTGAGATGGCTGAAGTTGAACAGAACAAATCTGGAGTCTGTCCCAAAGGAGATGGGAAACCTGAAAAAATTGGTAAGAATATAACAATGATAATGAATTGTGCTGCAGAACAATTACTACATCTTTTTCCATAAAGATTCAGGAAGCATTTTTGCTATTTTTATTTCTTTTAAATTCCTTCCCCCAAAATATGAGCCATGCTCTGTGAAAATTGGGCTTAATGTATCGGCAAAAAGTATCAACCCCATGTCAGCTTGTGCAGTCTATTAGTCAATTTTCTGTATGTCCATGGACCAGTCTACCGCATAATTCAATAGGATGTTAGACAACATGGATTTCATGGATGCATGGATATGATGACTTGCTTGGTATAATGCATTACTGAGATGCATAAAGCTCCCTTTTTCCAGAGCATAGCTCCTTTTTTTTTTCAAAAGTTTATTGTTATTGGTAGTTCTACAAGTAGCCTGTTCTGTAATGGAATACCATATCACCACTCCAGACAAACTTTTTTTTAGGCTTTTCATGTTGAAAGCATTCACAGATGACAAATTAATTGTAGCTGAAGTGATTTCATTTGTCTTATAAGACTTATAAGAGAAAACACATTGTGGAAGAAGGAGTGAATGCTGTGTATGAGTATTATCTCCTTTTCAAGTAATGTTTTCAGAGGCCCTCTCTCCCTCTGATATCAGGGTTGTAAAAACACACTATTTTTTGGTAAAGGGTTAATAAAATACTAATTGGTTGTTGCAGGAACATCTGTCTTTAATTAAGAACAAGATCAGCTCTCTGGGTGCTGATATCTCTGGACTAACATCCTTGAGAACAATCAACTGTAGACATAACAACCTCACAGATAAAGGGATCCCTGATAAACTGTTTCACCTGGAGGACTTATCAGTTGTGGTCAGTCTAAGTATTGATGTGTCCTGTCTTTAAATGTGTGATGTGTTACCCCGTAGAGTTGTAATCGCTGCAGGGAGTGTAGATTAAAATTGGACTAGAAAAGAATACTGCCTGATATTGGATGTACACTTTATAATATTTTGTGTAAGATGGTCAATACACACCCCCCCCCCCCCCCCCAAAAAAAAAAAAAAAAAAAAAAAAAAAAAATGCAAATCCATACCAACTAAGAATACTCCATTCTTTAGTCAACAGTTCGATCTTTTCATGACCCTACCAGCCTTTGGAAAATATTGAGAGGAAAAAGGAGAAATTGGTAATCAGCATTTTCTCTGTATACCACATTGTTCTCTACCTCAAGAAAGACAAGTCTTGATAATGGGCCATATTTAAGTCATTGTCTGCAAATGCTTTCAAAACACACAAGTCTAAAATTTTTGTTGCTGGTCAAGAGTTAATTTTGTTTGTGTTGGACCATTGTCATACTGAATACATAGATCTGTAAAACTGCTTCCATTCTTCAAGCTCTTAATTACTGTAGTACCATTTTTAAACTAAAACCTGTAATTATCAGTTATGCAAATGACACAAGGGAAAATTATTCTAGGGAAAGTAAAATTATTATCTGGTCTTGAATGATATGAATAAATAGTTTGGGTTGAGCAAATTGCTTTTGATACAGGCATAGGCTATGAAGCCTTTTCCGTCTCTGTGTACCCTCTGTAGAGACTTGAAAACTTGATGTCATGTTGCTTTTAACTCTTTACCAAACGACAAAATTTGTTTTAACTCTTTAACAAACAACAAAATTTTAGGTGGGTCCAAGTTCAAAGCATTTGCAGAAGACAAGCTAAATGTGACTTAAAATGGAATTTATTTTGGAAAGGATAGTAAACATTGTGGGAAAAGAAGAAAATGCTTGATACCAGCATTTTCTTCTATTCTCACGTTTTCAAAAGCTGTCCTTCTCAGAGTCGTTAGAAGTCAGGATTGTGTGATAAAGGGTTAATTCTTTAGCATCAACATTAGACGTTTTAGTATTACTTGATTTTGTAATTGTTTTTAAATTTCTTTTTTCTGAACTCAACAGCTATCAATGAAATCAATTCACCAACAGTGCAACACACTGAAATATTCTCATTTACATTCTCACTTTGATTTTATTTAATTTTTAACCTTATGATACCTAAAAACTGGATACAAATGATTGAAGGATTGACAAAATATGAAGATTTAAGAATTACATCAAGTTGTTAGAGAAATATTGGTGTTTTTCTGAAACAATAAATCAATAAGACTTCTGAATATTAGAAGATTTAACATTTTTTTTTATATGGACATTGCAGGATTTCAGCCATAATGAACTCACTGAAGTTCCTCCAGAGTTAGAAAATGCCAAGGGTGTTATTGTTCTCAATCTCAGTTTTAACAAGTAAGACCAGTAATTTTATCATATTTATACACTCAATGAAATTTTCTAGTCAAATGCACACAGGACAAAAAGCATTTGACTGTTTGGCAAAATTCCTGTCAATAGTCTGCATTATGGCTTTGAAATTATTTTCCAATAGGATTTGAAGCAGGATTATGCTTATTGCTCTACACCACCATAGTGTGAAGAGGTTATAAAGAAAATTGCATCATATTTTCATTCATAATGATTTAATTTTCTTGAAAGTAGTTAAATTAGAATATTTTTGAGAACTTTTGGTTAATACATGTATTACAGTTTTGAAAGTTACCTAGCAGTTAATTTTTTGAGATGTATCATATCGGTATTCATATATGGCTTACAACACGCAAAAAGGGGCATTCGGACATTAGGGTAAAGTGTCGTTTCAGATCAGCCTGCGCAGTCGGCTTAGGATAATCCGAGACAGCACTTTACGACTACATTAGATTTTGTCCTTCAGAAGACTTGCACAAAACAGAAAATTACATAAAAACGGAAAGTGTCATTTCGGATTAGCCTGCACGGACTGCGCAGGCTGATCCGAGACGACGCTTTAAGCAAATGTCCGAATTCCCCTTTTCGCGTGTTGCAGGCCATATAATAGTTTGAGTTGTTAGGATATGTGTAATTAATGCACAAAGAGTGTATAGATGTTTGTTTTGTTCATTACAGGATTGAAATGTTACCAAATCAGCTGTTTATTAATCTCTTGGATCTAACATATCTAGACTTGAGTAATAACAATTTGGGTAAGTCTCCTTGGATACACAATTGTTGATTCAGTTCTTCAGTCATAGAAATTGGGATTAAAATTTACAAGCAAGTTGGGCCAGTAACTTAGCAAGTTCCATTAGCCCTAATAAAAATTTACTAGCCAAAATTAAATTTTGTATTATATTACAAGTAAGCCTATAGAATTAAGATAATACAGAAAAAAAAAATACTGTATAAGCAAATTATCACATCTTAGAGGCAACAAAAGCGATGTATTTTCCCTGGATTCCTAACACCAGTCACAAAGCATGGTGTCCGAAGTGAACATTCTAAGCCAGGGTGTGTTTTGTGTATTTGAAACCAGAAATCTTCGATCTCAATAACTGTCTTCATATTTTCTTTTGGGAGCTGCTAGCTCAGCAACCTCGGGGGGCTTTTTACCTGGTTTTTAACCTGGAATTCTTCAATAGATGTACTCCATTTGTTACAAAAGGCATACAGGTAGCTTAAGCCCAATATGAACTTGTGATGTTTACTATTACTAATATTCATAATGAAGAATTTCTTGAATCTGCTGGAATATATTTGCAGTTGATACAGTTTTTGGCTAGCTGGCGAAACTTAAAGAATATACTCGTTCGTCATTAACTGGCTGAAATTGCCGTACACCGGATAACAAAATTTAATCGATGTTACCCCTTCGGCCTTGGCCCAGCTTATGTTATATTAGTATAGAACTTTCTGTACACTGCGGGAACCAGATTGCCGCCTGGTTAGCACTGTACAATAAACAAAATTGTCGATTTATGAAAAGTTTAGGATACAAGTGACAGATTGAAAGATTTTAGCTGCTGAAAAGGTTTGTTTACAAAGTAAATCATTTTTCAATGATCTGCATTTTATTGTCTGTGCATGTCATATTCTTTGAAGATTAGACCTGTCTGCTATGATGCATCACTATTCTGTACAGAATAGATATTAATATGCAGTGCATAAACTAAAACCCTGTCACTAAAAAAGTAGAAAAGGAGAAAATGGCTATAAACAATACTTTTGTGAAAAAATCTAGCCTGTTTTTCACTCCAAATTTCAAATGGGAAAAATAATTTTAAAAAATACCACTGTTTACTGCAAACTTATGTAAACAGTTTTTAGATATAGATTTAAGGAAACCCAGGATTTGTGCAGGGATTTTCCATAGACATTTCAACAAAAATATCTGGGCTTATACAAGGGTTATTTCCCAAGCCTATTGGGGCTATGTTTATAAATGATTGCTGCATAGGTTATATGCTAGCTAACCATGGTTAGATGAATCATACCAGCTAGAGTTTTAGTGAGTAAACCTATATTTTATTTGAAATGAACTGCATTGATTGCCACCTTTCAAAGTAGTCCAGTTTTGTACCAAAAATGGCCAAATCAGATAGGTAGGTACATTGCCACCTAGCAGAAGGTAATTATTTGCATTTTACAAGTCTGTCGGGCTAGTAAATTAGGAATTCTACAAGCCCCAGATTGAATCTAGTTTTTTGCTGTTGGGCTAGCACTAATTTCCACCACTGGTTCTTGCTAAATGCATTATATGCTGTGATAAGAGTTGGACAATTTGTATCAAATTCAAATGTTTTTTTTTATTCTTAAACTTTTTTGTCAAGTCAAGGTTCAAGAAATATGCAGGTGCAGTGAACCATGAAATGCTGATAGGTATATGTTGATTTCAGAAACCTTGCCACCTCAGATGAGACGTCTGACCAGTCTACAGACTCTGATACTAAACAATAATCCTTTAGTCCATGCACAGCTGCGCCAACTTCCAGCCATGACATCACTGCAGACATTACATATGAGAAATACACAAAGAACTCTAGCAAATTTCCCATCAGGTCTTGATGCCTTGGCTAATCTACAAGGTATATAGCACTATATTAACCCTTAAAGCACCAAATCAAGCTAACATTATTTAACTTGACTGTTACAGTACAATAACTGAATTTTATACAAAAGCTGTGGTAGCCAGCTGTATATCTTTCAAAGGATCTTTTAGTTTAATATGTTTAACCCTTTACCAAACAATCCCTGGATTTTACGACCCAGAGGAAGAAGCCTTCTGAAAGCATTGCATTTTCTCCTTTTCCCACAATGTTTTCTACTCTTCTAAAGTCAAGTTTCAATTTTGGAGTCACATTTATTTTTTCATCTGCAAATGCTTTCAATTTGGACAAATCTAAAATTGTGTCATTTGGTAAAGAGTTAAACCCTTTGAGAGCAAATACCCCTTTACAAGACAAAACTATTAAGACTTTTCCCTATTGGAATTGATTGCAGACTCCAAATGTGATTCTGCTGTGTGAAGATAGAAAACATTGTAGGAGTATGTATTTTTGCAAGCCACCAGTCTTAACCTGTAAGCTGCTAAATAGGCAAAACGATGGTTTCCACCTAATAGTAAAAACCCAAATATTGTGATTTCAAAAATGATTTCACTAGAAAAAGAATACTGTATTGGACAGTGTAGATCCAATATCAGACTGCATGTTTTGCGCAAAACTGCCAGAGTCTCGTTTAGCCTAAGGGTTAAATGTGACTGAATATATGTATAACCATTCATTTGTTTTGCACTCATATGGGTTTAACTCTTTTTCAAACCACAAAATTTACTCTTGTCCATATCAGTTGCATTTGCAGATAAAAAAAGTGGCTTGAATGGTGGGATTTGTTTTTTTTTTTGATAACATTGAAGGAAAAGGAAAAAATGCTTGTTTCCAAAAAAGTGTTCTCTAAAACATTCTTCTTTGGGGTTGTTAAGACATGGGATGAAATGGTAAAGGGTTAAACTGATTTAACAGTACAGAGTTTTCTATTCATCAGATGTGGATTTGTCTCGCAATGACCTTCCTAGAGTTCCAGAGCCATTGTACAAACTTGGTTCATTGAAACATCTCAATCTCAGTGATAACCAAATCTCAGAACTGTCTTTGTTGATAGGTAAGTAAAATACAAGTTTTGATCAAAACTGATGTAACTAATTGTAGCCTTAAACAAATGCGCAGCAGCCACTTTCTGAAAATTTCCAGATAAATAGGCTTGCATTTGAAAGGATAAATGACTTGTTGCAAGCACTTTCTCCTGTTTTAAGCTTATCACAAGCAATTACTGCTCATTTGAAAAAAAAAACTCAACATTTTATAACCATGGACCCAATTTGATGATAGGTGAAGTGGTATGTTTGAAAGTAGTAGCTTTTTTTTTTGTGAATTACATCACCACTTTTCCTTATAAAGATTTTAAACAGGAGCAATGATTTGAAAACAGCAAGGGCAAAGAAGCATTGACTTTAAACAATCTATAGTTATTTCACTTTTTCTTTCAATGTTCTCTGCACAAGTTAAGAATTTCCATTCTGTACATGTATAGGTCTCATTTGTGTTGCTCAAATTACATGTATAGTGAAAGAAAAATTGATAGAAAGTATTGCCTGAACAGTAAGGGATGAATATTTCTAGAATACCTCTCCACCTTCTTCAAAGTTTGTCTTAGAAATGTAGGATGGGATTGATGTTAAGAATTCTTCCTCCTTGCCTGCATGAATGATATTATTCCCAAGGCTATATTCACAAACTATTGAAAGTATTGTCCAATACTTAAAGCCAAGACCAGCCACCCAATTGGCTGATATGTTCTGTCTCTGTCAGTTAGATGGTTAATGTCAGAAGAGAATCTTGAATGAAAGATGAAAACAGCTCCTGATCATAGTTACAGAATGTTTCTTGTGTTTATCTATTTCTTCTGTCGGAAAACTGAAAGAATTGAGTTTAACAATTTTTTTTGTCGTTTTACAGATACCTGGGTTAACCTGCAGACACTGAACTTATCGAGGAATAAATTAACATGCTTACCGGTGAAAGTTTTTCCAGTTTTTATCAACTGTTTACTGTATCTTGAAATTTAGGCATATAAGTTCATGAGTAGAACTGGTGATAAGGTCATTTGGTGAAATTGGAATTGGTAAACAAAAATCAGTCTAACCTAACCTATCTAAATCTACTCGAAGGTGAATTGTGATTGAAGGAAATTTCAAATAGATTTTTGAAACTTAGGGCAATTTCTTTTGAAAGGAGTAGCTTTTGATACTAGAAAGATAGATGATTTTTCCCATGGCTCCTCCTGCTTTGTGATATATGGATTTGATCTTTACTAAGAATGGCTTGTCACGTTTTATGTATGCATGATAAATTATTTTGATTCAAATACAACAGAATGTTGGACTCATTTAAGATGGAAATATTTAATGAAATACCAGGTGCACACAAAAGAGAGACCCATACTATATTAAGGTTAGATGCTAAGTATTTGCAGAGTATTATGTTTGAAAACACGAAGTTCCCCATCATTGTCAATCTAGTTTTGAGCCCTTTAGAATGATCTTTTTCTTGTTTTGAGTCGGTAAGAGACATAAAAATACCTGCGATTAAGAAAAAGAAAGTATTTGGAATGAATTCCTTGGTTTTACATACCTTTTATTATCTTGTTTTCATATTCAAATGAAATGTTGACCATATTGCTTGTAATTTTCAGAGCTCATCTCATAAGCTTGTTTCACTCAAAAAGCTCTATCTGAATTCAAATCAGCTGAACTTTGAAGGAATTCCTGCCAGTTTAGGAAAACTGCACAGCTTGGAGGTTTTCAGTGCTGCTAATAATGATATTGAAATGATTCCTGAAGGATTGTGTCGGTAAGTTCTGGTTGTGTTGTTATTATATGATTAGACAACGTGTTGGCCATTTTAACCCATTGTCACACAAAAGCAACTTTTTACATCCATAACTCTCTACTACATGACAAAATTGAGACCAGTCCAAACTAAAAGGATTTGCAGATGACAAAATAAAAGAGGCTCAAGAATCGTAATTTGTTTTGGGGAGGGTGGAAAACTGGGAAAAGGAGGAAATGCTGGTTACGTCTTTTCCCACAATTTTTTAAAAGCTTTTTTCTTCAGGGTAGCTAAAAGTCAGAATTGTATGGTGAAGAGTTAAAGCAGACAGCATTTTGTTATTGTTGTGGAAAACAGTGATTGCTTGCCAGAAGTAATTGCTTATATCCTACAGTTTTTTTACACAGAAAGTTTATTGGCAGTCAATACTATTTTTATGCCTTAAATACTACTACTTTTATGAAAAAAATGAAGGGAGTGGAGTAGACGCAAGAAATGTATGTAAGACTAAGGAACAATAAACATTTACTCCTTGTTGTATTTGTAATGAACTGTTTAACATACATGTACTAGCTTGCCAAGCATAACTTACTTTTCTTATATAGATGTCAGACTTTACACAATCTACAATTTTACAAGATAACTTCTGTCTATTTTTTTGAGGTACCTTAGTAGGTGTACTTAAAATCTGTCAACATTATCTCTGTACAAAAGCTATTTGTAGATACTCATTATAACTTTTAGACTTATGCTACTAAGTACCCATAACAAAGATTTTGGGATAGAACAAAGATCATTCCACTCTATGAACTTCTAAATACAATCATTATATGAGCCATACTCCATGAAGAGGAGGCCTTATGCATTTGTGGAAAGTATTGATCCAGGTCAACCTGCGAAGTCCGCGCAGGCTGACCTGGTCCGAAACTTTTCGTTATTGGTAAATTTTCTGTGTGTCCAAGGACCAGTCTATCTCATGATACAGTCGGTTATTAAAAAAATGTGGCTATTATGGATTCGTAATTGTCTGATAACTTGCTTGGTGTCATGTATCACGGAGATGCATTTAGTCCCCTTTTGCCAGAACATGGCTCCTATGTATCTCTATATACATGTATTACAGTCAGTATCTTTTCCCTTCACTAGTAATGTATTTATTGGCTCAGAGAGGTGAGAGTATTGATAAGCATTTGTCCTAAATTTTTCAGTTGTGGTAAACTAAAAAAGCTGTTACTAAACAGTAACAGGTTGATAACGCTGCCAGATATATTGCATCTCTTGCCAGAACTAGAGGTATACCTTTTTAACTCTTTACTAAACCAGAAAAATTTATACCAGTCCACATTGAAAGCATTTGCCGACACCAAATTTAATGTTGCCTGTATGATAGGATTTGTCTTTAATATGGTAGAAAACATTGTGGGAACAGGACAAAATGCTGGTAACCAGCATTTTTAGCTCCACTGGCCAAAGGCCAGCGGGCTAATGTCATGGCCAGGTGTTGGTCGTGCGTGCGTGCATCCGTCCGTCTGTGCATTAACTTTTATCTTAAACATCTTCTTCTCTGAAACTACCTACCCAATTTTGATGAAACTTCATAGAAATGATCCTGCCATGGTCCTCTTCAGAAATTCATGAAAGAATTTGATTCCTTCAAAAACTCTGGTTGCCATGGCAACAAAACTTAAAAATATTGGAAATCTTTGAAAATCTTCTTGTCTGAAACCATAAGGCCTAGGGCTACCAAATTTGGCATGTAGCTTTGTCTAGTGAGCCTCTATCAAGTTTCTTCAAATTATAGCCCTGGGTCAAATTTGACCCCGCCGCAGGGGTCACAAGTTTTACATGGGCTTATTTAGGGAAAACTTTAGAAATCTCCCTGTACATAGCCATAAGGCCTAGGGCTACCATATTTTGCATGTGACTTTATCTAGGGGGTCTCAGGGGTCTTATGTTCAAAACCAATTGGCCAAGTATTGTAATGTTTGGCATGTAGGGATTTCACATATTAGCCAGTGGAGTGATACAAGGCCATCATGGCCCTCAAGGTTATTATACCTCCCACCTATGAAGTAAAGGGGTTATACTGGTTTCACCATGCCTATCTGTCCATTCATCAATCCTTCCATCTTGTTTTTGTTTCTGTGCTGTAACTTAAAAGTTGTTTGACCTAAGACCCTGAAACTTTATACAAGTGTTGCTCATGACCCAAGGAGTAGCGCTATTGTGTTTGGGTCACATAGGTCAAAGGTCTAGGTCACTGGTGATATTTGTTTTGAAAATCATTTCCGTTCTCTGATTGTGCTGCATCAGTGACAAGGTGCTGGTGAAGGGATATTTGTCTGTTCTAGTTAAAACACAACATTTTGTGGAAAAGGGTTAACACGTTTATTGTCTCAGACAACTGTTCTCATCTTGTAGCATTCCACTTGTGAAAACACTTTACTTAAATGAGAAATCACTCATTTTTTGCATTTCTCCTTTTACCACAATTTTATACATTTATTTGTGCATGAACACCATAACTCATGTTTAGTGTCAATCTTGTGCAAAGATATTTTTAAAGTAGTCTGCTATTAATTTGCTGTAGAAGATAAGAATTTTGCCCTAACATGGCCTTGTTTTTCTTTAAAATGTATTTGCAACATTGGTTAAAGTTGATTGAAAAAACTTGGAATATGTAAGAAATGTATTTCTTGTTTGGTCGCTATATCTCTACCATCAATACTTAGATATGCAGGGAAGGGTTTGGAGGCGGTTTTCTTATTTTTGTAGCTCACCTGAGCACAAAGTGCTCAAGGTGAGCTTTTGTGATTGTGCTGTGTCTGGTGTGCATCATGCGTCATGCTTCGTGAAAGTTGGTCAGGATACTTGTCTTGAGTGTGGTGTCCGTGGTTGTGGGGTAGAGCGTCGGCCTCGTAACCATAAGGTCCTGAGTTCGATACCCGGGAGCGGGTGTTAGCTGTGGGATTTTTCATTGGCCCACACATTCGGCGCGAGTACTGGTGTGGTTCCCAGGAAGCAGAATCGAGAGAGATTAGTATAAGTTGTAAGAACTTGTTTCTCAATCGATGTAAAATAAATATGTTTAAACTAAACTTGTCTTGATGAAATCTGAAATGAGTTTGAAAATGGGTCAAAAACTAGATCACTAGGTCAAATCTTAGAAAAACCTTGTGTACGCCCTAGAGGCCACATTTTCAGTCCAAAATTCCTGAAAGTTGGTCAGAATGTTTCTCTTGATGATATCTTGGAGCAGTTTGCAAATGGGTCATGTTGGTTAAAAAAAAACTAGGTCACTTGGTCAAATCTTAGACAAACCTTGTGTACGCCTTAGAGGCCATATTTTCAGTCCAAAACTCTTGAAAGTTGGTCTGAATGTTTGTCTTGATAATATCTCGTATGAGTTTGAAAATTGGTCTTGTTGGGTCAAAAACTAGGTCACTAGGTCAAATCTTCGAAAAACCTTGTGTACACTCTAAAGGCCACATTTTCAGTCCAAAACTCCTGAAAGTGTCAAAATGTTTGTCTTGATAGTATCTCGGACGAGTTTGAAAATGGGTCATGTCCAATCAAAAACTAGGTCATTTGGTCAAATCTTCAAAAAACCTTGTGTACCTTCTACAGGCCACATTTTTAGTGCAGTACTCACGAAACTTGGTCAGAATGTTCGTCTTGATGATTTCTTGGACCAAGTTGCAAAAGGGTCATGTTGGGTCAAAAACTAGGTCACTGAGTCAAATCTTACAGAAACCTTGTGTATGCTTCAGAGGCCACATTTTCAATCAAATACTCCTGAAAGTTTGTCCGAATGTTTGTCATAATGATATCTTGAATGAGTTTGAAAATGGGTTACATCGGGTCAAAAACTAAGCCACCAGGTCAAATCTTTAAAATAGCTTGTGTAGCTCTAGAGTCATCATTTTCTGTCCAATACTTATGAAAATTAGTCAGAATGTTTGTCCTGATGATCAATATGATGAAATTGCAATGGGTCACATTGGGTAAAATACTAGGTCGCCATGTCAGATTTTGGAAAAACCTTGTTTACACTCTAAAGGTGACATTTTCTGTCCAATACTTATAAAAGGTGGTCAGAATCTTTGTTTTGATAATATCTACAATGGGAAAATAGGCTATGATTAGCTATAAAGTAGGTCTCTGAGAGAAATTCTAGAAAAAGCTTGTGTACAAGCTAGAGGCCAAATTGTCAGTCCAGTAATTATGAAATCTTGGTAGAATGTTTGTCATAATATCTTAAAAGAGATTGAATATGGGTCATGTTTGTTCAAAAGACTCAGGTGAGCGACTTCAGGGCCATCATGGCCCTCTTGTTTTGTACATTTCTTCACTTAGACACTAGATGTGAGGGACAACCCAGATTTGGTCATGCCACCCAAGCCTGCAGAAATGAGAAAGAGTAGTGAATTCTATAACATAGATTTTTCTTTGAACAACCAACTAAGGCTGGCGGGTGCTCCAAGTGCAGCCACTTCACCTTCCCCACAAGGTAGGCTTTGATGTACTTTTTTTTTGTTTAAGCTAAAGTTTGGAAAGATTACTTTACGTAAAGATATAATATTAGTAGAAAATGCTAAAAGCATTATGACATGAATTTGTTCAAAGTGTAGACATTCATCCAAGATGTAGGAGGTCGGTATATTTCACATGGTCAGCATACTTATTTCTGCTATTGTTTGTCTGAAAATATGACCTTTTTCATTTTCAATAACATACTTCTACATTTTTATTCCATAAAATTCATAAAACTAGTCTAGCAGTTTGTGCCAGTACTTCCTATCTCATAGATGAACAGGTACAAAAGCTCACTTAACAACATTTTTCAAGACAAGTATTTTATTTGTATTGTAACGTTAACATATGTCATGTCCTATACTATGTGTATCAAAAGACCAGCTTCAGTATTCCATTTGATTGTGGTTGAAAGGGTCTAAACTTCACAGAAATATTTGGTACCGTTTTCCTTTTTATCAGCACACAAAGACCCAATTGCCCGTAAATTGCGACTGCGGCGTAGACGTGACAAAGATGAAAGTGAAAAAGTTCTGAAGGGAATGAGAGATGTTGCAAAAGACAAAGCAGAGAAAAAGCTGCAGGAAGAAGAGGACTTAAAGGAATTGAAGTAATTCTTCAGCAGCACACTAGTTAATCCTTTATCACTCAGCAAAATTTTAGACTAATCCAAATTCAAAGCAATTGCAGACCACAAAAGAAATCCAGATCAAATGATAGGCTTTGTCTTTGAAAGGGTTTAAACTTTGTGGGCAAAAGAGAAATGCTGGTAATTAGTACATGTATTTTCTCCTCATCCTACAATAGTTTTCAGATCCTTCATCTCTCAGTGTCATAAAAGTTTGGATTGTGTAGTAAAGCGTTAATGATAATATCTGGTCTTGCATTCAGTGTAAATCATGATAAGAATCCACAATACATGTACGTGCAGTATACATGCATCTGCAAGGCTGATACATTCTAGCCAAATGCAGTTATGAAGTCACAACTGTTTTGATCGTTTCTTAACATGATTGAATGTATCTATTTTGTCTATCTAGAGTGTCAAAGCATTCTATTTTCACACTTATGGGTCACAGGTGTATCATAAAATGCCTTTTACTTGATTTTTCTTTTCAATGATTCAAGGCAAAGCTTCCTTGGTGGCATTTCATAGCTGGTAGGCATTTGCTAGTCTGTATTGATAGTTATTTTTATAAACCAATTAATTACAACTTTCTATGCCCCTGCAGTTGAAAGTTTAGTGATACACTTTTGCTCCACAGTGTTTTATATAGTGTTCAAAACAATCTTTATCCATCTTCCACTTTGTAATTTGTGATACATAGTTTGCGATTTGTTCAAGGGGTCCTGCGTGGCTCACTGGTAAAGTGTGGACTCATAACCTGAAAGCCCCAGATTCAAGCCCCACCTGATCCGCAGGGCCCTTCATGGGAAAGTCCTTAGGCAAGATATTTTAGAGCCCTAGCCTAGTACAGGTGAAACCCAGGAAATACATGAATACGTGAGCTGTCGCCATGATATGACTGAAATAAGGTTAAAAGCGGTGTAAAACACCATTCAAAATGTGGTTTGTCCACAATAGCTGGTACAGTCATGAGTTAAACATTAACTGTACACCTTACTTTTGTATTCAGACCTAAGAAGTGGAATGAAAACCTTAACAGACCCAACTTGGACTACAGTGAAATATTTGAGGAAGATTTAGGACAGATACCTGGTATGTTTTTCCTCATCCCAATACTGTTAATTTGCCTGAAAAGTAAAATGAGAATTTGTTCCAGGTTCCCCCCATGCAGTCTTTTGATTATGTATATATTCATACATAATTGAATGAGACAGACTCAGGTAAAGTTATGTCTTTTGCTGAAATCGCAGTTACACAAACGTGCAATCATTTCAGTTAGAAGGATAATAGGAAGTAATGACTAGATTGAACATAATTTTACAGATTAGTTAAGCTGTAGTTTTGAGTGCTCAGACAAGCACATAGAACTGCTTTGGCACTATTTTAGTCCTTTACATAACAATCCTGGAAAAAGGAAAAATTTATTTTTATCCTGTGCAGAAGGTGGAGCTGATATAGTTTTTGCCTCTTTCATCCGTTTGTCTGTCCATCAGTCCAGACTGATATCTTCTACAATACTTGATGAAAATTGATGAAACTTCCTACACATTTTCCTTATGATAGTTCGTCAATATTTTTTTCTTTTTTATCAAATGCCCTGTCATGGTAAAAGGTGGCTTAGTGTATAATTTCATCATGGACCTATAACAAAAACGTGCCACATGTACATGCAAAAAACAATACCTTTTATATCTTTTTATCCTTTTATATCTTTTTATCAAAAAATGTCTTTTTCGGCAGTGGATATCATTTCATCAAAATAACTTGTTACTATCAATTTCTCCTTTGGTCATAAGGTGTTGGACAATAGTCCTTTACAAGAGGAAAAAACTTGCCTGTAGGAGTTTAGAAGATTACAGCACAAGTATCATTGGTGTCTTTGATATTCTTTTTACCAGATGGCATAGTTTTAAATTTGTTCATACCAAAACCATTTGCAGACAAAACAAATAAAAAGTTGTCCAATCAGGGAAATTTGATACATATAGGATCTGACATGAGTTGGCGTTGAGATAAGATTTTATTAAACGAGTCTAGGGAAAATGTTATTAAGCGAGCCTTTGGCGAGCTTAATAACATTTTTTCTTAACGAGTTTAATAAAATTCTTATATCATACGCCAACTCATGTCAGATTCTTTTTATCACATAACGATATTTTACAAATCATAGATAAGAAGATGCAAAACCATCTATAGATGCACACGTGGTAATATCCATCAAACCCATTGACTTCTATGAAATAAGTACAAAATGACATCAAAAATGACGTCATACAATTGTGATATTAAACGTGTATGAGATAAGAACATTCATAATGGGTATATTACGCTGAAAACAAGGGAGGTTATGTGATATAAAAAGATAGAAAACTTTGTGCACAGAGACATCTTCTCCTTTTACACAGTGTTTTCAAAACCCTTGTTGAACAGTCTTAAAAATGTAGGAAGACTAGATTAACCCTTTATCACACAATCCAGACTTTCAAAGACCCTGAGAAAGAAAGATTTGGAGAACATGGTGGGAAAAGGAGGAAATCCTGGTAACCAGCATTTCCTCCTTTTCCCACAATGTTTTCTATGCTATGGAAGACAAAGTTCATGTTTTGAATAACATTGAATTTGTTGTCTGCTAATGCTTTCAATTTGTATCGCGGGAAAAGGAGGGAATGTTGGAAACCAGCATTTTTTCCTTTTCCCACAATGCTTTTTTTGCTATTTAGACAAACTGAATGTTTTGAGTAACATTTAATTTGTTTTTGTTGTCTCCAAGTGCTTTCACTTTGTACAAAGCTACTAGTTATACCCCCGCAAAACGAATGTTTTCGGGGGTATACTGGAATCACCCTGTCTGTCTGTGTGTCCGTCCGTGTGTCCGTCTGTGTACAAATAATTGCCTGTTTCTGTCAAAGCGCTGGCAGCAGATATTGAGCTGATTTTTGGTGTGTAAGTCAACCATCATGAGTCCACTGATTTTTGACAAAATTACGGGCCTTTGACTTAGAAATTTTCAAGGAAAAAACAGTTTTCCGGACTTTTTTTCTAAACGCTGGCAGATATTGAGCTGATATTTGGTGTGCAAGTCAACCACCATTAGTTACAGATCAGGTTCGAGTTTCGTTCAGGTCCACTGATTTTTGACGCAATTACGGGCCTTGGACTTCGAAATTTTCAAGGAAAAAACAGTTTTCCGTACTTTTTTTCTAAACACTGCAGCTATTGAGCTGATTTTTGGTGTGTAAGTCACCCACCATTAGTTACAGATCAAGTTTGAGTTTGCTTACGGTCCACTGATTTTTGATGAAATTACGGGCCTTGGACTTGGAAATTTTTACGGAATAAACAGTTTTCCAGACTTTTTTTTTTTAATGCTGGTAGACATTTAGCTGCTTTTTGGTGTGCAAGTCAACAACCATGAGCTACAGATCAAGTTCGAGTTTTGTTCCAGTCCACTGATTTTTGATGAAATTACGGGCCTTGGACTTATAAATTTTCACAGAAAAAAACAGTTTTCCGGACATTTTTTCTAAACACTGGCAGATATTGAGCTGAGTTTTGTAGTGTAAGTCAACCACTATGAGTTACATATCAGGTTTGAGTTTCATTCTGGTCCACTGATTTTTGACGAAATTAAGGGCCTTGGACTTAGAAATTTTCACAAAAAAAAAAAAACAGTTTTCCGGACTTTTT
Organism: Hippopus hippopus; assembly: GCA_946811185.2. Classification (NCBI taxonomy): domain Eukaryota; kingdom Metazoa; phylum Mollusca; class Bivalvia; order Cardiida; family Cardiidae; genus Hippopus; species Hippopus hippopus. The sequence continues at coordinate 41,730,066 of OX328096.1, forward strand.
TCTAAACGCTGGCAGATATTCACCTGATTTTCGCGAACTCCCCCCCTACAGTTTTGCTGCTATTGTATCGAAAGTTTGTTGATACATTGATCGTATACTGAAGTTGTGCAAGACGTAGTTTTCAATCATCCACTCCCTATGATTCAAGGGTAATCTCCCCTTGAACTTAGAAAATTTTTTTTTAAATTGCCTGTTTCTGTCAAAGCCCTGGCGGGGGTATTAAGTCACATTCAGTGACAGCTCTAGTTTGTCTTGTTAACTCTTTACAAGGCAACAAAATTTTGAACTGGTTCAAATTGAAACCATTTGCAGATGACAATTTTTTGGTGGCACAAAGAATTGAACTTCTATCCGAAAGAGCATAAGACAATTTAGGAAAAGGAGTAAATGCTGTTTTCAAAAGCTGTCTTGCTTAAGTTCATTGAAACTTGGAATTGTATGGTACGGTGTAATTCTTTTTCATTTCCAGGTTTGACTTGTTTTGAGATAGAGAATTTTCTACCCAATCAGGTTGAAGATGGTGGGTATCACTCTTTTTGATTCAGCCTTTTCATTTTTTTTTGTATGTTTTTGGCTATAAATTGTTTAAAAAAAATAAACATTGTGACCTGCATTCATCAAACTACTATACTTTATAGATCATATTTTAAGGAGAATAAACTTCAGATTCATAGATGCTCGGTAAAAACTTCAAACTTAAAGTGTTTTTAGTAATGCATTATGGATATTAGTATTTGCCAGGCATCTGATGGATTTGCAAAATTGAGCTGTTAAAATTTGAGTTGAAATGGCATCAAATTTTCTTTCTTGACATTTTAGACACTTTTTTTACACAATTGCTTCTTGATAAATATATTAATACATCGTAATAGAGAAAAATCTTGGTTGAGTTTAGTTGTGATGTTGGGTAATATTTCCATGGTTTTATAAAATTGCAGCTTTGATTGGGAAGTTTTATGAGGCTGATTGCTACATACTGTTGAAGACATATGTTGATGAAACAAACAGTTTGAATTGGAAAATATACTACTGGATTGGTGCTTTGGCCTCGGTAAGTTACACATACAAGGAATGAAAACCTTTGCAATGTTTGTGCATAACGTACATGATTATGTTTGATAGACATGCTAAATGAATTCAAGATGGAATCTTAGATGAAAAGAAATTATCTTAAGAAGATTTTTTTTTGTTCTTTTCTTCTTTTAAATTTGTTTATTGATAGTGTTTAATAGACATGCTAAGTGAATTTAAGATGGAATCTAAGATAAAAAGAAATTATCTAAAAAAGATTCTTTTCTTTCTTTTATTCTTTTAAATTAATTTGTTGAATCATAGCTCCATTGTACTTATTGAAAAAAATTCTGCGGATCATTTTTTTAACCTCCATTGTAAAATATGGACAAGCAGCATAAATTGATATTTAATACATTGATACATGTATACATGTAAAACCAGTTTAGCAAAAAGAGAAATTTGATGTAACCTACATTTTGTCTTTTTCTTACAATTTGTATCAGTCAAAGACAAACCCTTGATTTACCATGTCATCTGCATATGCTTTCAAGGTGGGTGTGTCTAAATATTTGTTGTCCTGTACAGAGATAACAGACTTAATTTTATATTTCAGTGTCAGCATGCGAAAGGCTGAATTAAGTGCTTTTGCAAACTCTATAAATTGATATTAGATGCACAGAATGTCCAGTCTAATCATGATCTTAACTAACCAGTATTTTGCTGGATATGCTAATCAAAGCAAAGTGGAATATTTGTGTTTTTCTTGTTATTACAAATGTCTTATCATCCCCTATCAAACATGGAGGGATATTGTTTTGGCATTGTGCATCAGTGCTGTTCCATCCTCCCATCCATCCCTCCCTGCCTTTCTCCCTCCATCCATCCATCCATCCGTCCATCTATCCACCCACCTACCCTCCAATCCATCCATCCACCCACCCACCCACCTACCCACCAATCCAGCCATCCATCCAGCCATCCATCCATCCCTTTAAGGGAGGTATTGTTTTACCCTTTACCACACAATCCTGAGTTTTGATGACCCTGAGAAAGAAAGCTTTTGAAAACATGGTGGAAAAGGAGGGAATGCTGGTAACCAACATTTTCTCCAATTCTCATAAGCTTTTCTGCCCTTTATAAGACAAATCCCACTATTTAGGTCACATGCAATTTGTTGTCTGTAAATGCTTTCAATCGAAACAAGTTTTTAATTTTTGTCATTTGATAAAGACTTAAACAGAGTATCGCCGGCACGGATAGCTCAGTGGTTAACATATCTGACTCATGACCTGGTGGTTGGGAGCTTGATAACTGGTTGAGGTAAACTTTCTTTCCAGTGATTTATTATGTCAGACCTCTGATGCATGTGAGAAAGTAGTCAGTGACTTTGATAGGAAGTGGTGTTAGTACTTGTGTGGGAAAGGCAGGAAACATGTAGTCTGTTAAAACAGTGTTAAACTCAAATAAAACCAATCAATAAACACAGTATCATTCTTACTTGGGGCTGTATGAGTTAAAGAAATAACTAAATTTTCTGTTGTAGCTTGATAAAAAGGCATGTGCTGCTATTCATGCAGTCAATTTGAGGAACTTACTTGGGGCAGACAGTAGAACAGTGAGAGAAGAAATGAATGATGAGTCTGATGAATTCCTTGATCTGTTCGAAAATGGTGTTTCCTATATTGAAGGTGGAAGGACTGCTAGTGGATTTTATACAGTGGAAGATATTGTAAGAAAACTGTTGCACTTACGTGAACATTTTTCAAAATTATACTAATGTGACTTAGTTTTGTATAAAATTGAGAAATCTCTATTGTTCTATAACTTCTGACTTGGTTTGTACTAATAGTTGAACACTAAGTTAATCCAGCCTCTGAACTTGTGACCATACAAAGGGTTTATTTGTTGCTTTCTGACACATATTTTGACCAGTCTGCTTTGAAAGTATTGTTATAAAATAGAAGTATTTACATAAATTAAGGTTTAAAGCATGAATATACGAGAAAAAAATGTGGCTAAAGGAGATATAGCCTCTTGAAACCAATTTCTCTTCTTGCCTTAATTTTTTTGCATCAGTGGTGTGCTGCAATACAAAAAAAAAAAAATCCAAATAAGAAAAAAAAGAACGTTTGTGTTACAATTTCACTTTCTAGGGATAAAAGTTCTGATTTTGATTCCCTCCCCAATGAAAAGTGATAAAAGAAAAAGTGATCATGATTGACATTAATTTTGATGTGCATGTATTTGATTTTATAATTTGTAGGTGTACGAAACCAAAGTTTACAGAGCTATAGGTGTTCAAACTGTCCATATGGAAAGGGTAAGGTTTCTTTTTTTTTAAAATTAAGTAAATTTTACCTTGAAAGTGCTCAATAAAGGAGATATTTGGAGCCAGTGCTTCTCCCTGATGACTGAATTCATGAAAATGATGTCTACAGTTATGACAACTATACTAACCATTGCATTTTCTAGGTTGTGTTAGCCTGTAAATGTATTAAAATAGCAGACTGGTGTTGGTCAGAGATAAGACTGTGCATTTAGTGCTGTCTGATCTTGATCCACACTGTCTGCAGATGCCATTAAAACCATGCATGGTAGTTTAAGGGTTAAAGGGTTAAGGGTTTATCCAAAGACTTTAAAGAAGAGCTTCTGATATGCCATAAATGTTATGTTTTTTATAAAAGAAAGCAAGCTTTACTCTCTAACTCGTTGCAATCTTGTTTCACTAAAGATTTATCTTTAGTTTTGTAGCTACCCAAATGATGACAAGCTTAGTTGTGTTTGAATATATGTGCTTAAGGAAAGGATGCTCTGCTAAAGTCTCATCATGAAATTTGGAGTACAAAGCTACAATTACATTTTGTTTAAGATGACAATTATGGCACAGGCTCATGTAAAATTATCTGTTCTCTGAAATAGGCAAGAAGACAGAATATTATGTCAAACTTTGCCCCATATTTTATCCAATATTTATTGCAGTGTCCTGTCAGTATGTCATCATTAGATCCAAGATTTGTTTTTCTTGTGGATACAGGAAAAGTCATCTTTATATGGGTTGGTAAGAAAACTAAAGGGGTGACAAAGACAAAAACAAGGTAAGAGATAGACTTAAATACTGTGCTTGTTCATATATTTTTCAAGCTTCATGGAAATTATCATCTAACACTTATAGAATTTGATATGAATGATAGTTATCATCATTTATACGAAATTTGGTTTTTGTTGGGAAACTCCGGTTTTCCATGACTCTGTACTTGTAGCATTAATGTCCTTTTTACCACAATTTGAGATGTGTGTTTTGTTGTCTTTGTTACTGTTTGGATTGATGATGATATTTCTGGAACTGTAAGCAAGATTACAGTAGACTGATTAAATTAAGAAAAACTGAAACCATAGCATTGTGATGGACATGGTGAAAAACCCATAACTACACAGGCAGGTAGCTCAGCTGAGAGTTACATGCAAATACATATGAGCCTTGCTCTGTGAAAAGGGATTTCAGTGCATCTTTGTGATTCATTATACTGTCACATAACTATTTATCCATATTGTGTGATAATTAAGTGAATCATGATGTAGACTGGTTGTTTGACATACAGAAAATTTACAAATAGCAAAAGTTTTTGACTCTAGTCAGTCTGCATCAACTGAGCAGGCTGACCTGGCACAATACTTTTCACAGAGTATGGCTCATATATAATGATATTGAAAAGTGCTTTGAATGAATGTCAAGGTATACAGCCTAACAACCTATGTAGATATTCTAGTTGCTTATTGTGATAGCAGAACCATTCCCATTTTGCAAACAGCATTTACTCAAAAGTTTGTGTTAATTATTTACTGTACATATTTGACAGGTTATGCCCCTGGCAAACATTGTGGTAAAAACAGCAATTGGAATACCTCTTAACCACTGCGTTTTCCACACCATAGAGAATCATCATTTACTAGTTGCCATTCCTTTGAATGATTGTCCAGTGCAAAAACAGCTTAAATGGTTCTTTACATTGTATCTGCTCTGGCATTTCATACATTTTGTCCTCTAGATTGATTGCGGAAAAGATCAATAAAAATGAGAGAAAGAACAAGTCTGAGATAGAAGTTCTTGCTCAAGGCAGTGAAACACCACCATTTTGGAGAAGTTTGAATGTGAAAACAACAAATGATGTTGTCCCCTTGAAGGTGACCAAATCTTTTTATCTCAAGATTCTTCAATTAAAATGATTAATTTGCTTGGCGATTGTCAATAATGTGACAAAGAAGGACTCAGTTGGAACTAATGATATTTTTATGTGCCACATTGTTTTCAGAACTTTTTTGTACGACCTACATTGTACTTTTCATTTAAACAATAAAAGCGTCCTTGTGTTAAAAGGAAGACAAAAAAAAAAAAGGTCTAAGATAAAATATTATCAAGTTGTCTGTATTTCTACAGGAGTGGGTTCCTGATGACTTTGAGCCTGCAGAGCCCAAATTGTATAAAGTTGGTCTTGGTATGGGCTATCTAGAGTTACCACAAGGTAGTAATACTTATGTTTCTTGAAAAAGAGTCATAGTGTGACTCTAAATAATTATGCTGTAGGCATGTTATACTTCTTTTGATTATACATTTCACACTTTATTAAACTACCGAGTTTAGACATCACAGAAGAAAAGAACTTTTTAAAAGACTGGGAAAAGGAGAAGAGGCTGGAAACAAGCATTTTGTCCTATTCCCACAATCTTTTTTGCCTTTTCACAAACAAGTCAAATCATTTTAGTCACATTTAATTTGTAGACTGGAAATACTTTAAATTATGGACAATTCCAAAATTTTGCCATGTAGTAAAGAGTTAAAGAAAATCATGGTACATAGTACACTTAATGTTAATTAAAATGTTTTTTTCTATATTCGTTCCATTTCTCTCATGAATATATCTGTCATGAATTTATACAACTTGAATAGGAAATAGAGAATTATTATTACATATTACAATTTCAAGTAGATTAAGTCTTAAAGATACATCCTTACAGCCAGACAGGAAAAACGCTGTCAAAACTTGCAAGTGTGTAGAAGGCTCAGCTGTGTATACATAGATAAATTACAACTATATATAGTGTAAGGGATAGATAAACACAAGAGACTTGTCCTCACTGAAGACTGGAAACGGCAACACAGATTGCTTGGAAGGCCTCCAAAACATGAAATGCACTTTCTGCCCATCGTAATCTCTGCAATCTTGCAGCCATCATGGGCAATCTTTGGCATGAAGATACACTAATAATCATAGTTTCATAAAATAGGGATGGAATGGGTTAAAAAAGGTATAGATATGTCTTTAAATGCTTTCAAAATGTGTTATCGATATTTTATGAAAGAGTTTAAGCAGTAAAAGAGCTAGATTATGTTCATAATTTACATTTTTACTCATGATGTGTTGTCTATTTGTAGTTGAGATACCAGGTGGTAAACTGAAACAGCCTTTACTAGATACTAAACAAGTGTATATATTAGACTGTAAAACTGATGTATTTGTTTGGATTGGAAAGAAATCCACACGATTGATCAGAGCTGCTGCATTAAAACTCTCTCAAGAGCTAAACAGTATGATAGAGAGACCCAAATTCTGTAGTGTTTTGCGTTGTTTAGAAGGAACAGAACCACAAATATTCAAAACCAAGTTTGTGGGATGGGACGATGTACTGCCAGTAGATTACACAAGAACAGCGGAATCTATCATACGCAGAGGTGCTGATATGAAGGTAAGTTTCATTTTCTCACATGATGGCCATGTCAGGTGTGTGATAATTATTCTTTTGCTGTAGTTTTGTTTTGTAAAAATTATGTACATGAAGATACAGTTATGGTGATTACTTATCACTTATTACCATCTGGCACAACTTTGTTGCTAAAGGAGAAAATGCAGCATTTTCTTGTTTTCCTGCAAAGTTTTGGTACCTTTCAGATATAAATTACACTTAGTTTTTCATCTGCACATGCTTTCCATTTGGAAGTATCTAAAATTTTGTCTTACAAAGGGTTAAGCTAAGATACTTGCCTGTGGGTGAAAATATTATGGCAAAAGGAAAATGCCCATAATGAAAAATGCTTTCAAGTGTAATCTTCTTCAAGATGTAGAAGATGTGTTTTGTTTCATTCCAAAAGGACTAAAAGAAAGGTATTTATCAACAGTGCTTTTTTCTACGGTCTTATTTAGCTATTTTGTCCTTTTTCTGGACCAAAGATTTTGCAATCACAGAGATAGAGTAGAATAAAGTATCCAAAATTATCACCATACATCTGGCAAGTAGTTGAAACAGGAAACTCTTATTAATCACTGTTTTTCACAATACATCTGTTTCCAGATCATAATGGAAAGAGACAAGATGAAGACAGATTTGTCAGCCTTGTTTATAGCCAGACAACCATCAATGCGTAAAGAAGAGGCAGTATGTTATTTTACCGTTATGTTCATTTTGATCTTCTATTTGTTATGGCTTTACTACTAAATATTTTGAAAAAAGAAAAAAAAAATTATGATAATCAACACAATAGGCAACAGAATTTTTCTTCATTTATGTTCTTATATCTTTATTTTGTTTAAAAAAAAAAAAGATTTTTTGGTCAATTGCATTTTATTTAAGCAAGCAGATACTTCTTTCCCCAGAGTGTAGAGTAAAATTCTTGGCTAAGTGATGGTTTGACTTCTATTGTATACTCACCTCCTTTAGCTATGATGGCCAGGGACCTGTCAGTTTCTGTTGTTGACAACTGTAGTTGTTTTGCTAGTATTTTCCATGTAAGCCAAGTTTTAGGATTGAATGATACAACCCTGCAAATTTATCGTCTGTGGAACAATACAGGTTCATCATTGCCCTCTTGTGTACTAGTGATAGACTGTACAATTTCTTAAATATAGAGAAAAAGGTGGGAATTGTGTAAACATACCAGTCACGATTCACGTTGATAGCAAATATCCGCAGGAAGCATAAGATCATAATTTCTTCATATATGAAACCAAAGAAGTATAACATAAGGAAGTTTTAAAGAATGCCAATATGACTATGAAATCATGGTTTACATCTACTAATTAGAACTGCTGCATTTTCTAACAGGAACAACTTATTGAAGAATGGAATGAAGATTTGGATGGCATGGAAGCATTTGTTTTAGAAGGCAAAAAGTTTGTCAAGTTACCTGAAAACGAAATAGGTAAGTTTGCAAGCGTTATATGATTTATCTATATTTCAATCAACTTTAAAAGAATTTCACTTCACACTTTAAATGCCAAACATAATATGAAATCAATATATTCCGTCTTCAAAAAAGAACTGTTCTATAAAATTGTGATGGTGGACTGATTGACATGAAATTTTTAACATAACAATTACTTCTTTTGTTCAGGTATATTCCACAGTGGGGACTGCTATGTGTTTTTGTGTCGCTATTGGTTACCGGTTGATCTACCTGAGGATGAAGAGGAAAATCCAGATGAAGAGGAACCACTAGAGGAACAAATAAAATGTGTTGTTTATTTCTGGCAAGGACGGGATGCAGGCAATATGGGATGGCTTACTTTTACATTTAGGTGTGTTTACTTGTTACAAAGTTCATTATCTTCTCAAGCGGAATGCCCTTTTCAGAACAGTCCCAAGCTGTATTGACCCAAAGAAAGACGGTTTTTGAAAACATTGTTGGAAAAGGAGAAAATACTGGTGATCATTGTGTCCTTGTTTCCAACAAAGCATTCTATTTTCCAAAGACAACTCTCACTTTTAAGACTTTCCCACACAATTCCAGCTATTAAAGACCCTGGAGAGGAAAGCTTTTGAAAACATTGTGGAAGAAGGAGAAAATGCTGTTAAGTAGCAATTACTCTTTTTCCAACAAAGTTTTCTACCCTATGAAAGACATATTTTAGGTTTTGAGTTATGCTTGTCACCTGCAGATGCCTTCAATTTAGACTATGTTAAAATTTGATGTCTGGTAAAGAGTTAAGCCACACTTAGTTTGTCCTGTGCTAATGCTTTCAGTTTGGACAAGCCCAAAATTTTGTTATAGGTAAAGACTTAAGTATTTACCAAACAACAAAACTTAAGACCACAAAGACAAACAAAAAATCTCAATGTTCACAAAGTGAACTAGATTACAGGGTTTCATGGTGTATAACATATCATATATAAGAACAATCAGAAATACTTATCAAGGCTTATTGGAAAGAAATCAGTGGTTTGGTTCAGTTTGGAAGATAACAGAATTTGGTATGAAACAAGTGAAGTGTAGATCTTAAAAGAATTGTAAATTTTGTGAAAGGAAAAAAGAAATCAAATAGCTTGCTTTGAAAAGATATCAGGAAAGGGAAAAGACTAAAGAAAAATAATCGTTGACCATATTTTTGTTTTACTATAGTTTACAAAAGAAGTTTGAATCATTATTTGGTGACAAACTGGAGGTAGTACGTACACACCAACAACAAGAGAATCTCAAGTTCATGTCTCATTTTAAGAGAAAGTTTGTCATAAGAAAAGGTAAAAGAAAATTGCCAAATGCTGCTCCAAAGAAAGCTGTGGTAGAACTATTTGAGTTAAGAGCAAATGGTGGTATTATATCTACAAGATGTGTTCAGGTAAGTAAATCTGCCATATTTCTTTACTTATTAAAAGTATGAGAAAAACTGAATAATTTGAATACTAGTAGAATAAATATCTTGGATTTTTCTGCAGAGACTGCTTTGTCCTTTAAAGTGTGTAATGGTTTCCCTGTTAGCCCCTAAACAGATAACTTTGACATTTCCTTGGGGGGTCAAAATGTGGCAAAAGAAAATTTGCTTGTTATGAAAATCATCTTTCACCATAATGTTTTCATAAAATGGTCTGATGATTGGAGACGGTTCAGTGATAATGTGAAAAGCTATCATTTTAACCTTTGTCAGATGCATGTTTTTGTTGCTTCATTTCAGATAAGACCTCATGCTTCCATGTTAAATTCCTGTTTCTGGTATGTATATATAGTTTAAAGCTTTAGATGTATTTTAAAATAGTTACATTGACAGCCATGAACCTAACTGGTAAATGTACAGAAATGTCTTTGTTTTAGAGTAATCAGGCTTCAAAATGACAATATAATTATAATGGTCCCCAATAAACTGACTTTATGCAGGTTAGTTGCAGGCCTATTATTTGCCATAGATCAGAGTGTTAGATATTCTTTGCACCTTTTAGATTTTTCTGATTGTGTATGTAATGACTATGTTTTTAAATCATTGTAAAACTTTTATTATACAATTATAGCCTTGGTCCAACAAGGCTTTTGGTTTTTTATATTATCTTTCCATGATTTCTTCCCATGACTTGGAAATATAAAAATCACAAACTAGCTAAAGTCTTCAAAAAGTGTTCTAAGGACCCTGATAATATCTGGTAGTGATCATTAATCAAAATTAGTCACTACTAATCTTGCAAGCTGCACAAAGGATTAAAACATCAGTCCCATAGTCCTTGCTACTGTGATGCCATGATGTATTATGTGACCATGGACATTGACTTTTTCAGAGAGATTGCAGATGTCTTGGAGGGGTTTCACTTTATTCTTTACCAAAGGATCTAGTTTTTTAAATCCTGCAGAATAAGGTTCTTGAAAACATTTTGGGAAAAGGAGAAAATGCTTGTAAGTAGCATTTTCTCCTCGCCCTACTATTTCTTCTTTTTCCCAGTCCAGTGTCATCATTCAGGTAGTATTTAATCTGTCCTTGGCAAATACTTTCAATATGGATGGGCCTAAAATAATTTTTTGCATGTAAAGATTTAAATTGTCAAATGGTTTTGAGTTTTCACTGATCAAAGTTATTTGCAGCCTATTCTTTGTGCATACATGCAAGCCATGCCTCACTTATGGAAGATCAGTCTCTTCTAAGTTCCTTCGTTGATGTAAAGTTTCAAAACAATTAACTTAAAGGCTATTGATTGGTGATTATAGTTAAGGGAATTGGACTGTCAGCTATTTACAGATGTTCCATTTCAAAAAAGTTTGCTGATGAAAGTTAACCTAATTTGTAAACACTATTTACAATCAACCACATTTATTTGTTACTTTGTACCTTGTGTAGGGCTAGTATTAGAAGCATGAAAGCATTTCAATTTTATTTTCAGTTTCATTTTAATGGTACCTTTTGACACAGAAGATCTGAATGGTGTGGTGTATGTGTGGTGTGGGAGCAAAGCTGACCATGAGGATGCTAGTTTAGCTGAAGAGATAGCCTACATGATGTACAAGGTGAGGAAAACCTGCAGACATACAAGCATGAATTCAGCTGAGGATCGTGAAGATCAAAACCAGACTGCACAGGTCAAGTAATCTGATCCAATATCCTCACTTTCAGAGACCCTGTGAAAGATTCAGTCTTGGTGTTTACATTGCAGTACCTGGATCTTTATTGTGTATGGAAAGTGTTCATCTTAATTGATTTGGCGCACTGTGAGTGTGCAGTTCCCTTCAACAAAATTTGTTTGTGGGAGTAACATCAAGAAATATTCTATTGTAATCTGAATTGTCTTGAATTTTGATTGTATAAACACTACAAAATACAAAATTTTGTTTTGTGTACATGTACATGTAGTTACACATTTTCCTGTGTTGAAACTGAAAGACTGACTTGACAGGCGCTCTAATGTATTTAAAAGTCCTGCATGTAACCTTAAAAGTTGAAGAAATTAACAAGAACATTCAAAATGGATGTATTGAATTTCACTGGGAAGATTTAAGAAGACCTACTTGAAAATTTTTGTGTCATTTTGTATTTAAATACAGGATAACTATACAGTACAGATGATAAATGAAGGCGAGGAACCTGAAAACTTTTTCTGGGTTGGTATTGGAGGGAAGAAACCTTATGACAAGGTGAGAGTACTTTGTTTTCGACTAATATTAGATCCATGACAAGGTTTTTAACTGGCACACATTTTTGTGTCTCATACATAGAAATAGGGACGCAGGACCAAACCCCCAAAATTTCTTACCTGCGTCCAGTGGGACACAGCTTCAATTTGTAAATTAATAGGTAAAAAAGTATGATCCAGAAACCCTCAGATGTAATATCCCATACTATTTTATCTAGCAGTCTATTATTGAATGTATTGTGGATATTATGGAATGTATTGTTACATTGGGTATAATTGATACCAGTTTATCATACTATCATTGTTACCACATTTTTTTGGACACAATTACAAGGATGAATTTTGAAATATCAAACTAATTATTATTGTTTTCTGGGCCAATCAATTCATGTAAACCTGTTTTCACTTTATCAAAATCAATGTTTTGAAGTTTTTTGATTGTTTATAAGTGTTAGCAAAGGACTTGGATTTTATTAAATATCCCAATTTAATTTTATTGGTATAATTTAAATCTAAAAAATTAATAATAGATGTTTAGTGAGCATCTATTGATGACCTAGTGAGCTTTGTTATCACTAAGTGAACCCAACCCCAGAAACAAATCAGTGAGCTGTTGCTATGAATGCTGAGTCTGATAGACTAGTAAATGCCTTTAACATATAGGTTGTACCTGAAAATTTGCCCACTATGGGACACCTGTTTTCAGAATTGTCAGGTGATCACAAGTAAAGGAAGTTAAGTATGCTTTCTACTCTTTATATTACTATCTATTTAGATTGATCTAAATTTGCGGGTTTTGAGTGTTGCAGAAATTAAATCGCGAAAGTTCCTAATTTGAAATTCAACTTTTATTAATAAATGCTTTAATCAAGCTGTTTTGATTCTTTCAGGAAGCAGAGTTTATGAACTATGCCAGACTTTTTAGATGTTCGAATGAAAAAGGATATTTTGCAGTGTCTGAAAAATGTGCTGATTTCTGCCAGGTAGTATTAGCTGCTGATAGGAATCTATGCCTGAACCCTTAGAGTGCTGAGTAGACTAACTGAAGGTTTTCAGTTGTGAGGAAAAAAATTATTTACAGTGATACTGATTCCAAGACTGATAATTAGCCTCGACAATTTAAGATATATCAGACTGTCAGCCAAAATCAGACAGTTTATTTTTTGCAATCAGATCCTGTCTACTCTACACTTAAAATTGCCTTTAGCAAGCCAAGCTATATCTATGTTATATCTTGGTTTTTTAGCCAAGATTTTTGATACAAAAATTATAAATTTCTAATTTTTTTTATATTAAAAATAGAACTTGTCCAATTTTTTTTTAATTTTAGTAGAATTTTTTTTATTGTAGTTTAAAATTTGTTGTCAATTTCAGGTAAGGTATCCATGTATTAGAGGTGTTTTGAAATTAAAATACTGTGGCTTTTCTTCCTAATTCACTGACAATAGTTGAATTTTTTGTTGAACCATAAACACACAATGCCAAGTTTTAACAACACTAGGAGGTTACACTTTTGAAAACATTGTGGGAAGAGGAGAAAATGCTTGTAACTAGTATTTTCTCCATTTTCCACGATGTTTCCTAACCTGTAAGAAGCTTGTTCAGAAATTTGTTGTCTGCCAATGCTTTCAGTTTTGACCAGTCTGAGATATTGTATTGTAGGAAAGAGTAAAGTATGATATATTTTTAGTACAGCTATATACTAGGACAGTCTCCATGTCTCTATTCATGGATTTGTTATTTTTAAACAGGATGACCTGGCAGATGATGATGTAATGATATTAGATAATGGAACAAATGTCTTTTTATGGGTTGGAAAGAAAACAAGTGATGTTGAAATCAAACTGTCTTTCAAAAGTGCACAGGTAATTCTTGTCCTTACTTTAACCTAATTTGAAACAGAACTGTGTGGTAGACTATTTGTTTTATGACAGCATGTATTTTTTTTTTAGAAAGGGGTATCACTCAGAACAGTATAAACATGAATTGCTTCTGTTGTACTATGATTATGCCTCTTGCTGTTATACAAATTCCTCTCTTAAATATGCAGGTCTTTGAGGAGTAAAGCTCTCAAAGTGCTTTAAATAAAAGGCTCTGCATGATCTCCAAGTCTTTTTAAATAGACATTTTAGCCCTGAGATGATAAAAAGTAACCACAACTCAATAATTTCAAATACTGCGTTTAATCTGTACCTTTTAGGTTATTATAATATAGTATAATGACAAAAGAAAGACATTAAAAGAGTAGAAAGTATCTTCATTAAATTGTAAGGAAATATAGCAGGAAAAAGAGGAGCTGCTTGTATCAAGCAATGATTGCTCCTTGCCTGATAATGCTTTTCAAAATATGTTACCAAATTAAAATCATATTGATGTGGTACTTGGTCAAATTTTTTACCTTACTGAAACAAATTTGTAGCTGACAACTTAGGAAATATCCTTATGAAATCTAGATTATCGACATGTTTTGATGTTGAATACAAAAAGTCATGTGAAAACATTGTTACAGAAGGAGAAATTGCTCATTTTGAGAAATTTCTCCATCTGTAACAATGTTTTCAAATTTGGGCTGCTGTAAGAGAAAAAAAAAAGTGGTTGGTTTGAGGGACAGTGTAAAGGAAAGATGACAGCTATGAGGGAAAATAATGCTCAGTTTGTCGATTCATTTTAACAGGTATATATACAGCACTTAAGGAATAAGCAACCAGAAAGACCGCGTAAGCTGCTGCTCGCCATGAAATACAAGGAACATAAAAACTTTACTAAGTGCTTTCATGGATGGGGGAAGTATAAGGAGGTGAAAGAGTGACAATAAATTGAAACCAGTCAATGGAATCATGTCAGTGAACCAGCCTGTTGAATCATGTCAAGTGATTAAATCTTTAACGAATAAATATTAGTCATGCTCTTTGAAAAGGCATTTAATGCATCTTCAGAAAGTATCAATACAGGTCAGCCTACGCTCTCTGCGCAGGCTGACCTCAGTCGACATTTGCTACTGTTCAATGTTTTTTGGATGTCAAAGCCCAAGCCTATCTCATGATTCAGAGGGTTGTCAAATAAAGTGGATTTCATGGATCCATAATTATGTGACAACTTCCTTGGTATGATGCAGCATAGAGATGCATTGAACCCCATTGTCCCAGAGCATGGGTCATGTTTTTCAACTATACTAAGGAGGAAGGTTTTGAAAACATTATGGAAAGAGAAAATGCTGATAACCAGTATTTTGTCGTTCCTTCTCCCACAATATATTCTTCTTTTATATTGGAAGATATATTTTGAAAAAATATGAAGTCTATCAACAGTCAGTTTCTGAAATTAATTTCATACATGTGAAATAAGCTTTCATGAATATATCAATGGCATACTTGAGTTCATGTAGAATGTACCCCAAAAACTTAATATTCTGGCCAACACCCCCTTCTTTCTGCTGTTTAGCTCCACTGGCAAATGAAAGGCAGGCTTTGGTCATGGTCGGGTGTACATTGCTGTATCTGTAGCTGTGTATCTGTGTACCCCATTATTAACTGTTTTTTAAAAGTCTGACTCTATTGAACCAATCATGATCAAGCTTCACAGAAAGGATCTTTCTATAGTTGTCCCCTCTAAATCCTTTCAAAGAACTAGATTCCATGGAGAATTGTTGTTGCGATGGCAATAAAACAAAAAATAATCAAAAAATATCTTTCTCTGCAAATTGGCATGTAATTACATGTAATTTATTTTCCTTGGATGGACCTCTAGATTTCTGGTAGTGATTTGATACACTATTTAATACGGCTGCACTGGGCTTGGCTTATTTTCTTTTCACGGTATAAAAAAGCCATTTGATGGTCTCTAGGACATTACTCATTTTCCCATAAATTGACACAAACTTTTTTTCTTTCTTTTTGATTGACACGTGTAATAACCAGTTGTCTCCCTCGATTATCATCGTTTGATGTAGGTACATCTTTATACCTTTTAGGCAGAAAACATGGACTGTTATCTTTCATAATTTTTCATATTCTTCAATACCATTTCTTATATGACTAAGCATGGCCATCTTGAGTTTGGCTTATTTTTACTTGGAAATAATTTACAGGTTACAGTTTTCTGACAGATAAATGTCACTGTCCATACCTATTACAGCCAACATGCCTAAAAGCCTGTGGAGCGATACAGGACATTCTTTGCCCTCTTGTTGTTGGAACGGGGCACCTTAGTGTGCATTTATACTCTATAGAGGAATGTTGAATTATTTTCCCAAAGTATATTTGTATACTTTTACTTTTTTCTTGTATTTATACAGTAATTATTGCTTTCCATGTATGAAAATATACATTGAATAGGATCTGTGTTTTTGTTTTACCTGTGGACTGTAATTTGCATAACCAGATGTCCCTTTTTGAAGAACTTCTCCGTTTTATCACCATATTTCAAAATTGATCTGCTGCAAATGTGGACTTCAAGCTCTGAAACCCTTGCAATGCACACCTCTGGTGGGAATGTAAGCGAATTTATTTTTGTACATGTACTTCATTAATCACGCTAAAGTTCTTTTCATTCAGTTTGTTCTTTATTTATAAATGTTATTCCTGAAAAGCTGATTTGATAGTGCACATTCTACTCAAAAACTTGTTGGTGAAATTCCATTCCTAGCATGCTATGGGGAGGGGGAACTCGAACTTCTTTTCTTCTCAGTGTACATCAAGATTAGAATTCACAGATTGCAGAGTTTAACCTTGGATCCACTATGTACATTAAGCAATACATGGTAGCCAAACCAGTCTATTATGCCAAAATCAAGCATTATTTTCTTTCCAATGAATGTAAAGTGCCCAGCAGACTACTTTTGATAACGCTTTGGCAAAAGCAGAAATTGCCTTTAAGAGCCATTTCTCCCTTTTACCCCAATGATTTTGCATGGGTTCTTGTATTCAATCTTTTTGTGTTGTAAGGCTCCTGGCTTCTCACCCATTCTAGTGATTCTATAATTGGTCTGCAACACGCGAAAAGGGGCATTCAGACATTTGCGTAAAGTGTCGTCTCGGATCAGCCTGCGCAGTCCGCGCAGGCTAATCCGAAACAACACTTTACGCAAATGTCTGAATGCCCCTTTTCGCGTGTTGCAGGCTATTATATCACTTGACTTTGATATCATGGATGCATGATACACAGGTGCTAAAAAGGTGGATTTTCAGTCGTTTTTCTGTAGTCTTTAACCCACT
Source organism: Hippopus hippopus (assembly GCA_946811185.2). NCBI lineage: Eukaryota > Metazoa > Mollusca > Bivalvia > Cardiida > Cardiidae > Hippopus > Hippopus hippopus. Next base: position 41,747,168 of record OX328096.1, read on the forward strand.
ACCAGACAACAAAGTTTTAGTCTTGTCCAAATTTAAAGCATTTGTTGACACCTAAATATGGCTCAATTGATGAAACTTGGCTTTAAAAGGGTAGAAAATATCGTGGGAAGAGGAGAAAATGCTGCTTACCAGCATTTTCTCCTGTTTCCCTTTTCTTCAGGGCCATTAAAACTCGGGATAGTGTGGTGCAAAGTTAATTAATTCAATAGCTTTATTTAATCCATTTGTATACAAGTACAATCTCTTATCCTCTTGCAGAAAACACGACAAAATACACATGCTTATGGAAAAGGAGCATTGGCTTGTAAAGAGAAATTGCTCCATTTCCAAATTAATCTATGTTGTTGCAAAAAAAAGGTCCTTTCTTTCAAGTATTAAAACCTTTGGGTCTTTTGTACACCTTGTTTGTTGAACCATTTACCTGTTCATTAACGGGTGGATCCTTTATCATGCAGTCCCCTATTTTAACGACCCGGAGGAAGAAGCTTTTTGAAAACGTTTTGGGAAATGGAGAAAATGCTGTTACCACAATGTTTGTTAAAACACACCCCATAATTTAAGCCACATGTAATTTGCCGTTTGCAAATGCTCTCAATTTGAACTAGTCCAAAATTTTGTAGTTTGGTAAAGAGTTATGCGCATTTGAAATTACGCATGATTTTGGTGACGCTTTAAAGATCGTGACAAGGCCCATCATGAAAGGTAGGTTTTCTTTGAAATTAATTACTATAAATAACTTAACCCATTTACTGCTTTCAGATATTATGGAAATATTTAGCGAGTTAAAAAATTCAAATGTAACAAATCCTTTTTCATTTAATGCTAGAATTTCCCAGACAAGGGTTTTATCTACAAGGCAATGCAGATCAAAGATCGGATTACTCATTTTGTGCCGTCTGATCTTGACTTATATTCTGAAAAAGAAAAGCATTTCTTTTTTTAAAAAAATAGAGAACCAACATGTAGGAAGATTTATTGAATGAATACTAGCAAACAAATGTGGTAGGAAAAGCAGTGCTCGTTACGAGCAGTTTCTTCTTTTGCTACACTGTTTTAAAAGGTGGTCTACAGCAAGACGCAAAAAAAAAATCTTATGCGTGAGGGGATTGTACTACTACAAGATTTACTACACTCAAAAAAAGCAGTCGCAATATGCACCGAAAGGGTTTCAAAATAGGAGTGTAATGCGTGAATACATTTGCACGTTGGCAGACTGCCCTTGACAATAACTTTATGTTCCAGTTTACACTTTACCAAAAGACAAAATTTTAGACTGCTCCAAATTGAAAGCATTTTTGCAGACGACAGAATTAACGTGACTCAAAAATTGAAATCAGTTCTGGGAGGATAGAAAATATCGTAGGAAAAGGAGAAATGCTGGTTACCAGCATTTTCTCCTTTTCCCACAATGTTTTCAAAAGGCTTCTTTTTCAGGTCGTGAAAACCAGGGATTGTTTGGGAAAGGGTCAATCCTTCACCAAACAGTCCTGTATTTTAACGATCTTCAGGAAGAAGGTTTCTGAAAACGTTATAGGAAAAGGGGGAAATGCTGTTGACCAGCATTTTCTGCTTTTCCCACAATGTTTTCAACCCTTTCACAAAACAAATCCCTTCATTTGCGTCGTTGCAAATGTACTGAATTTCGACCAGTCTAAAATATTGTTGTCTGATAAAGGGCTAAAGTCATTTATTCTTGCTTTTATTACCACGCGAAAGAAGAATTAAAAAAAAAAAAAACTGTGAGTAAAGCAGAAAATAGTTGTATCCGGAATGTACTCCTTTTCCCTAGGTGTTTATTATCGGTTCTTAGTTGAACCCCATCATTACAGCTGCATTTAATTGTCGTCTGCAAATGCTTTCAATACGAGCAAGTCCAAATTTTTGTCGTCTGGTGAAGAGTTGGGGTAATTTGATACGTGCACAATATGCAAACATTACCTTCATTTTCAAGTTCAGTGTATTTATGGTTCAATAGTTGAATAACCCATTAATACGATATATATTTTACGCGTCTGCAGCAGACGACTTGAAAACGTGGCAGGGAAATGAGCATTTGCTCATACCAAGTATTTCATCCTTATACTCGCAATTTTTTGGCAATCATTCCATTTCGTCCTTTCTTTTCCTGATAATACCGTACCACAAAGTCCTCTCCTGGCTGCTTTATTGCCGTCTAGTTTGTACTGAACGATAAAATTAGATTTGTCTGAATTAAAAGCATTTTCTTACGAATCATTAAATGTAGCTTAAACGGCATTTGTCCTTGAAAGAGTAGACAACATTGTTTGAAAAGGAGAAAATGCTGGTTACCAGCATTTTCTCCTTTTCCCACAATTTTTTCAAAAGACTTTTACTTTAGGGTCGTTAAACCCGGAGTTGTGGGTTAAACCAAGTGCTACTTTATTGATTGTAAAAAAAGCTTTTACAATTAAATTCGATCTCCATCGACGATTGTCTCTTGTAATCTTAGCCATTGCTTATACGTTCGTCTCCAACATTTAGTATTTTCCACGATCTTTTCATAGTCTTTTTTCATAAGGTAGTGAAACACTGGATCGTTGGGATAAATTACCATAGTCGTACAGAGCAAATCAGTTGATCGATCTGTGAATACAATGGTCATTAATTTAACTTTCCAAAGCGACAAATTCTCTTGCAAATTCAAAACGTCAGCAGACGACAAGTTTGAAATTGGTACAAACGTGCTTTTAAGTTCTCTGATATGGTGGTTAACCGAAATTTTCTCCTTTTCCCGCAATGCTTTCTTGAAAAGCTTTCTGTCACAAGGTCGTTGAAATTCGGCATTGTTTGGTAAAGGGTTAAGACTATTTTTTTTTCGAGTTTTCAGCCTGTTATTGACTCAAAATTATCTTCAGTTTAGTGTTGAGATGAAGGCGTTCTGTCAAGGGTACATTTTTACTCGTAAAGTGCATTTTCTCTGTTGGACAGGTGATCTATTGAATAAAGGATTCTCAGCAGGAGGTTAGGGTTATTTGATCGGTCATTAAATCATCATAAATTAATTTCAAGGCATGTCCGATTTGAAATTAACTAATCTCTGCAACATGTTAAAAATTTGATTCCCTCTCTCTCTCTCTCTCATGCTACTAACTCGAATTATGTTTGTTCAAATACATTGTGCCTCGTCGAAACTTGCTGAAATTGTGTTTCATGTACATTTACCTCTCGTTTTCTGTAAAGGGAACAGAGTGAATAAAGGTATTGTATTGTATTAATTGTATCGATCCCAGTAACCGATCTGTTGATACAATGCACGGTTGTGATACAATGGTCCGATTTCAGACGGGTTTCGTCAATTTTCAGCGTCCTATCGGCCCCACATTCATGATCGTTCAATTTCTTTTTAGGTGAAAGTGTCCTAGCAATGATTCCTGTTTACTAGTAATGTGCAGTTTCTCTTTTTGACATAATTTCAGGTGATCAACTGAAACACACAAAAAAAGTTGTCCACATGAGAATAGGGTAAGTTGATCGATCACAGTAACCGATCTGTTGATACAATGGTCCAATTTCAGGCGTTGTTTTTCATGACTTTTTTCGCTTGTTATCGGCCCCAAATGATAGTTCACTTGGTTTGCACGAAATCGTTCAGTAGATAGATAGGTAGGTAGGTTGACAGGTAGATAGACAGGGAGATAGAAACAGGGACAGACAGAGAGACAGATAGATTTGAAGAAGATAAAGAAGACCAAGATATCTTGCTGTTTTGATTAGAATATCTCTTAGCCTTTAACCTGCTAAATAGGTGAACTGAAACTTTCAAGTCGATAGTAAAAACCCAAATTTTGATGTTTCATAGACCATTTTTATAGGGGGAAAATATCTTCTTATCGGACAGTGTAGATTTAAGATCAGACTGCACGTTCTGTGCAGTCTGATCTTGATCTAAACTGTCCGCAAAAGGTTTTTGACTCGCGCTTAGCAGCCTAGGGGTTGAAAAATCTGACAGTGTACTAGTAAACCCACCTGACGGCTGAAATCTTGATCTACGGCCCGTGACGGGAACTATAATTGTGATGAGCGACCTTCTTTATTGAAGAGTTCACTAATTCAATACTGAAGGCATGGAATCGATCCAACTTGTCAGTATATTTTCTCAATAGATCAGTTATCGATCACACAGGTAAGGTACACATGTAGAATATGGCTGATCTACTTTTACTAAGTTCTCTACTAAACGGTCCAAAGCTTTTACAACCTTAAGGTACACGGCTTTAGAAAACATTGTGGAAAATGGAGAAAATGCTGGTATCCAGCAGTTCCTCTATTTCCCACGAATTTTATACCAAATCAAAGACATCTCTTCTGAGATTAGCGACATCCAATATGTCGTCTGCACATGCTTGCAATACGGATGAGTCTCAAACTTTTCATTCGGTGAAGAGTGAGCAACATTGGTATATAGAATATTTCCAATATTGTTATATTCTAAATGTGTTTTGTAATAAAATGTACTTCTTGCTTTAGCAACGTGTAATATAATACATGTTTGTCGTGAATTTCAAACACCTTCAAAGTATTTACACTGTGGACTACTTTGTTAAATAAATACTATGGATTTTTGTATTTGTATTCCACTTTCAAGCATTGCATGGTGAACGATAATTCACCAAACAGGGAAGTTGTGACAAAATAGGTAAGAACATTTAGATAATACCCTCTTTTCTGACGATAAACTGGACGATTTTTTGTTGTTGACATGATCTTTATTTTAAATTCACCTAGCAGGTTAGAGCTCTAACCTGATATAAAATTCGTCGGTGAACTTTCTTTTACGCTCATAAAGTTTTAAAAAGTAAACAAAGTATACACAGGTCGTTTTCGATTAACTCTTTTCCACACAATCCCATTTTTTTATAGACCTGGAGAAAGGTGGCATTGGAAAACACTCTGGGATAGGGTGAAAATACTACTAACCAGCATTTTATACTTTTCCCACAGTATGTTCTGACGTATTGATCAGACAGCAGATCGGCGCATTTCGATATTGTCGTCTGCAAATGCTTTCAGTTTTGACTGAGACTAAAAAACTGTCATTCTGGAGAAGGATAAACAGAAAAGGTAGTCGTAAATCAGTACGTGTGCAGTTTGTTTCCTCTTTCATTTTCTATTTGTGCAGTTGCTTACTTACATGTACCATGTGCCACTGGTATATATCCTTATTGTTTAACATAGATATTTCATGTTGTTAATTACTGAAAAAAAAAAAAAACTTGCATACATGAACAATTCTTTTCTGTTATATTATTTCTATTCAGACAGCCATAAAGCTCAGAAAAAATACCTTTATTAAATGCAAAGGGTTCGTTTAGTCGATCCCTTATGATAAATTGTAAATACTTGCAATTACATTGACTCTCCACACACACTTTTTACATTACATTTCAAGTTAAAATAATATGGTAAACATTTTTGAACCTTTGATATCTTTTTCTTTTCTTTTGTAAATTGATAACATTTTTTTAAACTAAAAACGGTAGATCGATGGCCTGGAAACTTGAATAAAAAAAGGAAGGATAAACGAACAAATGACAAAAAAAAAGGGGGGGGGGAACAATGTATAATTCATGATGAAGTTTAACAGTAATTTATAGTGCGTGAACAAACATGACATCATCCGGAAGAATGGCTTCTCCCTGGGTTGGGGAGATAGGGAGATTTCTGATATAATGTTCGGCGCAAAGTAAGAATCCGTACAATTCCGGAATTGAACCGCGACAGGTGGGAATTCTTATCTCGACCGTCTAAATTCCTACTTTTGCTCAGGACGATTCCGGAATTGTCCAGATTCCTACTTTGCGCAGAACATATATATACATGACTGTACACATTAGCATATAGACTGCTACATACATCTTTCAAAACATTAGGGCGAAAGGAAAAATGATTACTACTACAGTATTTTCAGTTTTAGTCCTGTTTTAAGTCTTCACCAAAGGACAAAAATGTTGGTAACCAGTATTTTCTCCTTTTCCCAAAATGTTTTCATAAGCCTTCTCCCTTAGTGGTAAATGATTAAGCCGAAGTTCATCTTGCTTATCTATATTTCACATGATGGAATAAGGATGTTTTTAGAGTCATCTGCTGCATCAAGAAACCTTTCAACCCTTAACTCTTTACCAAACAACGAAATTCTAGACTAGTCCAAATTGAAAGCATTTGAGACGACAAAATAAACGGGAATCAAAAATAGAAATTTGATTTGGTAAGGGGAGAAAACATTGTGGGAAAAGGAGAAAATGCTGGTTACCAGCATTTTCTCCTTATCCCACAATGTTTTCAAAAGCTTTCTTTCTCAGGGTCGTTAAAAGTCGGGATTGTGTGGTAAAGGGTTAAGCAGCTAAATAAATGGAATTTCCTCTCAATAGCAAAACCCCTAATTTTGCTATTTCAAAAGTGTCTCTTTTGGGGAAAAACCATCTCCTTATCGGACAGTTTAGATCCAAGATCAGACTGCACGTTCTGTGCAGTCTGATCTTGATCTACACTGCCCGCTAAAGGTCCTTGAGTCGCGCTTAGCATCTTAAGGGTAAACGCTATTTCAGATATAACTAGTTTCTGTGAACGGTATTGAACAGAATCCGACAGAACCGAACATGCAATCTGATCTTGGTTCTATCACGTCCGCTGCTAAAAAAAGTCAACCTGTTTTTACTTGAAATTGTATTTTTACCGCTTGAAGAAAAAAATTTTTTTTTCGGGGGGTGGTGAGGGGCCACAAAAGAGAAAAAGACAAACGAATAAGTATACTGTATGAGCCATGCTCTGGCAAAAAGGGGCTTAATGCATCTCCGTGATTCATGGTACAAAGCAAGTCATCACATAATTGTGGATCCATAAGATCCATTGACAACCAACTGAATCACAAGATTCACTGGTCCTTTAAAATGCAGAACATTGGGCTGAAGCAAAAAGTTTTGATCCATGCAAGCCTGCGTGGAGTCCGAAGACTGACATGGGTCGATACTTTTTACAGATGCATGAAGCCCCCTTTTCACAGAGCATGACTCATATATGGCCTGCAACACGCGAAAAGGGGCATTCGGACATTTGCGCAAAGTGTCGTCTCAGATCAGCCTGTGTAGTGCGCGTAGGCTAATCCGAGACGACACTTTCCGTTTTTTATGGAATTTTCAGTTTTTGCGTAAGTCTACTGTAGCAAAAAATCTAATGTAGTCGTAAAGTGCCGTCTCGGATTAGCCTGCGCGGACTGCGCAGGCTGATCCGAGCCGACACTTTACGCAAATGTACGAATGCCTCTTTTCGCGTGTTGCAAGCCATATATTTGATTAACACTCGCACACACACACACACACACACACACACACACACACACACACACACACACACACATATATATATATGTATATATATAGAATCATTAGTTCCTGTAAACGACGGCATTTAATGTCTCACTGCTGTCTACTTTTGAAAACATTGTGGTAAAATGAGAAATTGTAATATGTCATTTGTATTTAATGTAACAGACCTTTACTCATGTTGAATGTCAAGGGTCTACAAGGATACCACAATGACTGACTAACTTGTACTGATATAACACATCAACCACATGTATAATGTGTCAATAAATGCACAATAATCTTTAATAATACCACTTCTATGAATTTATCCATTCTATAAAGAGCAAAATCAAAAGAAATTAACTTATACGAGGGTTAATTGTTACGGTGTGAGCTTCAAACGTAAGGGCTTGATTTTTGGCGGACAAACATGTGTTACATTGTTTTTGAACATAACCCATTCCAGTGTCTATACGCTTTTGCCAGCGATGTTTAAGGCCCTTAGTGCCACTTGCAAAGATATCCTTTTCTTGACCGCTCAGAAAGTCCTCCACTGCATTTATGACGTCATCGGAAAACCGGAAACTGCTTTTCCAATTTTGGAAATAGATGAAAATCTGATGGAGCGAGTCCAGGTGGATGCATAATCAATTCAAAGCCACACGGGCTCTGGGCCCGTATTCACCAATCATTCTTATGAACATTCTTGGATTTATTCTCCAGAAGTTTCTTAATTTGAACGTAACAAAACTTCTGACTGGCTAAACCACTTGGTTTAGCCAATCAGAAGTTGTGTTACATTCAAAGGTAGAAAATCTCTGGTTCAAAGACTAAAAATGTTACAGGCTCTTGGGCTGTACTCACCAACCGTTCTTAAGAAAATCCTTGGTCTTATTTTCTAAATTTGACTGTAGCACAACTTTTGATTGGCTAAACCACTTGGCTTAGCCAATCAGATGTTGTGTTACTTTCAAAGTTAGAAAATCTCCGTTCCAAACACTATGAATGTTCATAAGAATGGTTGTTGAATACGACACTTGATATCACGTTCAATAAAATCCTCATTCAGATTCGTTTCAACATTAAACATGACATTATAAATACATGCACTCATCTTTTAAAGAAAGACTTAAAATTCCGAATGACTGTTGCATTTAATAATTTCAACTAATTTCTAGGTTGGTTTTCATATTTAATTTACTGTGACATTTATCTTATTTAACTAAATGATTTAAAATTCAACTCTAAGTATGCCATGGGCAACATATAGTATTTTTTTGCAGACGGTTAGATCAAAATTAGACTGCCCTGGATGTGCAGTCTTATATTCGATATACATAATTCTCGATTTAGAAAGATATTGTGGTTACAACGATTGTATGCATAACTTCAAATGGATTTTAACTACCGGCTTCAGACAAAGAGAATGTTTCGCTATTTAAAACAAGTATAAGACATTGTAGTTTGAATACAAGACAGCGCACGTTTGGTAGTCTGAATGTGATCTATGCCGTCCGCAAAAGTTAGTTATACGAGTGTCTCCAATAGCGCTTAACTCTTTACAAAATGACAAAATGTTAGACTGATCCAAATTAAAAGCAGTTGCAGACGACAATTTAAATGTGGCTCAAATGGACAAAATTGTCCTAGAAAGGGTAGAAAACATTGAGGGAAGAGGAGAAAATACTACCAGCATTTTCTCCTTTTCCCACAATGTTTTCTAAAAGCTTTAGTCTTCAGGGTCGTTAAAACTCGGGACTGTGTGGTAAAGAGTTAATGATTTATGCAGTACTTCTATACTACTATTTAGAATTTTGCATAATTTTTAAAATACACGTACTTCTATTGAAACTGAATGGTCCAAAATATCTCGTATATTGAAAATCATTATTGTTTCTTTTTTATGTCATAATAACGTTATTATTGATATATCATAAACAAGACATTTTCAAGGAACAGTAGAATTTAGACAATTACAGTGAAAAAGAAGCTTTGTACCAGGCTCGTATGTTATAATTTCGAGCGCCAGTACAAACAGAAAATAATCATTTTCGGGCCTCGCGAAATCGAACGCTGTGACATAGCAGAAAACCCGATTTAAAATTTCATGAGGCCTGCTGCCCTTCATTCTTCTTGGGGTATTATGGCAAAGTGACTGCCTCTTACTACATGTATGCAAGACCGTTGTACCCCTGCAGTAGGCAGCTTTTAAAACATTGTGGGAAAAAGACTGATTGCTTCTATTCTTACATTTTCCCAGACCAGTTTCATTCAAAAAGGGAAAGATTGAAAGGACCTATCGTTTAACAAGGAAATTTTCCTTTAACATTTTATCCTTCGTGTTATTTGTACATGCTTTTTACAGGTCTCACCCTAACTTGTATGGCGACGGATTTTATGATCAATATTTTGCTCATAACTACTCGTATGAGCAAAATTTTTTCAAATACATTTGTTTTTTACTTTGCAACGGTAATAATCTTTTTTTTTTTCAAAGTTTCACAGTGGTTTTTTTTTTCGTATCATTGAAAAGGGACGTTTCCTTTACTTTGATTATACATGTACCTGTTTTGCTTTATTTGTACTCGCTTTCAGTAGGTCTGTAATTAGCCAACATGTGAATGGATAAATCTGAATATTTCATACATATTTATCAATCAAAAACGTCCACGGTTTCAAAAGAATGATCTTTTACGGAGTGTTTTCCATAAACTGAAAAAAACGTTTTCCAGATGGATAAATTTAAGACTTGTACAATTTGAAAGCATTTGAAGACAACTAATAAAAGGTAGCTCAAAGTGTGCGATTAGGGTTTCACAACTTATTATTGAAAACATTGTGGGAAAAGGAGAAAATGCTGGTCACCAGCATTTTCTCCTTTTTCCCACCATGATTTCAAATGCCTCTTTCCTTAGGGTGGTTATAACATGGGAATGTGAGGTGAAGGGTTAAATACATACTATAGAATTTGCATTATTTGTACTCGCTTTTTGTAAATCTGAAATTGGCCCGTATGTTAAGGGTTGGTATACCAATCGATATTTCATACATATCTATAAATCAAAGAAATGGTCAAGTACGTCACGATATACTGTGTTCAAGTACAAAAAGGTTTATAGTTCAGTTTATCTTTTAAAAACACTTTGAACACTTTATTTTAGTAAACCCTTTTACCCAGCTATTCCGAGTTTTAACTCTTTAACGCCAAGTAAATAAACTCGACCTCTTTCGATGGCTCTAAATATAGTCCTTTGAAACTTACAAATGAGCTGTGCTCTGGCAAAAGGGGGCTTAGTGCATCTCCGTTATACTTGATACCTGCCAAAGTCATCACATAATTATGGATCCAAAGGAGCCACTTTTTTCAATAACCGACTTAATCATAGGGTAGATTGGTCCTTTGGCAAACAGAAAATTGACTAGTAGCGAAAAGTTTCGGCCCAGGTCAGCCTGCGCGGACTGCGCAGGCTGGCCTGGATCGATACTCGTCGCAGATGCATGAAGCCCCCTTTTCACAGAGCATGTCTCAAATATTTTGGTTGTATCGGTTTGACTGAACACACGGACGGTATAGATCAAAGATTAGACTGCACGTTCTGTGCAGTCTGATCTTGATCTATGCCGTCCGCAAAAGTCACTGTTTTCGCCTATGGCGCCGTAAGGGTTAAACCTGGGGAGGAAGCCTGTTGAAAACATTGTGGGAAAAGAAGAAAATACTGGTAATCAGCATCTTTTTTCTCATTTTTTTTCACAATATTGTCTACTTTTTAAACAACAAACATTTAAAATGTCGTCTGCGAATGCTTTAAATTTGGACGAGTCTAAAATTTTGTCGTTTGGTAACGAGTTAACTCGAGTTGTAAGGACCCTGGGGGAGAAGTCTTTTGAAACATTGTGAAAAAAGGAACAAAATACTGAGTATCAGCATCTTCTTCTTTCCACACAATGTTTTCTACCATTTTAAAGACAAATCCATCATTTGAGCCTCATTTTATTTATCGTCTGCAAATTTTTTCAGTTTTGAAAAGTGTAAAAAATTGTCGCAAGGTAAAGAGATAAAACCTATCTTTGACTCGGCTTCGGTCCAATTAGTTCAATTGTGTTCACCGTTAAGGTTTTTTTTTTTTCGTTAACCCAATACCTCTTGAAACACTTTTAAGCACACTTTTTTGACAACACTCTTTCAACCTGATCGAATGGTGTATTACGTCACTTTCAACATCATTCCGGTCATGTCACGGTGACAGCTCATATATTCATTATGTCATGGGCTTCACCAGTGCTAGGCTAGGACTCGGTGACTAGTCTCTTTCCCAAGGATACTCCCACGAGAAAAAAAAACAGCGCTTCGAGTGAGCGTTGCCTGCATGGTTACAAATCCAGCACCTTACAACTAGGCCACACAGGACCCCTCATTTCAGTACCAAATAGATATGAGCCATGCTCTGGAAAAAGGGGGCTTAATGCATTTCCGTGATGCATGATACCAAAGCAAGCGACCAAATACTTACGGATCCATAATAGCCAAACTTTTAACAATCGACTTAATCATGAGGTAGACTGGGTCTTGGACATACAGAAAACAGATCAAGATCGAAAAGTTTCGGTCAAGGTCAGCCTGCGCGGACTGCGCAGGCTGACCTGGGTCGAAACTTTTCGCAGATGCATTAAGTCCCCTTTTCACAGAGCATGGCTCATATGTATATAAACCCCACCTCTTTCGACCGCTGAAAAAATACAATCCACTGAACCCAGAAATATTTATTTGAGCCACGCTGTGGGAAAAAGGGGCTAAATGCATCTCCGTGATGGACCAAGTAAGTCATTAAATAAATATGGATCCATAAAATCCGTTTTGCTACACAACCGGCTGGATCGTGAGGTTAGCCCTTATCCCGCTAAGTAACTAAAATGAAATTTTTAATTCGATGGTAAAAACCCTAATATTGCTATTTCAATGTTATGTTTTGGGTAATGATTTCTCCATATCGGACAGTGTAGATCAAAGATCAGACTGCACGTTCTGTGCAGTCTGATCTTGATCTACACTGTCCGCAAAAGGTCAGTGAGTCGCGCTTAGCAGCCTAAGGGTTAATACGATTGTCCTTTGACACGTTAAAAATTGAAAGATAGCAAAATGTTTCGGCACATGTCAGCCTGCGCGGATTGCGCAGGCTGACATGGGTCGATACTTTTTGCAGATGCAGTGAGACCCCCTTTTCACAGAGCATGGCTCATATTTTATCGACTTCACAAAATAAGCTGACGGTAATGATCCAAGATGAGACTGCACGTTTTGTGCAGTCAGATCTTGATCTTTACCGTCCGCATGGGGCCTTGTTTTCTCCCTTGGTGCTGAGAATTTTTCATTTTCGTTTGTCCACAATGTTTTCAAAAGTTGTCTGCAGTAATCACATAAATCATCGTCTGAAGGAGGCCATGTGCAAGACAGCATTTTAACTGTTTACCACGCAGTCCCGAGTTTGAACGACCCTGAGGATGAAAGCTTTAATAGAAGATATTGTTGGAAAAGGAGAAAACGGTTGTGACCAGCAATTTCTCCTCTTCCCGTAATGTTTTCTTCTTTATTAAACTTTATTAAAGGCAAGCTTCAACCTTTGTTCCACATTTGATACGCACTCTGGCAAAAGGGGGCTTAATGCATCTCCGTGATTCATGACACAGAGCGAGTCAGCAAAGTATTATCGATACTTTTCGCAAATGCATTAAGCTCCCTTTTCACAGAGCATGGCTCAGATAATCAATGCAAATTAAGGTTAAGCACATGGATGCTAGTGAAGGGGAATTCTACTTTTTCCACAATGTTTTTATTTCCAAGAGTAGTGTCCTTTAAGACTGATTAGCATTGCATTCTCAGCTACATGTACCTTTTTATTTATATTTTTCCTCCCTTTGTAAGTGTTCTTTATATCTCTGTATACCTGTACATATGTTCATACTGTCTGTATATCTGTAACCTTGTACCTCATGATTGAAGTTTGCAGAAGACGACGCAGTTTACATAAAATATGGAAAATACGTTTGAAATGCAAGACAATTATGGAAATATGGCAGCGGACAGAGTAACTTCTCGTTGCTAGCTGTACCTCCTTTCGTCAAATTGTTTTCAACAGTGTTCTCATGTAGGGCGAAAGAAGTCGTTTGCTAGCATAATGCGTTTGCGTGATTGGCTTTACGATTAACTCTTTACTACCAAACAATGACGTGTTTTTACGACCTTGAAGAAAAGGGTTTTTGAAAACACTGTGGGCAAAGGAGAAAATGCTGGTTACCAGCATTTTCTCCTTTACCCACAATGTTTTCAATCAAAGACAACTCCTATCATTTCGACCACACCCAACTTGTCATCTGCAAATGCTTTGAATTTGGGCAAGTCTAAAATTTTGTCATCTGGTAAAGAGTTAAATAGGTCAGGTTTGTGTAGTTCGATCTCTTCACAGTAATAGAATACTTAATTAAACTTAATAACAACATGACGACAAAAACAGGTTTTGAAAAATGATATTGATTTTCTTAATTCTGTTCTTTTTGATAGTTTTACTGACCTTTACTTTGGTGGATTTTTCTCTCTCTCTGTGGGTGCTTTTTTTTTTTTCTGTATTTAGTGAGTGTTATTGTCATTGTATTTTAATTAACCATTATTTCCACAGATTTTCAGCAGACCAATTCGAAAACATTCGTCTAATATACATCTATGTGTATAGATTGGCCATACGAATCAAGATTAAATACAAGAAGAAATTGCCCATTATAAGCAGTTTCTCCCGTTGCCATTATGTTTTCAAAGTGGTCAACTACTAGCTCGTATGCGATGAGTTCAAACTATGCTGGATATTAAGATACAAGAGCACAGGGATTTTCTAGGACTATCTAGATCAATGGGAACCAATTAACCGTGGGATTTCCAATAAGATAATTTTTGTGATACGCCTGACCTCATGATTCTGTTTCAAGGAAAACATTCTATGTATTTCTGTACGCCTGAAAAAAGTCTGTCTGCCTGTCTGTCAGTCTGTCTGTCTGTCTCTCTCTCTCTCTGTCTCTCTCTCAAACACACTAAAGCCATCGTAATCATTATCATCACCCTCATCGTCTAATGATTGTTACAATTTGTTCGTGTTGTGTTGCCAAGTTAATCGCCGACGCTGCTTGCGGAGGCGGTGGGGTTGTTCATCTTGTGTACGGTTTCACAAGTGTTTGGCATGTCTTGACCCGAATCTTGACCCGATTCGCAAGCCTAGGGCCAGCCGATTAGATGTAGCATCAGCTATGCTTCATTCAACAGACTTTTATCGAACTATGTCCTTCTTTTCAAACTTGACACTTACATGTACTTATTCTCGGATGAGCGTTACATGACCACATATATAATTCGTTTTTTCTTTTTTTTTCTAAAACAAACAGGTCACACAAACATGCCCGCAAGGGCCAGAAACCCACACAAACCTATTTACTACTGCTTTTCTGTTTCACCTGATGTATTTTTTCCTATCCACAACCCGAAGTGCCACCATTAGGAAAGCTATGATTTTTATAAACTACAAGTCTTTATGGTATTAGTGTGTGAAGGAATATTAGTTCTTTAATTGTATGCCACACGTGAACCGATAGTCATGTGTTTCCTTTCAGAGTACCATGCAATTTTAATAGGTTCAAGATCATTGATTAATATCAATACCCTGTATATCTAGTTTTAACCCTTTGACAAACAGCGATCCCGAAGAAAAAGCCTGTTGAAAAC